>OX402562.1:6967372-7673858 GCA_948098915.1 Lampropteryx suffumata
AACAACATCATTTCACTGAAGGTATTTTTTACATTGTGTTATATTTTCAGACAAATATTAACAGACCACGCACATTATTATATCAAAGCCAAAACAGCATAAAACAAACATAAACCAAGAACTCAAACATAAAAATATTGTATATTTTCATTTAGATCATTGAAAATTTCGACTAGTTTTATTTCGTCCAATAGTCCAATTTAAAATTGCTGTGATTTGTAATTTACGATCTTTTATTTTATATTAAGTCAACAACATCAATTTATCGAAAATATGAATATAGCCAATTTACTTAAAAAGGAACACACCTCGAAAGTCTAATAGATTGTTATTACATATTTAATGTTACTAACACTATTTGATAATTTTGTTCAAAATCATCTACATCCAATTTCGAAGCTTATAGCCGCACTCAGAACCCTTAACGGTTAATTAAGTTTTCTTAAATCTTTGCCAAATCTATACTAAAGAGCAACTTAAGTAACCATTAAGGACTCTGAGTGCAGCTATAGGACACTTGTTAACAGGAAACAGTTAAAACAATTGAATAATTAAAAGTATTGATAGTGTAAGATGTGGACACAACACAAGTTCGTATTTAAATTATGACTAGGATTTACCAGAAGTCACATTTACCTTCATAATAATAATGCAACATGTTACATACATACTCTCTATGCTATAACCGCACAATTAGCTAGCGTGGCCTTAAAGTATAGTCTGTCATTGTCTAATGTCAATCAACAAAATGGCTATAGATTTAAACAATACATTAGCTGTTGTGTGATTATAATATAGACCCATAAGCTATGTAGATTTTACAATATAATTACGCATCAACTTACCAAAGACATGGGTTTGGAATATTTTGTTAAACATTATCATATCAATAATATATTAAAGTGTTACTTGATTCATTTTAGAAAGATATATAATAATAATAATAATAATAATAATGCCGGACATTTCACACAGCATCATCTGGCCCCAAAGTAAGCAGAGCTTGTGTTATGGGTACCACATGACTGATATACTACTTAAGTACTTTTTTTTGTAAATACATACATATTATACATAGAAACACCCAGACCCGAGACAAATACTTGCAGATATGAAGATGATTGGTCAAAATTTTAGATGGAATTCAGTTCTCGAAACAAATCTATGGTAAATTCACGCACGCCACGCCGCGCTTACACAAAAGCTCGATATTATTTAAAACACATTATCATGCATAAGTTATTAGGATTATTATTAATTTGACATTATCAAATCCATACTTACTATCCGGATAAAGCAAAATGTAATTTCCTTAATCATGATAATAAATATTGCTATGTGATCCTAATAATTGCAGAAAGAATTACAAATTTATCCATTGTTGAACTATATCAAATTTCTTCAAATACGAACGATCTTATTTTTGCTTTCATCAAGGAGGAATTTCTAGAGAAACATTTAAAAAAAATCTCCATTTCAAAATATGATAAAATTTACATTCCCTCTATGCTTTAAACAGCGTTGCTTTAATTTGTGCTGTCATTGACATTCTCATGTCAATTAATAAAGATAATTTAACCAATAATAAGATAGACACTGTCCTATCTTATATTAATGCAGTAGTTACTGTGTTGTTTAAATGTCTTGCAATCTTTATTCAATTACATCAGAATGATAAGGACAGATACTTAAATGCTAGCTAAATATGTGATTATTCAATTGATTTGAATATTCCACGGTTTTACATGCCGACAAATTTACAATCAAAATGAATCACACATCAATTTAGTAATTTTTTACATGTCATTTAAAAATGATAGTCTAATTCAGACTTTTGTGCAAACGAAAAAAGATCGTCCGTATTTCATTAAATGTTAGTTAGTCCGGTTAAATAACAGAATCATGGCCGTCATCCATGACTTTATCAGAACAGGTTGATTCAACTTTAGGGGTTATTGTAATTTCTGTGATATTATAAAATACATTTAAATTGTTTTGGCAATACCATGATATAACTATTTATTGCATTTTGCTTCACCTTACTTGTAACATTTGCTCATGAAAATATTCAGATCAAGTTATCAATAAAGTTGGTAAGTTCATATAAAATGAAATAAAAAAATGGTTTTATATCTCAGAATGCAAGGGTTATTATTATTACTTAGGTTATTTGTTTTATTATTGCATTGGTGACATAATGTTACACAACATAACTATAATTTTAATGGCTTGTTCGAAAATAATGATATTTATAAATATGTGTAGTCTCAATAATGTCATGAGCAATCAAAATGGCACTGATCCATATCAGAATGGCCAGTTACACATTAAAAGATCTTTCATTTTATTTACACTTTTAAATGGTAAAACTTAAAATTACATAACAAAATATACTTGAGTGGCTAGTTAGAGGAAATTTATCAAATATTCGTGTATAACAAACTCAAGCTATAAAGATCAACAGAAACAAAATAGTACATGCCTCAACCTAAAAGCAAACTGAGAAATGGGATCTGGCACACATGCTGTTGCTTGTTTGATTATTTAAAAAGATAACTGATTATTTGAAAATTAATAATATACTGTAAAAGTTTTATCTTTAGAAAACCCAGTAACTAAACATAAATAAAAATGGTTTATTAACCACAGCAAACACGTGTCTCATCATTTGGATTTATTGCTTTCCATAATACACCGTGTGCCTGATCCCAAAATCGGAACCGAATATACTTTTTAGAAAACTAACAATTTTTATTATTCTTTTAAGTTTTTTTAAGTGCAATTTTTTACATTAAATGCTCGACGTCGCGTCTAATGTCTCGCGTTCGAAGCGAAAATAACAGTTTATTCATCACAGCGACGACCACGGGTCGAATAGCATCAACAGCGCAATATAAACTCACAGCGAGCGCGAGCATAGCGCAGGGGACGCCAACGCCGCACAACGCGATCATACGTCAATACCGCACACGTCCAACTTCACTCACAATCCGCACGCAGAACCGATCCGACCTCATCGTCACAATAACGACAGACAACCGTGAATATAACCGTTCGATACGTCAACACAGCACAGATCACGGCCCAGTGGAGCACACGGTCGGATCGAGCAGGAGCACTGGCACTAGCACTGGCACTGGCACCGGTAGTGAGTAGTACTGGCACGCGAGGATGGCTGGGTCTCGGCCGCGGGGCTTGGGGGGCGGCGGGCGACGCGCGGGGGGCAGGGAGCCCGGGCCGCCCGCCGCCGTCTGCTACTCGCTGAAGTAGCGAACCTTGCCGCCTCCGCCACCGCTGCCGCCACACCGCAACACTTCCTCCCACGCTGAAACACATCATTTTCACTATTAACAGGATATAACTTTTGACGGGATAAACATCATGGTTCTGAACATAATTTTCACAGAAAATGGGATATTTTTATGCTAATTTTTCTGCATCTCGATATTTCGGCAAAGTTGCATGCGCCATGAACACGAGATAAACTGATCTCGTGATGAGTTTATCTACTGATCATGGCGCATGCACTGAAAGCTGAATTTCAATTTACGGTACGCGAACGAGCATGGCACGATCCACGGCCCCCTAATGTGTACATTTTATATTTTCCCTTCGGAGATTCTGGACATTCCGATTCGGACGATTCGGAAGCCGCTGCCGAGGCACGCTCGCTTTGTTTGCTCGTCTTGCACGTTCTTTTTTAACATAATTTAACCAACTCATTGAAACTAAATATCTTATTAACATATATACGAATCTGTTACACTAGTATGACTCTGATTAAGTATGTAGCATCATATCACTAATAGTCTGTGGTATCAATTAGAATAGAGATTTCAATTGGTGTCAAGTGGAATGAACCCAAGCGTAACGTGCTATTGTTGTGGCTACGGCATTGACAGATATCCGAGGAGCCACTCACCAGCTCTGAAGTAGTCTATGCCGCAGAGTGATCAGCACATATCCAAGGAGTGACTCACCGGCTCCGACGTAGTCTATATTGCAACGAGATCAGCAAAGATCCGAGGAGTGATTCACTGACTCCGATGTAGTCCATATCGATGCGGGAATAACACAGATCCCAGGAGGCACTTACCGGCTCCGACATAGTCTATGATCTGGTGCAGATGATGCGGATCTGGCGGCGGCTGCGGCGGCAGGTATCGCAGCGGACGACACGCGGCGCGCACCGCCAGCCCGGCCGCGCCCGTCGGCTCCACAGCATCCAGGACCAGGTCACAGCGCACTCTCCGAGAACCGCCTGAAACTTATACAGTCAGCGCACATCAGGCTATACAAATAAATAAATATTGGTGTAATATTAATAGGTAATCTATATAATAAAAATCAATTGCTGTTCGTTAGTCTCGCTAAAACTCGAGAACGGCTGGACTGATTTGGCTAGTCCATGGAAGGTTTAAAAGGTGAGTAAATATTAAAAAAATGCTTGCTTTTTTATTTATTGATTCTGAGGCGGTACGAAGTTTGCCGGGTCAGCTAGTATTAAATAAAAAACATGTACTAACGGCCTTAATTACAAACGCAATGGCAATGACACTTTTGTTGAAAATGACTTAACCGATTATTTAAAGTCAATGATTGTGATTATGTTGTTTCGCCAGACTAGCTAAAAATGTCGTAAATACGATCTTATTTTGCTCATAAGTCCAAAAAGTAATAAGTTAAACATTATTTGGAGTGAGTGAGTAGAGTTAAACATTATAAGTTAAAATTTACGTTTTGTTCCTTTAAGGAATAGATTTTGCTAGGATTTTACGCAGTTTAAATGTCAACTAAAATGCGCAAAGTTACTTTGAACCACTCGTTAATTTAGTAAATTTAGGTACAGGAAACGAAGGGTACGTTGCGTTTGAGAGCTGCGACGATGCGACAGACACAGCTAATGCTTTAACTTCAAACCCATAGCTTATTTTTAGACTCAAAAAGTCTAAAAATAAGCTATGGACAGAAAAGTAAAACCGCAACTAACCTAGGAGCTGCTCGTTGATATCAAATCCAAAGGTGACCCCATCCATATCTCTGGGCCTCGAGTTGGAATCGAGAAGGATAACCGGCGGCCGTCGGTCCGCCACCACGTCCGGTGCCGGACAGTCGGGCGTCGGTGGCGGACCGGTTTGCATCACTCGTTCCTTACGATCGCGTCGCGGCGGTGGACCTTGCTTCATCTCGCGACGCCGAGGCAGCAAAGGCGGCGGTGGTTCAGAGATCCTCGTCTCCAGAGCCGGGTAGTCTGTTTCTATAGGCGCGGATGCTTCAACACGTTGGATCACCTCGTGGTTTTCCCCTTCAGTATAGTAGTTGCACGACTCGATGAGATCGGGGATGTTGTGTCGGGTGCGTGCGATGTCCGCGTATGAAGCAAGTGGCGCGGAGGGCGGGGCGTTAGCTCCGGGCTGTGGCAGTGAATGCACTGAGTCCATATCGTCGTTAGAGTCGTTACTGCGGTCTGATGCCGGTGCGGACTCCTGCCGACGAGGGGAAGGCTGACGCGTCCGACGCGGCGCTTCTTCCGTGCGTCGCCGCGGTTTTCGCTTCTTCGTTACCGTCTGGAAGTCCGCCTGCTCCACAACCGGTAAGACCGGGAGTTCGAAAGCAGCTAGATCGATTGGTTCGTATATTTCGGGCTCGGTTTCCGGAGGGGGAGTCGTAAGTTGCTTTGGTTCTGGCTCGGGGGTGGGAGAAGGGGTGGGCGTTGGTTCAGGTGGGGGTAACGGTTCGAGGGGAGGGGTAGGGGCAGAAGTGGGGGTGGAGACGGAGGGTGTAGGGAGGGTGTCGCCCCAAGACCGGCGTTCTGGTTTAGGGGCAGGGGTGGCTTGAGCGGTTAAGTCTTCTAGTTTGGTGCGAGATAGCTCTTCGAGAGACGAGGCGCGTTTGACCTTTTCTTTATCTTTACGCCGATCAGATGAACGTTTCTTGGTTGCTTTATCGTCGGTATCGTCCTTGTGCTTGGCGCGCATTTTCGGGCCGCGTGTTTCCGGATTGGACTCGATAAAGCGAAGCAACTCGTTTACGTCGGCCTTATCTCCGCGGTAGCCGTCCAGTTGCTGACAGTCTATAACTGTTTCGTTTTTAGAAGACTTTTTCCTCCTGGGCTTTTTCGGTTGACTAGATCCCGAGAGTGGTGAGCTGGTCCCTTGAACTGCGTTGCCGTTTTCATCGAGAGACTTCTGTAAAACAATGGACTATAAAATGGTTTTATTTATAACGATCTTAAACTACAAACAAGTACTGAGATAATTAAGGCAATTCAGAGCGCTTACCAACGTCAAAGCGAGCTTACGAAAGAAAGAAAATATGTGTTTAAACTACTTTTACTGGGCAGAATGAAAGGATAATATTGATTTTGCATTGTATAACGTATTAAACGACGGGTATTCACCTTAAATTCATCGTTGGAGGAGGCAGTAGATCCATAATTCGGGCGCGAGAGTGGCAGCCCATTGAAACTGCTCGCAGTCACGCTTCGAGGCTGCTCAAATCAAACATAACGTATACAGACAACTTATCCTTGAATCTTGGTAAATATTAAGTTATCTGATTATATTGTGACTTAATATGTATTTGTGTCTATCGAGCTTTACAGTACTACGATTTAAAGATGGCGCCTAAGCAAATTTCGTATTTTTTTTTATTTAACCTATTTCACCCCACTACTGGACAAAGTTCTCCCTCAAATCCATCCAACTAGCTCTATCCTTCGAGGTTGCCCACCATCCTCTCTCAAAGTTTTCATGATCGTCTCTCCAACGCTTTTTTGGCCGACCGCGACGCCGCTGTCCTTAAGGCTGCCACGGTGTTACTATGTTGGCCCATCTGTCTGAATGCATGCGACTCACGTGACCTGCCTAATCCTACTTAAACCTAGCCGTTTTTTACCCGCAATAACAATTCCAGTTATAGAGCGCATGATACTGTTTCGTACTCAGTCGATACTCTCTGACAAATCTTAAGTTTGCATTTCTGCAACTCGGCCAGTGACCAGTGTGGCGATTATGGAACTTTGATACTATCAAAACATTGATACTAATAGCTTTCAGTTACTATTGATGAATTGGTATTACGGATCGCTGCGATTTTTATCGGCTTCTATCGCTAGTTACAATGTGAAGTTGATGTCAAACTATAACTCGACCATTTTACAAAGTAAGATTGTGGTGGGAACCGTGTTTAGCGTTTTAAGCATTTAAATACATCGTATTTGATTGATTGAAATAATGCCTATTGCTAATCGAAATTGATAGACATTGATGCCGATTGCTAATCGAAACTGACATTGATGGTATCAAGAGTTCCATAATCGCCCTACAGGTCTGAGCACCGTAGGTTAGGACGGGCAGAATACACATGTCAATGAGATTGTACTTAAGTGTCAAGAGGCAGGTTCATGTACGCTTTCATGGACCAGTAGCTCTTCCAGGCATTATCGATTTGGCGACCGATTTTCTTGTTTTGCCTGTTTTTGAAGCTTGCTAACTGGCGAAAGTAGATGTACTCGTCAAAATAATACGAAATGTAAATAAAATTATTATTTATATTATTATTTATTTATATAAATAAAATTATTATTTATATTTCATATCACCATCAGCAGTAATATTTACAGTGATAAGTGATATTTATCTAGAGCTGATACAAAAATAACAATATGTATATATTTTTTAGTCCATTAAAATGTTACATTTTTTAGGCCTTAGTGTGCATTTGTCAGAGGACGCAATTTTATTTTTTTAATGTGTAGGGGGGGTCAGTAGAAGCTTAAGTTCAAGTTTGTGGGGTCGGCACCCTTGTCCCCCGGCCGCCATCTTGGAAAAGGGGGTGCAAAGGGTTTTCGCGCTGTATCTCGTAAACTAGTTACCTTACAGAAAATTTAATCAAACATAAAATGTAGCAAATTAAATTTCCTACAATTTTATTTCTATTACTTTTTATCGTCAAGTGACCAACAAAAAAGTTATAAACAAAAATAAATGAAAATTTTGTTTGTTTGTTCTAGGTTTTACAGCGCTCCAAACTTAAACGGATTCTCGAATGCTCATAGGGATGCAATAAAAACTAAAAATTAGGCTTACTTTTCTATCTATATTTTTTTTATTCATACAATTTATTATGATCTTAACATTCCTATGCTATTATTGAACTATGTTTGACCCTTTTACCCACCACCTATGAGGTATAACATGGGCAAAGTCAAATTTATAAAAATTTAATGCATTTTTTAATGCATTTTTTGTCACTGTCTTAGCAAATCGTTTGTATCGCAGAGTGTCTAGAGTATCGTCT
This sequence comes from Lampropteryx suffumata, assembly GCA_948098915.1. Lineage (NCBI taxonomy): Eukaryota > Metazoa > Arthropoda > Insecta > Lepidoptera > Geometridae > Lampropteryx > Lampropteryx suffumata. The sequence continues at coordinate 6,975,674 of OX402562.1, forward strand.
TTATTTCCGCCATATAAAAAGACGAAAAAACGTTCGCCAACAACACTGAGTAACGATGACTCGACTTTCTCACTCATAAATAATTTAGTTCCACTTGCTAACTCTGGATGCTTCTGCAAAATTTTTATAAATTTGACTTTGCCCATGTTATACCTCATAGGTGGTGGGTAAAAGGGTCAAACATAGTTCAATAATAGCATAGGAATGTTAAGATCATAATAAATTGTATGAATAAAAAAAATATAGATAGAAAAGTAAGCCTAATTTTTAGTTTTTATTGCATCCCTATGAGCATTCGAGAATCCGTTTAAGTTTGGAGCGCTGTAAAACCTAGAACAAACAAACAAAATTTTCATTTATTTTTGTTTATAACTTTTTTGTTGGTCACTTGACGATAAAAAGTAATAGAAATAAAATTGTAGGAAATTTAATTTGCTACATTTTATGTTTGATTAAATTTTCTGTAAGGTAACTAGTTTACGAGATACAGCGCGAAAACCCTTTGCACCCCCTTTTCCAAGATGGCGGCCGGGGGACAAGGGTGCCGACCCCACAAACTTGAACTTAAGCTTCTACTGACCCCCCCTACACATTAAAAAAATAAAATTGCGTCCTCTGACAAATGCATACCCAAATGTAACTTTTCAATGGACTATTTAGTGAGATCGTAAAATTATTATCATAGTTTGGAATATAAAATAAAAACGGCACAGTCTTAAAACCCAATCGCGTCAACTAGTTTCTGTTTATAACATAAACATAGAAACTTTCTTGCATCTCAAATGAAAATTACAAACAGTTTCTTATCACGCTTTTATCGAAACTTTCAAGTGTCAGTCTAAAAGTCTGTTTTTTTGTTTTTAATGATATTTTTCTCTTTTAATGATCTTTGCAGAAATCGTCTAGATATGCCAGTGGCCTTGACAACTTTATTAAAATACCCGTTTTCAGTTTTTTAGCCTCAATTAAAAAATAAACATATAAGAACGTTGTATATTATTTAACGGGATTCTGTCTTAATAAGCTTTCCTCTTATTAATTTGGAATCCATTTTGAAAACAATATTAATCACTCAACAATATTGAACTTAAAAAACGGGATGATTAAATCCAAATAATAAGTACTGCTATGAAATGGTGTGTTAATAACTCTATATGGATCCAAACTCTAGAACCGCATGTGCTGCCGCCTTTGAAGCTTGCAGGTGTCCACCTGTTCCACTGCTCGTGTCGACTCGTTCAGTCGACACGAGCAGTGGAACAGGTGGACATTAGTTACATGATCGTACTAATTCGGAAACACGAACGTCACCGAGGCGCCAGGCTTTCGTCTTAGTACTGAACCTTGGTCTGATGGCACGGAGTGTGAGGAGCACACGTGCAGTGTTTAAAATAGTACTTTAAAATATATAGATATTACTAGTTCTAACTATTCTGTAAGACATCAAGCACGAATGAAACTACCCAAGACTTTATTATTAAAAAGTTCAATATTAAAAAATACTTAGGTATAAGCAGTGAGTTCGTCCGTACTTAATGTTGTATTATAATGTATAACTAACTAAAGCGAACATTATAAAAGCCAAGCTGTAAAACAAAACAAAAATTATAATCGATTTTAAAAGCTATATCAAAATAGTTATGAAAACCATGAAAACACCAACAACCATTTTTGATTATTTACGCTATTTTAGTAACAACAAAAAAAAGGTGAAACTTGAATTACAGGATAGTATAGTATTAAAAGCAGTAGCCTTACCTTGAGTTTTGACTTACTACAGAATTTTTTTAGTCTTTGACGTAATGACAAATATTGACCAATCATAGTATATACATGAAAAATCCTCGTAACAAAATCATTATCCATTACATATTCAATAAAAAAAAAAAACAAAAAAATCGGGTTGCACTCCGGGAGTGCCGACAGAAGTGAAAACTTATTTTGGCACGTTAGAGTTTAGTAATAAATCACTTCAAAATCAGTAATTATGGCTACTGCCAATCAAATACTGAACGAACACAGATGATGCAATATTTTTTGTTCAGAATGTAGATAATATATCAAAGAACCTAACTCAGTAAACTTCTCCATACAAAAGTAGACTGTAAACATGTGAATTAAGGTTTATAATCAAATGGGGCAAGCGCGGCAGTCGGCTGCGTCTCGCTTCGTTACCTCATCGCATATCGTTACCTCATCTAAAAATATGCGTACCGCGCTAAAAGAAGTTTTCACTTCAATAAATATTGGTGGACAATACACACAACACCATTTAGCCCCAAACTAAGCATAGCTTGTATTATGGTGACCAGAACGACTGATAGAATATTTAAATACATATTATGACATTTTATAACACTCAGAAAAAACAAACACCTATGTTCATCACACAAATGTTTATCCTGGGAGAGAATCGGACCATCAACCTACAGCGTAGAAGGCAGAACTACTACCAACTGAGCTGACAGGTCTGTCTAATACATCGGTCATCTGGTCACCATAACACAAACCTATGCTTAGTTGGGGTAAATGGTGTTGTGTGCAATTTCCACCAATATTTATTTATTTTGTGTTTTTAATGGCTTTTTTAAATTTTAAATTTATACTTGTTTAGCATGCAGTATTGAGTGAAAACGTATGGTAAGGCTACTGATGATACCTGCAGTTCTGGCGCGTCCTGTGCCGAGCTAGAGGGCCTGGCTCCGGACGGCGACACGGCCGCGGACGACGCACACTCGGTGAGACTGGCCACAGCGCGATATCCCGCACTCAACTGCAGCGGCTGTATCCATCCATAGACCACTACTTAGGCACAGATCTTGACCGCTCAATAACACATTGCGCATAACTCCACCGCCAGAGTTTGATAACTTAGTATAAAACGACTCTCGCCGTTTCAACTTCTGATGGATCATAGGGAAAGACGGAAATAACTAGTTGTGTCGACTCCATCTACATCCATTAGGATAAGAGGCGATGGATAAAAGGGTAGGTAGATGAGAATGACTAACGAAAATGCCGACTTTTGGCGATCAATCTACGTTCAACCTGACCCCGTTTAGCGTTCAAAATAAGTGCCGGTATCTACATTTGCTACACGAAGTATACAACAAAGTCTCTCCGTGTCAACGTCAGATGGATGATAGAAGGTTTGAAAGAACTAGTTGTGTCGACTCCCACCTAAATCTATTGGGACAAAGTGGCGTTGGATGAAAGGGTAGGTAGATGAGAATGACTAATAAATAGTGCGACATTTCGTGATCAATCTGTTCAAGATGACCCCGTTGAGCGTTAAAAATAAGTGCCGGTATCTACAATTATGTCAGGAACTTATTACGAATATAAAACAAAGTCTCTCGCCGTGTCAATGTCCGATAGATCATAGGGGCAAATGGAAAGAACTAGATGTGTCGACTCTACCTATATCTATTGGGACAAGGGCCGTTGGATGAAAGGGTAGGTAGATGGGATATGCCTAACGAATAGGCCAACATTTGCCGATCAATCTACAGTATGTTCAAGTTGACCCCGTTGAGCGCTCAAAATTTGTGCCTGTATCTACATCTGGTACAAACGCGTCTCGACAATATTCATCAAAGCAAGTGTTACCTCTTTATTGAAATGGTTGATAAAAGATTAAAGGCGGACGCGTTTTACCTATGATTACGAGGTATTACTGCGACAATAAATAATACGATGGCAAACTTTATGTGTAAAAGAATGTCAAACGTTATTAATCTAGGTTTATAGTAATACCTCGAATCTTAGTTCTAATAACATTTAGAAAATATAAATAACATCAGAATTAAATAGACACAAGCTGCATAAAGCTGCTTGAAATGTTACAAAGCCGGGGTAACTAAGAAACGATAGTCTCATCTACTATTCAAATCATGCCAAAAAAAGCTAAAAAAGTATGATCAAATAAAACTATCAAAAAGTGCAAAAATGTATAGCTGTAGTAAGTAATGCAAACTGTAGTCAAGACAGTCGTACAACCGCCTTGTCAATGTTTCTAGCACGGTTGATTGAATAATCAAATAAGGTCTTCAGGTCTTTAGGATTGATTCAGGATCTTTCTGGCGTTCAAATTCTTGTCTAGACTACAGTCTGCGCAATTTTTCCGAAACTTATCCAGAAAAATCCTTTACCTTTGGATCGATCGCGACGGCCGATGAAGAAGATGACGTCGTGTTGCAACTTGCCACAACCTCCGGTGTTGTGATGCAACTAAACGGTATAGCGGAATCGACCTGCGGAAACACAACCTTATTAGTGATCAGCCTAGGGTCGACAATCGCACGAATCTACGCAGCGGGTCCTACCTCGTTATCGGCCGAGCCGTGGATCTCTCTATCGCTTTTTAAAAAATTCTCAAACAACAGCACTCTAAGAGCATTTTTATTGATCGTGTCTGTCCTCTTGCTACTACTAGTTCCTACGGGTACCTTGTCCTTCCTTCTTTTCTTGTTATCGATGGATTTCAGGTTATTGTTACTTTCGATTTCGTGCAATTCTCTGTCATCTTTGTTAAGCAAGCGTTTGGGAAGCGTTAGGAAGATATAAGCGTTATTGGGAAGCTCCGCCAGAATGTACCGGTCGCCGCCGGCTCTGTCGTCGGCCTTTCTGTTCAGTGGAACCAGGCTCGAGGTGTCGCAGTCGGCGTCGTCCTCTCCCGTAGCGCCGGCGCCGAGCTCGATCCTTTCTATTTCGGTTAAATCGTTATCGCTACTTACGTCTCGCGCCGTATCTCTCTCCGAGTATTTGCGGTTAACATTGTTGTTGCTCTCCGCTATGTTTATAGAATACTCATCGTCGGCGGGCGCGGGCGTGGCGTCAGCGGCCTCTATAGCTTGGAGCAACTTAGTCTGTCCGGCAAGGTATTCTGTGAACGAGCTAGCGGTGTCATTGTGTTTGTTAGCGCGATGGCAAACGATCTCTTCGAGCTCTATACAGTCCGCGGCACTCGCCTCGCCTCCGGCCGGGGCGGGAATGTTGCTCATCTGAAAACATTTTGATGTTTGGTCTTCCACTGACATCGCAAATTCACTTTCAATCTCTATGCATATTTCACTGTTTTTGCTTACGTTTTCTTTAAAATCTGATCGGGAATCGTTCGAAGTAACATTAATATCAGCCTTTGAATTGTCATTTCGCTCTCCGTTATCGGTAGCTTTCTCGGCAATAACCGGACTATCTGATAGCTTAAAGCTAGAAAGAGGTTTGCCTATAGTCATACTTTTGACATTCCTCAGATTTATCATCGACGCGGTCGGCGCAACTAAACCTTTTCCTATCTCTCCCCTATTTCTCCTTACACTAATATCACCCTCGTAATTATCACTAAATCGGGACCGTCCTTCGACCCTGTACAGATTGCCATCGCTGCCGACCTCGTAGTCGGGATAGTGGGACGGTCGCGCGCATCGGTCGGTGTTGCATAACACGTGATGAGACTCTGAGGCGATGGGTGCGCTTTGCGAGCGAAGGGCGCAGCTGTCGTAGTTGGCCAGTCCGCGGTACCACTCGTCGACGGTGCGCATGTGCGTTCGGTGCGGTCGGTCGGCGCGGTCGGTCGGGCCGCGCGGTCGCTTACCTGAGGCTCGCGCACCACCACCGCGGTACGAGCGGGGTCCGTGCGTGTGTGGGAGCGAGCGGGCGCGGCCGGCGGCTCGGGGGGCGGGGAGTGCCTGCGTACGCACCTGGTTGGACGCGGTGGTGGTGGTGACCGCGCGGCCCGAGCACACGCTGCCGCTGCCGATCTCGAGCGTCGCGCGAGCCGTGTACGTCATCGGGGACTGCGGCTTGCTCCGCCTGCGAACAAGCAGCCGACTTAACACCGACCCTATCTACCGCCGTATTGTACTTATTGCAACAAGCGCACTCTGAGCTTTAGGTACGAAGCTACAAGTACATTGGCGCACCCAACCGGTTGGGCAAATTCTTAGACAAGTGCCGTGACTGACGAGATAAAGTCACGCGATAAAAAGACAGCCATTATTTAGGCACTAAGCGCTTTTATAGTGTTGAATTTCACTTTATTTATATACAAATGTTTTCGTGGAGTCCACTATGATATATATATAAATAGCGACTCTCGCTTGCTACGATGCAACAAAGTGCAATTCACCTCGCACAATCATAGTTACGTGATAGAAAAAGATGCACTATGTAGGTATATGTACCTACATAGTGGCTCTCTTTATCTCGTCTGGCGCGATACTTCTCTTGATTTGCCGAACCGGTTGTGCGCAAATATACCGGTATCTTCGTATCTAAAGTGCGGAGTACGCCTAGCCTGCTATCGGGCTGTATGGTTCTCACCTACCCTAACTAAGTAATTAATTAAGGAAGTAATTTATTTCAGTAGTTTTTAATGCGGTCCGTTACATGAGTCGGTTATCGCGCGACCGTAGATCCTATCGTAATGTACCGTGCCGCGACTAAAAGCAATATCGAACAAATGATGCGACCCGGCGCGCGTGCTTTGCGTTTACAAACTAAACTAAATACATATCGCTTACAAAGCATAAAAACACTTTGTATGCACATAATTCCACTGTTGCAGTTTTCGAGAATTCGTTCCGTCTGTAAGAAAAGTAAGCGCCAATGATTGTTAGAGATAATTGCGTAATACTTTATTTTTATTCGAAATAGAACTGAGTGTAAATAGCATTATCTAACGCGACCTTATCTCTATTGGTATGTCCTTGACATCCACTGTGCCGAGCAATGACATGGTAGTGATTGCATCATTTTTTTATTTTCGCTGGTGTAATTTCAAAACAAAAGCTGTTTTAGTACAGTAAGCTGACTAACAGACGAGCTAGCATTAGAGAAGGAAAACTTGAAACGAACCCGGCTCGGTGCAAGCCGTTATGCACCTGCAACCGAACCGACACCGCATGTACTGATTCGTCTTTCCTGCGGGTTCTGTCGGCAAGGTCGAGAGCTTACATTAAGGCTTACCTAAGTGCACGAAAGGAGCCTTTGCACCTGCAAGTGCACCTCACTTTAATCCTTTCACCACACTAGTTAGAAATAACTAGTGACACGATAAGAAGAAGTAAGCTGTTCTACCTCAACATGTGATATGTCATACAAACTACTCTTATGTACTTCCGCGATATCGCATATATATAAACCGTTCAATTTGAGTATGTGTTTGGCTTTCGCGCGGTCTCGAATATCGGCAAATCTGTAATCATTAGGAGGAGCTAAAAGCCTGCCCTAGTTTCCTTCAAAAGATTCAAGTCCATCATAGAATACCGTTAGACGCTGCATAATTGGCTATCTTTCGCACGAACATGCGATGCGATTAAAACTTAACTGTATCTGAAATGACCGCGCGAATATCAATTTAGGACTTAGTATATTTAGGTAGGTATAGCTGGTAAGCTTCGGAGATAAGACTCCATTTATAATCTCCAAAGTATACACCTTATCGTTTGGATCACTAAAGAATGTAAAAAATGCTTCACTATTAATGTAATTTCAAACTTATAGGTGTCGCTCACCCTCTATATGTCTAAGATGTGCGTTGATTGTCAGTAAGCCAATAAATAAAGTTACTTCATCTTCTTAACGTGTCTCTAGTATATCAAACCAGAGTGGTGAAAGGATTAAAGTGCGTCTCAGAGCTTCCTTTAGCGCGCTTGATATGTCTTCGAACTTTTTAGGTTCTACGACAGGCTGGTTTCCTCAAGATGTTTCCTTCACCATTTGAGAGTACTGGTTATGACGCACATATATTCTTCGACCAAAAAAATCACAATAAATTTCAATAACCAGTGCTCCTAAAGATTCAATTTTAGTATACCCACCTTTTTTTACAGTTAATAGTTTCGAAGTTTCCGTTAAAATCTTTTATGTTGGTTATATTTATCTGAGTGTTTCTATGTAAAATGTAAGTATGTGTTTAAAAAAAAATTACATAAGTAGTATTATATCAGTCATGTGGTACCTATAACACAAGCTCTGCTTACTTTGGGACCAGATTATGCTTTCACATGATGAATAGACATAAATTATACATCCCTAGGTTTCGACTAGAAAAAGTAAATAAGTCCTATAAGGGGAACACGGTGCGCTTCTATAATAAGCTTCCTATAAATGCTACTAAACTACCTATTAAGAAATTTAAAGCATACATAAAAGGTAGTCTTCTGAAGAAAGCTTATTATAATATAGATGACTATATTATTGATAAGAATGCATGGCCTCATGTCGCTCTGCCGTCAGACAGTTAACCGACACACTTGAAATGAAACTCTCTTGTATTAGTATTTCGTAGTTAAGGTAGTTATAAGATGGATCATATAAAAAAGCGCTTGGACCAAGACGAGTTTCTTGCCAATTCTTCTCGGGCTTGGGTTAGGATGAATTGGCACCTAAATTCACCTAGTATGTAAGATGTTTCAAAGTGATCCTTGTGATTGTATTGATTAAAGTATCTTTTGACTTTGATGCTGTGAAATGTCCGGCATTATTATTATTATTATTATTATTTAGATAGGTATTTCTAGACTCTAGAATCTCTACTGTACTCTAGTGAACCCATAATGTGTGGAACATGTAATGAGGTACACATTTTGATAAACACGGTTTTTACTCAAGTATTATTTTGTCGATGGAGGCACAGACGATGTTTCGATTCATCTGGAGATTCTTCTTCAGGTTGAGTTTGATCCGCGGTCCGCTGGTTGCCGCTCGCGTTCGCGGTTTGCACAATGAGAAGATTCTCTAGATAAATCGAAACAGCGTCGGTGCATCGACAAAAACCAGTGTTTCAAAATATACAACTCACGAAAGTTTTGAAAGTGAAAAAAATGTAATGAGATCGTTCAAGTCCGTGAATAGAAGTGGTAGAGAAACAAGAAATGGTATATGTGCTTACTTATTTAGCTGTTCGAGCTCTTGCGGCGCGTTGGCATCGCTGGCAGAGACGCGGCGTTCAGCCAATGGGGGCGGATTCACACACCGCACCGTAGCCAGGTATCCGGCGCCGCTACCCGAGCCCGACCCCTCTTCATTGAGTAGAGACGCTGGAACCACAACATGACACGCGTTACTTTCACGACTCAACGTCACTACTTTCTGAGAACTGGGTGTATTTAAGTCGATTCACATGCAGAGTTACGGTGAAGGTATCGAAATCTCCACGATATCGCAGAAAAAGGCCGCTTAACACAAACAATTTTAATTGGGTTTTAATTGTACATCCCGCCAACCTACACACTTTCAAGTCAAACTGTGCGATCTATCAGAATATTCTCATGGCCCCCATAGACGACGACTTTAGACTTTAACAATCGTGGGTGTTCTGCGCGGATTTTTACACAAACAGCAAAAAGAGATCATGACAATAATAAGTCGTACAAGGTCATTTTGAAATGCACTGCCGAGCGAGTGTGACGTGCCGCTGACAATAACAATTAAATTAAAGGAATCTCCATTAACCTATATATTGGTATATATATATATTAATATATATGACTGGCCTGTCGGTTCAGTTGGTAGTAGCTCTGCCTTCTGCGCTGTAGGTTGAGGGTTCGATTCCCTCCAAGGAGAAACATTAATGTGGTGATCACAGGTTTTTGTTTTGTGTCTGGGTGTTATAAAGTATCATAAGTATGTATTTAAAAATATATAAGTATTCAGCCATCTGGTCGACATAATACAAGTTATCCTTAATTTGGGGCTACATGGTGTTGTGTTCATTGTCCATCAATATTTATTATTATTATTTATTAGTATACAGTTAAGTATATAATGTTATCAATGTACGTACAAGTATCTACACCGGAGGGCAGGCTGCCCCCATGTTTAGTACGCGCGGAGACATTGGAAGGCGTGGGTGTTTGTTGCCGCGGTAGGATGCGCGTACTTTTATACGTGGGGTCGACCAGCGCCGCGACAAGGTCTTGCAGCGAGTTGGAGTGAGGTATTGGCCGGAAGGAGCGTACGGCCAGATTCGACCCGTGGCATCCCGCGAGGTTCCTCGCAGCCGCCTCGCACGCCTGCTCGTCTTGCTCCACTTCCTCCAAGAGTTCCTGAATGCCGTAGCTAGAGATCAGCCAGTGGAAATCTAAAATTCCCCCCCCCCGAATGAAACCCTGGCAGATGAGAAAGCGAAACCGAAAACCTAGACGTGTCTTGGCAACAAAGTATCTATTGACACGCTTATGAAGATAATAACTGTTCAGACAGAGTATGTAACTCACTCCCACATGGCGATAATAACAGCATTTCCGTATATTTTAAAATGTTTAATTGTTTGATGATGATAATGAAGGGATCCTTCCTTGATTAGATAAAATAAAATGCAGTAGCAAAACCTTGGCTCGATTCTCGTAACTATAAGAAGTAAATTACAATTTGTTCTGCTAGGTTCAGATTAGTTAATCTATCTAGGCGCATCAACCTCGAAGCGGGTCTTGGCCACAGATATCGTATCTACCATCCAGTTCTCGTCAACTTCGAGTGAAACAATACTCATATTATTATACAGTCATCATCATCATATCAGCCTTTATGAAGTCCACTGCTGAACATGGCCTATGTTACTATGTTACTGTACATATAATAATATAAGTACTGTTTTAGTCGAAGTTGACGAGAACTGGATGTTCCTGGAAATCCTCAATAGATTTCTAGGAAGAACGATTTTGAGCCCTCTCCATCTACCGACTTCCTGCGATCTTTACAATGTCGTCAGTCCATCGGGTGGGGGGTCGACCTACGCTTCGCTTTCCTGTCCATTCGAGAACTTTTATTTCCCAACGGTTATCAGTTCTGCGAGCTATATGGCCTGCCCATTGCCACTTCAACTTGCAAATTTGGAGTGGTATGTCGGTGACTTTGGTTCTTTACGGATTTCCTCGTTGCAGTATTATACAGTGGGGTAGTCTTTTTATTCGCGCACCCATTTTAACAAACATTGCGGTAAAATAGCGAATTACTGGTTTATATGAAAATGATTACTTAATTTGCATGCATCTAAATGAACTTACCTTGAAAAGGTTGCTTTTACCCTCTCGATCTTTGGGACATTTGTATGTAATAGCCTCATCTAATAGGGCGCGCAGTTTTTCGTCGTCCAATGTTTCTACGTATTTATTCTGAAACAAAATAAAAACATTATTAGCATTGCAATGTGCTACCAGTATCCTCATGTGCGCATAATGGGTATAATCCTAAATAAGACTATATTATAGTTGTGAAACATTTATTCAGCTAATTCCACAAAATACATTTTCTCTGATACTATCAAAGATTACCTAAGTCAAATCCAGTTTGCAACTGATTGCAACAGTTTATCTTTGGTTCAATAAAGCTTAAATGGTTTATGCTATCATCGAATCTTGCGTCCTATAAAACTGTATAGTATCCTACATCCAGTCACGTCGTTGCCAGAAATATAAATCAATAAAACCAGTATAAATATTATCATTAACAAAACCAAAAGCCTGCCTTATTATTAAGAAAAAACAGCATCAACTTTGTTTCTGGGAAGCTAATCGGATTATTATAGGTTCAGTGAAAAGTCTTCAAGCCTATTAAACATTAATTTGTGCTCAATTTGATCCTCAGAGGGGGCGTTCTACCAACGTCAACGTACGAAACTTAACTTCGTATAGTTATTAAGGTTGTGATACAACATACCAAGTAACAACACTTTACTACGATAATATTATGTTAAGTAGAAATGAACCAAGTGTGTACATAAACATTGAACCAGTTTGAACTTTAATGTGTAGGTCAGTAAATAAGTGCTGGCCCTAACAGATACGTACACTGGCTGGATGGATAGCTGTGTTACTGGGCTCACGCTAGCATTATACACTCGTGAGCAACCGAATCGAATCACCCCTACAAAATTTACAAAGTGTAACTTTTTTCCAAAATGACCTGAGTAATGCATATAGAATATTTTTTTTTTTGAAAGCTTGATCTTTAAGCTTCAAAATAACACTACTATCATTTAAATTTGTTCAGTTCTTTTTAAAATAGCGCTGTATCAGTGCAAGCATCAAAAATGCGCTTTGTGCAGTAGCTGTGCGGGCGCGTTCCAACCCCCTATAAAACCCCCGTGCAAGCAGTGCACACTTATCAGTCGCTCATCAGACGTTGACCTGAACACACCTACGCAAGTTACGATCGCCGATTCACAACCACTATGGATACAACACCAGAAATAGCCGCTCAAGTTGTTGCTTTGCTGCAACAGGATCTCAGCCAGCGAGAAGTCGCTCGTCGACTAAACCTGAGTCAATCTGCTGTGTTTAGGGTGTACAGAAGATTCCAAGAGACTGGTTCTTACTCCAGGACGCCAGATACCAGTCGGCGCCGGGTAACATCTGAGAGAGACGACCGTTTTATCGTTTCGACGAGTCTCAGAAACCGCCATCTTACCGGTGTTTCTGTCCAGCAGCAGCTGAGAGAAGTTCGAGGAGTGTCTGTCAGTCAATGGACAATCAGAAGAAGATTAAAAGAAGCTAACCTCGTTCCAAGACGGCCTGCCAGAGGCCCAAAATTGACCACAGCTCACCGACAAGCGCGCCTTGAATTTGCTCGCGAACACATTAATTGGAGTGCTGAGCAATGGCGGTCAGTCCTGTTCACTGACGAAACCAGAGTGTGTCTACATGGCAGTGATAGGAGAGCTCGGGTCTACAGGCGCCCAGGCGAGCGGTTTGCGCAGTGCTGTTTTGCCGAAACCGTGTCCTACGGGGGTGGTTCGTGTATGATGTGGGCGGGCATTTCGCTGGAAGGAAAAACGGAGCTCGTTTTCATCCCTGGTGGAGGCCGAGGAGGCGGTCTGACTGCTGCGCGATATGTGGAAGACATTCTTCTGGATCATGTCTTGCCTTATGAAGGCTTCATCGAGGACGGCTTTCTGTTAATGCATGACAATGCCCGGTGTCATACAGCACGAATCACTCGTCAGTTCATGGATGAAGTTGGCATTCGGACCATGGACTGGCCAGCATTAAGTCCTGATCTCAATCCGATTGAGCATGTATGGGACCAACTCAAACGGAGGGTACGAGCCAGAAATCCGGCGCCTACAAGCATCGCAGAGCTAAAGATAGCGCTGGAAGAGGAGTGGGAAAGGCTACCTAAAGAACTGATTAAAAAACTTATTAAATCAATGAAAAACCGCCTTCAAAGTGTTATTAGAGCTAGAGGAGGCAACACCAAATATTGATTAAATAAATGAAGAGTATTAAACATAAATTTTCTGTTTTATTTTAATTTTGATTAGCCCTATGTTAACTTAAATTAACTTCACTTTTGTTGTGTTTCCATTCAAAACTGATTAATTAAAAAAATACTGTGTAGATTTTCAAAATAATGGTGTAATTTTGAAGCTTAAAGATCAAGCTTTCAAAAAAAAATATATTCTATATGCATTACTCAGGTCATTTTGGAAAAAAGTTACACTTTGTAAATTTTGTAGGGGTGATTCGATTCGGTTGCTCACGAGTGTATATGCTAGTATTATTAATGATTTATCATCAAATTAATGTCAAGGTTGGAAAGTAATTACGTTCTCCCTTATCAAATTGGTTCGTCTTTGCGTGGACGTATAGTATACAGACAACACTTACTTGACTAATAGCCGATACATTTGACGGACAGAAGTTCAATTCAATACCTACTCACAAAATATTGAATAGGGTTTTTTTTTAAAAGCACGTGGTTTAGTTAATTATTGTGTTTATAATAAGATCTATAATTTTATATTAAATTTCAAATAACGGTCTGCTTTATATTTATTTATGCATATCATGGCACGAAATTTAGTCCCTTACGTACTCGTGCTTACGAGTACTTCGAATGAGTATGTGGCCAACCCTGTGACGGAGCTTCTGAATACAGCGTATGCAGCGTATACAGCCTGCAATATTTGGACGTTGTCTGGCCCTTAATATCTAATTCGCCTAAACGCTTGCCTCATTACTTTTTAAAGCACTTGAAAACATCAATTGGTGCTAGTAGCGAATTCCAACTTTTATTTTAAATTTTATTATGGCCTGCAATATTTGGACGTTGTCTGGCCCTTAATATCTAATTCGCCTAAACGCTTGCCTCATTACTTTTTAAAGCACTTGAAAACATCAATTGGTGCTAGTAGCGAATTCCAACTTTTATTTTATAAGTTATTATGGCTTGCAATATTTGGACGTTGTCTGGCCCTTAATATCTAATTCGCCTAAACGCTTGCCTCATTACTTTTCAAAGCACTTGAAAACATCAATTGGTGCTAGTAGCGAATTCCAACTTTTATTTTAAAAGTTATTGAGCAACTGAACAAATATTATTTATATTAAGAATTAATAAAAAGAATTTAATGTTATGTTGCATTGTGAGAGTTATTACTATTGTTTCTTTACTTCCTGTTTTGTAATTTTGTAGACAATCTAGATAATTACACTCAAGTGATACAGTAGATGAGTATTCTTTTGTATTGAATCTTACCAGGTATGCTATTTACAAGTCTGTAGGCATGCGTTGTTTGTTGTTGGAACGCAGGAAAAACACATCGCAGATTGTAACATCTTTCTTCAATTTTGTAACAATACTTCAACTCAACTTCAAAGAGTTTAATTGTTACAATACCTAAGTCATACACCGGAATAAAATCTAAACGAGTCATACATTGCAGCGAAAGGAATTCAGTCACCTTCACTTCAATACGATAGTCACGGTACCTACCTTATTACTGAAAGTAGGTCCTAATATAGCAAATATATACTCCATATTATAAATTCGATAGTCTCTGTATTTCTGTTTGTTTGTCTGATGAAATTGAAAGAAGAAGGAAAAGTAAGAAGGTAGATTGTATCTTGGATAAGGACATTTTTGTTTTTTAGACAGGAATAAGCAAAGGAAACTAATGAAGTAGGTGTAGGTAGGTACGTTATGTATTACCTACCCAATACCCTACATTGAGTTTGTGTGTGGTGAAATTATCATAACAGTGATAATGAATACGTCACATTGCATCATCGACCGCAGATAACAATTTAAATTTTACAATTTTACAGAAAATGCACACCACATAGGAACGGGCACAGTCGATAATTCAGTTAAAAGCTCCATAGAAGTAGCTCAAAATAATCACTGGATAGGTTAATAAGGTTTAATTTCCTGTTTCCTCTTCCCGACCCTACATAATCCCAGCAACAAACACGAAACGAACACTACTTTCAAATGAGCCATTACGTAGGTATAGTAACGCAATACTAAGCAAACGTGTGGATTTACGCTCACCACACAAACTGTAAAATAATGATATGTCTTTTCAAAAGCCTATTACAGAGTGCGGTTAAATTTATTTTGTGACAATATTTCGAAAACAGGCAGGACAAGGAAATCTGTCGCCAAATCGATAATGCCAGAAAGTAATACTGGTCCATGAAAGCGTACATGAAGGGAAACCTTCCTCTGACACCTAAGCGCAAACTCATGTGTATTTTGCCCGTCCTAACCTACGGAGCTCGGACCTGGTCGCTGACAGTGCTGCACAAAACCAAACTTAAGATTTGCCAGAGAGCAATGGAGCGCAGCATTCTTGAATTCAAACGCACCGACCGAGTAGGAAACAGTATTACTGGAATTGCTGATGCTGGAAAAAAACAGCAAGGCTTAAGTGGGACTGGGCAGGTCACGTGAGACGCATGCATTCAGACAGATGGGCCAACATGGTAACACCCTGGCAGCCTTACGGACAGCGGCGTCGCGGTAGGTCGAAAAAGCGTTGGAGGGACGATCTTGACAACTTTGAGAGGGTGGTGGGAGATCTCGAAGGATAGAGCTAGTTGGAAGGATTTGGGAGAGACCTTTGTCCAGCAGTGGGATGAAACAGATGAAATAAAAAATTTATTAAAAATTCATAGCATCAATAAGTTGCCTGCCATTATCCTAACTCAATATAAAGTTGCACACACATTATTGGTAAGCGTGCGCAAAAAACTGGCAAACAGTGCAAGAATTCGATTGTTAAGTTTTTGTAAGTTGCCGGTTTGTAAACACAGCTAAGGGTTTGAAACCAAGACTTGCCTGAATACTGATAAGACATGAAACGTGGATGTATGCCAAAGTCTTGACGAAATAGTTTTGCTAATAAATTGTTTTCGGATAATAAACTAAACAGAACCTTCTTACTCCTGGTAACATATTTAAGTACAAATAATTTGGCAAATATCAGTATTTAAATTTGGTAATAAACGGTTAACTTTTACTGCTCTTAGATTGTACCTACCTATCGCAAGTAAAACATGAAATTACTAATTTGTATGGCACGCAATTTGTTGCTAAATTAAGACCAATTTCGCGCTTTCGACTTAAAGCTGAGATTTACATGATGCTGAGATTAAAAATGTCTTTTTAATCGCATCAAGTAAACTGTGCACGAAGCAAAACATTTAAGAACGCTTTTCCAATAACAAAAATAGTATAAAATAAAATGGCGATGTGCAAAAATACAATTGGTGAAGATTTCGATATTTGATCAGAGAAACAGTTCCAGTAGAAGGGTAGAAGTGTTTGGAAGAGTTGGAACTGTCAATGTTTTCGATATGATATAGTATGGTAGGATTTGAAAAACCAAAGCGCATAGAGAGCGTCATTACAACTTATCGCGAAACCAAAAGCGCATGTGCAATGTGCTTTGAAATATAAGGACATCTTCATATTCGGATAAGATGTACAGTAAATTCTGTGACTCAACTTGAACAAGAAAAACTGAAATACAAATCCGTTAGCGTCAATTCTAGAAGAAAACGAGAGTTGCCACAAATTGCGGCCACGGTACAATCAGGAAATTAATTTATGTATAAAAAAAACAACATTTCAACAACATTCTGCATGTAAATTTTACTTGATACAAATTGATTTTAAAGTTATTGTTAAATCAGTAGTTTAATTATAAAACAAGGTCTTAAATATTCCAGAAACATTATCTTTAAATGTTGAAGTTCTATTAACTTGGAGCTTACACTTATAGGTAGAAATCTATCTAATTAAAACATATCATTACCAGTTAAACTTTATTTTTCTGTTTAAAAACCATTTAAAAAACACGATTTTATTTAAAACGCGTCAGCTCAGGAATTCGTCTTAATTAATAATAAGTTATTAAAAATTAAACAACTAATAATAAAATATTACTTGACTCAAGAAATAATAGACCCAATCAACTTATCAGACCCATTGTACTACCGACTAGCAAAACATTGTTATTTTTTTCTACTAGTCCAATGTATTTATGGAGCGCAATGAAGTATTATCCATCTTCTATCTATCTATCTATCTATCTATCAGTCTTATCAGTATCCAGATTATTACAAATTTGTGTTGCAAAAAATATTGGATCAGTTTACTCTATTAAACAATAATAAGACTATTAAACTTGATTATTTTATTAAATACAAATTCAAAACTTTCTTTATTTAATAAAATCACAAGGACCACTTTGAATCGTCTTCTTACATGCTAGTGAATCTAGGTGCCGGTTCGTGATAACCCCAGTTCAAAAAGAATCCGGCAAGAAACTCGTCTGGTCTTGTTGATTTGATTAAGGATCAAGCTTTCGTGAAATAAGGACAGGAAGTTTTAACTCATGTTCAAGTTCTTAACTAAAGCGCAATCAAGACGATTGTTAACAAATTATCACAAACTTTCAGTTCCGCCTGGCCTGAAACTTTCTTTAAGAAAGTTTTACAAGCGTTATGAAAAACGCACGATATAATTTCACGTTTTATGAAGATCAGATGTTTTATGCAAGCTTTTATTTATTGGTTTGATGACTTTGGTGCGTTTAGTATAAATAATGTTTGTAAGCCGATGTATACCTATTTCTCGATGTCTGAATCTGATTATTTACATAATCACACTAATTGATCAAGCGAGCGAAGATCTGTGGCAAATTGGACGCTTTGAGAATGTTTATTTGATTAGTACTTTCAAAAAATATCTGAAATATCTGATAGTAATACCTTTATATGAGCAATTCTTGTATATATGTATATAATCTGAATCTCTGAAACGTCTCCAAAGATTTGCATGACATTTAGTATGCAGGGGGTTTCGGGAAGCTTGTATTATGGTGAATAGATGACTGATAGAATACTTATATATATTTAAATACATACTTATGATACTTTATAACATGCATATGCATACAATATGCATCCATGACGCCTTGTTCTACACGTCGCTTAGTTAAGCTCATTCTGTATATCTTATACGACTTAGCTGATTGTGTGTTTAAGTTCTACCCTCATATTTTTTATTATTTTTATGAATGTAGTTTTTTATTGCGATGTTTAGTTTTGTAATACCTGTGTACTTACATACCTAACTACGGTAAAGTTTTTAATAATTTAAAAATATTTTGTTTACCTTGTACGTAGGTACTTTATCGTAGGATAAAGCCTTTATTTATTCATATTTTTGTGTTCTCATGTAAGTGAATTTATTCTTATGAGAAAATAAATATTCTTAACCTTTACGTACCGACGCGACGTGCCGGTTTTGTTACTTAAGTACCGACGTGACGTCTGCTAGGCCACCATAGTTTTACTATAAAAAAACAATGAATCTCTGTGTATTAGTTAAAAATAATTGCTTCTAAGCATTTTTTACATATTAATTATTGTATAAATTAAACAAAATGCAAAGGTTTACACATTTATTACTAATTATAAGCATTAAAATCACAGACGTCGATTCTTTGGGAAAAAAATGGACTATTACCTTAATATTTATTAAATACTAATTAAACTTTTTTTAACCTCAAAACAAATTATTCCTAAAGATTTATAGCTAAATAAACTATTGATAATAAAGAAAATATAAATAATCAGCCGTTTTCTCAAAAACCACATGGCATCAAGTTATAGGAACTATCAAATCTACAAACAGTCTTTGCATACAGGCTTGCTGCATTGAAGGCACACATGTTTCGTGCAATTATCGCATTTGTAAGCAGTCTTGCGCTTCAGCTTTGAGGGACAGATATGACACAGTTTTCTGGGTCACCGGAAAATAAAATGGAGGGAGATCATCCCTCCATTTTATTTTCCGGTGCATCTGACCCAAGAACTCTGTTTATCGACGAGTGCAATTCCCTTGGTAGATGTCTGTTCAGAGAACGGCGCTGCATATATGGAACGACCAGAGATCTTGCCAGTAATTTCAAGAAGACAGCTCTGTCTATGGCTTTTCCATGCGAGTGAAAATTGTATAAAATACTTGCATTTATGACACTCAGGTCTAACATGAGAAAAAACATCGCCATCGACCAACGCCGTGTTTTACGACCACTGCTATAAATTGAACACTTTTTGTCAACTTTGTCGACACCCCCTTTGTAGAGTTATAGTATGATATTATTTCCGGTTTATTGTTATCTTCATAACCTCAGAGTCAGACTCGGAGCCGTCATTTAGCCATTATGCCAAAATTTCGTGTTTTCTATTTTGAGGCCGTGTTTCATATCTTTTTCGTCGTATGGCAACACTGGTATTGTCGTTTGCGATTGCCCGTTTCATGCCCGAAGAGTATGGCTGAGTCATTGTAAGATTTGACTGAAAATAAAAGAGAAAAACCATATAATCTGAAATAAGTCTAACCCAAAAAAAGTTACATAAGTGCCGACGAGTGGTCTGACAGACCACTCGCGATCTTATAACAATTATAACTTACCGAAATCGCACGCGCCAATACTGACACTCTCCACAAACGCTGCCGGGCGACTGAGCGAAGGGTAGATAGACGCGCGAGGTGCTAGGACTACGCTAACATAGGTAACGGGAAGGTTTGAACGCGTGAAGTGTCTGTCAGACCACACGTCGGTACATAAAGGTTAAACCTGAACTATAGAGCCGTTGATCCAATCTGCATGAAATTTGACAGATTGTAGTTGAGAAATGAGCTTATAACTTATTAAACCAAATTGTACAAGGGGTTGATATGGGGGTTTGATAAGGGAGAAAAAAGAAGTAATGTATGAAAATGTATCAAATGCGGTGTCATGTCAAAGTGTATAGTTCATCTAAAATTTCGTTTCATCGTTTCGTAAAAGTTTCGTTGACATCATAGGTTTTACCTTAAAACTGGTCGGCATCAGATTAAATATCAATTTAAATATATCAGTTTAAAAGTCTCTTATATTTTCTAGATTAAAACATTGTACACAATGTAGTAAGATAGCTATATTATAGTATATTAAGATAGCTATATTATATTATAGATAGTGCGAAGTCTATATAATAAAAATCAATTGCTGTTCGTTAGTCTCGCTAAAACTCGAGAACGGCTGGTCTGATTTGGCTAATTTTGGTTTTGAATTATTTGTGGAAGTCCAGGGAAGGTTTAAAAGGTGAGTAAATATGAAAAAAATGCTTGCTTCTTTATTTATTGATTCTGAAGCGGTACGAAGTTTGCCGGGTCAGCTAGTACTTTATATAATACTTTTATGTGGATACCTTACTAACTTATCGAACGACGACACAATACGAGTAGGTACTATTATTATGAATGCGAAAGTTTGGATAAGTACTCGTATAATGGATTTAACTCAATGACGACGTAAAAGTTGAACGAACAGTCGATTTCGACGAAATAATTTATGACCTGAAATAGGTCATAAGATTATCCCTTACGTTTTGCATAATTTTCGGTATTATGTACTTCAGATACCGGAAACGATTACAACAATTGTTGCTGCCTGCGGTTTCGTACGCGTGCGGTACCAACATAAAATTAGCATAATGTCCTTCCTAATGACACCATATCTCTCCTTACCAATTTCATCAAGATCCGTTTAGCCGTGAAATGTAAGAAACTAAAGCAACTGATACACTTTTAAATTTTTAGTATTAGTATGGTATGGATTGACATCATCTGGAGCGGAGGTTTAATTTTATAATCTTGTTGAGGTACAAAACAATATCAGTCTAAAAAATATATTTAGTTTCTTTAAAACGAATCTAAGCAATTTAGAAGGTATGAAATGAGTTATATTGACGTCAGCAAATGTACACCCTGTGTTCGCAGCGGGCGGATGGATCCCGGGGTCAGGGTCGTGCCAGGACTGAGGATCGATCATGCCCTTGCCGGTTATATCTACAGCTAACTACAGCTTCCACGCGCTTTCAGAACAACTCGCTATACCTACATTTGCTGCGTTTACAATCACTTGTTGCGCTCCATCAAGCCACTGACAGATTTCAGTGAGGTTCGTCGGCCTCGACCTAGAATGGCTTATCGAGTCTCAGCAAAAACTATTTTGAAGCATTTTATTTTACGTGACTCATTAGTGCAGTAGCGTTTAGTTGAACTAAAACGCTGCACGGATTTTGGAACATGCCGAGACTAACCTGCAGTGTTGGAATCTCGCCAGAAGTCGTTTACACGGTAGCTGGTAGCATAGCGACTACATATCATTGATCTCCAGGGAAGATTTCAGACCACTGAACTTGGAAACGAACTTTCCAAATTGCAAAGCAATACTCGGAATGAGCAAACATTCGTTAGAGTTAACATGAGAGTAAACTCAATAGTTTGCGGTTCCTTTGGCCCAACTAAGCCACAATAACTTGAGAACTGCGAAACGTAATCCCATTAGTATTAGGTAGGTAGTTATCTACCGTTTTAGTAGGTAAGTAAGAATAGTATATTATTGGTTTTGTGGTTTTATTGTCTCGAAATATAATTACAGAACCAGATTATGTGTTTCTCAATTCTACAGCAAAACTAAAGTAGACGCAGCAGACCCGCTAAAACGAGCGGAGAGCGAGCAGTTAATCACCTACTTTTGGAAATTGTTCTCGTTTGCCCGAAAAAGTTCACGGTTGAGATGCCAAGAATGTTGCATAGAAACAATAAGCGGTGAGCAAGCATGGTCCTCTGTAGCATTGCGGGTTGCGGTGAGAGTGCGCGAATGTGATCTTGGCTCGGTGGCGGCTGCGTGACGGGCACAATGCCGTGCTTCCGTTAGCCCGCGCCGCGCCGTAAGCCTACACCGGCGCGCCTTTTGCCTTTGTCGCCGGCTAGCTCGCTCAATGCGTAATCCTAGCAAATGTCCAAATTATTCCACAGTACTCGTATAGTAGTATAAAGCTCTCAAAAGCCATGTCTACTTAGCAATGACTAATTTGGGGATCGTGTATCTCTAGAATATTCTAGACAGTTGTCAAGCATCGGATCATAACACTGTAAGCTTTAAGTTCCGGTATCGTTTTATTAATGAAGAATTAAGGAGTTTGACAAGGCTTGTTTAAGGAAAAAATATTGTTTTATTATATAAGTTCTTATTACCTATACTATATAGCCTATACCCAGCAGTAGATGAAGTCAAGATGTGGATGATGATAATAATGTGTTTATTTCAGGAAAAACTACTAAAGCATTATTAACTTATTTTACTGAAATATATCTAGAATACCAATAACAATAAGATATTCTATTAGGGACACCATGTTCTGAATTAGATATACGTATACTATTAAAATGATAGTATCATATATAATGTACATTTTAACCAGTAGTGGGTTCGCAAAATGAATTGTGACTCACCCATTAGTAAAAAAATTGGTGTTTACGAGTTTATATCGCGTGATTACTGTGCTAAATAAACTAGTCCAGTCAGTCCGCACCGTCTAGCGAGCGGCTAACATTACATAGTCTACCGCAGAGAAAATATTGTTCACTATGAATTTTAGGAAATCGATTATTGTACGGACGGGAATAAGTTATTGTAGCGTAACCCACGCTATGTACTCGTATGCAGTCATTACTTTTTTGAATATATTTTGGGGATAGCGCGATATTTTTTTGTTTTACTGCATTAGATTCAACATGAACTGTAAACTCATCTTATTTTGGATAAAACTATATTAAGGCAATAAAAAATAAATAATGCCGAACATTTACACAACATCATCTGGCGCCAAAGTAAGCAGAGCTTGTGTTATGGGTACCACGTGACTGATATACCTTCTACTTATATGCTTTTTTTTGTAAATACATACATATTATACATATAAACACCCAGGCCCGTGACAAATACTTGCAGATCATACAAACATTTGTCTTGCAGCGGGAATCGAACCCGCAACCTTTTGCGTATCAGCCGGACCTTGGCCCACTGCGCCACAGAGGTCGTCTGTACGTAAGGTCGTTATGAGTCAGTGGCGAACTGAGGTGACGGACTTAATAATCTGCAAAAGCAGTTACGTATGAGCATATTTTTTACCGACGTAAAAACGGAGGACTCAAAATTACTTACATTAGTTTAAGAACTTTAGTTAAGTAAGTAAGGATAAATAAAAAAGGTTTATTAATAGGTTTGGGAAAAAGTTTCTTCGCATTTTTTTAGAAAATTCAAAACATTTTTTAATATAGTTTATTTACATTTAACTAAAGTATGTAGGTATCATAGGTATGTAGGTATCATCTTGTAGGTAGGGACATGATCCTATTGCTATAGAAATTTTGGGACTTCTGATTAAAATACCGCGACAAGTGGTTTTGGCAGTCCTCTCGTGATGTAAACCTGACACTGCCTAAAGAATTCTGAAGAGACCGAAACAGGTGGAAATCTGAAGGTCAGGACTATACGGCGGATGCATTGACACCTCCCAGCCAAACTCTCTTAATTTTTGCTGAGTGGCTAAATATGTGTGAGGTCTAGCGTTATCATGATGAAAAACCACACCCCTCCTGTTGAGTAATTCCGGCCGCTTTCTCTCAACTTCTTGCTTTAATCTCATAAGTTGTTCGCAGTAGAGTTCAGAATCGATGGTCCTGCCTGGTGGTAACAGCTCATAATGAATAATGCCCTTCCAATCCCACCACACACACAGCATCACCTTGTTGCGAATTAACCCGGGTTTCGCCACAGTCTGTGATGCCTGACCGGCCTTTGACCACGACCTTTTTCGCACGTTCTTGTCTTACGTGATCCACTTTTCATCACCAGTTATCTTCTTCTTCAAAAATGGTTCGGTTTCATTACGTCGTAATAAAGAATCACAAATGAGTACACCGTTCATTAGGTTTCTTTCAGTGAGCTCGTGAGGTAACCAAATATCGAGCATTTTGTGTACCCAGTTTTATTCAAATGCGCCAAAACTGTTTTGTGGTCGATTCCCAGTTTTTCGGCTACGTCGTAACTACTGATATGCCGATCTTGCTCCACTTTTTCAAAAATGGCATGCATTTTATGTTCCGTAATAGGGCGACCAGAGCGACGTGCATCTTTGACATCAAAATTTCCGGATTGAAACCGCTTAAACCAAATTTGTGCCACTCTCACAGACACTGCACTAGGTCCATAAATATCGCAAGCTGCATTTTTACCTTTTTTGTAGTAAAATTTTAAAACGTATCGAATTTCTTCATTAGATTCACTCATCTTGACAGTACGAAAAGAAAAACAAATAAAAATCACACATTTTCCTAATTTGAATTTGGAGTTATGTTCTTTAAAATTTAAACCTTTTAATGATACCAAAACCAGCCAGATACAAATAGTATAGCCAAAGAGATTTTATTACAAGTTCATACATACTATAATGCCGAAAAGACTTTTTTCCCAACCTAATATACCTACTAGCCTAATATTTTTTGCTTTTTAATTTTCGGCGGTGTAATTTTTTTTATTAAAAGCCAGGATTAACCGCATTATTGTCCCTTCGAAGCACGAAAGCGCTCAGATGAAAATGCCACTGCCACTTCCCATCTAGGTACTGAACGTTTTTTAAATTGGTTGATCCGGAGCGCTACAACGGAATGGGCAAATTGGATCACCCGAGCATCAATTTTACAGATTCATCCATAGAAATTACATTGTTTAGGAAAAATATATCCTGTTGATTTTGGGAAATACCAAGATTTTGGTATTAATAGATTCGGTGTCGTAGCAGGAAATATGGCCTGTACTTACTTACCAATGCCTACTAACACATAACTATGATAGATAGGTAATTTTTGTTTTCAAATTTATAATTTATTCAATTATGGTGAATATTGGCACACCGTAATTGTCGTGCATATCAGAAGTGTATAATTTTGTCACTAATAATGTTGTATAATGTTAATATGTGTGTATGTGTGCTTAAATAAATAAACATGCAAATTTCGTATTGCCCGTTCGTAGCCTTTGTAGGTTACTAGGTATGTAGTGTAAGGAAACTAAAAAATGCTTTAATTGATAATGGGTTTGAGAGGATGTTGGGAGATCTCCAAGGATAAAACCAGTCAGAATTTGGGGGAGACCTTTGACCAGCAACGTGATGAATCCCAAAAAATACATACCTAACCTATAATACGTATCAAACATGTTACTTATCTGAACGTGACCAAGCTTGGTTTTAAATACCAGTAGGCTATTTTGATTAATAACTAGTTTTTTAGGTACAATGCATAAAATAAATACACACCCCCTATTGTTCATAGACAAGTTGAAGGATGATATATTTGCGTGGTATGAGGAGTTGTGAGGAGGGATGAATGTGACTAGAAAAGTGTTAGAAATTTATGTCGATCACATAAGTTAGGCCAAACAAAAGATGGATTGTGTGAAAGACGATATCAGATGTGAATCCTGATATGACGGCTGATAAGCGAATTGTAATAAGGAAAGATGTGCTGGCTTCACTTAGCGTGGGATAAAAGCAGGAAAATTTTAGTCATGAAATAGGTAGTACGCTATTTTATTTGGTAGAAAAAATAATAGTTTTAGATACCACCAGTACAATAACTGGTACAACTGATTTCAGCTATAAATCCACCAGCTTGGCGATGGTGAGATGAAGTAA
This sequence comes from Lampropteryx suffumata, assembly GCA_948098915.1. Lineage (NCBI taxonomy): Eukaryota > Metazoa > Arthropoda > Insecta > Lepidoptera > Geometridae > Lampropteryx > Lampropteryx suffumata. The sequence goes on from OX402562.1 coordinate 7,001,509, forward strand.
CACCATACAACACCTTAACATCACTTTCACTGACAAACAGTATCTTAGGAGCATACCCAAATTTAGGGAATGCAGTTACGATTTCGTGAGATCTTGTGTATTTTCTACGAGATTAATCTCTTGCCCAAATACGACGAGATCTCGCTATATTTATGTGAGTTTGCGGCAGCATAGTTTTGGTGTTACTCAAAGCACGGTGGCGCGTAAACTGATTAAAAACTCTTTCAAACTCTCTTTAATTTATATCTGTAGCGTGAAAAAACGTTACCCTTTATGACGAGCTTCAAGAAACTGACTTTGATAGCCTTCAGAGAACCAAATCGCACAATGAGTGTAGCGAATTCTCTGGAATTGCTGATTAAGAAGTAAATGAATCTATACGATGTCGAAGGATCCAAGGGCGAATTCCTTCAATTCGCCAATAATTGTTTATTGTCTGTGGACGACTACAAGCGTCGAAGCCGAACGGGCGTATTCAACTGTAGGCTACTTAGCTTGTAATATTAGCAGCCGTTTGTCCGATAACACTTGATACATTGTATTTCCTAAGAAACCATTTTCAAAATAACAACGCCTAATCCTAAACTGTAGCTGTAGACACTTTAAAAGTGAGTATGAGTATGTATTGTTGATTTCAAAAATACTAATAATTTATTATTCTACTTTTATGGAGAGTAAATAAATAAATTATATTATTCCATTGCATGTTTGTAATAAATACCTACCTATTAGATCTATTACTATTTAATACCTATATACACCATACATACGAATGAGATAAACGAATTAAATAATTCAATTTTAGTTATCAATTTCAACCAATCTTCCAATCCAATCCAAAAAGAAATCCAAAAGAAAAGCCAATCTCGCATGATTTCGGCCTATCCTAAATCTGTGAGATTGCATTCCCTACCCTCATTTACTTTGTGAAGACAAGCGTTTTGGCACGTCACACGAGTGGTAGCCGTTTTTGCTGACATTTTTCCTCCTTTAATTTTGTTATTTTATTGTAGGTAATGTGGTAGTAAATAAACGATTATAATTTTATTTTTAACTTCAAAAAACTTCAAAACTTCAAAAATCATGTATTGACCCGCTATGCTATCTAATATTATAATGAGTAAATATTTGTTTTTTTCTATGTTTGTTTGTAATGGATAAATTCAAAAACTACTTAACTACTTGTTCAGCGCAGTCTGAAAATCAGCGCTATTTCACAATATGTGAAGTAGCATAGAGCTGTAACTAGGCCTTTTTGCCAAACACAGACTTGTTGACAACAACACAGACACAGACAGGTTGATGCAGGGTTTGTAAATTTTAAATATTTTTTTAAATTATGTTATTGTCCTGTTTATTGTATGCTATGCTATGTTATTTTATATGTGTGTGTTAAACTAAAGTTATTTCAATAAAAAAAGAAATTTAACCAAATTTTCAAATTTCTTTCACATATAGAAAGCTGTAGGCAGTATTTTATTTCACTTTCAAAACTTTCGTGAGTTGTACTAGTTGCCGCTCGAGTTCACGGTTAGCACTGTGCGAACCGTGAACTCGAGCGGCAACGAGCGGACCGCGGATCAAACTCACCCTGATGAAGATTCTCTAGAGGAATTTGGAATTCGATGGAGGCACCGACGAAACATTGTCGGTGCCTCCATCGACAAAATAATACGTGAGTAAAGCCCGTGTTTATAAAAATGTATAGTGTTTTATTTAATAAAAAAGTGTGATCCTTAAGAACATTGCAATAACATAACCCAAGGTATCAAAAATTTGAGCTACGATGTATGATTGATAGGTACATATAGATTTTGATAAACACGGGCTTTACTCACATATTATTTTGTTGATGGAGGCACTGACACTACACCCATTCATCAAGATTCTCTAGATGAATCAAAACAGTGTTGGTGGCTCCATCAACAAAATAATATGTGAGTAAAGCCCGTGTTTATCAAAATCTATATGTACCTATCAATCATACATCGTAGCTCTAATGTTATATTACCACAGAAATACACATGCACTTTCACATAATTAATTTTATTAGTAAAAAACTCATTATAAATATGACCAACTTGGATAATAATGTTATTGTTGTAATTCAAATTCACACATCAAAAACAGTACAGTTGGATATTATTATAACTGTTTTGTTTATTGAGAACCTACTTATCACACTAATGTTATAAACTAGAAACCCGGCCCGGCATCCCACAGATATTTTCTACACCAAAACCTTTCTCATGAATCGATCTGTCTGTCCAATGGACAGACTGAATGGATTGGTAAAAAATTTATTGTTTTAAAGTTAATCATTCTCAGACAGACAGATGCAGTGGGGAAACTTTGTTTATAATATGTACCGATGCAAAAAATTGCACTTGTGTTAGTTTTGTATTTCTTCATGTTCAAACTGTCAGAACGATTTGGATAATTGGAACTGGAATATCATATATGCTATGTTTTTGCTAGTTTGTGACCAAACCCAACCATTTTACTAGTTAGTCTCAAACAGATGAAGAAAAGTATTGTACCCAAAACTTTTTAATAATCTTTCATTTCCTTTGTAATTGATTAGTAAATAATAATGAGTAATAATAAATAATGATGAACATTTCACACAGCATCATTTGGCTCTAAAGTAAGCAGAGCTTTTGTTATGGGTACTACATGACTGATATACTACTTATATACTTTTATTTGTAAATACATTAATATTGTACATAGAAACACACAATTGCAGTCCACTGCTCCATAGAGGTTGTTGATTAGTACTTGTATTCCAATTTAAACAAGGCTATAAAGGTACCATGTACCAAGTACCATGTTTTCATACATTTACGTAGCAAGTAAATGTATGAAAACATGGTACTTTCCTATTTTTGGATTCACAGGTTTTTCTTTATTTTTTCCGTGTTGATAATAACAAGACATTGAAAATTTATGAATGTATTGTATTTTAAGTATTTTTCAGATTAATCCAAACTGGATGACCCGGTGAATTATGTACTACCTAAATGTTTTGATTTTGGGTTGTAAATCAACCAACTAAAATTAAGAAAACACATTGTTTGAGTTATAGTGAGACTAGCACACAGCAATACATTTTTTGATACACCGATTTTTCCTAAGATCGTCACAAGGACGATAAAGCATCTTAATTCAAATACTACATGCAACTTTATGCCTCAACATGATTTGAAATTTCAAGCATTTGTTTATTTTAAACAATATTTTTATATAACAATTTTATGTATTTAGGTAACCATTTTGTTATATTCAATGTAATCAAAATAATTTTGCCATATTCAGAAACTAACAAACAATTTTAGATAATTACACCAGTGAACCAAGTCACCTGTTTCAATTGTTCAAATGTAAATAGATAATTGCACTTGTAAAAGGGTTTGATCAACTATGAATTTGTTGTGTTGATAGCATGGTAAGAAATGCACACTCATGCTGATCTAATTGTTCTGTACTAGATATTATTATAAAAAATAATTTAAAAATGTGCACAATATTATTTATATCCAGAGCAATTTGCTTACAAAAAGACATGAATACAAAGGGCTACCGGCCAAACACAGCCCTACAATGAGCTCTATTGTTTTGTAAGCTGGAGATAACAAGCATGAGTGGATAGAAGGTACTAATATGAGAATGAATCCTCAAATTACAGCCTTCAAAATCAAAAAATGGCAGCAGAAACAGACTTACCTCCACTTCCGAGTTCGTAGCCGAATTGATGGTCTTGTGGTCAGAACTGTTGTGCTGGTCGTTTACTAAGTTGTGTAAAAGTTTCGTATCCTCGCTAGATATGTGTGTAGCACTTTTATCAGGGGCTTTTGGCTCCTTATCATACTCCGGCGAAGGAGCCATCTTGAAGGAAGAACAGTCAGATGACACAAGTCGTAAGACTTTCGCACACCGAAACAACTATCTACCCCGTATTTACGTTTTTTCCACTAACTAGCTACTTATTCGAAACATAATTACTAATTGAACTACAACATAACTAGAGTTCTAACCATTTGCAAAACCGGATTCATCATTTTCGACAGATTCTGACCAACATTTTTAATCGACTACACAAACGCCCTCTATCTACTCATATTCAACCGACGTCAAAATGGAAAACTTCAAAATAAATCACAGGTAATAAAATTTTGAGAAGCTCGATTTTTGATAAAGTTCCGACACACCGAGTGCATTGTCACATAAACGGGTCACTAAAAATGGTATGAAAATTGAAATAAGTTTATTTAAACATGTATAAATTCAAATGTATTTGCAAAACTATTAACGAAATGTTATATGATTAAATACTATTTTCATTATTATTCACATATTATTTTTTTATATTAACTTGTCAAATTTTGAAATAAATAAATTCATTAATTATCCATCATTCATTACTCACTCACTGCCTAGCTAGAGAGAAATACTACAGTACAGACAGACTCACTCCAACCACTCCCTCCCTCATTCATTTCATTTTTAATTTCAAGATTGATTTGCATTGCAGTGCGGCTGTCCCTCGTGCGAAGTTTTCTTATATTTCGAGATAAATCATAACCATGGCTGCAATTAGTTTACTCAATCCTAAAGCTGAGTTTGCGAGAGCGGCACAAGCTTTAGCAGTGAACATATCGGCTGCAAGGGGTATCCAAGATGTCATGAAAACTAACCTCGGTCCCAAAGGAACAATGAAAATGTATGTTTTTAACTTTTCTGAAGTGGTTACTACTTTACGCATATTTTAAATTCATATTTTCATGCTACAGATCGTTCCTCATCAATTACCTGTAAGAAATAATAATTGGTTTCAAAATTATTTGGACTTCAAAAGTCATATGACCCGGCGGCATTTGGGCACTCATCTGTCAAAATCTAAAATATTTCTAGATGAGGCAAAATATAATAGAGGTTTTCATAGTTACCGACTATTTTCGTGCCAAGAATAAACATAAAACGTGAAAATTGAGCCTTCCCCCTATTAAATATAGCCAAGAATTAACTACATATTTTAATTAAATACTTTTTATCACCCAGGTTGGTGTCCGGAGCTGGTGACATCAAGATCACCAAGGATGGCAATGTTTTGTTACATGAAATGCAAATCCAGCATCCAACAGCTTCACTTATCGCTAGAGCCTCTACTGCGCAAGATGATGCCACTGGTGATGGCACCACATCAACAGTGCTTCTTATTGGAGAACTCTTGAAGCAAGCTGATGTATACATTAGTGAAGGTATATAGATATATTCTACTGCCACTAGAAAGCACTGGTGTGGTGATATAGTGGTAGTGGCTCTGCCTTCCATTTATAAGGTTGTGTTTAAATCTGGTTGTGCACCAATTACATTTTCTGTCCAAAAAGTGATCTGTGCTATACAAAACAAATACTCTTAAACTGTGAAAGACAGCATTTTGAGGAAGACATGTGACAAGTGTAGGAAAAGAGCCTCTGAGGTGCACTTTATTCTATTCACCACACTGGCTTGAAATAACTAGTGACACAATAAGAAGATGAGTAAGAATAACAAATGTGTGGATTGTTGAATTATGTAAAATTGATGTTTGATGTGAGTAATAGGTAGAATGGGATTGACAATAGGTAATATTGTTTTACTAGATAATGGTCTCATATTAAAGTATCAGATTATTTAGATGGCTTAGGATGGACCTTCTCCAACTTGACTCTGCATCTGTAACAAAATTTGCAAGGCTCATACAAAAAAGTGTTAAGACCAAAAGAGTTTCTTGCTGAATTGTAATACTGGGAATGAGTGAAAACAAACTGAAATGATCCTTGTGATTTTATTGACAAAAAAGAATGAGGGAATGTGCTTAAAATAAAAAAAAAAACAAGCTATTATCAGTTCTGATGCCATCCAAAAATATATTTTTTGTAACTTTCTTAAAAAAAAACCGGCCAAGTGCGAGTCGGACTCGCGCTCCGAGGGTTCCGTACAAACCTATAAGTATATACCTTTGTACCAAATTTCAAGATTCTGAGTTCACGGGAAGTACCCTGTAGGTTTTGATTCCCTTGAGAGTTTCGAGTTTGAATATATGCGACTTAAATTGCGGTTTCTCTTGATTGCGTTGACATAGAAGTTTGATTTTGTTACAGCTTAAAGGTATTATAGACCTGAGTGTTTTATATGAATTTTAATTTAATACCTTTACACGTTCATGACAAAAGAGGTAGTAAGTTTAAAATTATTAAATATATTTTTATTATATGATGTAACTAAAACTGTATGGTTATCGCAATTTATCCTTTATTTGTGCTATAAGACGTTGCTTCGTACCAAATTTCAAGATTCTGAGTTCACTAGAAGTAACCTGTAGGTTTTGATTCCTTTGCGAGTGTCGAAAATTTGCGGCATAAACGGCTGTATCTTTTGATTGCGTTGGATTAGAAGTTTGATTTTCACAGTTCACAGCTTTAAGGGACAGTAGACTTGAGTATTTGATATAAATTTCAGCTTGATACCTCCACGCGTTCCTGAGAAAAAGTGTCTTGACAGACAGACGGACAGACGGACGGACAACAAAGTGATCCTATAAGGGTTCCGTTTTTTCCTATCGAGGTACGGAACCCTAAAAAAAGTATCTGTGTTAGGCATTAATCACTTTCAAACTATGAAATAGATGACTGATTAACTCATCTGACAGATATATCTTACCTATAAGCTGAAATCCTGCTAACATTAAAATTTGCTGTTTGATATAAAGGTTTGATGTTACATCCAACAAATATTGGTTCAAGATCAACCACTTATAATAAATGGTGTTATTCAAGGTAACACCATTTATTATAGCTTGTACAGAATGCACAGAAATGGTCTGAGATTTTTTTATAAATTTCAGGTTTACATCCTAGAGTGCTCACTGAAGGATTTGATGTGGCTAGAGGCAAAGCTCTGGAGATCTTAGAAACAATGAAGATACCTGTGGAAATAAAGAGAGAAAATCTACTTGACATAACACGCACATCTCTGAAAACCAAGGTATATATAATATAAATTATGTTTCAATAGCTAAAAAGCAAAACAGATAAAAAAACATCTTGAGGAAGAACATAGATTACTCTCTATGTAGGTACCACGCTTGTGAAACTGCAGGTAGTAGCTAGTATAAGATAACTAAATCTAAATAAACCATGGAATAAATAGGTATGTAGTAAGTCTAGACATTTCACACAGCATCTTCGAGCCTCAAAATAAGCAGAGCTTGTGTTATGTATGACTGATTGATTATACAATTTTTTTGTATATATATATATTATACGTAAAAAACACTCAAACCAAAGACAAATGTTTACAGATCATACAAACATTTGTACCCTCACGGGAATCAAACTCGCAACCATCTGCATTTCTGGCGGGCCTTCGCCCACTGCGGCACAGAGGTCATCAATATGACTAAACTAGCTTGTATTATCCAGGTACACCCAACCATAGCTGAGGTATTGACAGACGCGTGTGTAGACGCCGTGCTTTCGATCCGCACGTCCGAAAAGTCAGTTGACCTGCACATGGTTGAAATCATGGAGATGCAGCACAAGACTGCCACAGAGACTAAACTCATCAAAGGTAATCCTCGACATTCGCTCGCAGTTCAGTCCAGGCCTAGATCTACATAATGGCGAAGTTAGTTAATTTGTGTGTTTAGATAATAATTATTGTAAATTTTATTGTTCAGGTTTGGTTCTTGACCATGGAACTCGCCACCCGGACATGCCGAAACGTGTGGAGAATGCCTACATCCTGACCTGTAACATTTCCATGGAGTATGAAAAGACTACTGTCAACTCTGGGTTCTTCTATAAATCAGCTGAAGACAGGGAGAAGCTGATTTCTGCTGAAAGAGAGTTCATTGACCAGAGAGTTCAGAAGGTGAGTACAATTTTATATTGTCTTTGGACTTTTACCAGGACATGATATATTTTTATTTTTTTGCGATTAGAGTTCTCGATGTTAATGTAGCAAAAGGTAATATGCTATAAACAATTATTAACTACTATTTCAGCTCCAGTATGTTCGAATCTATTCAGCTTTTGCAGTATACATAGTATATGCATACTTTAATGCTTTTGTGTTTGTCTATAGATAATTGCGCTGAAGAAGAAGCTTTGTGATGGTACGGACAAGAATTTTGTGGTGATCAATCAAAAGGGAATCGACCCTCTATCCCTTGATGCACTCGCGAAGGAAGGCATCATGGGCCTCCGCCGCGCCAAGAGGCGTAACATGGAGCGTCTGGCTCTAGCTTGCGGCGGTACCGCCATGAACTCCGCCGAAGAACTGTCCGAAGAGCACCTTGGATACGCCGGCCTAGTCTACGAGCACATTCTCGGAGAGGACAAGTATACTTTTGTTGAACAATGCAAGAATCCTCAGTCGGTCACTATCCTCATCAAGGGCCCTAATAAGCACACTTTGGCGCAAATCAAGGACGCCGTCCGCGACGGACTTAGAGCGATCAACAATGCTATCGACGATAAGTGCGTGATTCCCGGTGCGGGAGCCTTTGAAATTAAGGCCAATGCTGAGCTTCTCAAGTTCAAGGACTCTGTCAAAGGCAAAACACGTCTTGGGATTCAAGCTTATGCGGAAGCTTTACTTGTCATCCCTAAAGTCCTCGCTATTAACTCTGGTTATGACGCGCAAGACACTATTGTCAAACTTCAAGAAGAGGCACGGCTGAGCCCTGACCCTGTTGGCTTAGATCTGAGCACTGGAGAAGCAATGAAACCCGCAGACTTGGGTATTTTTGATAATTACATTGTTAAAAAACAAATCCTTAATTCCTGCTCTGTGATTGCAAGCAACCTCCTCCTTGTGGACGAGATTATGAGAGCTGGCATGAGCAGCCTCAAGGGATAACTAAACCTGTCTACAATTTTAACTACAAATTCTTTGGGGCCTTAACAATAAGTGCTAATGAAGTATGTATTATGATTATTTAAAAATATTAATTTTGCATTTGAAGCAGTTTCTTTTTCTTTTTGCAACTATGTTTACTCATTATTCTAACATGCTAAAATAAAATTACTGAAAAACTATGGCTTGTTTTGTTCATTTATTTGACACAAGGTTTACATCACACAATATAATAAGGCTTACATCTATGGAATCCACATTACTTTTAACTACATCCATGCAGACCCAGGCTACTCCTGAATCATCTTCACTTATCTATCACATTCTTAAATTCAACTAGCACAACATTTAATTTTACATGAGTTTGTAAATAAATTAAATTAATTTGCAGTTATAAACAAAATAACAATAATCAAGTTTTAAAAAGCTTCAATAGAAAATTTAAAATATCAAAAAATATGTCTAGAAATAATAAATATATTAACAAACATAAATGCATGATTTGTAAAAAAATATTTATGAGTGCACATAAAACAAATTTATTCTAATCTTATTACTAACACAAAATCTAAGGGTTTTTAGATATTTCCATTAATTACCTACAACAATCTTTCAACATTTAAGTTTTCATATTAAGTTGCTTAAAAATAAGCGATGGTGAACACTACTTGCTATACATAAAAGAGTGTTAGTTATCCTAATTTAGATACTATAGGGAAACTGTAGGTAACCTAAACATTCATTAAGATAATAGTTTTGATGGAGAGTGATTATAAATTATCAACTCGACTAGAATGGCTATGTAATTTTATAATTGGTAACATTAGAGGTCATTGTTAACTGTAGTGTAGGTACATTGGAAAGATACTAATTAAACAGAACTGTCTGAAAATGAATTTTCTTTACACAATGTAACAACTGTACTGTATAAATACTTGTACTATAATAATAAATTAAGCTTGAAAAATTCAGATCATGACAACTTATGTTGCAAACAATTATAGTTGCATATGTGAAATGTGAGAAAGTTTCCTAGATTTTTTTTTAATCAATGGTTAATCTTGGACTAACCGAATACTTAATTGGTCTGAGTGGTAATATTGGGCATTAACATCTAGTCCAGTTTCTTGCTAGTTTTATTAACTTTAGGTATAATGTTTTTTTTTATCCTGGAATTTTGGGCATGTTTAGTGGAGTGTATTTATTCATTTTGTTTAGCAGTAATAGCAGCTCGTTCTTTGTTATCAATAGTACCCAGGTTTATGGAAGCTACAATGCCATGTATCACTGATATTCCAGCTTTCACAATGGCAACAGGCATTGAGATGATAGCAATTAATTTCCACAGGCCAATCCCCAAAACTGAAAGACAATAAATAAGAGTTTTAATACTGTTGCATTGTAAAGTAACTGTTTATTTCATTGTATCCAAATTTTTGTAAGCTGATTTTACCTGTAGGTCCAGTGTAGAAGTACAAAACATAGAGTGCTGCATAGAATGCTTCATTGCCAGCACACATTGAAAACAGCACTGTTTTGTTTGTGTAGTACACATGCATTATAGGGTTTTCAGACATGTCAATAAATTTGTGGGAGGTCTTTCCTTGCAGGGTCACCGTGTGGAGGTAAAGCCAATGGCAGGTGATGTCTATGGCCATGGAGAGCTGGAACCAGAAGGTCCATTGAGGGTAAAATGTAGCCAGTGTCATCATGAGGCAGGCAGTTCCTGCGCGGTCTGTGAGCTGGTCCAGCATAGCTCCAAATTTAGTGCCTAAAAATAAAAAGATTAAGTATCTTTAATAATATTGGAAATTGGGTAGTCTCTTTAGCTAAATACAATCAACAAACAAACTAACAGGCGTTTGTTTGTTGCCTATTTAGCTAAATGGAACTTGATGAAATTTGGTAATGATATAGATTGTATTTTGAGGAATGTCATCTGCTACTTTTTGCTACGTAGTTATGTGAAGCCGTGGGTAGCAGCTAGTTCTTCATATATTTAAAGATATAATGTATTATAATAGATCTATCTAATTCAATTAGGTGATGCCATAAAATACATGCTACTTACTCTGATTGAAGTATCTTGCTGCATGACCGTCGAAGGCGTCCAACAAAGCAGAAGTAATATAACAAGTACAAGCCAGAACGCAGTGAGTCGGCATAAAATAAAAGGAAATTATGGCAAGGATGACCCTCCCAAACCCTGTAATAAACAATTAGATTAATGTTATATTTTCCCAGTCTATTTATCAATATGTATATTGAAGTTATTTAAGTACCTATTAGATTAGGCACAAATAGAAAAATATTCTCGCGTTCTTCAGACATTTCAACTTCGCTTTAGTTATAATTTATCACTGGAAAAGGAAGAATCCACAGAACACTATAACCAACCAAGTATGTACATATAATTAATATTCAAAAATCCCAATCACAGAGTGTTAGAACTTGAAGCAACTAGCTAAGCTAGCTAGCAACTTGAAGCGAGCTGACTATCGTACCAGGGGAGGGGCGTAGAATTATCGTATATGTCACTGTCATGGACCGAAATTATCGCACATAACAGAATAATGTCTATTATAAAATTTCATTGTTCCTAATCCCATGCAAGTTCTGTATGAAACACGCCAACATTTCGTATTTATAAAGAAGAAATGAATATGGATTATGGAAGAGTACCTAATGAGAAATGAAATTAAAGAATTTTCTTTATATACCAATATTTATTTATTTCAAACATTACATCTATCATTTCAGGAAAGACCTAACACAATAGAGTAGTCACACACAGTATAATTATTACATGTCTTACCTAGGGCAAAAAATAAAATAAAAATTCAATCACACAATAATAACAAATAAGAATATACAATCACACAATAACTAAGTAATTATAGAACGACGCCTGGGGTTCTCAAGTATGAAATCAAGATGAATGAAATTACTTTAATATGAACTTCAATAGTTACAGAATTAATATATACTCTCACTAACTAACTAATCTAGTTGACGAGTCCGAAGTTAGAACTGATCTTCTTTCCTGTTTCTCTCTTCCTTTATGAAACCTCTGTTCGATGTTGAGGTCACGTATCTGTTATCTATGGAATCGATAAGCTATTAGCATTCTTTGCTTATCGAATGGTTCCTTAAAATATGTAGTGTAAGCTCATCTAGGCACGTAAGACATGTCTTGAGAACATAGTACATGTACTATGTAACACTTCCCCCCTCTCAGAGCAGCAACTATTTTTGAGGGTTGAGAAAAAATGTTGCTCTAGGTAGTCTTGTTTGATTGGGGCATGGACCTGGTACCGCGTAGGTTGGGGTCTGAGTTGACTCCTTCTTTGTCTGTGTGGTCGTTTCTGTACGTTGTAGATATAGTTTCTGACACAGAGTAATGATACCTATGATGGCTATTACCAGTATGGTTCCGTAAAAGGGGATGGTTGTATGATATAGTGTTGGGGATTGATCCAATTGTAAAAGTTCCTGTTGGTCGATTTTATACTTAATCTCGTGCAGCTTTTGGAGATCGATTGAATTGGTTCTGAGTGGCTAATGGTAGCTCATCCGATTGATCAGGGATCTTCATGATCTTCATTGGTTGTCCTTCAATACGGTCGTTGGTGTTGATGATGGTAAATTCATCCGATTGTAATTTGCATCTATGTGGTATCGTGGCTAAATAACTCCCGCTGATCGTATTGAATTCGTCTTGTTCACAGGTTAGACGAACTTGTGTTGGGTTTGGAAAAATGAGGGCATATTGGCGGTCGTCCAACTTCTCCATGGCAGGCTTCATTAGCTCGATTGTAGCCATCGCGCAAGGCTTGGTTCCGGTCTGTCTTCCATCGGTGATGTCGCAAATACAGTCTGTTTCCGTTCTTAACTGATGGTTCCACCTATTTTCGCATAAGTACTTTGTACCTGTCTTTGGGCATTCAGCCTCTATGTACACATGAGCATAACTAATGATTGCGAGGAGAGGGAAAGGTGGGATAATAGCCTGCCTATTTTTATTAGGTACTATAACTAATCTGTATAATATATAATTGAATGGAGACACTATTGGAAATTGAAAAGCAAAGACTACCTAATTGATTTCCGCTATAATACCCTTATTTCTAGATCTAATAATTGTTTCTTATTGTAAATTGATTTAAGCTTGCCTATCATATTTTTGCTAATGCGTTTTCTAACCTACTTATTTCATTCACTACGCTATCCACATTACTGCTAGTGACAGCTAATATCTGTGAAAATTTGGCAAAGTTTAACACTGCATATCGTGGGTTGGTATTACGATCTATTAAATTGTGCAAAGTTTTGTTCAACTCGATTTGGTTTTCTACCATTCGGGCTGTTACCTTTTCATGCTCGTCCATCCAATCTTTACTAAGACTGATGTGATGATTTTGTTTCGTAACAATTTTGTCTTGATTTTTTTTTTAGAACAGCAAGGGCATCATTGTACTTTACAGCATCCGTATAGTCCAAATTCCCAGTTATGCTCTTAATGATTGATCCCATACCATCCACCAGACCTCTTTTCAAACGAATTGGGTCTAGACTTTTTAGTTGGAGATTTGCTGCATCTAGTTTATTATTTAAATGATCTATCTGGAATTCGTATAACGAGAATGTATAGTTATCTAATGTATCTCTAATATGGGTTAATTGTTTTCTTATTAACTGGAGGTTGTCGGCTATTGTAGTTAGCTCAATGTATTGAAGGAAGGTATGATAGTGAGTGGTCAGCTTCATGGGTCCAAGTTTAAATGGTAGAAGTCCCGGTCCATCTTTGAGTGCCTCAAGCTTTATCTCTTGGGCTTGTGCCAGGCTGAGAATCAGCATCAATACTTTGCAACAATTTAGATGTTTTAGGTACTCTTTTTAGTCTGTTCTTGGCAATAGGTCCTTTTTTTTAGATGTGTATATGTAAATAGGCAAGTTAGCTAATACCGTATCTTGTGTGTACCTAGGTGCAAGCTTAGATCTACTCGCACTAGAGTTACTGATGAAAACCTGCTGATTATGCTGAAACTCTACTTCCGGTTCACGCGTTTTATTTCGGTTGTATATGATGTCTGTCCTATTGGTAAGGGATACGTCGTTTATTAGACTTGTTTACATAGACTTGTTTCATTCGTTCCCTATGGGTTTGAGTGTATTGCTGTAGTAAGTGTCCCGTTATGTCGATCTCTGTCGGATCGCGTGGATCAGTATGTCCTGTAATAAGGTCGAAAGGCTTACATTTGGTGAAACTATGAACTGAACTATTATATGCGATTAGCGCATAAGGGACTAAATTACCTACAGTCTGTTCTGGCTGTTTTAATTTCAAAATACGCAAATGTGCGAGAATCGTTGAATGAATGAAATCGCTCAATATTACCATTCGCGTTTGGCGAATGGGCTAGCGTCTGATGATGTATGATTTTGTGAATCTTACAGAACTCTGAGAACATTTGGTTATTGAATTCAGTACCCCGATCTGTAATATTTGTTAGTGGTAACCCGTGATGAGTGATGAATGTAAGTAATTCTTGTATCACGCTAATTGCAGTTCCATCTCTCATTACATACGCTTGCCCGTATTTAGAAAAAACATCTATGATGGTTACGTATTTTTCGCTTTGGGCAGTGAAACTATCCATATGAATAATCTCGAACGGTTTCGTTGCTGGCGGTACCACTTTAAATTTTTGTTTAATAGAATTGCGATCGTACTTGGCCTGACCACAAATAGCACAGTCATTTATAAATTTCGTAATGTCATTCTTCATTTGAGGCCATATCTATCTATACGTATCTAGCAGATAAAGCTAGGCTGCATTCATTTATGCCACGATGGTTAGTTTTTCCTTCGTGGTATTTGCGAATAATAACCTGTTGTTCCAGATATTTTTTCACATTATCGACCTGTTTTTTCGCAAGTACCAACTTCATAGAAGAACTCCTAATCTTTTCTTGTAAAATGGGTATGATCTTATACATAGCAAGAGGAGGATTTACTAAAAGTCCGGTTTTTATTTTAGGATTAATGTATTCTTTGATACAATTAATTAAATCCTCTTCCAAATTAGATTCGGGCAACTGGACGGATATACGTGTGTGAGTGATAAATGGTCTAGTCGTAATTTGACGTTTTTTTTCTGTCCCCTACTATGTTCAGAATCATTTGTCGGTGAAATTTATTAAATGGATCGTCAGTTATTTTTATTTCTAAAATGGGATTTTCGTTGGAGGTATGCGCGGTTTCGGTACTAGACGAAGCATCGTCAATCTTGGTGAATGATTTTTCGGATACGTTAACAATTATTGAACTAGTCTCTTCATTGGAGATTTCGATGCGCGAAAGGGCGTCGGCATATTCAACTTTCCGGGTTTATGTTCTGTTGTCGTATAAGTCGTATTCGCTTAATTTAAGTCTCCATCTAGTGAGCTTTGAATTAGGTTCCTTAAGGTTCATAACCCATTGTAATGGCTTATGGTCAGTTAGAATCTTAAACCTACGACCATTTAAATATGGGCGGAAATACTTCGTAGCCCATACTATAGCCAATAATTCCTTTCCAATTGTGCTATAGTTTATCTCGCTCTCATTTTATCTAGGTTTGGTTAGGCATTTTATTTAGGTTTATCATTTCCTACTCTGCCTTGTGAAAGGACAGCTCCGATTGCAAAATTCAATGCGTCAGTTGTTTATATGAAGTCGCGGTCAAAGTTAGGATATATCAATATGGGATCATTTGTTAGTAAGGTTTTGCATTTCTCGAAACAATTCACATACTCTGAATTAAATATGATTTTCCTACCTTTTTTTAAACAATGTGTCAAGGGTTTTGTAACTCTAGCGAAGTCTGGGATAAATTTCCGGTAGTCCCAGAAATGATTTTATTTCTTTAGAGGTTTAGGGTATAGGATATCCTTGTATGGCAGAAATTTTGTCGGGATTAGGCTTTATTCCGTCCCTTGTTATTACATGTCCTAAATAGGTAGTCTCATGTTTGAAAAACTCTGACTTATCCATTTGAATTTTAAAGTTAGACTCACGCAATCTTTTGAATACCTTTTCAAGATTGACCATAAATGTTCCTGTAGTGACGTGGAAAATACAATGATGTCATCTAAATATACTAAGCATATTTCGTTCTGTAGACCTTTTGGAACATTATCCATCACTCTTTGAAAAGTAGTGGGGCTGCTATTTAACCCCATTGGCATTCTTAAAAACTCCCAATGTCTATTACAAGCGTTAAAAGCTATTTTAGAAATATCCTGGGGATCCATTTCTACTTGATAAAAGCCAGACGCGAGATCTAGAGTGGAGAAGTACTGTTAGGTAGGCCTAACATAATTATCAAGAATGTATGTAATATTAGGGATAGGGTATTTGTTATCTATAGTTTTTTCATTTATTTTACGAATGTCCACCACCAATCTCCATTTCTATTTTCCGGAGGCATCTAACTTCTTAGGAACTACCCAAATTGGTGAACTCCATGCTGAATCATATGGTCTAATAATACCTTGAGCTAACATCTTATCGATCTGGTCTCTGATCTCCTCTCGATGGATAAAAGGATAACGATAACTCTTCGTATAAACGGGTATCTCATCGTGAGTTTTTATTCTATGATTTATTTTATTAGTGAATGATAATGCCTCGCCTTTAACGTAAAACACGTCAGCGTAATTAGCGCAGAGCGTGACTAAATTAATTCTTTACTCGGTGTTGAAATGCTCTGTTCGCAGTTTTGAAATGACTTTATTAGCACGTGCCGACGTTGACTGTGCACGCGCACTTTCAATGTTTAGCATAGTAGCACGCGTCGCTTGGTCAATTGATAATATTATATCATTCCGAGTCGGATTGACTACCTCAACTAATCCGCGATTATTAATCACCGTAGTAAAACATTCGATGATAATGCAGTTGCAGATAATTTGCTTCCTAATCAAAACATCGCTATTTGGAGCGTTAATAGGTATTTTTATTAACCTTGAACTTCTAGCCGGAATAATCTCCTCATGTAGATTTAGGTTTCGCGAGTTATAAACCTGAATAGGGTTTAACGAATTTATGGTTATTAAATTAAAATTTTTAAGGTCGAGTTTTGCTTACCATATAGTTAGCAAATCCATACCTATTAAACCGTCGAAATAATCGTGGAATCTATATATAAATAACTTAATGTCACCTGGCTCCTTCATCTCAGGGAAGCAGGGCATTGTGATGGAGTATTCGTTTTTACTTGTAGCATGAACATTAGTTACCTCGAACGGGTCGTAGTTCAAAGGGATATGGTTAAAATAATTCTGCACAGCTTCCGGGCTTATAAACGATTGATTTGCGTCTGTGTCTATTAATAGTTTTAAAGGGGGATTCGTTATTTGTATGAATGGTAACTGTCTTTGGGTCTGGAGATTTAACTCTATTTTGATTTTCTTGAAGTCAAAGTTTTGCAAAAATCCTCATTCGTTGATGAGGTTGGTTGTTGCTGATCAACAACTGCGTGAATATCGTACTCACTACCTATGTACGAAGGTTGAAAATTTTCATTATCAGGGTGATAACTATAATCATTACATTCATACTGAATACCCTGGTCATAATCGGTATAGTCATAATACTCGCTACCGTCATAATCATACTCGCAGTTAGCACACTCATTGACGTTTACATCTCGAGTTTTAAAATAATTAGATGGCGGTGGATTTCCCTGTGTAGCCCAATTCCTTGACCTGGCTGACACAGGTTTTCTCATACTCATAGGTTTAGGGCCTTGAGATGAAAATCGATTCCTAGTTGGCATTTCGAACGTTGCATTACGTTCGGTATTGCTCCGAAAATTTGTTGAGTACGTGATGGCATGCGTGATACATTAAACGGTGTTCTGAACTGCTGATATTGGGATGGCTGTGATTTAGGCATGAACTGGGGTAGTGAAGGTCCCGAAATATTAAAACTTGCAGGCCTGAAAGGTTGCATAACTGTATTCTGTATAAGGCAACTAAAACCAAATTGATTTACTTGTTTTTCATGATCTATTCTGTGATTAATATTCCTACTTTGCAAGTACATGATATTAATTTCATCGTGAATATACTCCAATGCTTTTTCAATAGTTACTGGACGCATACACCGCATGCGGGATCCAAGAGGATCCTTCAGCCCGCGTAAGAAAGCCTGAAGTGTCAACTTCTTATATAATTCTCGCTTAGCGTCTATAGTAGTTCGCACCGTTTCATGCAATTCTATACAAGTCATGATTGTGCTAAATAAATTTTGACACTTCTCATAAAACTCCTGTGGGGTGCTAGACCCTTGATTAAGTAGAGCCATATCGTTATAAAGAGCGGTCTCATCTCTTTGATCTGCAAAATTATTAATTAGCGACCTACGGATGCTAGTCCAGTCATTTGGAATACCATTTGCATTAATTAATCTTGCAGCTGATCCCACTATTTTGTTAAGAATGCCATTAAGGAGACCAGAATTGATTAATTCGTTACCTTCCGAGGCATAGGTGGTCACCAGTTGGTCACACAAATTTACAAATCTCACCAATACATGTGTATTACCGTCAAATTCCGGTACTAAATGGAGGGCTTTACCGATTTGATCTAAATTCGACATTTCTCTACATTCTCTTATAAAGTACTTTCTGATCAGTCTTTCTGATCTATCTATATTCCAATTACTATCTACCAGTTGCTCCCTACTTTTACCTAACATAAGAAAAACGAATTTTATATAATAAAAACTATAAATGAAGTATTAGGCTTATCTACTCGATAATTCAAGTATCCAAGACTCTTTCTTTATTTGAAGAAAGAGAAAAATCTTGTATAGCCTATTAACTAACGTAATAACCTATCCCTACTCCACTGATCTTTCTTGATTGAACAATTTTAGATGACCTGTAAACTATTTTACTAACCTATATAACGAATTTTATATAATAAAAACTATAAATGAAGTATTAGGCTTATCTACTCGATAATTCAAGTATCCAAGACTCTTTCTTTATTTGAAGAAAGAGGAAAATCTTGTATAGCCTATTAACTAACGTAATAACCTATCCCTACTCCACTGATCTTTCTTGATTGAACAATTTTAGATGACCTGTAAACTATTTTACTAACCCATAATTAACCTATTAATCCATTAATTATTTCTTGATTGAAAAAAAAAACTTTGATAATCTCTTAATAGGAAAGGCAAGCAATTCACTAGAAAATTCAGTGTACTTACATGATCTGCATCTTGGTTCTTCTTGAGATATAATCGAAGTTTGGATTCCGCGGCGACCGTCTAGATTCGTGAACTAAAAAGCTTATCTTGTCCAGAATTTTCCCAACTTCCCGTCCTGGATTCGACCCGAGTAACCTACTAGTTGCGCCAATTATAGAACGACGCCTGGGGTTCTCAAGTAAGAAATCAAGATGAATGAAATTAATTTAATATGAACTTCAATAGTTACAGAATTAATATAAACTCTTACTAACTAACTAATCTAGTTGACGAGTCTGAAATTAGAACTGATCTCCTTTCCTGTTTCTCTCTTCCTTTATGAAACCTCTGTTCGATGTTGAGGTCACGTATCTGTTATCTATGGAATCGATAAGCTATTAGCATTCTTTGCTTATCGAATGGTTCCTCACAATATGTAGAGTAAGCTCATCTAGGCACATTGAGAACATAGTACTTACATGTACTATGTTCATTGGCAAGAAACTCGTCTTGGTCCTAGCGCTTTTTTATAGGATCCATCTTATAACTACCTTAACTACGAAATACTAATACAAGAGAGTTTATACATTTCAAGTGTGTCAGTTAACTGTCTGACGGCAGAGCGACATGAGGCCATGCATTCTTATCAATAATATAGTCATCTATATTATAATACCTAAGCTTTCTTCAAAAGACTACCTTTAATGTATGCTTTAAATTTCTTAATAGGTAGTTTAGTTGCATTTTCAGGAAGCTTATTATAGAAGGGCACCGTGTTCCCCATAAATGACTTATTAACTTCTAGTCGAAACCTAGGGATGTATAATTTATGTTTATTCCTAGTGTCAATTTTATGAAGGTCGATTTGCTGAATCCCATCTCTATTTTTATGTGTGTATAACAAATTTTCATATATAATATATATATGTAAATTTGTTATACACACTTGTGAAGCTATTGTGAGAATAGTAATTTCTTTGAATATTTCTCTCAAAGATTCTCGTGGTTTCATTTTATAAATGGCGCGTATTGCCCTTTTTTCCTATAAAACAGCGCTAGGACCAAGACGAGTTTCTTGTCAATTCTTCTCGAGCTTGGTTTAGGATGAATTGGCACCTAAACTCACCTAGTATGTAAGACGTTTCAAAGTGATCCTTGTGGTTGCATTGAATAAATCGTCTTTTGACTTTGACTTTATATATAATATATATATTATATTATACATATATTATATTATTTATTATATGTTGAAATATTTTTCTATCGGTCATTGTAACTTATACTTAAAATATACATAAGTTATAACTATGTAGGCGACTTGCCTACACAATAATTATTAAACCCATAAAATATATATTTACACTTAATATTATATATACACTACATTTTACTTCATATATATTAATCACGTTTATCAACACAAATCATATTATTCATAAACAGCCGTTTTCAAAATGTTTGAAAAACAAGATTTAGTTCAATGTGCTGAAGTTTTTAAAAAGAGTAATTCAACTCAACAAGAAGTTATCAGCAACGGCATCCGCTTTCTTCTTTCTATGTACGGAGCTCCTAAAAAACTACCTGTTTAAATAAGCATCGATATGCATGTTTCATTAAAAATACTAAAAATAAAAAACAAGTTCAATTAGCTTGTCTTCCTCCAACCTCAGTTGCTGCTCATCAACATCTTTTTCGGGTATATTACCAAGTTCAAGTGTGGCTTGGTTATCAGCTAGACCTTACAGACTGGGGTTGGAAGTTGGTCAACAATATATTAGAGCCAGTTCAAACTTTACTCCGACCTGCGCCGGAAAAACTGCTGAACACAATTTTTGATGCAGTGCTAAATGTGGTTGCAAAAAAGTCGGACTCACGTCGGACTGTTTTGTTCTCTGCCATGCACAAATTGTCAAGGCCGGTCGTGCTCTAATGTTGAATCACAAACAATGGAGGATTCGTTTGGTTCTGACGAAGTGTCATGCGATACATCGCTATTGACGAAATTTACTTGCATCCAAAATGAAGATGAAGAAGAAGCAGGAGAAGAAGAAGAAGAACAAGAAGAAGATCAAGAAGTACACTACCTCATAGGTGGCGTGGAAACGTGTGCATATTATGACGATAACAACTTTTATAACTTTTTGAATCGTTATATGTCAGAAACGGTGGCTCGTAGGAATAAAAGTATTGATATATTTTTTATAGATAATTTTATGATCTACAATTTTTTGTTATAGGTACTTTTATGATAAAACTTACCGTCTTGCTGAAAATCGCCAAAAACTCATTTTTTTACCTTTGACCTTGAATTTTTTTTTTCCCATACACGGGAATGATGGGGAACTTTTATATATTATTTATAATTATGTTTTGAAAAATTTTACTGATTTTCAGCTTGTTGGGATTTAATGCACCCTCGAATGTCTAAATTGACCGGACTAATATTGTTGATTGATATATATTGATAGGTACATATTATTATTTCCAATTATCTAATCAACTGAGTATTTTACTGACATAAAATATCTCTCCAAAAGTTGTCCAAGTTTTTTAGACAAGTCTGAAACTTTCTTTATGAAGTAATTGCTTTAAGCATTGGCAGTAATTGAAACCCACCAAATGAAAAAATAATACGTAAATTGGGAAGTATATGGCTTATGTTAGGTTTAATATTTAAGTAGGTACTAAGACTTTTTTAAGTAGATATTCTAAGTATTTTATGATATACCTTTTTATAGATAACTAGCGACCCGCCCCGGCTTCGCACGGGTGCAATGCTGATACTAATTATACTACAGAATGGTTATACCTAAAAGATAGCCATATACCATCAAGGACTTTTTGTAGACCTTTTGAGGGTATACAATACTGTAGTACATTATTTTGATCTATCTCGTAGGGTTCAGCCAGCGTTTGCAATGTAAACGCAAAAAAATGTGTTTATTTACGACACCACATTAGGAACCTCTAAAATTATCAGTGTTTGTCTACTATATACTTATAAACCTTCCTCTTGAACTACTCTATCTATTAAAAAAACCGCATCAAAATCCGTTGCATAGTTTTCAAGATCTAAGCATACATCGGGACAGACAGACAGCGGGAGGCAACTTTGTTTTATACTATCTAATTATGATGATAAAGTAAGTAGGTACCTACTTACCTACTTTTTACTTAATATATAATATTAAGTTATGGTATGTATAAATGATAATAAAATAATTAATATGAGGTAGGTAGGTATATATCTATTATCAATTAAGAATCTATGGTAGTAGGTAGCACATACATTCGCACGCGTGGCACTAACATAACATATATTTATATAACATGTACTTATGATTTTATCTTGATACAATCAATTTTCTTACTAAATTTCATCAAGATCCTTTCACCCTTGCAGCGGCGCGACTGTGGTACGCGTGGTTTTAAACAAGCGGCTAGATGGTTTGAAATAAGTTTTAAACCACTGCTTCTGCTAGTGGTTTGCTGGGCAAGCCTGTTTACCAAGGGCGTTTAAAGTGCATGCGAAATTTGGTTTGAAACCACTATCTACACGGTTTAAAACATATGTTTTTACCAAGGTCACCTTGGTAGAATCTGTGGTTTCAAACCGTGTAGCGCATGCTCTAAGAAAACGTAGATGCGACGCGCCGCTTATGCGCCTGCGCCTCGACGCCGCCTCGACTCTAGCTCGTGTCGTCGACCCCCCTAAGTATAAAGTTCTCATCAATACAAATTAATCAAGCACAAACACCAGGTAATTGCTGTTGAGGAGTTCCCTCAACTGTCTTTCGGCTCCATCATCAGACCAGATCATCATCAGAACTCCAGACCTGCATTAAATATTAGTGCTTTAAAATACTTAATCAAAAAATTAACAAACGCACTAGTCACCACTACGATTTTCGAAGGTTTCCCTCGATTTCTCTTCATCATTTCCTGGTTTCCTTATCATGGTACCACCCTTGGAATATCTCCTTTCTAACAAAAAAATAATTATCAAAATCGGTGCAAAAACGACGAAGTTAACCGCGAACACACATAAAAATATATAGATATAGTCGAATTGAGAATCTTCCATTTTTGAAGTCGGCTAATAATTGAACGAATAAATGTTTCGGAAAAATAACAAAGCATAATCGCAGTTGAATATTATAGATCCCGAGTGAATATTTTGAAAACCTTTCTTAGCAATTATTTATTAAAATTCCGCTATGATTACTGAAAAAAACATGCATTAAAACGAGTAAAAAATATTAAATTAGCAAAGCTATGTTAGTGCATGAAATGACAAACGAAGAATCTTTATTCTTTCATATTTTTATAAAACCAATTTTATTGGTATTAGACATTGACAATCAAAGAGAATAGAATTTGTCATTGTCAAGTAGTAAATTTTAGTTAACTGATATTAAAAATCAAGTTGATAAATTAATCCGAAACATACTTCAAGCCATACTGAGAAAGAGAAGAAGGGATTATTTTTGGCCGCCTTGCGAAGCAAACCATATGAAAGCGCAACTCATAAATTATTTATATATCCTGAGTTATTTGTAATTTTATTCGGTTATTGACTCGGGTGCAAATAATTAGAATTAAAGTTTTGTGTTTTCTAGTTATTGAACAAAAATAATCTAAATAGTCTAAAAATTTGATAACACTATTTTTTATAAAATAACAAACGCAACATCAGACTTTGTGACATCATACTTTAAACACTTGACACTGAGAAAATTGACATTACGACACATGCTATTAACGAAGGAGAAGAAAAGAAAAAGGAAACAAAAATGATTTGTACAAAAAATTACAACGTTCTGAAACCAAATAATATGACATATAAATATCTGCGTTATACCACAGATAACATAATACTATAAGGTATACTAAACGCTCACTGCGTTATACTAAATACAAACACCCACAAAACCTCGAACTTAAATAAATTTATTTATACCATTAGACCATTTCGCTTCGTCTGTTACTATTACCATATTTTTGTTCATTACCTCCTTGACTCACCAGATAGATTTTCCTGAAATTCAAAATAAAATCACCACGAAAGCTTTCTGCCTTATTATAATCTGTAGAACAGAAAGTATTTTCTGAACGCACGTATCATGTGTGTTCTAGTTCTCTCTACTTGTTTTATTTTGGGAACAAAACTAAAAATCTATTTTGGTTCGTAACTGAGATGTAGCTCTACAAGCCACTAGATTTTACCAGAACAATCCTCAAACGTCATATAAAGGTGCAAAAGTAGGCCCAGTATTGCATTACACATTTTGTAAACAATCAAGAAAGATGGGTGTCCATAACGAAGAAGCTGAGACGTTCAAGAATAAAGGCAATGAAGCCTTTAAGCTCGAAAACTATGAGGAAGCTATAACCTTCTACAACAAGGCGGTCAACCTAGCTGAAAAGGAAAGCCGGGACATGGCCACATATTTGAAGAACCGCGCGGCTGCTTTTCTCAAGACCAAAGAGTACGACAAGGCGGTAAAGGACTGTGACGAATCCATACAAATAATACCTGAAGACCCTAAAGCACTATTTCGAAGATCACAAGCCTTAGAACATTTAGAAAGGTACGAGGAAGCTTACAGAGATGCTAAATCAGTTTTTACTGTTGATCCTGCAAATAAAGCTATACAACCGGTGCTCACCAGACTTCACGCCATCGTCCAAGAACGAGCCCGTCAGAGTGCGCAGACCAGCAATAAAGTAGAACAAATGTATAAACTAGCTTTTGAAATTGCTGAGGATATTGAAAAGCGTGAGAAAGCAATGGGAAATCTTGTAGTATTGGCAAAAGAAAATTCTGGTGCGGATGTCATGATCAAAAGTGGTGTAGTTCATAAAATACAACAATTGTTGAAGGTTGAAAAGAATCTTAATATTTATGTGAATGCTGTGCGAGTCATCAGCCAGCTTTGCAAAAGGAATATTGAGAGAACCAAAGCAATCATCAAAGTGCTTGGCATCCCTTGGGCCCTAGAAATAATTGATAGCAATGATGATGAAAGAGTTAATGCTGCTCAGTACTGCCTCCAAGTCATACTGAACACATTCTCGGGTATGGACAATAAAAAAGATTCAAAACCAGACCCAAAACTTTGTGAGGAGTATAAAAACGAACTGGATACAATTCTGACTTGCGTCACATATTCCATCACCAATGCAGTTATTACTGGAAAAGCTAGAGATGCTATCATGGAACTGATCATGAAAAACTGCCATTACAATGCCATCAACTGGGCTGATAGATTTGTGGAAATCAGGGGTCTTCAAAGACTATTGGAAGTGTGCAGTGAACTTGAAGAATACAAATATGAGTCTGCAATGAACATTACACCTTCTTCAAGCACTATTGCAGCAGCTTGTCTAGCAAAGATA
The DNA here is from genome assembly GCA_948098915.1 of Lampropteryx suffumata. Classification (NCBI taxonomy): domain Eukaryota; kingdom Metazoa; phylum Arthropoda; class Insecta; order Lepidoptera; family Geometridae; genus Lampropteryx; species Lampropteryx suffumata. The sequence continues at coordinate 7,027,055 of OX402562.1, forward strand.
TATGAGAATATGTACTATGACGAAGCCAGGGAGAAGTTTAACCAACAAGTCGATGAGTTTGTTAAAGACAAGCTTATGTCTCCTGATCTGGAGTCTAAGGTTAGAGTGACAGTTGCCATCACAGCTTTGCTAAGAGGACCATTAGATGTGGGAAACTATGTTATTTCTAAAGAAGGTATCATTGAGATGATATTAGTAATGGCACAGACTGAGGATGCCCTTCAACAGAAAGTAGCCTGTGAATGCTTGGTCGCAGCTGCTTCAAAGAAAGATAAGGCTAGAACTATCATCAACAAAGGTGTCGACATCCTAAAGAAATTATATCAATGCAAAAATGATGCTGTGAGAGTAAGAGCTTTAGTGGGTCTGTGTAAAGTGGGCAGTTTTGGAGGTGATGATGCCTCAATCAGGCCTTTTGCTGATGGTTCTACCACTAAATTGGCTGAGGCCTGCAAAAAGTTCTTGGTAAATCCAGCAAAAGATAATGATGTCAGAAAATGGGCTGCTGAAGGACTTTCATACCTTACATTGGATGCTGATGTAAAGGAAAAGTTAGTTGAAGAGAGACCAGCTATTCAAGCTCTTATTGAACTGGCTAAGAGTGGTGACCAATCTTCCTTATATGGTGTGGTGACCACCTTGGTCAACCTTTGCAATGCCTATGAGAAGCAAGAAGTTATGCCTGAAATGCTTGAATTAGCCAAGTTTGCTAAGCACCATATCCCTGAACAACATGAGTTGGATGACTCAGACTTTGTCAATAAAAGGATCACTGTTCTGGCTAAACTTGGTGTAACAACTGGCTTAGTTGCCCTGAGCAAGACTGAAAGTCACAACTCCAAAGAGCTGATTGCAAGAGTTTTTAATGCCATCTGTGGACTGCAGGAGCTGCGAGGGATAGTTGTCCAGCAAGGTGGTGCTAAAGTCCTACTGCCAATGTCTTTGGAAGGTACAGATAATGGCAAAAAGCAAGCAGCACAGGCACTAGCAAGGATCGGAATAACAATAAACCCTGAGGTGGCCTTTCCTGGTCAGAGAAATCTAGAAGTGGTCAGACCTTTGTTGTCTTTACTACATCCAGATTGCACTGCTTTGGAGAACTTTGAAGCCCTCATGGCCCTTTGCAATTTGGCGGGCATGAATGAAACTACCAGAAACAGAATACTTAAAGAAGGGGGGCTTGCTAAAATTGAACATTACTTGTATGAGGATCACGAAATGCTTCTGAGAGCAGCAACGCAGTGCATCTGTAATTTACTCCAATCTGAGGAAGTTATAAAAACTTATGAAGGAAACAATGACAAAACAAAGTATCTGTATTTGCTGTGCCAGGAAGATGATTTGGATACTGTTATGGCAGCCTCTGGTGCTCTCTGTATTCTGACTTCAGTAAGCAAAGTTTGCTGTAGAAAACTTTTGGATTGTCAGCCCTGGTTAGAAACCTTGAGATGTCTTCTAGCAAACCCTAACCAAGAAATACAATTCAGGGGTACTTACATGCTCAACAATATTATCAAAGGTGACAAAGATATTGCTGCAAAAATATTTGAAACAGATGTTATGGAAATATTGATGGCATTGACAAAATTAGAAGGACCAGAGTTTGAGAGAACCAGATGCAATGCTCAAAAATGTTTAGATGCTGCTGAAGACATGGGAGTAATCAGAAAGCCAGGTGAATCATTATTGATTGACCCTTTTAAAGACACTGAACAAATTGAAGAAGAATAGTTAAAGAAAAATTATAAAATTAATTATATTATTAAAAAATTATAAAGAAAAGTTATTTATAGTATTAATATTAGAATCCAAGTTGAATATGTAATATTAAATTATTAATTTATTAAATTTTGTACCTTATTATAATTGATTATGTACTTACTTGGTTTACATTACTGCTGCCCATGCATGCAAGATGCAAATAGGAACCCTAAGTAAACAGTTTTTTAGTACCTTAGTAGCTGGGAAGCTGTAACTCTTCAGATCATACATAGGTTGTGTGTGTAGTGAACACACAGCATCTGTGAGTAGTACTTGTAGGCATATTGTACATACAATATGTAGGTACATACTCTATAGAAAATTGATTATCTTCAAAATAAAAAAAACCTAGAAAACCTTTGGAACAAAATGGAGGACGACCGGAAATTACGTAAAAAAATTTACAATTTGAATTTACCGCCACTTTTATTCCAATTTTTTCCAAATAGAATATCGCGTCCTTCCCCCTCGCGTCCAATATCCCTCTCTTTCCCACCATTTTTACTTTAGGTTCTTTATCGTGCGCACTTTATGTCGTTTCAAAATCTTTTAATAATTCAACTATATAATGCCAGAGTTTAACGAATACACATAATAATTCAGTAAATTTAGATTTTACATATTTTATTATGCTTTGATTTTTGTTAACTACTTTTTAGAAGCAAAACTAGAATCATTTACATTCATTTTCTCAAGCCTGCGGAACGTGACAGACAAAGAACCTTTCAAAATGACAGCTTGATTTGGTTTGGTTTCCGCTACTGTGCTATTGTGCTATTTTCTGGGTTTTCGATAGGAAAATCAAGAGAAAATGTCAATTTCTACAGCTGCAGGTATGTATCATATCTCAATACTCGATCTCCGTTAAAGTTTTACTAAATTATATCAGTGTTTACCATCAAACCTGATGAAGTAGTGTTTTCGAAGAAATGCCATGGAATCCCATATGGCGGTCCATATTCCACATGATCTAGTGACGCCAGCGGGCAGATAATAATAAGTTTTTGGATGATCAATTCATAAATGTATGGTTTTCTTCGTAAATCTTCCTCCAAATTCGTTGAATTCATGTGTCTAGGTTACTACAATTTGATGTAGTCTTTAGTGAAGTTCCTGGCTTTTTCATTATTCCCGGACGCCCGCATTCGCAATTTGAGTCAACTCTCTGTTAGCGTTTTTGAAGCTTTAAGCGGCATTTATCACTTATCATTTTATTTAGTTATTTTGTACATTTAGCTAGCTATCAGCTCAGTAATAGATGTACTTATTTTGAATTATATGCTGAATTTTATGTTTTATTTACTGAATTATAATGTATTTAAACATAGCCTAGCCACTGGTTATAAGCCAGGTGAAGTGTACAAGTAAATAAATACTTTGCCTATCAATAGCAAAATCATAAGAAAGATTGAATTTTTTACCCTTGAACATTTCTTGCACTGTATACTTATATATAATTTATCAGCATAAGAACATTTGATTTGATTTGATTTACGTACAATCTATTCTCACATTCCTTATTTCACTGGCTCTGCAGATGAACGCACAGAAGGTGAAGATGACACATCACAAGGAAGCCATCCAAAAGATGACAGCAGTGATTCCGAGATTGAAGCTGTAGAACAAAATCAAAATGGAGCCTCTTCCCCTGGCCCTGATGTTATACATGAAATCACTAGTGATGAAGAAGATTGTGTAGTGACAAACGACGATGATGATGATTCATCAAGTTCTAGTTCAGGAAGTAATGACAGTTCAGAAGGATCACAGCACAGCAATAAACCACCTGATGATAAAAAACATCCAGAGATAGAAAATGGTGGTAATCTTGAAGAGATTGGTGATGTTGAAGAGATTGGTGATGTTGAAGAGATCGGTGATGTTGAAGAAATAGGGGACATTGAAGAAATTGATGGCGATGTTGAAGGAGAAGGTGAGGGTGAAGGGGATGAAGAAGATGATGAGTCTGATATTGAAGAAATCACAATGGAAGACCCATTAAACCAGCAAAACAAAAGCAAACCAATAGTTGTAAACGACACAAAAGTCTTAGCTGACTTAGAAACAAAGCCCAGCACAAATGGTGAACCAAAAGAACCCACTGTGGTAATTATTGACACTAATTCCATTTTATCTGCAAAAGGCACAGCTGCTTCAGCCAAAGTCACATCATCAAGGGCAGCCCAAAATTTATGCCAAAGTATTGCGGCACGAGGAACAACTATCACTCCAGTTAGCTGTAAAAGTACCACTATACAAAACTCTACTGCTCAACCTTCACAACCTAATATTTTACCATCACTGACCGATGATATGTTTGTTGTTGAAGCACCATCTTTTATTGTTCCGTATGTATATGAAAAACCATCTGTGAAACCATTTAGAGAGTTTGTCGACAAACTTGGTAAGGAGCTTGAAGAGATAAAACAAAAGGAAGAACAAGAAAAATTAGAAAAGGAGAAAGCAGAAAAAGAGAAAAAAGATAAAGAGAGACAAGAGAGAGTTGATAGAGGAGAACCAGCTGATGAGGAAGAGGCGGTTGATCAAAAGACGACTGCTGAAGAAAGCCCTGAAAAGAAAAAGAATAAATGGAATAGACGTAAACGCAATGCCGATGATGAAGATGACTCATGGGATGGAGAGTCTAACTCTGAGTCAGATGGACTAAGCGATAATGATGATGAAATCATCATCAAAGAAAAAGATGAATTCAAAGACCCAATAACTATGATAGCTAAAGGTCTTGGAGGAGGCAAATCAGACAGCTACTTTGATTGTTCTCTTGGTCAATTTTTCATTAACATTGGCTTAAATCTGGTGCAAGAATTTGTACAAACTGACTTGCTGAAGCAGCAAAATCGTAAACTGTACAAGGAAAAGAAATCTGGACGTAGCACCAAAGCTACAGAATTAGCAATAGCATCACTTAGTCAGAACTTGGAATTCAGTAAGAAAACTAATGCACCATATGCCTTAACACAAAAGAGATGCCAATTCTGTAGTTTTAAAACTGAATCATCATTGGTTATGGCTCACCATTTAGAAGCACCACATATGCGTACCAATATTTATAAATGTAATACTTGCGCTTTCGAAATACGTAGTCCTCATGACATCTTATTCCACATGGAAGCTGAACATAACATCAGAGGCAGATTGGAAAGAGCCCCTGCATACCAACAATGTGCTAATTGTCACTTTGAAGACAATAGCAAAACAAAGCTGGCGCGGCATTTGATCGCTTGCGCTAAAAAGTTTAAACCTGATCTCAACTTAGCTCCACCTATCGAATGGGAACCTCCAGCGAAAATACCAAAGCTCACGCGCGCGCGCAGTAATATGGTTGGCCAATACCAAACCGGTTTTGCCAGGCCACAAATGAATATGAACAACATGGGTCGACCTCCGCTGCACATCGCCAATGCAGGCATGCCTAACATGCCTACCATGGTCAGACCAAGAGGTCGCCCGCCTATGTCAACGCAGCATCGCTCCGCGCCGGTCACAGGCGTGCCCATAATACGCAGCGGTCTCATGATCATGCATAATACGCCGCCTGGGACTACCATCTCAAACTATCCCATTGCACAAAACAGCCAAGTAAACAACAGCTCAACCACACCGAAGATATCGATCACGCCTCTGCCTCGTGCGCCGCAGCCTTCCTCCTCTCAGTGCGTACAGCAGAATAACTCTAAAGCGACATTTGTCATTTGCGAAATCTGCGATGGCTACATCAAAGACTTGGAGCAGCTGAGGAACCACATGCAGTGGATACATAAAGTGAAAATTCATCCTAAGATGATTTACAATAGGCCTCCTTTGAATTGTCAGAAATGCCAGTTTAGGTTTTTCACCGATCAAGGGTTGGAGCGGCATCTGCTCGGTTCCCACGGACTCGTGACGAGTTCGATGCAGGAAGCGGCGAACAAAGGCAAGGATGCGGGCCGCTGCCCGGTGTGCGGCCGCGTCTACCAATGGAAGCTGTTGAACCACGTGGCGCGGGACCACAGCATGACGCTTAAGCCGGCGCACCTCTCCTACAAATGCACCGTGTGCACGGCCACTTTCGGGATGTACAAACAGTTTGAGAACCACGTTTATTCAGCGCACAGCGTCGTCGCTAAGCGCGTGATGGACAAAAGCAAACCGGCTAACGCTGCGCCCGCGAAGCTCGCCGATTCTGATCCATTGCTAAAGCCTCTGAAGATCAGCGACGAGATAACCATCATACCGCAACCCGCCAAATCCTCCATCACCATCACGGCTAAAGGCAAATAAGAACCAGCGTAACTCTGTAGCGTGCTGCCTGCGCGTAGTGCCTCAAGCCTGTTATGAAATGTCCGTGATGCAACCGCGACATTGAGCAGTATTTTGTAAATTTAAATTATGAGCTATATCAGTTTACTTTTATGTTGGAAACATGCAGATATAGCATTATTTAGATAATGGAATCAAGTGCGAATGGTATTAATATTTAAGTGATGTTAACAAAAGCATATTGTAATGTAAATGTAAATTGACTTATATTAAATTGCAATGTAAATTGACTTATAAATACTAATCACTAAAATAGTAAATATTATACAAATTCTTGTAAAGCCCTATGCAATGTAGCTTTTCCAACTTTAATTTGTGATTTGAGAGCTGTGTGATAGTTATATAGTTAGTTTGAGCGTCACAAATCATCAAAATAATATCAAAGATCTGTGTATGTACTTCTTTTATCATTAGTAACATGTGTTATTTTGAGGTTGAATGAGTGAGCAAAGAGATTTCCCTGTGTTATCATAATTTATTTCCTGATATTTTCATGTCTATTTATACTATGTCTGCTTACTTTTAACTATTTTTTTATGATTGAGCAACTGATTGTCTTAGCTATAATGTAAAATGATTATGGTTTAGTTAGTACTTTCCATTACATAATGATTGTACCATAATAAATCAAAAGATGTTTGATGGATAGTTTAGGTAAGCTAAGTTTAATTATACCTATATTAGTAGAAGAACCTACTTGTAAGTAAATAATATTGAAATGTATCCCTGACTCGCCTACCCAGAACAGTGACTCCTGAAGACCCGACGTCTAAGTATCAATGATCAATCTTATTTATTTCTGATCTCAGATCAACACTCCAAAATGTTGATTTGGTAAAAGTTTACTAAATTGTTATTGTACTTATAGAACTGAGAATGATGTATTTTTTTTATTTAATAAAAAAGACCATTGTATACTGTATTTTTCTTTGTATTTAATTCATCCACCTACCTATAATAGATAAGTACTTCGGTACATCAGTACAAATTAAAAATACAAATAAACCTAGGTTCCTGCCTACCTACATATAAACATTTTTTTTTCGCCCAAGTCGAGAATGAAACTTCGTCAGTTTGTTAATTTTAGGTCTACATTTTACTAATAACATTAAATATTTTTATTAATTGTAAGTTTGCATTTGCATACAAAATAAATATAAGCATATTATTTAGGTGTACGTTTATTTTAAAATTAGAATTTGAGGAAAACTACTTTCGGGTTTATATATCTCTTAATCTAATAAGTACTTCGTCTATACAATTTTAAATGACTATTTAGGACGCGCAGACTAAGTATTTTTTTATATTGAGTCTACGACAAGACGTTAGTGTGTCAGTACCTATGCTAGAACGGGTGGGGCCCCATTCACGTCACTATCGATCGTCGACCTCCCCGTCACCACTCAAAATACTGCTATAGTCACTAGTTCTTATTCTGTGGCAAAGTACTTACCTACCTACTTTTGTCACAGAATAAGTAATAGGAACCAGGACTTGGCTCTGGCTGGCTCCACGACTCACGTGTCTGCCTGCTTGCTCCACCCGTGCCTGCGAGTCACAGATTAGCTATGAGTACCTACCCTACGCCAAAATGGGTGGTCCATGGCCCACGTTGTTGGCTTTAGGATCCAAGGCGTCGCCTTTAAAAGTGTTCTATTGAACTTTCTAGTCCAACTCAGTCTTTTCGTTGATCGAGTTATAGATGCTTGCAAGATAGGTACCTTACTTACTATAGATACATAGGCATAGGTACCTAGTTAATTGTACCTAGTTCAAGAAAAATCCTGATAACGTGCAAAATTAGTTATATTATTATGTTTAATTAATGTAATTGGTAGGTATTGTGCCGTGTTAATTAAAGTAAATAAATAAAATAATAAATAAATACATCAGAACAACGCACTTTGATCATGGCTATAACATGATCCATACCTATCTAAGTAATTATGGTGAAGTCCCGCCTTTCTATCCTAAGATCGTTGGTTTGAATCCGGAGGTGCGCCAATGGATTTTTCTGTTCGGAAAACCAGTACTATAGTGAATAGTGAAGGAAAGCATTGTAAGTTAACCGGCATGTCGTAGAGCCTAAAAAGTTCGACGATACCTATGTGCCAAGTTCACGAAAGGAGCCTCTGAAGCGAACTTATTTCCTTTCACCACACTTATTACACTACACTTGTTTAAAATAAGTATACACGTTAGGTAGGTATATATTTTTTTTATGACATGTGAAACATTTTTCATTTCCTTTCGCTTTCCTGCAATCTGTGGGTTAAAAAGAAGAAGGTTCGTGAAAAGGAAGCCGGGGGAAGCGGGCGCTATTTGATTTGGCCAATCAAATACTGCGAGCACGCAGTATTTGATTTGACCAATGAGCGCACACGGTGGTAGAGTTGGGCGTCATATGGTATCTACCCATTTCCCGAAAGGTTGGTACTGTCAGCCGACAGTGTGTGCGTGTGTGTGACGAGAAAAATAAAGTGAAATAGAGAAAGAGAACGCATCAGTACGGTGTATAAAGTGTGCTGTTATATTAACTAATTCTTATTACCAAGGTGAGATGTCAAATACATGATGCTATAAACGAATCAAATTTAAAACCCCGACACCAAATAAAAACATTTAAAGTATCTATAACCCATTCATTAAGACGATTGCAATGAGCTCGAACACAAACCCTCTGCTGTAAGTTGGGTAACCCACGATTCCAGGTGATGCTGCAGCATCACTACGGTGAAGGTTGCCATGTTCTTCCAATAACGTTGAAGTAACAGAATACCAATTACGAATCGATCAGACCTGTGGAACTCTTCAACTACAGAGCTGATGATATTCAAATTTCTAAGCACATTTTCTTGAATCATAGTTTGAAACACTCTCGATTAAGTCACCGTTCAAACTAAATCACAAACTATAGGATGCTAACGCAAAATCTTAACTAAATCTTAAAATCAGCTTAACTACTTACGATACCATAGACAGACATACACAGATACACAAATTAAACTAATGCACTCGGTATACTTTGAGGGTAGGTACCCTGTGATATCTAACACGACACTATAAGAAGACTGTTGGTCTTAAAATCAGTCAACTGTCAGAATATCAAAAATGTAAACGCACGCGGCGGGTGTTGGGCGCAACAGGTAGTATCACACCATCCAAGAGACACACAATCACTTTAATCTATGAAAGACACAACACAATCACATTAATCATAAGGTGGTATTATCATCCAAAAGAACACCAAAGTAGGTACATCAGCTCTGATTTTCGTCACCTCGGTTCACTAGCTCAAAACCACGATAGACCGAGACGTCAAAAACAATGAATGCAGGATAGATGAAATGTCAATAGGTCACAGATGATTCGCTAATAAGCTGAAGGGGAAAATCTACAAGACGATCATTACATTACACCTGTCGACTCGTACCTAATGTATGGATCAGAATGTTAGGCAATCATAGCAACGGATGATAGAAGAGTGCATGCGACGGAGATGCGAATGTTAAGATGTCAAAACTTAAGGTGGATTAAGTAGGTTTGCGTAGTATTAATATGTCATGCGGAGAAGGAAAGGAAGAGAGTCATGAACGTCCTGAGTGTGGCGCCGCGCCGTTCACGCGAGCCGTTCTTATAATCAACACCTATGTAACTTCTAAAACTATCATGGTTTTGAACATAATTTTTACTCAAAAACTGTGTTTATCTGTATAATTTATCTCGTGATCATGGCGCATGCAACTGTGCCGAAATATCGGGAAGCAGAAAAACTCATGGTAAATTAACATAAATTAGTAAATATCCCATTTAGAGTGAAAATTAAGCCTTGTAAATCAGATGATAGATCCGTCACATTTTTTGTATCACCTTTAATGTAATGTGGAACATCTTTTCTCTAGCTTTCCTGTGGGAGTGTGTGGTGTGGGAGTGAGTGGGACCGAAGTGTGTAGCAGAAAGGAGGGGAAGCGCGTGCTATTTGATGTGACCATTAAGCGCGCACTGTTGTTGCACTGTTGTTGCACTGTTGTTGCACATCTTATGCGTATACTGTATGGGACTCTCATTTTTTTTATTCCATTTCTAGGGGTGACAGTTCGTATAGTTGCACCATTCTTAATCACCAATCGCACTTTTTGGTTGCCCTTAGACATCCGTCGAGATTTAAGTCGCCTATCCTGGCACCACTGCTAACGGCTTTTCGTTTATTTAGTTCAATATTTATATAGGTACTCATTCCATTGTGAAATACTATCTATATAGTTATCGTTTATTCATTCACTCACTTCACTTCACTTCACTTCACTCATTCACTTCACTTTGCTTCGGTTCGGTCGATCGATTGGGTAAGTTGTGAAAATAAATTGAGAATATCAAATTCCTTTCTGTTACTAATTTTAATTCCATGCATTTGAATTAAGGTACTTATTTATTATACGTGTACGTCTTCTTTCTTTCGTATTTACTAAATTTGATAATGCTAGGTAAGACCTGGTGCTATACTATGAAACACGTGCATAGTTGTCTACGTTAAACAAGCCGCGCCCCACACGCAGATCCAAAGCAAATCTATATCCATCCGATATTACATAACTAAATAATGATGTACTTAGCTAGTTAAATGATGATAATAACACGAGCCGAAATGTGTTGTATGATAATAACACGTGATATTAAATGATAGGGCTGAACCATAACCTTAAATATTTCCATGCCCCATCAAAGCCATAAACTCTACTAACATCAACTCTTAATTTTCAGGATCATCATTAGCTGGCTATTTCCCATCATTTCAAATCTGCAATTGGTAAGTACAATAAATTGAACTTTTAAAGCGGGCAAGTACCTACCTACCTCCCTAGGTACTCGCATAGAACTAAGTATAAATAAAAGCCTAATAATGGAAGCGTTATCACGACGCCTCAATAGGCTCATAATTCCTACCTTAAAGTGATGAGCAAAAACACGAGCCGAAAATGTGTTCTATGATAACCAAGTGATATTGAATGATAGGCCTGATTAATTTGTGTACAAGCTGGTAAGTAAACCCATTTTATCTGAATAGTAATTGAAATCGTTTGATTTACAGGTAGTGTCATGACTCCAAGCTGGTGCTGCGGCAGCTATACATTTATGATGTACTTGGAACAGAAAAGATACAGAGTATTTAATGTAGGCAAAACATGGATGACTTGATAATGACCAAGGTTTTGGAGACATGTGAATATCCACACGAGTACTATTGAGTTCTCTCAAAGTGATGTTAAGTTTTAGAAGATATTCTCCTATTCAATAGAGAATAATGCTGGTACGAAACACTACTTATATATATATATATATATATATATATATATATATATATATATATTTAATATTTTGATTTGAAATGTCTAACAATGAGGAGAGTAAATGCTGCAGATGCATGAGCAATCTAGATGTTAAATAAAATAAAAACCTGTGACATATTATAGGTAATGCATTTATTATTTTTAGAATCTTAATTAATTGGGTCAATATTACTTAGTTTAACTCTAATATAAATTATGATACAAATTCACAAGACTTAAATCTATTCAGCCTTTTATTTTTGCAATGCGCTTATACATAACTACTATAATAGAAAATTAGTAATTCATGCATTCTATTTAACTAAAATATTATCAAGATATCTTGCACTACTACATAGTAAATATCAACAACCAGTATGTTAGTAAAAATGATTTAAAAGTATATGGATAGTTTTACTGTGAGAACAGAATGTCCACTTGTTAGATCCATTGAAGGCATAATGAAGTGTTGGTGTTAAAGCAAGAATTGCCCTAGGTGTGTTGTAGGTTCTAGGTTCTACTGTGGGTTCCTAGGATTGGGCTCAGTGACATTCTGCAGGCGAATAGTGATGTCAGTAAGGGCCATGTTAGGTAGGATAAAGTCTTCAATGTTGGACGCGGTGTCAGAGGGCCTGTCAAACGGAAATCCCATAGCGCGGCGGTCTGGGTACTTCTTGTCACGCAGACCGCAGAAGCTTGATGCTTCCTTACAGGTCATCTCTTTGCCATCTTCTTGATCAATCTGTAAAATACAATGTTTTGTTAAAATTAAATAAGTACCTAGTCCATTAATAGGGTAAAGAATACCAAGAATTATTTTCCCTATAGTCCACGGTATCTGTCCAACACGACAAGCTGATGAGGATAAGATTAAATTAAAATTTAATGTACCTACCTACATAGTATGAATCGATCACTCACCCGGTCCAATTCGTAGTTGGACAACATAACGAATAGCTGATAGGCGGCGCCCCCTTCTGTTCCCTTGGGCACAAGCATGTGTTGAGGCCACCCGCAGCCGCAGTAGTTGAAACTGGCCAATCCAGGCCTACGCGGGTCACCGCCGGATTGCGCAGAAAGATCACGGAACGTCTGCTCGAACGGAATCGTGATGGTAGATTCCGTTGATTGACGCTCGAGTCTGTTGTCTCCAACGGTTACTGGGGAATACAATACAAATTTAAAATAGCTGCTGCCCGCGGCTTCACACTAGTGGTACGTACATATAAAAGTGGCCTATGTCCTTTAGAAAGTTCTTATACCAGTTCGTACCAGTACTATGCCACTGGTAAAATTAAAAGATGCCAACGAGGAAAATGGACAAGAGGTGTGCTGCTCTTGCACGACAATGCACCCGTTCACAAGAGCCATGTTGCAATGGCTGCCTTGCGAAAATGTGGCTACTAAACATTAAATCACCCTCCCTATAGTCCAGATCTAGCCCCTTCTGATTATTATTTGTTTCCAAAATTTAAAAAAGAAATTTACTGACGATGTAATAAGTTAAGTCTGCAATTTCGGCATATTTTGAAGGCCTTTACAAAACATTTTACGAAGGTACCTATAGGTAGGTAATCTTTTTGAAAGATCTGAAAAGTGTATTAGGCATAAGGGAGAATATATTGAAAAGGAAAAATAATGATTTGTTTCATTTTTACCCCCTTCACTGCCATTCCGCGAACTTTTTGACCTCCCCCCTCGTATGTATTGAGATACATTATTTTCAGGGTTATGTCAGTTTATGGTTAGCTCTCCATCCAGTGGCAAATGGCGGCGTAGGTATACCTACCTACATTCATGTGATGCGAGCGCTAATCGACCAGGGCTCGCAGATATCTTTAATTAGCGAAAGAGCAGCTCAACAGCTAGGATTAAAGCGTGAGCAATATAGTGGCACAATCTTTGGTGTAGGAGAGCAGGAAAATAGATGTAAAGGCAAACTAACTATCACTTGTCAATCTAATTACACCGATTACAAGTTTAATACTAATGTTTTGATAATGAACAATCTTGTGCAATGCTTGCCGTCCAAAACATTTAATAAACCAGCAGCGTGGGAACACATATGACCTCTGTGGCGCAGTGGGCTAAGGTCCGGCTGAGAAACAGAAGGTTGCTGGTTCGATTCCCGCCGCGAGACAAATGTTTACATGATCATGCAAGTATATGTCTCGGGTCTGGGTGTTAAAAACACCAGACTATACTACTATATGTATAATATGTACCTATGTATTTAAAAAAAAAGTATTTAAGTAGTATATCAGTCATGTGGTACCCATAACACAAGCTCTGCTTACTTTGGGGCCAGATGATGCTGAGTGAAATAAATAAAAAAAAAAAAAAAAGACCGTCACCAGTCGCCACGCGTTCATCTGAACTTAGCCTTATAATTAACTTCAACTTCAACATATCAGAAATTTTCTTAGCAGACCCGGATTTATAATATCTGTCGATCTCTGGATCTACTACTTGGGGCCGACGTTTATACTACCATCATATTGAAGGGAATAATCCGAGGTCAGGTTCAATCCGAGCCTCTAGCACATAATACCAAACTAGGATGGTTGCTATGCGGTAGCATCAACACGTCGTCTTGAATAATATCGAGTCTTACATGTGACGACGAATCGGTCCATCTCGACAAACATCTTCCGCTGGTCAGTCAGCATCCAAGCGAGGTTACGCTCGTCGAACTTGGGCGCGATAAATATACGCACGGTGGTGCGGCGTGATGCTCCAGAGTTGTTCACGTTGATTCTGAAATTTTAAGATTAAGTAGGTACGTCATGTCATGGTACCAAATAGTGTAAGTAGGTATACCTATTTTTGTCGAAGGCAACGTATTGGGAGCTAAAATTAAATGATTTAATCTTGATTAAGTGATGGGTTTCTTTGGGCGTGACTAAAATAAAATAAAAGTAATAGGAGTAATAGGAGTTAAGTAGCTAAACCTAAAGGATTTTATTAGAATCTTAAGCAAGTGAGGGAATTCTCTGGGCATTAAGTAGGTACCTACCTACAAGTTAAAATAGCAACAATTCTTTCCTTCAGAACAAAAGCTAGATCCTTATGTGAAACTTACACATAACGGAATGGCCTGTGGTTGAGATGCGTGAACCTCGCGTACACCGGTCCTCTTTCAGAGAAGTCCAGTCCTCTGGACAGGTCCACATCACTCTTCATCCAGTGTGTGCTGATAGTGTTCGCCTGACCGTTTTGAGGCTCGATGGTTGCTGACGTCACTCGCACGCCTGGGTTTTCAAGCTAAGGCACACCCATTTTGAAAATGTTAGTGCCTATATTACATAAGTAGGTAATGTAGTATGTCTGTGACCATCAACAAATAGCCTACAGTTACCTACCTACCAATATCTTCTATCTTCTATTTAGTTTCTATAACCTAGTGGTTCCACCATCTTGGTGGAAACCAGTTTTGTTTGCCTGTACCAAATACACTACCTACTGTGGTACAAGCATTAGGTTTAAAGGGCATTGGAGTAAGTGAATTTATGGGAACCATTTAGCGTCACATGGGCAGTGTGCTCGTTTGGCTCTGTTATATAAAAAACATGATGTGCAATTCACACGTGATAGAAGTGAAACCTTAAAAAAATAAGAAACTCTGTATAATGCTTCTTATCTCATCTTCTCCTACGTTAAATCTTATGTTATTATGTCATTTTACTGTCGCTTTTTCGTTTCATCGACTTTCAAATAACAACGATGCTAAAGAAATTTCACTTTAAAAAGCAAGTTGCGAACTAAGAAGGCATACCTCAGAGCGCGTGTAGCGGCGCACATGAGTGGATTCTTTGAACTTCTGGAAGGTATCGTCGATCCACGCGTGCCAGCGGTAGAAGAAGGGATCGCGCATAGTGGTTGCCTCGTCCGCAATCACACCGAAAGATTCCTGTAAACATGCAAGTAACGAAACGGTATTATAATGTGACAGGGCTATTACGTAATAATAGCAGTAGCGACAGCATAGTCTCATTATGCGAAATCAGACGCGAGTCGTAAAAAACAGTGCTTTATAGGTGTGTTTAACAGCAGTGATCGTGCATTTTACGCCTGTTGCTACTTGCTACGAGTTACGCGATAAAGAGACGGAACGGCAAGGGCGCGTGCTAGGTAATTAAGTAGGTATTGTAATTTCATTAATTAAAAAACGTCTTACCAAATAGCGGTGCTGAGGGTCGTGCATGTAGGCAGAGAAACTGTGTCCGTTGTTATGCACGCTGCCGTACAGGTCGCGGTTGGGAGACAGTATGCTGGCTTCCAAAATGTTACCTAGAGTATCAATGTCCAGTGGTTGTGTTTTGCCATTTTGCTGTAAGAAACAATATCATTAAGTATGAGATAATTCATTCTAGCTTTACCTATGATTTGATTTTATCTTGATACTGCATGAATACAACTGGCTACTTAAGAGGGTATACAATTTATTCAGTTTATTGATTTCTTTCTTAACACAATTACTTACCAGTCTCACCACACCAGTAGAAATAGCTTCTTCAATGTTCCTCCTCCAACGTTCCATATCAGCGATAGTAATATTAAGTCCATCGACTGGCCTGTTCAAGTCCTGCCATTGCATGTTGGCCTGCCGTGGGGGCCAGCCGCGGGATGACGTCAGACTGTCGAGCTTGGGGAAGTAAGCTTCAGGGATGGGCTCGCGCCAATTGGAAAACTTTTTTACGCGCTTCAGAGCATTAGAGAGACGCTCGCAGTTGTACCTGAAAGAACATCATCATTGGCCTTCGTTCATTTGTTTAAAATGATTTAGGTGCCGTCAGTCAACTTCATGTATCCACTCCAGCAAGCTGAGGAGGGTGAGGTTTCCTCTCCACTGACGTCACTCGGCCTGGGATTCTGTTTGATAGCGCAGGCCTTCCCAGGTACCCACACTAACCTCTCAATAATAACATAAAGATATAAAAACATAATAACTATCTATTACTATCGAACTCAACGACGCCGTTGCTCAAAGAAAATAGCAAAGGTCATCTGATTGGAGACAAGCTGCGCTTGAAACCTTTGAAACGTGAGTTTATTTAATACGCACGCTCGCTTTTGATTTCGTTGGGAATTTAAAATAGCTTATATTATATGCTTTACCGTGCAATGATCTGTTGGTGCATGTAGAAGAACAATTCTCCTCTGCGGTCCTTAGCTACGATTGCTCTATTGCTGGAAGTGAATGGGTAGACCAAATGCCAATGCCAATGATGGAGGTTGATACCGACATCTTCACGGAAGTAAGCACAACGGTGCTCCTCCTCCAAATCAGTCGCGGTGTAGTCTCTTGGGATGATAATCGGGGTACGCTAAAAATAATTTCGAGTAAAATTACAATGAATGAATAATGCATACGAAAATATGCGTTAAATGGAACGAAGCTGATAACCGTAGACATCTGTCAGACATAGACAGCTGTCATATTAGACAGATTAAATGTCTCCAATTCAATGCTACGTTTCAATGTACGTAGTTTCATTTTTAAATGTAGCAAATAATAATATGTGATTTGCCTTCTGGTTTATATTTATTAAATTATATTTCTGTAATGGATAAAGAATTCAGTTATTTATTAAAATAATATATAATGCATGAGGTCAAAATAAGTATCATAAATAAGAGTATCCATCCCCGCGCGCCTTCCTCCGCTATGATGAGGTTAGGAATAGGGAATCGAATGGAACGTAATTCGCTATAAAGTCACGTAGGCCAGCCCACCGCGCGCGTGTTTGTTTGTATTTTTTGTATTGTACGCGAAAACATAAATAACCTGGGAATCCTGGAATTGATTCGGAAACTTATTTATTAGTGTAATTATTAACAGAAAAAACATGGAAGTATACGCTAACAACCCAGGAGTAGTAGTGGTTCGCGCAAAACCCGAGGGTCAGAGAAAGACTTTTAAACCGAACATTCGTACTGTGAATAAAATCCCTGATGAGCTATTAAATGATCCTGTGCTAAACAGAGCATGTGAATCTTTGCCGCAGAACTACAACTTCGAAGTTCACAAAACAATTTGGCGAATACGGTCACTCAATTCCAAGCGAGTTGCCTTACAACTACCTGAAGGTAATTATCTATTACTCTGAAATGTATCATACTTTCAAGGCTACTGCAGCTTTGAAACACTAGCTTAACTTCTAGTTATTTCTTTTCAGGGCTTACATTGTTTGCAACAACACTCTGTGATATAATAGAAACCTTTACTGAAGCGGACACTGTGATATTGGGAGATGTCACCTATGGAGCCTGTTGCATTGATGACTTTACTGCTGTGGCATTGGGAGTGGATCTACTTGTGCACTACGGACACTCCTGCCTCATACCCATAGATCAAACCAGCAGTATCAAGGTCCTATATATATTTGTAGATATCAAAATTGACCCATCACATTTTGTTGAAACTATCAAACTAAATTTCCCCAAGCGGACACACTTAGCTATAGTTAGTACAATTCAATTTGTCACCACCCTACATTCTGTAGCCAAGAATCTACGCTCAGAAGAGTACATCATAACAGTTCCACAAAGTAAACCGCTGTCACCAGGAGAAATTTTAGGTTGTACTGCTCCTAAACTGTCTGCTGATGCTATAATTTACTTAGGAGATGGTAGGTTCCATTTAGAAGCAATAATGATAGCAAATCCTAAAATAGTTGCATACAAATATGATCCTTATGAAAAGAAATTCACATCAGAAGTTTACGAACACAGCCTTATGCAAACTAATAGACAGAATCAAATAAAAAATGCAGAGCATGTTGGCAGCTTTGGCCTCATTCTGGGTACACTAGGTAGACAAGGCAGTACTAAAGTTTTAGGCAATTTAGAAAAGCAAATTAGGAATTCGGATAAGAAATATGTAAAGATTTTACTATCTGAAATATTTCCTAGCAAATTAGCATTATTTAATTTAGATGCATTTGTTCAAGTGGCTTGTCCGAGACTGTCTATTGATTGGGGTACCTCTTTTCCAAAACCATTACTGACACCTTATGAGTTTTCAGTGTCAATGGGTAACAGTAAATGGTTAAAAGATGATGGAACTTACCCAATGGATTTCTATTCTAATGATAGTCTCGGGCCTTGGACACCTAATTATAAACCCGTACTGTGTTCAGAAACTGGGAAGGAATGTGATAATTGCTGTGGAGGGAAAAAGTAACTTACCATAGTTCCTTGTGGGATAACGGCGGCGGCCTCACGCGCTTGCGAGAACACTTGGGAGTCCAAGAACTTTGAGGGGAATGTTTCGGCGAAGTTTTGAATGTTGACGTTTTTTGTGTCAGGCCTGCAATAAAATACGGCATTAGGAATTGAGATAACACAAATCCTCAGAATAATTTAGAGCACAAAACGTCTTGTTAAAAATACATTTAGCTTGGACGGCGTAAAGCCCTCTCCACACTCACACTCTCAGCGTGAGAAAATAGCTGGCATAAAAAAAACTAAATTAAATAGCTCGCATTTTCAACCCTCAAGGTTTTTTTGTATTTAATTATTTCAATGAGGGTTTCTAGCTAAAGCCATTTTACACAGAACAATTTTTATACACACCTGTGCATCAAGGCAACTGAGAAGCAGTAGTTGAACAGTTGCGGGTTGAGGTTGGTACGCGCGTAGGCGCATGTTGACAGAAACAGTTGCAGCTCGTTCTCGGGAACACCTACAATGTGAGATGGTACACGTTACTTAAATTAGTGATATTTAATACCTAATAAATTTTAATATTTTGAAATGGCGAGTTATTTTTATAACATCAATTTCAGTAGGTATACCTAGATTACATAATAATACTAATTATTAAAAAAGCGGCTTTAATCATAATATGAGGTATATAATCTAAGCAGGGGGCGCAATTTTGTCTTTGATCACAGTGATTTTTTATAAACAATTTGTTAGGTAGTGGAAGAGATAAAACGTAGATCGAGTACAGCTGCGTGAATTAGTTTGTACCTAAAAAACACAAGAACAAACACGCTCAAGACTGTTATCCCCAGGCCTAAGTCTTTAGTTACTTAAAATCTTTAGAGGATGTCTAATAATAATGCTGGAAATTTCACACAGCATCATCTGCCCCCAAAGTACGTAGAGCTTGTATTATGGGTACTACATGACTGATTACGGCTTTTTTTAAATACATCTATATTATGCATAGAAAAACACCAATACACGTGATAAATATTTGCAGACCATACAAACATTTGTATCGAACCCGAGACCTGCGGCTCAGGCGGGCCTTCGCCCACTGCGCCTCAAAGGTCGTTTAAAGAGGGTAGTCAGAGGCACGACCAGACATT
This sequence comes from Lampropteryx suffumata, assembly GCA_948098915.1. Taxonomy (NCBI): domain Eukaryota; kingdom Metazoa; phylum Arthropoda; class Insecta; order Lepidoptera; family Geometridae; genus Lampropteryx; species Lampropteryx suffumata. Next base: position 7,046,784 of record OX402562.1, read on the forward strand.
ATATTTGACACATGCCCTTTGCACAGTAGTTAGTATTGCGTTCGTTCTAGTAAGCTCATCGCTGCTTATAGGAATACTAAAGGACACACTAATTCGATTTTTTAGGTTGTAGAATATGCCGATTTCCTCACAATGTTCTCCTTTACCGTTTGCGAGCACTGGCATTGCGTGTATACATTTTCAGAAAGGAATAATCCATTGGTGCCCGACCAGGCACCAATAGACCAATGGACTCTTACTCGAACCAGTTTAATACTTACTCAAAAGCACGTCTATGACCTCGGTGGACATTTCCTGGTGTCTCGGTAAGAACAACGAGAAGTCAGCGTCTGTCGGCAGCTGGGTAGCGATCGGGAAACTCGGCACCTGCGGCAGGTTAACTAGAGGAATCCTCTCCGAGGCATCGTCACCGAAACGGTTGTTCAACTCGATGCCGTCGTTGGAGTAGCCTGGTGGCTGCAAATCAAAATAAAAACTGTAAGTACCTACATTTGAGGATACCTTACCCAGTAATCAATTCTACATTTTTTTATATACATGTTTAGTATATTAATGTAAAAAAACACTTAACCTACCTACATGCATGTGTACATGTATTTGGATTGTATTTACATAAGATTGCCGAATGATTAATTAATTCAAAGGGAATTAAATTAAATTATAATTTAATACCTCTACGAACATAGCATTCAGAGTATTTATATCCGCTTGGCCTTTTCCTTGTTAGTTAAGGATATTAATAGTGCAATTATTAAGGAAATTAATATGCAATAATAAGGATATATCTTTTTAATTAGATTTCATGTTAAATTCATATAGTTACATAACTACCTACTCATGAAATAAAACTAAACTATGAACAAAAATGCATTGTTAAACAAAAGTTCTTTGGTGACTTTCCGCTATTATAATAAAGGTTTAAATAAACGATTGAAAATAGCTTAGTTTCTACCCGACTGCCTATGACGGTAATGTTTTTCGGATGTATAAAGGTATCTTTGAGCTCACCATGTAAATAGGTACCTAATCAAAATGGCTCATCAGCGAAATTAAAAAGGCAATAGATAATAAAATACCTAATTGCAACGTTTCCAGATGTACACTTAGTTGTAGGTACTGAAATGCAGCTTCCGCCATTATAATTAATAATAATAACGGACATATCACACAGTATTATCTGGCCTCAAAGTAAGCAGAGCTTGTATTATGGGTACCATATGACTAATATACTACTTATATAATTTTTTTGAAAAAACATACTATTACTATATTATGAAAGAAACACCCAGACTCGAGACAAATACTTGCAGATCATACAAACATTTGTCACGCGGCGGGATTGGACCCCGCAACCTTCTGCGTCTTAGCCGGACCTTGGCCTTGCACCACAGAGGTCGTAATACAACTTTTCATTTTTTATGAGAAAAGTTATAGTTAGGTAATACCTACTTATAATTTGGAAACTGAATGTACATATCAGTACAGCTGACAGTGCCTACATTAAGTAAATAGTTGGAAGACACTTACCACTAGCTGTTCATTGAGCTGAAAGACAGAATTATTCTCGCCCTTCGGTGTGATCAACGATTCGTGGGGGCGGTCGTACATGAGTCCCAAACTCGTTACCACGTCAGCCATTTTGATTTTTTAAGTATATTTTACGCTACAGACAACTCACTTCACAGAGACTGTGAAGCGGGAATGTTTTGACCATCCCAGGCAGGCGCTTTTATACCAGTTTCCTCATGAACAGGAGTGCAATACCATTTGGTGTGCAAAACCACAACATGGAAACAGATAGGTAGTGATAAAAAATGTGAGAATCGTTGAACAAAACAGGATACCAAGATAATTATTTAGAGTTAGTTACAATTTGGTATCTACCTACCCATTTTATAGTAGCTCTTTCCCTACCTAGAGTTACAACTTAGTAAAAATTAGTACTTTCTTGCTGGAAAGTTGTCGTTCAAAGTACTTTTAAGTACCTACTATATCTTTTCTCTTTCTGTAAAACCTAGATTCAATTTTGCTACAAATTTGTCAGTATAAGTGAGAAAATAAGTAGAGCGTAAGTGGCGAGACTGTCTTTACAGTACACCACATAATAAATATCCACACAAAAATTATCAAAATTTGAAAATGTATCTGTTGTCTGTCTGTATGTCACCTTTTAACAGCTAAACGGCTGAACGGATCTTGATGAAATTTGGTAAGCAAGTAGATTGTATCTTGGAGACAGACATACTTTTTATGTAGGTACAATGTGGTGCTCAGTTGGTTCAAAGTTGGTGTTATGTTAAAATTTTTGATGAATATTAGGTATTTCCCTATTCTTATTGTATCCTTATGTGATGTGATGAGGAAAGGAAAATTTAACAAATAAATTGAGGTAATATAGTATATTTAGTATACCTATAATTATGTATAAACTCAACAATAAATAAATCAACAATTTAAGTCCATAAAACGATTAGACATTCTAATAATCACTTCACATGAATAATTCGTACTATTCATGTATAAATCACAAATTTTGTACTGTATCTAGAATTACTTTTCTTCTAAGAACTTGCAGACAGCTTCTAGGAATTTCTCAGGTTTCTGACTGTGCACCCAATGTCCAGCACCATCTATGAATATAAGTTCAGCTAGCGGGAAGTACTCTTGGATCTCTTTAAGATCATTTTTTCTGAAATGAATACAGATTTGCTATTCCTGTATGTAGCTTTTACAATCTCTATTTTTACATCTGTGCTTCACAATTTAAAACAAAGCTAATTATGCAAAATTTCAAAATGTTTAATATTTGAAACACGAAGTACTAAATTGATTAAATATAGATCTTTACCCAATATAATCAGACAATGATCCTCCAACAAATAAAGTAGGGCCACAATACTGTAGCCCCTTCAGATTAGATGGGAAACAGGAGATTTGAGACTGAAAGTTATCCTTCAAAGCGGGTATATTCACCCTCCAAGTATAAGACCCAGTATTTGTTTGAATCAAGTTAGTTATCAAAAAGTTTCTCAAGTTCACATCAGGAGTTATAGACTTGAGTTGGTCATCTGCCAACTTTCTGGCTTTAGACATGGCTATGCCTGATCTAATGGTTACAGATGCCATTGCATCAAAGAGACCAGCCATTGAGAAGATCTGAGGACTTGTTTTTACTGGTGAGATGTCCACAACAACCAGACTTGACACCAGATCAGACTGAAATAAGAATTGCAACTAGATTAGGTATAGTCATGATGATTGTAAGTTGGTACCTATTTGGTCATTTGTCTATTATTTGTAAATATACACACAAAAGGTACATATAAACAGATTGCTTGAATGTAATACAATATACATACTTACACAGAGAAGTGACAGCACCATAGCAGTGCGGCCGCCCATACTGTGGCCCAGTATCGACACTTTTGAAAGCTCCAGCTTCTTCAGCAGTTTCATAACATCATGAGCCATGTGAATGTATGAATGCTGAGAGGAGTGTCTGCTGTCCCCGTGATTACGAGCGTCTACACTGATCACCTTTCTCCCAGTAGTCCTATGGATAGCTTTGCTCATGCTATTCCAGTTATTTTTCGACCCTAATAAACCATGTAAGATGACAAGAGGAGGCCTAGAAGTACTATCATCATCCGAGGTGCTCTCGTAAGATGCGTAGGCCAAGTCCACGGTCTCGGCATTTTCTGACGTGGAAGAGGATAGTCTTATAGTGATAGCAGGCAGTAATTTTGATGAAGTACTCAGGTTAGGTAACATAATCTTGTGATAAAACCGGAGTAACATTATTGTTTTGGAAAAAAATGAAAACAATAAATTTCGAGGTTATTTTAGTCGTTTATGACAGACCGTCATCTTTTGACATTTTGTATGTCAAATTGACAGTGACGGACGGTCGCTAAAGTAGAAAGTGATGTGGTGTGGGGCGTAAGATGAGCGAGACGCGAGCTGCGGATTCTATTCCCGCAGCGAGGGACAATTTCGATGTATTTGTGATTGTGAAGCAAGTGATCCTGCCAAGTGATTAGTAAATATCTCTATTAGACTTAAGTAAACGTTCCTATTAGATTTAAGAAAACTGATTGTAGGTAAGGCAAGTCTTCCTTAAGTTCTTTTTAAGGTTCCGCCGAAGTCCAACAAGAAACCCTTATAGCCATTTCCGTCTCGTCTGTCTGTCCGCCTCTATTCGGAGCTCTAACTCCCAGACTAATGGTGTTATCGTAATGTGTAGTCTGTATGGTAATACGTAGGTATAAGCCCCCCACAAGGTAATTAAATAAAAACTTATAAAAATAAAAAAAAATGTTGTTAAGGGTACATTAAGGGTACCTACATGTAAAATGGAGTTGTGTTTTTTATTTTACTACACCATCTTCAGGCATATCATTAAATAAATAAATAATGCCGGACATTTAACACAGCGCGGCGTCTCATTTAGCCCCAAAGTAAGATGAACCTAAAAACTCGTTTGAGAGGAATAAAAAATATTACCTACTATTTAAGAACTGTGCATGTACTGTGTATTAACTGTGTATTACTTATGACGGCAGGACCTATAAAACAATTTATAGAAGGTAATTAATTAGTAAGGCAGGTAATAAACATTACCCACAGGTTTTAGTGTCCGGGTCCGGCACGGAAGTTAAGCTAGAAGTACCTACCTACTTTTCTACTTAATATTTATTTAGACAGACTAACGGACTAACCTAACCTACCTAATAGAACTTTGAACTTTTATGATAAAATAATATCACTAGATCCATTATGGATCTGGAGAATGGATCTACTGAGAATGAAGGGTTTACAAAGGTAGGTAAGGTACTCTAAAAATTGAATACTCGTTGAGTCTGGTTTCAAACTATTTAATTTTCCCCAAAAACTCGGTAACCAGCTTGAGAAAGGTGCTTGGGTCTTCGGCATGCACATTGTGTCCGACACCTTTCACGTATTTCAGATCTGCTGTCGGGAACAAACTTCGGATTCCCGTAATGTCTTGAACAAAATACAACAAAACTAATGTAATTATTATTACAATCGTTGGTTTTAATTTAACCTGGATAGGTAGGTATCTACTAGACTAGGCATAAAACGAACGACAATTTTCACATATTCGCGTAAACTTTACATTAACATTTTTCGAGTCATTTGAGTTCATTTAACAAGTCTAGTTACAAGGTTTTGAAGGTATTAACTCATTCGCCCTCTTCGAGGATCGCAATTTTTATGCGTGGCATGGCACTGAGCGGTAATATAATATAATTACTTATGTAGTTATTAGCTAATTGGTAGGTACATTTCGATTTTTTCTTAAACATATTTTATTTGTCATGAATTTAATATTCATAAATGAAAAAAATAAGGAAAGATGAAATAAAGAACTCGTAGGTCTTTATTTAAATATGTACCTACGAGTAGGTAGGTACTACTTACTGTGTGATTGTAACGATGAGGTGTGCATTGTGTGCGAATGCACAATGTTGGTGAAAGAAAACATCGTAAGGTAACTAGCGTTTCCAAGAAAAGAACTAAGTAACAAGTAACACGACAAATTATAAATAAATAAATATTGGTGGACAATTCGCACAGCATTATCTAGCCCAAAACTAAGGAAAGCTTGTAACTATGAGAAACAGGCGACTGAAATAATCTTTACCTTAACTTGACAGACTGACTGACTTAATAAATAAATATATCACTACATAGTATAAAATAAAGTCGCTTCCCGCTGTCTGTCTGTCCCTATGTATGCTTAGATCCTTAACACATTCACTGCCACTGACACGCCTCGCGTGTTCAGGCTAATCTAAGTCTCTACGCCAAGAACACGCCAGGCGTGTTTTGAATGTTTCGGTTATATTTCCAAAACTAGGCCAGATTTTCTGTTCAAATTTTTAGTGCATCATTTTTAAAGGATAGGCTATGGCATATTGAAGCGGTTCCCTAAAAAAACTAGTTAGATTTTTTTACGAAAAATAGGTATTTTGTAGTGCCGAGAACACGCTAGGTGTGTTCACTTACTGAAGCTACCCTTAGGTTCCCAAACTTTTTTATTCTTTTAAATGCTTCGCTAATTTCAGAGTTAATAAGCATGCGATATGAGATTTTTAACCAGTATTTGATGACAAAACGGAATGTCATAATTTATCGAACCGTTGTTTTTACCGTATACAGTACTGTGTCATGTATGAATAAATAATAAATAAATAAATAATGCCGGACATTTCACACAGCACCATCTGGCCCCAAAGTAAGCAGAGCTTGTGTTATGGGTACCACATGACTGATATACTACTTATATCGCCGCTTATACAAGTCGCTTATACAACTCCATACGCCATCAATGAAAAAAAACGTACCTATCCGATGTATATCTTTATATAATTATACATACACACACAGTGACATACACACGTACAGTAAAATTATCTCTATTATATAAAAATCAATTGATGTTCGTTTGTCTCGCTAAAAATTTTGTCATCATTAATATCTTCCGTTTCCGGTACAAATTTAACTTTTCTGAAAAAAAGATAGAAATCAATTTATATCATTTGAATATTTTGAATTTAATTCATACTTATGTAATTAGGTAAGGCCAATCAACCAACATTACGATAATACGAGATAAATAACGTAAACAAACTTTCTGCAGTTCAAAGCTTTTTATCGGTTTAATAATTTAGATGAATTCACTCATATAAGACTGAAAATATGTTTAAATATGATTGTCACTCAATATATTATAAAAAAAAATGTACTTGCACTGTTAACAATGCCAATGTTACAGTTCACAATAAAACTTTATTCATTTATGCATGGGAATTTTAGTAAAAGTTTGAGAACCTTGAATTACGTTATAATAAATTTACTTACTAAAATCTGTTTTTCTAAGCAATGCCGCGAGCACGCCTAGCGTGTCCGCGGTTTTATACGGTGGCATCTCGATAAACTTCAAGAAAATCGTGGTGGCAGTGAATGAGTTAAAACTAGGTACACAACTGATTTTGATGCGGGTTTTTTTAATATATAAAGAGATTCAAGAGGAAGGTTTATATGTATAATACATTTATAATATAGTAGAGAAATACTGATAATTTTAGAGGTTTCTAATGTGATGTAAATAAACACATTTGTAGTATATTTAGTATCAGCATTGCACCCGTGCGAAGCCGGGCGGGACGCTATTAAGTAATAAATATTGCTGGACAATGCATACAACACCATCTAGTCTAGCCCCAAACTAAGCATAGCTTGTATTATGGTGACTAGATGACTGATAGAATACCTAAATATTATATTTTTAAATACATCTGGTGGACAAGACCAATGATCAAAGGGCTGGTGCTTACCTCGGACATAGGATTAGTATGGCCATTCAACGAGGTAACGTTGCCAGCCTTTAGGGCACTCTACCTGCGGTCAGTGAACTGAATTGTATTTTTTATCTATAAGTTATTGTATATTTATTTGATATATATTTGTTTAGAAAAAAAATACATACATACTTAATAACACTCAGACACAGAACAAACACCTATGTTCTTCAAACTAATTTTTATCCTGAGAGGGAATCGAACCCTCAACCTACAACGCAGAAGGCAGAGCTACTACCAACTGAGCTGACAGGCCAGTCAAATAAGTACATACTTCTGATACTTTATTTTCGAACATAAAACCTATTTAATAAATTAAAATAAAAAAAAATCCGACACATGAGAAATAAAAATACCTAGATAACGTATTTATTGAGAAGATTCCAATGAGCCCGAACACGATACCTCTGATGTAAGTTGGTGAGAAGTTGGGTATATACATAATTCAGGTGATACTAGGTCAAGGTTACCCAGCTCTTGCAATATTATTAACAGGACACCAAATTGAATTGATCAGACCTATGGAATTTGCTCGCATTTCTTTATAATCTAGAAAGGAGCTGATGATCTTCGGTTCGGAAAATCGGTTCATCCGTTTAGGAACTACGATGCTATAGACAGACACACAGACACAAAGATACACACTACAAACTTATAATATTTTCGTCGGAGGTTAAAAAGGTAAATTCTTACGGGATATAATTAGACTGGCCTCCACCGATAAACAAAACTGGGCCTTCATACTTCGAACCGGAAATATCGGGAAAAGTAGCAATATTTTTAAAGTTTGTCCCCAAAGCTTCCACGTTGCACATCCAGCCGATACTCTGATCACGTCTCTTCCCTATATTCATGATTATAAAATGCATCAGGGCCTCGTGCTCGATGAGCCCTGAAGCCATGATTTGCGATTTAGCTAAAGTCCTCGCTTTTCTTAGATCCAGGCCAGAAAAGTTTATAGACTTCATCACTTCGAGAAGCTTCGGGAAGAAGTTGTTGAGAAGTCCTGCTACGGAAACCGGAGATATGTCTACGACGATCAAACTCGATACTTTCGCAGGCTGAAACAAATAAATGCTGGAGGTAACCAAACAGCCTGATCAAGTCGTGATAGCAATTTGCGTTTCTTTTAGGTATTTATTAGGTAGGTACTACTAGGTACTTCTAGTACAGTAGTACTAGTACTTTGCGGAAATATTTTACAAATGATGTAGAATATTTAGTAATATCCTGCTCTGTTTCCAATGAGCTGGTTACAATAATGATAAATGAAATAATTGGTGGACAATTCATACAACACAATCACGCCACAAACTAAGCATAGCATGTACTATAGGGAACAGGAGAGAAAGCAGATGCGTGCACCATTCTCCTAAAATGGAAATATAGGATATCTGTACATCTATCTATCTAGACGATGCTGTGTAAAATGTCCAGTGTATAGGTATATTATATAAGATAGCTGGAAAACCTGCTACTTCGCCCGCGCGTTTGTATAAGAAAACATCCAGTTTATAAAAAAGTATTATTCATACCAAGTTTCAAGTAAATCGCACTACGTATTAAAAAAAATCATACATTCGTTTTCACCCCTTTTCACCCTCTTTATGACGATTATTTTGAAAAATCCTGAAACATGATTCCATTAATTTTGCATTTTAAGTATCCAAACCAAGTTTCTAAATCACACACCCGTTAGAAAAAATCCATACAAACTTTGACACCCCATTTTAGCCATTAATTTTGCCACGTGTCCATTAATTTTGCATTTTAATTCTTCAAATCAAGTTTCAAGTAAATCGAACCAAGCGTTAAGAAGTTTTATACATTCGTTTTCACCCCTTTTCACCCTCTTAGGGGTTGAATTTCAAAACAATCCCGCCTTAGTGGGTGATTTTGCTATAAAAGGAAGCTACCTTCTAAATTTCAGCTTTCTAGCTTCAGCTATTTCGGCTCTGCGATGATGAATCAGTCAGTCAGTAAGGTTAAGCTCTTTTATAGGTATAGATTAAAGGAGTTTTTTTGGCAGTGCGTCCCGAAAAAACTCGAAAATGTCTGGACTGATTTGTTTTATTTTATGTTTGTTCGCCTCAATGCTGGGGTGGTTTGGCTTACAATCAAATTAATTTTAGGTGGTAGGTACAAAGTTCAGCGGATCGTCTAACGGGGTTAAAAAAGCCTCCGTCGGAACCTTACCTCTTTTGAAAAGCCAGGACAAAGCGCCCACTGAAGCACTGAGCGCATCTAAGTATTTCCGCTCAGATAAAAATGTCACTCCACTCACCCATCTAGGTAAGTACCTACTGACTTTGCAGAGCGTTGCTAACTTCGGCGATCTATTAGGTTAGGTTATTCGAAGCCCTCTGTAAAGCAGTGTGCCAAGCCAAGACCCGGCTGAGATTTCGAAGGTTGCGGGTTCGATTCTGGTCACGAAACAAATATGTGTATGTTCTGCAAGTATTTGTTTCGGGTCTGGGTGTTTCTATGTATAATGCTGGAAATTTCCACACATCATCTGGCCCTAACGAGAGGAAAGCGCTTGTTTTATGATATGACTGATATATTACTTATACTTTTTATGATTTAAATTTTAGGTACCTACATAGAAACACCCAGACCTGAAACCAATACTTGCATATCATACAAACGTTTGTTTCGTGACCGGAATCGAACCCGCAACCTTCGGAATCTCAGCCGGGTCTTGGTTTGGCTTACTGCTTTACAGAGGGCTTCGAATAATATGTTTTTCCAAAAATAAAAGTAGTACCTATGTCAGATTTACATGGTAGGTACCCATAACTCAAGCTCTGCTTATGATGATTATGATTATGCCACGCACTCTTTGTAAGTAGGTACGTAACGCAGCTACTTATTTTTATTAAAAATAATATCAAACACGCAGACATAGAAATAGCTTACCTCAGTCAAGGCCAAAACCATACCCGTTCTGCCGCCCATGCTGTGGCCAATCACATGAGCTTTAGTTATGGTTAATTTGTCCAATAAAAAAGACACATCGGACGCTAAATCTAAGTAGGTATGCGAACTATCGTGAGGACTCTCTCCGTGGTTCCTAGCATCTGCAGCGATCACCGTCGTCTGCATAGCTGATGCTAGCTTTTTAGATACGCTGTCCCAATTTCTCTTGGACCCCAGCAGTCCATGAAGTACGACTATGGGCGTTTTCGTGTCTGTGATAGTCGGGCCATGAATCTTATGGGTCAAATTGACAGCATTTCGAATCGCTAGCTTTATTTTGCTAAATTGTTTTAGTAGTGTATGTTTGTTTAGTGCTACTGATAAAATCTCCATTCCATGTTTTCCTTCACTGTCTTACAATTTATAATACAAATATTGTGAGTTCGTCCGTCATTTCAACAAGAGATATATATACTTATTTATCTCTAGCTAAGTATTGTAATACGGTATACGATACGAGATTAACGATTCTTCTCTTTGTTTATGGCATGTGACATATTTTGTGTCAATTTTGCCAGTGTCAAGTTTTTATTTTTGTTTATGTCAATATGTTTGTTAAAGTCTTAGTCGATGGTCAATCGTCAATTCTAGACGTCACGCGGTATGGCCGTCTAAAATTTTCTTGGGATTCCTCGTCGTTCAAATCACATTGCACCACAATACACATATAATTCAACTATCTATACCCGTCCTGTAGTCACAATTTATTCATTAAAATTCTGCTAAGATTACTGAATAGAACATGCAACAAAACGAGTAAAAAAACTATTAAAATAGCAGAGCTATGTTACTGCATGAAAAGACAAACAAAGAATTGAGCGATTACACCATGAAAAAATAATAACTCGGTAGATCTTCGTTAATAGCTTGTGTCATAATAATGTAAATTTTGCCAATGTCAAGTGTTTATATTGTTTATAGCATGGTGTCACAAAGTCGTATCTTGTCGTTCGTCATTTATTATATATAGATACCCACTAATATTATAAATGCGAAAGTATCTCTATCTGTCTTGTTTGTTACGTTTTCACGGCTAAACGGCTGAACGGATCTTGATGAAATTTGGTAAGAAGATGTATTGCATTCTGGAGAAGAATGTTTTGTCTCAAAAAACCACCTTGAAGTGGTCAAATAGGGGATGAAAGTTTGTTTGGGCAACTCGTTTAAGTTAGGGATCCGAAAATTCATATTTAGGCTTTTGGTAAGATATAAAGAAATAGGTGTTTCAACGTCTTTGCAAAATAATTCCCGAAGGGTGTAAAATAGGGGATTAAACTTATGAGATGTTCTTTAGATGTACCTACAGAATGCATTCCTTCTAAAAATAAAAAATAGTTCTAAGCATACGCGTACGAATTCGCGGATAACAGCTAGTTCTATTTAAAATAGCGTCTGAGTGATTTTATAACTATCTATATGGATGATTTTTGCTCGAATCTAAATTAAATTAAATTAAAATACGTTGGTATTTTAATTTAATTTAATTTAGATTCGATTACAAATAAAATTAGAAATAACTCGAGAAAAATAAGTAAACAACAGAAAAACAGAAAATAACAAAAAATGACGTTCTTTAAAAAATATATTGTCAATTGCTCTAACCACAGACCAACGGGAATAAGTATCTGCCGGGCGATTATGGAGTTGTGATACTAACAAAACATTAATACTGACAGCTTTCAGTTACTATTGATGGATTCCTATTACCGAAAGTTGATGTTGATTGCCAGACATTCTACCATATGAATAAAAAACTCAAACCAAATAAATATAAGGACAGGATTCTTCTTCGTTTGTCATTTTATGAAGTAACATAGCACTTCTAAATTAATTATTTTCTCTCATGTTTATTTGAAGTGAAAACTTCTTTTAGCGCGGTACGCATATTTTTAGATGAGGTAAAACCTCTGGATTCGCGACACCGTTACCGTCTGGGGCGAGACGCAGCCGGCTGCCGGGCTCGCCCCATTTGATTATAAACCTTAATTCACATGTTTACAGTCTACTTTTGTATGGAGAAGTTTACTGAGTTAGGTTCTTTGATATATTATGTACATTCTGAACAAAAAATATTGCATCATCTGTGTTCGTTCAGTATTTGATTGGCAGTCGCCATAATTACTGATTTTGAAGTGATTTATTACTAAACTCTAACGCGCCAAAATAAGTTTTCACTTCTGTCGGCACTCCCGGAGTGCAACCCGATTTTATTTTTAGTTTTGCTGCAGTAAGAATGCAAAAAAATGCCGTTTCCACCATGCAGAAAACTATGATGATTTTTTGAACAATTTATAGTACTGGTTTACGACGTGAGATTTATTAAGAGCTAGGACCATGGTTTGGATGTATGTGTGTGCGTACGGAAGCTTCACTTTGGTTGTTTGCGGCATTCCGTCCTTATATTTATTTGGTCTAAGATAGAAACCGAACGTACTCGTACGTTATATCAATCCATCTTGACAAAACTAGTTCCAATTACAAACAAACCAATGACTGAAAAAAAGCCTATTACAAATTCAAACTGATAGACACTAATGTACGATTCTTATTTAGATAGATATTAATGTTCCATAATCGCCATGCTCTTTAAAAAAAAGTAAGCATTTATCCTACACAAGCTACTTCCGGTGGCTTCAAACGCGTAATCTAGGTCCAGTATGGGACAGCATCGAGATTCGAGGTTAGGATAGTAACTATTAAAATTGATCTGTGCATCCCATATAAAACACTCTCTCGTAGCACATAGTGCGACACATAGTCCGTACCCCAAAGTAGTTTCCACCATGGCTACGGGGTTGCTACGGCTACGGAGCTTCGACGTAGTCCGCGTTGAAGTAATTTTTTTTTGTTCAACATCGGCATTAAGTTCGAAGCCTCTTGTCCTCCAGAAATATTTTTTCCTTGCGAGTCAGCTGTCAGCTTAGTATGAAGTGACGATATAACAACAAAACAACAAAACCAATTGCCATTCACAAAATAACGATAAAGACAGATGTTGATAGGAATAAGAAAAACATTAATATTCGACTTACCTGCTAACCTTCGTAATTTTATTCTATGCTTACGAGTACCTACCTACCTAAAATAAATAAATAAATTAAATAAATAAATAATCCCGGACATTTCACACAGAATCATCTGGCCCCAAAGTAAGCAGAGCTTGTGTTATGGGTACCAGATGACTGATACGTAGGTCACACTATAAGTGTTGCGTAACTTAAAAAAACAACATGTGTAAAACCAAAATATTATGTTAATTGCTTTTCAAAATACTCTCCTTTACATTTTAAACATTTTTTCATGCGATCGAACCATTTTTTAAAACAGGAGGACCACAGATCTGAAGGCATGTTTTCTACGTGCAGATTGAACGCTATCACTGCCTCTTCGGAGTTGGTAAAAGTGAAACCTCTCATCAAATCTTTGATTTTGGGGAAAATACAGAAATCACAAGGTGCTAGGTCGGGGCTATGCGCAGGATGGGTGACGAGTTGTGGTTTTTCGGAAGCTAAAAATGACTTTGTTTTGTTGGCCGTGTGTGAAGAAGCGTTGTCATGATGTAGGAGAATGCGGCTTTTGGGTCGTCTTTCGCGAACTTTTTCTAACACCTTGGGTAAACAAATGGTAGAATACCACTCGGCATTAACACTCTTTTGATCTTCAAGTGGAGTTTTACAGATGGGACCCGTAGCTGAGAAAAAAAACACGATCATTTTTTTCTCCAACGTTTCTCGCCGGCCTCACTTTTGTTGGCCTGTTCTCATTTTCAAACACCCATTCACAAGATTGCTGTTTTTTTCGGGTTCAAAACAATAAATCCACGTTTCGTCTCCTGTGACAATGTCATAAACAGCATTAGAATGTCCGTGGTCGTACTTCAGTAGCATCTGTGAGCACCATTCCACGCGAGCCCGCTTGTGCTCCGCTGTCAGTTCATGAGGGATCCAACGACAACAGTTTCCGAACTTTCAATTCTTCATGTAAAATTTTCTGGATTTGGCTCATACCAATCCCCAATAGTCCTCGAATTGGCTCATAGGTAATCCGCGGGCTTTCTTCAATTAGTAGCCACATTATTTTCGTTGACGGCAGTTGAAGGCCGCCCTTCAAGAAATTCGTCATGTAAAGAAACTCGACCTCTCTCAAATTCAGCAAACCATCTCCTCACGGTGCTCAAACAAGGTGCTTCTCTCCCCAAAGCATTTTGAAGACAAGCGGCACAGTCTTGCGGAGAGAGAGAACTTTTATAATTATAAAAAATCATCGCTCTAAAGTCTTTTCGACTTAATTCAATTTTCGTTGCGTACGTTGAACTTTGATGCGTGATAAAAAACAATTCGAAATTTAAATAGTTCCGATTAGCTAGAAGTGCAAAACTTTTAGTGTGCCCCATGTATACTACTTATATACTTTTTTTTTTGTTAATACATACATATTATACATAGATACATCCAGACCCAAGACAAATACTTGCAGATCATACAAACATTTGTCTCGCGGCGGGAATTGAACCCGCAACCTTCTGCGTCTCAGCCGACCCTTAAGTTAACTGCACCACAGAGGTCGTCCTAAACATCTTAATCTCAATCTTAATCTTAAATGTTCAATTCAGTAAAAAAATTGTAGATATTACGTAAACATTTTATAAGAAGTTTTGAAAAAAAATACAAATTACTTAACAGTGATTTCATTAACACCAACTGATTTAAATGATATAATTTTTTATCAATTAATAGTGATTGGTTCTTATAAACGCTATAGCCAGTTCGAGAAAGGATTTAGGGTCTTCAGCGTAGAGATTGTGGCCGGTACTCTTGATGTATGTTATTACTGCTTGAGGGAACAGATCTCTTATCTTCGTCAAGTCATCCGCCCTGTAAAATACCAAGTAATGGCATTGTCACTTACTACTTGATACATAATCATAATATTATTGATTACTTTTCTACTCAGATATTTTATGCGCGCGCTATTTGATTTGGCCAATGAGTGCGCGCGGTGGTAGAGTTGGGCGTCAGATAGTACAAACCCATTTTCCGAGAGGGTGGTACTGGTCAACCAATAGTGCATGTGTTGTCTGACGAGAGAGAAAAAGGAAAACAGAGCAGGAGAACGCATCAGCTGTGCGCTTAAGGATACGGTAGTCAGCGCAACGGCACACACAAAGTCGTTAGTGTGCGCAGCTAAAATGCATGCTATTTCACCTAGCACAGTGCGAGAAAAGGATAGACGTGCACGAAAGATGGTGATTAGCTGTAAGGAGCGAGTATGATGATGATTTTTAATCATATTATTAAATAAGACTTATTAAAACAGAAAACGACCGTGTTAAAATCATGAACAGATTTCGGCACAATAGTTCTTATGAAAAAAGTATTGCATGTACCTTTTAGAAATAAAGTAATTTGAGGTCTTAAATAAATAATCTATACTTGTATCAGAATCATTTAGAAGTTTACGTGTTGCATTTGAGGCTTGTATCTTCGAACCCATGTGTTTTTTATGATTCTCTTGCGATACAAGCATATATTATGAGGAGACAAAATGACACTCTTAGTTTTGGGTGTTTACCATCAGATGGTAGCATGATCATCCTTCGACATTTCTATGGAAACAGCCTAATAATTAAAAAGGTGAGATGAGGATGGTTTTACGACTGAGCTTCTGAAAGCGGGAGAAACCCTTGTACTTAAGGAGCTTCAGGAGTTATTTAAAGCTGTCCTCTTCACTTGGGAAAACTCCGCATGCTTGGAACTCTTTTAAAAAACTATCGACCCATATCGCTTCTGAGCCATGTATACAAGCTGTTTTCAAGGATCATCTCGAGAAGACGGTTCGAACCGTCTTGCTTGAAGACTCAACAGGCCGGGTTTCTAAGTGGCTACGGCAGCATAGTCGATTAGCGATACATCGAGGTGATGAGATGCTATGATGAAGCCGCAACGATGACCGTCCAGAACCAGCAGTACAGAACCAGCATACTGAACATATTCACCTGCGCCGCGGAGTGCTACAGGGTGTTGTCATATCACCGAAACTGTTCACCAACGCTCTGGAGGATATGTTCAAGGCGCTGAACTGGAAAGGATCGCGGCATCAATATAAAAAGCGCACACATCTCCCACCTGCGATTTGCAGACCACATCGTCATCATGGCTGAAACGTTGCAGTATTTACAACAGATGCTGGACAGCCTTGCGAATTCGTCTCAGCGAATCGGTCTCCGGGTGAACTTGGATAAAACCAAAGTTATGATCAACGAGCATGTTGACCCGGGACCGGGTTAACCGAGTCTCCCTCAAAGTTGTATCCGAATGTCTACCTAGGACAGTTGCTCAACTAGGTAGAAACAACTTTGACAAGGAGGTTACGAGACGGATACAAATGGGCTGGGCTGCGTTTGGGAAACTTCGTAGAGTTTTTTCATTACCCAAAATTTTTTTTATAATCAGTGCCTCTTTAGTAATGACATACGGAACAGAAACGTGGCCACTCACCGTACGAATTGTCCACCAGTTCAAGGTCGCTCAACGAGCTATGGTACGGAGAGAGAGCTATGCTCGGAGTTTCTCTTAGGGATCGAATCTGGAACGAAGTTATCCGTCAGAGAACTAAGGTAACCGACATAGCTCAGCGAATTAGCATGCTGAAGTGGCAGTGGGCAGGTCACATATGCCGTCGAACCGATGGCCGTTGGGGCAGACTGGTTCTTGAGTGGAGGCCGCGTGTCGGCAAACGTAGTAGGGCGCCCTGTAACTAGGTGGGGCGATGATATTCGTAAGGCAGCGGGTAGGGATTGGAGGAGGAGAGTTAAGGATCGAGCTCGTGCCATCGGAGAGGCCTATGTCCAGCAGTGGACTGACACGGGCTGATGATAATGGAGATTTTAGTAAATGTGTTGGTTTGTTATATTATATATGGGATTAATGCGGACAGAATCAAAGTTTAAGCAAGTGTACCGTCATACAGAAAAGGGCTTTAATTTTGTTCAATGCAGTGTTCAAAATATAGCGTACTAGATGCTGCCCGCGGCTTCGCGCGCGTGGTACCTACATTAAAAGTAACCTATGTCCTTCTCCAAGGTCCCATCTATCTATATACCAAAATTCATCAAAATCGGTACAGCAATTTAGGCGTGAAAACGTGACAGACAGACAGAGTTACTTTCGAATTTATAATATTAGTAGGGATGTAAAAATTCACTTGTTTTCGAAATACTAGGTACTTACTAGGGTAACATTAGTAATTGCTTAGGTAAGGAGGTACTTGCTACAACTACTTGAATCGCCACTGGACCGGCAGATAACAGCATCAGAGGCAGTTGGTACATAATATATAACAATATATTACATAATAAAGTAATATAATTGTTATTTCCCACAGTTGCTTTTTTGAATTTGTCTTTGAAATGATACCTAGGTTGGAGTTCGGACTGATTTTATGTTAAGTACAGGTAGGCATATAAATTAGAGTATTCATAAATTATGTAAGTACCTTACTTAGTTTAAACTAATATTATAAAGTAAAAAGATTAGATTTTTTGTATAGATTGTACTCAAAAACTACAAAACTGATTTTAAAATAATTTTACCTATCAAAAGCTATATTATCAGTGAATATCATAGGCTGTATTTTATATTCGAACGAAAATTGCAATTTGTGAGTTAATAAGAATCAAAAAAACTATTGATAGGTAGGTACATGAAATAATGTAGGTACAACAAAATTTAGAGTAAGTAGGTACTTATTATTACCCACAAAAAAGTCCACGAGGCTATAATGGTGGCAATTCGGTTGGTTAATTTCTAAAATTAGGAATTATCTAAAATATATTAGATAAGTTGGTTACAGAAGAATACCAAAGTTTCATTTGACAGTTCTAAACCTAATTTTATTTAAAATTAGTTAGGTTGGTGCCAACAGAATTGAGGCCAATGTCTTACTTTTATACAAACGTGCACGAAAGGAGCCTCTGAGGCGCACTTTAATCCTTTCACCACACTGGTTAGAAATAACTAGTGACACGATAAGAAGAAGAACACAAACGTGCGGACGAAATCTCCGGCGGCGTTCCAGCTAATTTATAATATTATGACTCCTACAAACCTATGTTCGAACACTGAAAGCATTTGAGATAAACATAAATATGTGAAACCCTCCTTCAAAAAAAAGATCCTTCAAAATTGTATGAGGAAAATTATTAATTAAATCCCCAATAATTTTCATAGCGAAACCACGGAACTATTTAACTAACACATAGCAATACAGCGAAAACTATAGCGAACTATAAAACGAACTATGTATGTCCCTTGTGGCCTTCGGAACCCTAATTACTTTATTAGGAGTACCTAAACAATTTTTTTATAGGTTTTATTTCATGGTTTGAATTTTTTAACCGACTTCAAATAAGGAGGAGGTTCTCAATTCAACTGTATTTTTTTAATGTTTGTTACTTCATAACTCCGTTCATTTATGAACCGATTTTAAAAAATCTGCATTCATGTGAATGGATATACTTTCCGAATGGTCCCATATAAATTTCATAAAAATAGGTTCAGTAGTTAGGTTTTTAAATCAAAAGAACTGTAAAAAATATACTAAAGAAACTTTCATCCTGTGACATTCCAGTGGTGTTACGAATTTCAAAAAATTATAAATTACTAAAAAGCGTAAAATAAAAACTTCAAAAAAAGTAGGAGGTTCTTAATTCGGTTCTATTTTTATAGGCTCAAATTTCATTTAATGAAGTCGGTTTTCTTTTTAGTTTTTAAAACGTAATTATTTGCTTCCTTCCTTCCCTGTTAATAAATGGTGTTGAATTGGTTTTGGAAGGTTTTTCAATGGTCAGGCCATTAGCCATTCTTAACCTTAAAAACCTTAAAGGAAAGCGTATTATAATATATATGTCTTTATTATTAATATGAATGCATGGCCTTATGTTGCTCTACCCTCAAAAAGTTAAATGACACATTTGAAATGTATAAACTCTCTTGTATTCGTTTTTCGTTTTTCGAATTACCTTATAATAAATTTACTTACTAAAATCTGTTTTTCTAAGCAATGCCGCGAGCACGCCTAGCGTGTCCGCGGTTTTATACGGTGGCATCTCGATAAACTTCAAGAAAATCGTGGTGGCAGTGAATGAGTTAAGGTAGTTATAAGATCATGAAAAAAGCGCTAGAACCAGGACGAGTTTCTTGCCAGTTCTTATCGGGCTTGGGTTAGGAGACATTGGCACCTAAATTCATCTAGTAGGTACATATCCTTGTGATTGTATTGAATAAAATATCTGTTGACTTGACTAATACATTACCGTGCATAATATAATCACGGTAAAATATTGGCTCATATGGACATAGTGGCACTACAAGGGTTCCTTGTGGAATTCGAACCTTAAAGATAACGATAAGTTTCTCTCTTAGATAGACTTACGGAATATAATCAGAGTTTTGTCCTCCGACGAACATAGTTGGTCCCTCGTAAATCTTTCCTTTCATACTAGCCGGAAACGTAGCAATATAATGGAAGTGTCTGATCAGGGTATCCAGGTTGCAAACCCAGCCTATTACCCCATCAGGTTTCACTTTGATGTTGGACAGAACTGTTTGCATAGTGACATCATCCGATATAAGCTTTTTTAATTGTCTCTTTGCTTCTTTTGTGGCTCTGGAGACATATTTAGGCTTCTTAAAATCGACTGCTTTCATTGCTAATAATATTTCGTGTGTATTTAGTAGGTGCTTGGCTGTGGACACTGGGGATATGTCTACTACTAAGATACCAGCTATTCTTTGGGGCTGAAAAATTACAAAAGTTTGTATATAACCCATGTATATATAAATATAAACAATAGTTTTATTAGAACGAAGATCCTTACCGCGGGTTGGCGAGAGGACCTAGCCGAGAAAAAATGTAAAACCGAAAGAGAAAGAAGGAGACTACTCTTCCACAACTAACTAACAACTATATATGTATGTATATATATTTATGAATATAGTTATTTATTGCATCAATAATCAAAATTAAAGAGAGGGGTGGGTAGACCTTGGGTCAACCCTACATACGAAAGGGATCTTCGTTCCAGGCGCGTGTCCCGCGACACGTTCCGTTTTTTTTTATTTACTCCGTATTCATATTGTTTGTTTTTGAGTAAACAAAGAAGCATACTAATGGTAAGTGGTTCCAATAAGCTATGACGCTTGTGATACCAGGACGTATCACACGCTCGTTGCTACCCCTAGACTCAAGTTCTTTTGTCTGTTTGCCCAGTACTTTCACTTGCTCCAGTCCCCTTTGAACCTAAACACAGTAATGCTTGCTACTGCTTGGAGTGTGCTGGTACCTACCAAGGCGGACTTTTGATCTTTACCAGGTAACACTTATACGCTATGTAAATAATTTAAGTTTGATTATTTGATTGAATTGTAAGTGGGTTATTTGTTTAAATAAATTTACTTACAGCAAGTAAAGACACACACATAGCAGTTCTACCTCCCATGCTGTGCCCGACGAGGATAGCCCTGGCTACATCGAGTTTATCCAACAATTGCACAAAATCCATTGCCATCTCCTCATACCTATGAGAGTTAACATGAGGACTTCCCCCGTGGTTCCTCTGATCCACGGTTACTACGGACCTCTTCGTCAGGTTAAAAATAGTCTTCCCTATTCCCCTCCAGTGTTTTTTGCGCCCTAAGAGATCATGGAGTAGAAATATCGGTGGTTCCTCTGTCTCAGACGACCCTTTGCCTATCACCTTGTACGATAAGTTGACGGTAGTTCTCAGCAATGTCTTGGATGTTACGTGTTTCAGAGGGTTCAGAGATATTGCTGTAAGTTTGCATCCTAAGCTCATTCCTGATCGTCTTAGATACTTTGTTATTGTATTCTCTAGGGTTGGTACTTAGAATATATAATTATATTAGATGGTTTCACATGGTTTTACAATTTACCATTGAAATAAGTTACAGTTTAATGACATCTAAATGTCAACTAAATTGACTTTATGGATGAGGATTCTTCGTTTGACATTTAATGTCACAAAGCTTTCTAATTTAACTCTTCTATGTTTTTTTTTGTATAAATATGTATTTATTTATTTTAGTGGAATTTTAATTAATACATTGTCACTCCTGAACACAGGTAGGTAAGTGTATATTGTTGTTTCGTGATTGGTACGACGAGGAATCCGAAAAAAATCTAGACGGTCATTCAGATACGTCATATATGAATGACCGTCTAGATTTTCTTCGGATTTTTTTTTTGGTGAACTAGTTACCGTCAACATATTGTACAAGGTGATAGGCAAAGAATCGTCTGAGACGGAGGTACCACCGATATTTCTACTCCATGATCTCTTAGAGCGCAAAAACCACTGGAGGGGAATAGGGAAGACTATTAGAATAGACAAAAACGATTGATTGCGACTTTGTAAAACAAAATCACTTGACATCGGCAAAACTGATATACTGATGCCATTATAGGGAGAAGAAGAAAAATACTTTTTTTATTGGATGACCTCGAACAACGGGACGTGCACTTTAATCCTTTCATCACTCTGGTTCGAAATACCTTACTAGTGAAGAAGATCAAAATGCGTAGCAAGATCGCAAGACGCAATCAAATACATTATAATACGTCATCCTACATGGCAACAGGCAAAGACATGAAGGCCCATAAGACAGGTAGGTATATGGATTAGTCATTGACCCTGTAGTAGGTAATATATTATAGGAAGGTAATATATTAGTAGTAATATATTAGTAGGAAGGTACCTAGAATATATATACAGTTAGTAGGTATATGCGCAGTAGGTATATTATCCGTAAGTATAATTCAATAACAAATCACAAGCAAAAAGCGTAGATTTTTGCTTCTGATTGTTTTATGAGGTAACATTTTTCATTCATTCATTTATTCATTCATTCATTCATTTTTTGAAGTCACACTATGCTTTTCGTCATTTTGTCTTTTTTTTATTTACTTAGACAAGATTTCATCCTATTCTGATCGCATGTGTACCCACCTACCTATTAAGTACCTATTTGTTTTTTTTTAATTAGTGTTCTACTTACTAAGTGCCTACTATCTACTAATAATAACCTAGTCATAGGTACATTCCTCGAGTAGGTATAGCTTTGATCTAATATAGTAGTAACAATAATTTCCCTGACTAAATTTAAAGTCGTACCTACTTCCTCGTACATACTTACACCAAAATGATAATAATTGTAGAGCTACCCAGCTACACATTTTACCTCTTTGGAAGTGTCTTTCGCACAAACTATTCAGTTTATAAAAAAATTATATTAGAAACCTCAATATCATTTTTGAAGACCTATCCATAGATACTCCACACGTATGGGTTTGATGAAAAAATTTTTTTTTCATTTCAGTTCTAAGTATGGGGAACCCCAAAAATTTATTGTTTTTTTTTTCTATTTTTGTGTTAAAATCTTAATGCGGTTCACACAATATACTTACCAAATTTCATCAGTATAGTTCTTATAGTTTCGGAAAAAAGTGGCTGTGACATACGGACGGACAGACAGACAGACATGACGAATCTATAAGGGTTCCGTGCCATTTGGCTACGGAACCCTAAAAAAGCGTGCTTACATTCACCTCACCTACATAAACTCGTAACCCCTCAACCGAACTCGTAACTGTGAATTATTAATTTATTTCAATAGGAAGTTCAGTGTACTCTTGTAAGTGTACATTTGGTAGGATACCTACCTAACTACCTACCTACCTATCTTATAGCTACATAAATTAGCGTATAGCTTTAAAAAATGGTCTGTTTTTGTCATTCTCATGAACAAAGATAACAACATTATATAAGCAACTCATATGTTTTTATGGTAGACCCCAAGTATTTATGATCTATTTCAGATGTGTCTAGCCGACTCCTAATGCTACATTTCCATGCTTGCCAAGCCTCTACAAATGTCCACAAGCACAAGCGTGTAAAGAGGGCGTTTGGCTTGGCTGGCGTGAGCTTGTGGACGCATGTCTCCCTTCCGATCTAGTGTCAGTTTTTTGACACAGATCAAAGGGCGCTTGTGGCAAGTGCTTGAACCGCATTCACACGTTGGTGCGAGTTTAGTAGCCATGGTGATCTCGCGACGAGTGCACGTTTGTTATTTCTTTTAATCATAAAGATAAAAAGAAAGTTGCAGATGCTTGGAGTCGTCTTGCCGAGTTACGGGAAAGCCAAAAAAGATAAAACATAATTACGTTATAAAACTAAAAAGAAAACCGACTTCATTAAATGAAATTTGAGCCTATACTAGGTACATTTTTAGTGGAAAGTAGATGTATTTTGTATATATATAATATGGGTAGGCCAAATAAACGCACCGCTCCAATATGACTGCGAGGTGTCGAAGGACACGAAAACATCATCGATGTAATAAAATTTTTAGATTTTCGTTGATTTTTCAGCTCGACCGATTTTGATAAAATTTAATTGGGACCACCTGTGAAGTATAGGTACCCTTTCAAACAAAAAAAGAATTTTCCAAATCGGTTCAGGCGTTTTCGAGTAATCGGTGAAAAAAAAAGATAAAAAAAAAGATTCCGACGAATTGAGAACCTCCTCCTTTTTGATGAAGTCGGTTAAAAATAGCTAAAATATAGAATAAATAGATATCTAAATAAATAAAGGATAAAAAAACAGTTCATTAAACCAAACGCAATAGCCGATACAAGTTCGGTGTCCGTCATGCTTGGGTGTACGTAGCACACTGACGCATTCACAAGCATGTAAACGACTTCCAAAACGCAAAGCGAGATTTGTGGACACTTGCGGCTTGTGGACGTTTGCGGACGCTTGGCAAGCATGGAAATGTAGCATAATGTAGCATAATGTAACATAATATATAACATGGAAGTCTTGTGCTGATCGATCGCTTGGCAGGTACCTACTTAGATAGATAGACGAGATAACGCTTTATTTACTACCACACGAAATATTATAATATCATTAACTTTACTACCAGACAACCAGTGGTGATGTGTGGTGTATATATATATATACTAGTTGTACGCGCGCAGCTTCGCCCGCGTTGAAGTTTTTTCCCGGGACAAACCAATTTTCCCGGGATAAAAAATAGCCTATGTTACCCAGGGATAGTGTAGCTTTTCAACGGTAAAATAATTTTTCAAATCGGTCCAGTAGTTTTTAAGTTTTTTTCGTTACATACAAAAACACAAAATACAAATCTTTCCTCTTTATAATATTAGTATAGATAATTTGTTTAGTTTATACATATTGTAAACATAATTACAATATGTATCAAATAAACAAATACAGATATAAATATGTATATACATAGCACTCAATAGATATTAAAATAAAGTTATAGTAAATCAACAATACAGAAATAACTAAGTAGTATAACAGCACGACAAATAATTTTACATGACCATGGGTTTGAAGATTGGGAGAGTCTTGGCCTTTCTAGTAGGTATATACAGGCAACGCGTTCCACAAGCGGACAGTCTGCACTGTAAATTACTTTCCATGGAAGGTAGAGGAGTGAACGGGAATTTTGAGTTGATTGGTATCTGAGGAGCGTAAGGATCGGGGGTTAGAGAGAGAGAAATTCGAACCGTTCCTTAAGATAAAAAGGAGGAGAGGACAGAATATTATAGAGAAGACTGAGAATGTGAGCAACCCGGCGAAAACGCATTGTTAACCACTTAAGTTCATTGCGAAATTCAGAAATGTCGTCATACTTGCGTAAACCATAAGATAGATAAAATTGTGCGATAAAAATCGCTCTTTCCTACAATTTCGCACAAGATATCGTTCGAGCGACGACTCACGCACGGGGCCTACTCTTGAAATTGATAAACGATATATCGGGCCAATAATCGTGCAAAGCCCTACTTTTAACTAGATCTTTTTAACTCTGAGCGATTGAACGATCGTCATTACTTTTGACACTTGATGTCATAATCCTCAACAACTAAGAAATTTAAAGCATACATAAAGAATAGTCATTTCAAGAAAGCGTTTTGTAATATAAATGACTATATTATTGATAAGAATGCATGGCTTCTTGTCGCTCTGCCCTCAGACAGTTAACTGACACATTTGAAATGTATAAGCTGTCTTGTATTTGTTTTTCGTATTAAAGGTAGTTATAAGATGGATCCTGCAAAAAAGCGCTAGGACCAGGACGAGTTTCTTGCCGGTTCTTCTCGAGCTTGGGTTAAGAGGAATTGGCACCTAAATTCACCTAGTATGTTAGACGTTTTAAAGTGATCCTTGTGATTGTATTGAATAAAGTATCTTATGATTTTTTTTACTTGACTTTGACAACAGATACGTTCATTTGAATTTGATAACAAAATAACTGTCAGTTCGACTGAACTCGACGAATTTCAACGACTTTATCGTTTCGATATATCGAAGAGTACGCAGAGTAGACGCCAAGTTTAAGCTTGTGATTGTGACTGCTGATTTCGGCGAGGGTGATTTTAAGAAGCCTATCACAAATGCTGCGGCCGACGCTTAGGATTATGTAATTTAATTTATGTAATATTTTGCGCAGTTGTAATTACGTTTAATTAATGTTTTGTAATTTATTATTCATCCTACTAATATTATAAATGTGAATGTAAGTTTGTTTGGTACGCTTTCACGTGAAAACTACCGATCATCATGCAACTTTGTACACATATGCTTGGAGGTATTAGAAGTAACAAAGGATACTTTTTATTAAAAAAAAAATTACGAAAGATATTTATAATGGCAAAACAACGTTTGCGGGTCAGCTAGTATATTATATAATTCCAATTCTTAATGCAGTAAGGAAAAAATTGCAGCTAATTTTAAACGTTTAAGTTTTAATTGTTTTGAATGTTTTTTTGTAGATATCCCATGTATATTTCTACATTCATGTATTTTCTACATCCCTACTAATATTATAAATACGAAAGTAACTCTGTCTGTCTGTCTGTCTGTTTGTTACGTTTTCACGCCTAAAGCACTGAACCGATTTTGATGAATTTTGGTATATAGATAGAAGGGACCTTGGAGAAGGACATAGGCTACTTTTTATGTAGGTACCACGCGTGCGAAGCCGCGGGCAGCAGCTAGTTTTCTATATACACTAGTCAGCGGCACAAACTCTTCAGTGGGCGCAGCTAAACCACATGCTATTTCACGTTGCATAGTGTGAGATAAGGATATACGTGCACGAAGGATAGAGATGAGCAGTAAGGATATAGTATGATTATAATTTCGAGTCATGAAATCAGATTAGACTATGATTTCTACATAAACGAGCGCGTAAAAATCATGAACAGACTTTTGGCTGAAGGGTTCTCATGAAAAAACTACTAAATAGATACTATTCAAAATCAAGTTATTCGAGCTCTTGAATAAATAGACTGCTTGTATCGAAATCAGTTTGGAGTTCGTGTACTCCGTATGTTATTAATTTACGCCCAAAGTTGTGCTAAAATCAGTGTTAAGATACGTTTTTTTTTGAGGTTTGTTTATTTCAAATCCATATTATTTTGCAATCCTGTTGCGATACAAGCATAGATTATGACGAGACAAATTGATTTCACTTTTAGTTTTGATTGTCCAACATCAGACGGTGGATTCTTCGACGTTTGTATGGAAAGATAATCGACTAGTTTACTTTTAAACTCAACTAAGTATTTAAGAGATAATATTACATATATAATTTTTATTTTATTCGTAGTTCATGTGTTTGAAAAGTGCCGTCGCGCATTTTATTAAAAACTTGCTTCGGAATTTTGGTTTTATGTAATTGAATATAATAAGCGATCATTCTATGAATTATACTAATATCTGTTCTCCGCCATACAATAACTCAAAATTGTCGAAGTGTTACATTTTCTCTGAATAAAAACGCTAAAGATGCGCATTTAATTAAAAATACACGGTCGTAATGTCACCTTATATAGAAATCATACTGACATTGCGACCTTATTACTAATTTTGGTGTTTTTATTTAAATAGAGCTAGAGTTAGTGACTCGTGTGTGAATAATTGGAATAAAATCTTTGTGTTTCTTTGTGATTCGAGCAAAAATAATCCGTATAATTATTTTATATGTAATAACTACAAGATACGACTTGTGACGTCTTACTGTCATCATCATCATTCAGCCTGATTGCATCCACTGGTGGGTAAGGTACCTACAAAAGTTTTGTGTTTACCTAATTTTTATGTATAATTATAATTAACTCATAAATATTAACTTCCTGCTACTTATTATTGTCAAGTCAAGTCAAGTCATAAATATTTTTAATACACAGGGAATTCAGGAACTAGTATTTTAAGCCTGAACGAGCAGATTCCAACCATGAAAATTAACAGTTGTGGGGGTAGGTACAAATCCTAAGAATTAATATTTTCAGATTTCCATACAAAAACATTCAAGAAATAAAATTGACAACCCTTTTTATTTCGTCAACAATGTTTCTAAGTGCGTTACCTACCTACATACCTAGTTTCGCGTGAGTTCAAATTGTCTGCTAAGCTAGGCTAGATACCTAGGTTGGTGTATGTAAGTATGTTTTGACTTAGATACCTACATTACATACTGATTGCGGTATTAACACAAGCCATGTTGTTTCGTTTGTAGCACAAAACTAAGTAGATATTTATTTAGTAACTACCTACTAATCCATCGGCTAATCTATTCGTCTCTTGAAAAACAAAGTTTTTAATTTTATGGTAAAAGAAGCAACTACTTGTGTAGATTACATACCGTTTAACCTTTATGCGGATGATGGGGTCCTTAGTGTTCGTCAGCTTTTCATCCTCAAAACCACTCTCTCAGTCCACAGATCAATAATTAATTCTGCTGAATACGAGTTTGTGGCAAGTCGTAGAGTATATAGATTAGTTACCCCATTAGTCAATACAAGCTTTGTCCAACGACTCGGTATTTTTAATAGAATACACACATATAACACAGTAGTTAAATTTTGCGATATCAAGAACAAATCAGAAATTGAAGCAAAAAGTATCATATTAAATTGGCTTTCTACGTTGTCATATGATAGTACTGATTCTGTAATAAGTGTCGTTATTTAGAAGACATTATCCAGTCATTTGTGTCTCTTATTGCTGCTGTTATATTTTTGCATTATATGTATGTGTAGGTCTATATATATATATATATACATACATGCACATATATATATATACGTATATTATATATATATATATTTATATATACATGCATATGCATATATATATATATGTACATGTAGTGTAATAATATATATATATATCTATTTTAAATATTTTGGTGGTACCTTCCCACATTGTTATTAAAATGTTAATAATTGTTGTTAATATGTCTGTCTGAAGTGTTATAATGCTAAGATATGTATAACCGGGATACAGGTTTCCTCGATACAGGCTTTGCCTAGTGAGGAAGCCAACATATATTTCAATAAGTACAATAAGTTCGCTGCAAAACATGGAGTGTTTCCATTGTCCTACCATTAGACTAGGTACTCTTATAGTCATAAGGATTTACTCTGTTTTTGCTGTAATAAAATATTTTTTCATTTCATTTTCATTTAATGTCTTGTTCTAGGCGGATCCACAAAATTTTTAAAACAGATAATAACAAACCCCACATGACACGATTAGTAGGTACCTATTCTGGTACTACTTCCTAGGTATCCAACACAAAGCACTTATGATTGAGTTAAAAAAACACATGGTCACTCACAATGGTCACAAGAATGCTTCAATGTGCCAATATATGGTTCATGGTTTGGCGCGGCACCAACACTCAAAATCATATCGTGTCGCGTCGGTCGTATTCCTCATCACTGTAGTGTAGGACAGGACGTCATGATGATCACTCGAAACGGAATGACGAAACTCTTTACAGGAACTAGGAAGTTGTCCGCACGACGTACAACAAATCACTGAGAAAAAATCAATTCAAAGCAAAATAAATTCCTCGTTGCGGATTTTATCACGTAGTGGAACACCCAACATA
This sequence comes from Lampropteryx suffumata, assembly GCA_948098915.1. Lineage (NCBI taxonomy): Eukaryota > Metazoa > Arthropoda > Insecta > Lepidoptera > Geometridae > Lampropteryx > Lampropteryx suffumata. The sequence continues at coordinate 7,076,161 of OX402562.1, forward strand.
GCTCTCTCCATAGCACGCTGCGCGACTCTGAGCTTGTGTATGAGGCCAATAGTTAGCGACCAAGTCTCAGTTCCATATGTCATCACTGGCAACACGCACTGATTATAGACTTTCGTCTTGAGGCTCTGCGGTATCTGTGACGAGAAGATGTGCCGTAATTTCCCGAACGCTGCCCATCCGAGTTGGATTCGTCGGCTGACCTCTTTGTCGAACTTTGCCGGATTGCCTAGTTGAATCGTTTGACCCAAATAGACATAATGGTCTACAACTTCGATTATATCGCTCCCAATATATACCGGTAAGGGTGCAACATGAGCATTTGACATGATTTTTGTCTTGATCATGTTCATTTTAAGACCCCCCTGTTGGAAGACGATATTAAGGTCGCTGAGCATTGTGCAAAGGTCTTCCAGCGATTCTGCCATGAGGACTATATCGTCGGCAAATCGAAGGTGAGTGAGGCGTTCGCCATTGATGTTGATACCATGTCTATGCCAGTACAAGAGCTTGAAAACATCCTCCAATGCAGAGGGGAACAGTTTCGGAGAAATAACATCTCCCTGTCTCACCCCTTTATGCAATGGGATTGGATTCGTGCTCTTGTCCTGGAGCCGGATAGATATGGTGCAGATATTACAACACTTCGATATACCGATAGTCGATTTGGCACCGCTGGAGTCACCGCAACACTGCCCAGGTTTCGCCAGAATCAAAGGCTTTCGCGTAGTCCACAACCGCTAAACAAAGTGGCTGGTTATACTCTTCGGTCTTCTGTATAACCTGCCGGAGCATATGGATGTAGTCTATGGTGTTAAAGCCTTTTCGGAACCCGGCTTGTTCGGGAGGCTGGAAGTCGTCAAACCTACTAGCAAGAGGATTAGTTACTACTCTCGAAAACAGCTTATAGACATGGCTCAACAGCGAGATGGGCTTGTAATTCTTTAAGAGGGTGTTATCCCCTTTCTTAAAGAACAGTACCACCACGCTCCTGTTCCACGCCTCTGGCGTAGTTCCCTCGAGGATGACGGAGTTGAACAGCTTCTGGAGGACATTAAGTACCGGTGTTCCACCCGCTCTCAGAAGCCGTGGTGGTCGTGGTGGTTCCAGCATAGAATAGGACCCCTCCATCTCCTCCCGTGGATGTCGTAAAAGGCGACTAAGGGAACACACACCGGGGGATTCGGCAACAGCACCCCCCGAACACATAATACTAAATCTGCGGTCACCAATTCACCTGCCAAGCGTGGTGACTATGGCAAAACCCCCAAAATGATGAACACAACTAGAAGAGGGCCTCCAGTTCCCGGCAGTTCCGTTATTCCTGGCATAGGTGGCGGCCACGGTAACGGCGGAACAGGGGGTGCGAAGAATCTCCGTCAGAGGTCCAGCTACCAATCCCAACGACCCCTGGCCCTGGCAACATACAACGCACGCACACTGAGGACCGACGAGAAGTTGATAGAGCTGGAAGAAGTAGTAAATAAGTTGTACTGGGATATTATCGGGTTATCAGAAGTCCGAAGAGAGGGAGAGGACACGATAATTCTAAATTCCGGCAACTTATTATACTACCGGGAGGGCGATCAACTTTCTCAGCACGGTGTCGGATTTCTCGTCCACAAATCCCTCGTTAACAACATTGTAAAGATCCAAAGCGTGTCGAGCAGGGTGTTATACTCAGAATAACCAAACGGTATTCGCTTAAGGTCATACAGGTGTACGCACCTCACTCAAAACGTCCAGACGATGAAGTGGAGGCTATGTATGATGACATTTCAAATGCCATGCAAGCCTCCAAACACACTTTACGGTTGTGATGGGGGACTTCAACGCACGGCTAGGTGTGAGGAATGGCGATGAACTGAGAGTGGGGCAATTTGGGTTTGGAGTTGGACAGCGGAACCAACGGGGTCAGCGATTGGCCGACTTCATGGAAAAGGAGGGACTCTTTATGATGAACTCCGTTTTCAAGAAGCGGTCGTCCAGGAAATGGACGTGGCTTCACCCCGATTGACACAAACGCGAGATAGATTTCATCATGACTACAAAAAAGCAAATATTTAATGATGTCTCAGTGATCAACAGGGTCAAAACCGATAGTGATCACCGAATGGTTAGAGGCTCATTAAATCTTAACGTAAAGCAAGAAAGGTCCCGTCTGATGAAATCTACTCTTCGCCAAAGTCCTGCCCAAATCCAAAACCCCGAGAGCTTTCAGTTGGAACTCCAAGATCGCTTCCAATGCCTCGCTGAATGTGGATCCGTGGATGAAATAAATGACGGGCTGGTGGAAATTGTCCATGCCGTTGGTTTAAAGTTCTGTAAGACCCAGCGCAAAGGTAGAACCCAAAAACTCTCTGAGCACACTCTAAAACTCATAGCAGAACGTAGCGAAATGAAACTGCAGTCTTTAGTGGACATGTCGAAATACAGCATGCTCAATAAACAGATCTCTAAGTCTATGCGACGTGATTTGCGTCTCTTTAATACGTATAGTATAAAGAACGGTATAGAGCGAAATCAAGGCTCCAAAGTGTTCGCGAGAGATCTGTCTATTGGGCAAAGCCTGTTGACGAAGCTGAAGACCGACAGTGGCAGTGTCGTTTCCTCGAAGCCAGAAGTTTTACGAGAGCTCGAGAAGTTCTATGGACAACTGTACACCTCATCGCAAAGTCCTACTACAAGCACGACTAGCGATGCAAGAGCCCGCCTAATCCAACACTACACAGAAGACATTCCGGACGTCAGCCTATACGAGATTCGAACGGCTCTCAAGCAGCTTAAGAATAACAAGGCACCGGGGGAAGACGGAATAACGACAGATTAATGAATAAAATAAATAAATTCTTAACCGGAACAACGACAAAAAATACCTATTATAAAAATACCTACGGAACCTATTTCTGAAAAAATAATAAATGACGGCTTATTACAGAGACCATTTTTGGAATTAGCAGAGATTTATTATTTATTATGTGGATTGAACTCTTCTGATTGGTTGTCGGTTTTATTTGACACCTTCTTTGAGACGGATAAAAAGCCGCGAAGTCACAGAGTCGCACAATGAGATGGACAGATAAAACTATGATTTGAATTTCTATGAAGATCTACCTACCTATGTAATCTACCTACTTACAAAAACATTTTTGTTTGGATACCCAATGCTTTAAATTTTTAAAACTATCATGGTTTTGCACATAATTTTCACTCAAAGCGGGATATTTACCATGATATATGAGTTTTTCTGCTTCTCGATATTTCGGCACAGTTGCATGCGCCATAATCTCGTGATCGTGATCGTGAAAATTATGCTTTAAATTTTGTATGAAGATCCGAATCAAGTTGTTTTAATAACGAGTTGTGAACATGTTATCATCATCATTATCATAAACAATTTCTGTTTATTTGCAAATTTTTCAGATTTATTGTTGTTGACATATTAGGTTGGGGAAAAAGTCTTTTCGCATTATAGTATGTATGAACTTGTAATAAAATCTCTTTGGCTATACTATTTGTATCTGGCTGGTTTTGGTATCATTAAAAGTTTAAATTTTAAAGAATATAGTTCCAAATTCATATTAGGAAAATGTGTGATTTTTATTTGTTTTTCGTACTGTCAAGATGAGTGAATCAAATGAAGAAATTCGATACATTTTAAAATTTGACTACAAAAAAAGGTAAAAATGCAACGCAAGCCTCGAAATTTGCGATGTTAATGGACCTAGTGCAGTGTCTGTGAGAGTAGCACAAATTTGGTTTAAGCGTTTTCAATCCGGAAATATTGATGTCAAAGTTGCACGTCGCTGAGGTCGCCCTATTACGGATAAAATGGATGCCATTTTTGAAAAAGTGGAGCAAGATCGGCATATCAGTAGTTACGACGTAGCTGAAGAACTGGGAATTGACCACAAAACAGTTTTGGCGCATTTGAAAAAAACTGGGTGCACAAAAAAGCTCGATATTTGGGTACCTCACGAGCTCACTGAAAGAAACCTAATGAACCGTTTCATTTGTGATTCATTATTACGACGTAATGAAACCGAACCATTTTTGAAGAAGCTGATAACTGGTGATGAAAAGTGGATCACGTACGACAAGAACGTGCGAAAAAGGTCGTGTTCTAAGGCCGGTCAGGCTTCACAGACTGTGGCGAAACCCGGGTTAACTCACAACAAGGTGATGCTGTGTGTATGGTGGGATTGGAAGGGCATTATTCATTATGAGCTGTTACCACCAGGCAGGACCATCGATTCTGAACACTACTGCGAACAACTGATAAGATTAAAGCAAGAAGTTGAGAGAAAGCGGCCGGAATTAATCAACAGAAGGGGTGTGGTTTTTCATCATGATAAAGCTAGACCTCACACATCTTTAGCCACTCAGCAAAAATTAAGAGAGTTTGGCTCGGAGGTGTTAATGCATCTGCCGTATAGTCCTGACCTTGCACCTTCAGATTTCCACCTGTTTCGGTCTCTTCAGAATTCTTTAGGCAGTGTCAGGTTAACATCACGAGAGGACTGCCAAAACCACTTGTCGCGGTATTTTGATCAGAAGTCCCAAAATTTATATAGCAATGGGATCATGTTCCTACCTACAAGATGGCAAAAAGTTATCGAACAAAATGGTACCTACATACTTTAGTTAAATGTAAATAAACTATATTAAAAAATGTTTTGAATTTTCTTAAAAAATGCGAAGAAACTTTTTCCCCAACCTATTATTTGACAGAAGAAAAATACCAGCTGAACTCAACTAAAAAACAAAAATTGTCTTTCCTCTCAGAGGCATTACAATGTAGGCAACTTTAATGTTTGTGTTGATGCGTGATATCATACTTCACTTTGAGGTCACGCTCAGAGTTTAATAAACAGCAGATTTTAAGGATGTTACTATTTGTAGTAAGTGCAGTTTTGAAGCAAACTTTGCTGCTCATTTCTTCAATGAAAAACATTGAACTTATAAAAGTGGTAAAAGATATTTTGTTCTCGAAAGTATCGAGAATCGGCCCACCTCGGCATAACATACTAGTTCCAGACCACCCTGTATACAATCACAAGGATCACTTTGAAACGTCTTACATACTAGTTGAATTTAGGTGCGAATTCCTCCTAATCCAAGTCCATTAGGAATTGGCAAGAAACTCGTCCTAGCTTTTTTGTATGACATCTTATAACTAGCTTAACTACAAAACACTAATACAAGATTACAGTAGTTTATAAATTTAAAATCTGTCAGTTAACTGTCTGAGGGCAGAGCAACATGAGGCCATGCATTCTTATCAATAACTAGCTGATCCGACAGACGTTGTCCTGTTTTAAATATGAATATTGAATTCGAAGTGGTATGTTAATGTAAACATATAATTATGTATTCCAAAATTGCAGCGATCGCGCCAACTGTCAAACGTCAAACGCCATAACCTTATGGCGTTTGACGTTTGACAGTTGACTTAGAAATAATCGTCGATAAGTTTTCTTAAATTTTCTAATTTTCCGCGCAACTGAATTTTTTCTTTCATAAAAACCTTCTGACAATATACCAAACATAACAAAAAAAAATATTAGCGAAATCGGTCTAACCGTTCACGCGTGATGCCGTGACCCAGTAAAATAGGGATTCAGTTTTATAAACGAGTATAATATAGATAGATAGTTATTTATATTATAATACCTACGCTTTCTTTAAAATACTACCCTTTATGTAAGCTATTGAGTAGGTACTAGGTACCTACTACCAGATACTAGGGACGTACCTTGTTAATAGAAAGAAAAGAAAGAAAAATCATTAATTCAAATGGATAGCGTGGCGCTTAGGTATGCTTTGTCCATGTCATTCTAATGTCAAAGAATAGACTAGTGTGTGATTAAGATACACCATTATGGTTAATAGTTAGGTAATAGGATTAATCTAAAATGTTTATATCAAAATAATATGGCAAGAGATGTCGAGGACGACAACAAATGCGCTGGGAAGATAAGCTGAAACTTACTGCGGGACCCAAATGGAGGAGAATTTCTCATGACAGGAAGCAATGGAAACTACTGGAGGTGGCCTTTGCAAAAAGGCACACTGAGTTGAAAGACATCCTATAGCAAAACGAATCAAACAGTACAGTCATAAAAATCAATCTCACTCATTTTAACGGGTTAAATAAATAAATAAATAAACAATTGGTTTAATCTGACACAGGCGCAAGCGCAACAAAACACTTATTCGTGTCACGCGAATGCCAAACTCCAGAACCAAAGTTCAAATCCCTTACAAATTCAATACCTAAACTACACATATTTTTAAATAAATTCAGTATTTATAATCATCGGCCGAGGTAACCGTGGTTTGGTAGTGGATGAGCGAGGATTGCGCAGGCTCAATCTTGTGGTGAGGTTTACTGGAGTAGGACGCCTGACACTCCTCCATCAGGTATTTTGAAATTTATCTTTCTCAAGTGTACCTAGTGTTAGAATAAGTGAACTGTCATTACAAACCAACTGCTCGACAAAATAATATATGGCGTGGGAAAGTGAATTTACGACAATTTTGCTACGTTGTAGAAAAACTTAATTGATATTAAGTAAAGCACGTAATGTACCAAAATATATATTATAATGAACTGAAGAAAGGTAAAGCAATAAACTGATTAATTTGGTTATTCTGACTGGTCTGTTAGCTGAGTTAGAAGTTCTGCCTTTTGCGCTGTAGGTTGAAGGTCCTCCCAGGACAAACATTAGCGTGATGAGCTGTTTGATCTGTGTCTAGGTGTTATACAGTATCCTACATATGTATTAAAAATTTTGAAGTATTCTATCAGTCATTTGGTTACCATAATAAAAGCTATGCTTAGTTTGGGGCTAGATGGTGTTGTGTGCGTGCATTGTCCACGAATATTTATTTATTTATTCAGTATAAATTCAGTTCATTGAGATACGCATTTCACATAATATAGCAGTGTAAATATTATTTTTAGACGATATAATAATATCAAACAATTATTGTTTGCCTCTATTCGATGTACAAAGTTGTGAGCTCAAATATTTTTTTATTTAAATTATCGGCTTAATGCTAGGATGAATGTAGATGCCGATTCCTCCAGACCTCAGTCTAAGAATCTGGCAGGAAATTTCGGATCTTACGCTTTTTAGTAGGACCCTTGCTATGACGACGTCTGTGGCGCAGTGGGCAAAGGCCTGAAACGCAGAAGGTTGCGTGTTCGATTGCCGCCATGGGACAAATGTTTGTATGATCTGCCAATATTTTTCTCGGGTCGAAGTGTATTTCTATTATATTATATCTATTTACAAAAAGTATATCAGTCAAGTAGTTCCCATAATACTAGCTCTGCTTACTTTGGGGCTAGATGATGCTGTGTGAAATGTCCAGCATTTTTTTTATATTTTTGTTATGTCGAGTACAATTAGTTGATGAATCTGCCTTAATTTTCAAATTTTTATTCTTAAGTAGTCTACTACTTGTGCTAGTAGATGACTAGTCGTAAAATTATGCACTGCATTTGAAATATTTATGTAAGTATTCTGTAAACCATTCGGTCACCATAATAAACGGTATGCTTAGTTTGGGGCTAGATGGTGTTGTGTGCATTGTCCACAAATATCTATACTTCTAAACTAATATAATAAACGAGAATGTTTGTATGTATGTTTGTTACTCTTTCACGCAAAAACTACTGAATGGATTTTAATGAAACATTACAATAATATAGCTTATACATCAGACTAACACGCCATAATTTATTAATTGTGTGAATTGTCCAAAATATAACGATAATTTTCAAGTAAGTACGAAACAAATCTGCCATCTGCGAGCTATTCTGGCGTGCTCAGCAAAAACCGTTAGAATTACACGAAGTACTAATCCTGCGCAGGCGAAGTTGCGGGTACCAGCTAGTTTATTATAATTGTTTTTTTGTTTATAGATTTCGCAGTCAGAATGGGTACTCTTATAAGAAACATAACGAGCTACTATCGCTACATAAACGACGATCTAGCAGGTAAGTAATCAATTAATTAATTAATTATTAGTAATTAAGGATTCTAGGAGTTTTCGTCAGTAGGGTATTTGACCTCCAGTCAGTCGGTACAGTTGCCAGCAAAACTAGCTTCACTATCCACTATCGTTGCAAAAGGGCAACCTTCGTGCCTTCAATACTGAATACCCCCTAGCCTACCAACTTACATTTATCTATCTAACTAATATTATAAATCTGAAAGTAACTCTGTCTGTCTGTTTGTTGCGTTTTGACGCCTAAACCGCTGAACCGATTTTGATGAATTTTGGTATACAGATAGATGGGACCTTGGAGAAGGACATAGGCAAATTTTTTTGTAGGTATCTCGCGTGCGTTGTCGTGGGCAGCAGCTAGTCTTCTATATACATAAATGTGTGAATGTAAGTTCGCTATAGACTTCGAAACGGCTGAACCGATTTCGATGAAATTTTTAAATCTTCAGATTGGTATAGCGGGTGTTCCTGTGAATTTGGTAGCGATCGGATCAACAGAACTTTTATTTTTTGCATCAATCAAATTTAGTATGGATAGGTATACATAGGAACGAACATATACTACTTTTTAACTTTATACTTTTTGAACGAACATAAGCGACTTCGCACGCATAGTACATACGTACTATGCGTGCGAAGTCGCGGGCAGAAGCTAGTTACATATTCAAACATACGAGTACAATCACGTGCGGGTGATTGTACTCGTATGTTTGAATGCACCGTAAATCGCGTAGCTGTCACTGTTTCTGTTTCATGTGAATTAAGCAAGTTCTTTACAAATACAAATATATTTATTTGGAGCAAAATTCACAAGGTAACGTACACATGAAAACGAAACTGACGGCAAAAGTGTAAAGCTGTGTCGCTGCCACATTATTTTATGAACTAACAAAACGAGCGAGCCTTACAGTTGATAAGCATAATATGATGTGTACATCATACATAATACATCTGACATCTCACCTTAGTAATAAGCATCACTAACATTATATAAGATAAAATAAGATAATGTTTATTACCAAATAAATTTCACATAAATAATACAAGTTACTGGTGAATTGTCAAAAAAAAAATTATTTTAGTTTCTCATAGCATTTGTAAAACCTATTCGGTTGGTACCATCTAACTAAGTTAGGAACGCTTAATTAAACTAGATAAAATTAAATTAGAATAAGTTGGTAACAGCAGAATACCAAAGTTTCATTTGACAGTTCTAAACCTAATTTAAGCTAAAATTAATTAGGTTGGTGCCAACAGAATTGAGGCCACTTTATACACAACACTGTAGGTTAAGCGCACAGCTGATGCATTCGCTTTCTCTTTCTCGTCACATACACGCACACATTGTTGGCTGACATTACCAACCTCTCGGATGAAGGCTAACTCACCACCGCGCGCGCTTCCCCGGTTGCCTGTTACACATTTCCACCCATTTTCACGAAATCACTCCCACAGATTGCAGAAAAGCGAGACGAAAGATGTTATACATCAAAAAATGTATTTAATTGTTATCTTCACTGTCCACTAAACTGCGTGCTTATATATCTATCGTAATTTATTTATATTTACTTACGAGTACTTGCACTAGTTTAGGTTCCTACTTTACTACCTTAATCTTTCCCATTTCCTAATTTTTAATCGGTTTTATCAAAATGGAGGTGTTTTTTTTTTGTTTACCGAGTACTCGAAAACGGCTGGACCGATTTGAAAATTTATTTTTTTGTTTGAAAGGGTATACTTCACAGCTCCACATAAATTTTATCAAAATCGGTCGAGCTGAAAAATCAACGAAAATCTAAATATTGTATCGATGTTGTTTTCATGTACTTCGATACCTCGCTGTCTAAAAATGCTCAAAATAGGCTCAAATTTAATTCAATGAAGTCGCTTTTTATTTTAGTTTTTAGAACGTAATTATACATTATAATAAGCAACTAAGTAAGTCCAACTAGATATTCAAATGATTTCACACAATGCACATTAAAATAATGTGTTCGTCTAGGTTCAAAGTTCTGATTCCGACTATTTAAACTATGTACTTATATACATAGCTTAAAACCGATAGCGCAACATCATTGTAGTACCTACTTACTGAAATACTATTGGAATCAAACCTATATCAAGCCTTTAAAGATTTATCTCGCGAAAAGATTGTTTACTCTAATATTATTACAATCTAGCCAAGTAGGCCAATGAGTAATTTAACTATGACTTATTTTTATTTTTATAACGTAAGATATGACTAAAAATGTGTCCAATAGCACTTTTCTTATTGTCTCTAGTTAAGGGGAGACACTTTGTTAATGTGTTCTTTATGAATATAATATGTATTAATATCGCGAAAAGATAACAAAAATTATAAAAAATAATTATTAATGTAGTCGTGAAAAAATCACAATGCATAAAAAATGCAACCTACAAATTATGATATCACTAGTCACTATAGTTGGTAATGCAACCAGCCTACATTATGTAACAGTCATCTATTCTGGATTTTATAAAGCATCTATTTAAACGTATATAAGTGTTCTATCAGTCATCTGAGCACCTTAAAATAAGCCATGCTTGGTGTGTGCATTGTCAACCAATAATAAAACATTGATGGCCTTACATATAAACATCTCTTAACTTCTGCCAAAAGTCAATCACTGTTTTAAAATCATCAACATATCAGCCTTTAAGAAGTCCACTGCTGAACATACGCCTCCCCAATAGATTTACAGGAAGAACGATTTTGAGCCCTCTCCATCGACCGACTTCCTGCGATCTTTACAATGTCGTCAGTCCATCGGGTAGGGGGTTCTACGCTTCGTTTTCTTGTCCTTGGTCGCCATTCGAGAACTTTTATTCCCTGTTTAAAATAATACCATTCAATTCTTCTTCTTCTTCTTCTTTATTAATGGCCTGTCACATACTAATGTCAATTCTGCCAATGTCAAGTGTTTATAGTTTATAGTCAGTTTGTTTGTTATTAGTCTTAGTCGATGGTCAATTGTCAATTCTAGACGTCACGCGGAATGGCGTCTAGAATTTTCTTGGGATTCCTCGTCGTTCAAATCATATTGCACCACAATACACATACAATCCAATTATCCATACCCGTCCCGCAGCCACAATTTATTCATTAAAATTCCGCCAAGATTACTGAATAAAACATGCAATAAAACGGGTAAAAAATATTAAATTAGCAGAGCTATATTGCTCCATGAAATGACAGACGAAGAATCACCATTCAATTTTGTAAGATGACAAACAGTGACAGGGCGAATCTTAAGCAATGTTTATTATGCTGTGTTCAAGATTGTAACAGAAACAATCCAGGAAAAAAATATAATAACAACATAAGTTACACAAGTACACATAATAATAGGTATTTAAAATAAGGTTAGATAGGTTTTTTTATTATTTCTACTTACTTACTAGGGGTACTTGGTATCTTAAAGGGTTTCTTAAATTTTAACACCAATCTGTAGTACCATCTAATTTAAATAGGTAGTAGGTACTTTATTATAATTATTATGTAGGTTTTATAATAGGTACTTAGGTGTTTCTAAATGTATAACAACAATCTGTCATATAGTGGGATAGGTGTAAGATGCTGCTGCGTAGACACCCTGGCCGCATCCCATCTGTCGGGGACTCCCGTTAGAGCTGGTGCGGCAACTGAATGTCCTTAAAAGGCACAGATATCCCGGTCTTGATAAGGCCTACATATTTAAGCCTTATGGAGTCTAGACCCTGGGCCCGTGGGGAACAGAAGCCCATCGCGTTTTCAAAATTATTTCACGGCGTCCGGTAGATACACCAACATGCCCTTCTCTGTTTATTTATAGTCCAATTCATCCAAAGGTTGCTTGGCAGAGATCGCTGTTATGGATAAGGCCGCCCATTGTATAGCCTTTTATTGTAAAATAATTGTTTTTGTATTTTTCTGTGTGGTCCTATCTGGCTCAGCGTATTAGCATTGCCATTCAACGTGGCAATGTCACCAGTGTCTTGGGAACGCTGCCCTCTGAAAGTGATCTGGATCAGTTGAGAAGGACAGCTCAGTAGGTAGCTCAACTGTTTCATATGTATTTAATATTATTCTGTGCATTTCTGTTAATAAAACGTTCACAGTAAATAGTTATGTAGGGACTATGGATAAAATATTTTAGATGGTAATAATATTTTGAGTTTCATCTCTTTTTTCAGATCCAAGAACGAATAGGTTTTTCCTAGTATCGAGTCCTGTCCCCATAATCGCGATATTGTACGTGTATCACCGGTTTGTGAAAGCTTGGGGCCCTGAATTTATGAAGAACCGGCAGCCTTTTCAGCTGAAGAATACCATCATTGCGTACAATATCATACAGGTCGCGCTTTCAGTCTACTTAGCCACACAAGTAAGTTTTTGCATATAAGTATCTCGGGTAAGTGCTTATACTTAATAACATCCTTAATTAATACTAATATTTATTGTCTGGGTGTTTTTCTAAGTATGTACCTATATATATATATATACTAGCTGCTGCCCGCGAATTCGCTCGCGTGGTACCTACAAAAAAAGTAACCTATGTCCTTCTCCAAGGTCCCATCTATTTCTATACCAAAAGTCATCAAAATCGGTTCAGCGGCTTAGGCGTGAATGCGTGAGAGACAGACAGACAGAGTTACTTTCAAATTTATAATATTAGTATGGATTTTTAGCCGGACATTTCACACAGCATGATCTATTCTCAAAGTAAGCACAGCTTGTGTTATAATAGGTAAATATACTTTTTGTAAATACATAAATAATTGTTTTACATAGAAAAAACACCTGACACAAATACTTGAAGATCATACAAACGCAATACCTATATAATTGGCATATCAGTCGTGTGGATCCTATAACACAAGCTCTGCTTACTTTGGGCGAGATGATCCTGTGTAATGTCCAGCATTATTATTTATTTATTATCCTTATCCTTACTAATATTATAAATTTAAAAGTGTCTCTTTCTGTCTGTAGGTATATATCTCTGTCTGTTTGTTACCTTTTTACGGTTAAATGATCATGATGAAATTTGGAGATAGATTGTATCCTGGGGAAGGGACATAAACCTACTGCTCCATAAATACCACACGTAGATAATGAAACCGCAGACAGAAGCTAGTTGTTCACTAGTTTCAAAAAATGAAAGATCTCCATATTTATTTATTTTTTTATGTTTGTTACCTCATAACTTTGTCATTTATGAACCGATTTGCAAAAATCCTTTTTCATGTGAAAGGATATACTTTCCGATTGGTCCCATATAAATTATCGAAATCAGTAGGTACAGCAGTTTGGTTTTTAAATAAAAATAGCTGTAAAAAATAAGTCATCCAGGTAAACGAAATTTCGTATTATGTATAAATACTAGCGACCCGCCCCGGCTTCGCACAGGTGCATGCAATGGTGATACTAAATTATATACTACAGAATGGTTCAGCGTTTGCAATATAAGCGCAACAAAATTAGTTTATTTACGACATCACATTAGAAACCTCTAAAATTATCAGTGTTTCTTTACTATATTATGCATGTATTATACATATAATCCTTTCTCTTGAATCATTCTATCTATTAAAAAAAAGCATTAAAATATGTTGCGTAGTTTTAAAGATCTATGCATACATAGAGACAGACAGGCAGCGGGAAGCGACTTTGTTTTATACTATGTAGTGATAAATGAAATCGGTTTAGTTTTTAACTCGTAATTATATACGTAACGTTAAGCGTCAAATTTTAACGCCTCACGTGGGTGACGTCGCGCGAGATGGTTCGTCAAATATTGGTTATTTATTACTAAATATTAAGTTTTATTATAAATATATTTATTTACAGAAATAATTACAGGAATGTACAAAATAATATACAATAATATGAAATACACAAGAAACAGTTGAGCTATCTAAGGACCGTTTAAAACGATCTATAGATAGCTCAACTGATCCAGATCACTGCTGAGGGCAGCGTATAATATTAAGTTATACATTACTAATAGCAAGTAATATTTCGCCATTCTCACGGTACGCCTTATACAGAGACATGGTCAGTTTATCACGCGTCATCCGCTTCTAAGTACTGAGGAAAAAAGAACGCCGAAACAGTGTCGAAAACAATTTACAAATGGTACATACCTAACGCCAATTAGAGGAAATGGCAATTTGCTGTTCGTGTCAAGGCAGAGGATATAAAACCACAATCATCTGAACTGCAATAGTAGTAAATGTGAAATCGTAAATGAAGAAATATTTGGCACCTTTTAATTTGTACTTTTTATTAAAAATTAAAATTTACTTACGTTTTCTGTTTTACATTGGACTAGAGCCTAGAGCAGAAATTGTAAAATCTATTCCATCAGCCACAATAGGTACGCGCTTATATTACTATATCTATACCTATAAAAGAGCTTAACCTGACTGACTGACTGATTCATCATCCGAGCCGAAACCGTTGAAAGCTGAAATTTGGAAGGTAGCTTCCTTTTATAGCAAAATCACTCACTATGGCGTGATTTTTTGATGTTCAACCCCTAAGAGGGTGAAGAGGTGAAAACTAATGTATGAAACTTTTTAACTCGGAGTGCGATTTGTTTGAAAATTGATTGGAATAATTAAAATGCTAAATAAATGGACACGTGTTTCAGGATTTTTCAAAATAACTCTTACAAAGGGGTAAAACGGGGTGTAAAAGTTTGTATAGGAACTTTTTAACGGGTGGTGTGATTTGCTTACAACTTGATTTGAATAATTAGAATGCAAAATAAATGGACACGTTTTTCAGGATTTTTCAAAATAATTATCGTAAAATTCAGACCATGCAGACAAAGTCGCGGGTCTTCCAGCTAGTAAATAGTACATAAATGAATATTGGTAGACAATGCACACACCATCTATCCCCAAACTAAGCATAGCTTGTATTATGGTGACCAAGTGATTGATAGAATACTTATATATTTTTAAATACATACTTATGATACTTTATAACACCCAGACACAGAACCAACACTTGTTTTCATCACACAAATGTTTATGGAGGGAATTAAACCTTCAACCTACAGCGCAAAAGGCAGAGCTACTACCAACTCAGCTGACAGGCCAGTCAACTATCAACATTTAGTTTTGTTATTAGGGACCCTTATTAGGGACCCTTATTAGGGTCCATAGTCCGAAAAAGGTGAGTCTTCCCAATATAAGCATACATATAAATACTTATCCAATCTAAATACTTATCCAATCTAAATACTAAACCAGCTAAAATAATATGTATAATTGTTAATATGTACTTATAATGTATGTATTTACAAATAAAAAAAACTATATAATTAGTATATCAGTCATCCGGTACCCGTGATACAAGCTTTTTATTTATTGAAACTGTGAAAATCATACTTATTCGAGTTCGAGTGACAAATTAATTTTAACAGTAAATTTATTTTGTGTCTAACTCATCAAAATCGATTGGCTTTATAATACTAAATATTCGTCGGCCCATTCAATATGTTATAATGTATTTCCGCAATGTCACGCCTGAATCAATTATCTATGAGTAACTTTCAGTGTATGACCAGACTATACCTCTCCGGATACTACAGCCTGTGGTGCCAGAAGATAATCAACGATGACACGCCACTGGAACAGATGGTTATCAACAGAGTCTGGCTTTACTACATGATCAAAGTCATTGATCTTATGGACACGGTAAGAATCTAGACTCCACTCATTAATAGCCTATCACAACTCCTGGTGATGGTTTGGTATAACTCTTCTACCTTGGGAGAGAGGTAGGCCATTGGTGTGTAATGCTCCTTGCGTCGACACCCTGGCCACACGTATGAACTCATCTGTCGGGAATTTCCCTTAAAACAGGGGCGCGGCTGATTGTGCCGAGGACCTCAATAGCGCTTATATGAGCCTTTTGGAGTCGAGAACAGGAGCCCATCACATTTTCAAAATGATTTCACGGCGTGATATTCTGTTAGAAGCGTCGTATTTGCATTACAATTAAACGTGCTAAATACCACCAGTGTCAAGGGGACGCTGCCCTCTGGCAGCGCTCTGGGCCAGTTGAGCTATCTATAGATCGTTTTAAACGGTCCTTAGGTAGCTCAACTATTTCACATGTATTTTTAATTATTGTATTACCTACGTTAAACAGATGGACAAATATTTAATACAATTCAGATTGGCAGAATTGTTAATTTAATTAATGCTTTGTAATGGATTTCCGCAAAGTCACGCTAGAATCAATGATCTTATTGTATATTATTATCACAACTTAATGCAAGGACACTTTTGGGTGTAGATAATAAATTTTACTGCCTTTGCGTCACATGACCATCTTTCTTCTAATTCGTTCCGTATATTTGGTGTTCCAGGTATTCTTCGTGCTCAGAAAGAAGTTCAACCAAGTGTCATTCCTGCATGTGTATCACCACCTGGGCATGTGCATGCTCGGTTTCGTCGGTACCAAATATGTGCCAGGTATACAAATACAAAACTTTCTTTATTCAATAAAATCATAAGGACCACTTTGAATCGTCTTCTTACAAGCTAGTGAATCTAGGTGCCGGTTCCTCCTAACCCCAGTTCAAGAAGGATCCGGAAAGAAACTCGTCTGTGTCTTAGCACTTTTTTGTATGATCCTTGCCAATTTTGTTACGGATGCCGAGTCGAGTTGGAGCAGATTCATCCCAAGCTTTTTTGTCATCTAAATAATCAGATATTTTATAATATGCTTTAATAGACAGTTTCTGTTTAATTACGTTTTTAAATTTGCCAATCGACAAATCTAACACGTCGCTTGGGACCTTGTTTTAGAAGCGTACACTATAAAATACTTATTAACTTTAGCGAGCTTAACAGTGGGAACAGCGAGTTTATCTTTATTTCTAGTGTTAATACTATGAATATCGCATTTTTTTACAAATAAATAAACATTTTAGTGCACATACATTAAATTTTCGTATATATACCTACTGACAAGGCACTATCCTAATATTAATTTCTTTAAACTTACTTCTAAGTGATTCTCTGGGGCCCATGTTATAAATTGCACGAACAGCTCTCTTCTGCAACACAAATATGGTGACAAATATGGTACAAATATGACATAATGCTATGAAAGTAGCTGAAGTAATGAGTCTAGCGGTATCTACGTCGCCGTTGGTAAAATAACGGATCTTTTTAACAGCGTATGCCGCAGAACTGAGTCTCTTTGACAATTTATTTATGTGCGGGCCCCATTGCAGCTTATTATCTAAAGTAATGCCTAAGAACACTGTGTAATATGTACCGAGTCAGTACCGACCGATCTGGTTTAGTCTAAACGTGGAGTAACTCTCTAGCTTGAACACATTCCTGGTTGATTTTCGATTGTAATTTTATTTTAGTGTCTCCGCTTCAGCTTAGGCAAAAATGCTTTCGTATGTCTGTCCGGCCGGCGTCTGTCCGGATGTTCTTCTCTACAGGTCGCATTTCTCAACCGATTCTCGTGAAATTTTGTGAGCAGTTTCTATGACTATATGGTATTTTTTTGTCGATTCAGTTTTAAAAAAAAAACAAAATGGTGGAGATATAATGGTTGAAAACGTAAAAAAGGTTATATTTCTGTCATTTCGAAAAATGTTCGCGAGGACTACAGCTCACAGAGCCACTAGTTTTATATGCAAAAGACATCCAACGATTACAAGTAAATAATTATTAAATTAAGTATATTATTTAATGATCACATCGTGGCATACCACAGTTAGTAACACATAAAAAAATCAACCACACTTTACATGTAGGTGTCTTTAAAACCTCTTATTTTTGTTTTTTTTTTCATGAAATTTTAGGGGTGACTAATACGTATTATCGTGCAAAATTTAATTACATTAAAACTAATAGTCTGCGAGCAATATTACGGACATAGCGAAACTATAAGGGTTCCTCGTGGAACCATAAAAAAGATAAATTGTGGGAAATACTATGATAGGAAATACTGTGATGACAACTGACAGAGGGAAATAGAAGAAAACTTGTGCTAAGAAGGAAACATGTGGGATAAGAACAGGGACATAATGATGATGGTGTCAGTATTACCTACATACACACACAGCACAATCATGAAAGGTTTTACTTAGGGAACCATTATCACCTTTGTCGTGAGAATCAGACCCACTATTTGAGGCTCCCATGGTTTTTACCTTTTTCTAAAATATATATCTTACTAATAAGTAAACTGATTCAAACAAACGGTGTAATCAATTCCTTGGGCAATTATTTTAAAGGATATTTCCCAATATTGCTCAATCGCAAGGAAAGCGGCACATCCTTGCTACTACTAACACGCAATTGCCAAACAGTGAACCGGCGTTGCATCACGGAAACTGAATAGGTGGAGGAGTAGGTACCTACATAATTCATGGTCTAAGTCTCTAATAAGGATCAAAAAATATCTATATTTTGTTTTTTATATGTATTATAAACATATATAGAAATATATTATTAAAATATTTTTAATCAAAAAAGACTAATGTTTCCGTGAAATGACTAGTGGTCTAGCGGCAGTCGCCCTGCCTTCCGATCCTAAGGCCGTGGGTTCTAATCTAGTCGAGCACTATAAACAGTATGTGTGCTATAAACAGTACCTACTCTCAAACGGCGAAGGAAGACATCGAGAGGAAACCTATGCCAATAGCATGTCAATACCACGAAAGGAGCCTCTGAGGTGCACTTTAATCCTTTCATCACACTAGTTAGAAATATCTATTGACACGATAAGAAGAATGTTAATATAATAATAATAATAATGTTTATTCACAACAAAAGTACAATGCCTTAAATATAATACCTTAAAATTAATCAAAGAATAATGAATAAATAAATAAATAAATAATCCCGGACATTTCACACAGCATCATCTGGCCCCAAAGTAAGCAGAGCTTGTGTTATGGGTACCACATGACTGATATATTACTTATATACTTTTTTTTTGTAAATACATACATATTATACATACAAACACCCAGACCCGAAACAAATACTTGCAGATCATACAAACATTTGTCTCGCGGCGGGAATCGAACCCGCAACCTTCTGCATCTTGGCCGGAACTTAGCCCACTGCGCCACAGAGGTCGTCAAATAAAATGTATAATCGACATATCACATGTATCACATATATTGTTATATGATGATATTATATGTGATACATCAACTATGAAACTATAGGCAAACAAAACGTTATGCGGATCAATACCCTCCGTTTTAGTGAAACACTGTGTTACGGCAGGGTAGTGCTCTACACCCCATAGTGTTACTTTTAATAACATGTGGTGATTAATGTGTATTATGTTTATAATGTCTTTTAATGTTACTCTTATTAGGGTTAAGCTCGCCTGTGTACATGTCATATAGTGAAGTATGTTTCAAAATGTGTGTGTGCAATAAAGAATAAAGAAAAGAATAAAGAATGTTTCGATTTCAAGTAAGTTGGCACATGAAATAGAACCTCGCCACTGCTGAAACAGCCTTGAATGAATAACACGCGCCACTGAGCCTGCACTTGAAAATTGTAAGAAGCTGCTTAAAACATTAATTAATTTTCTTTAACAGTTTTTTGATACAGATATTCCATAGTTGGATATATCATTAAATTATAAGATAATATAATAACGGATAGTGCTTTACTAGATTTTGAGTAACAGCCTGATTTTAAAACATTTAAAAAAAGACCCGTACATTTAATTTTTGCAATACTAATTAAATTGTGTTGAATTGTTTTGGGACATGACCACTGGTAATTCTTAACTTTATCGACTTCGGAACCTTTTACTGTGCGTGCTCACTTGCGCTTGGCCAATTGATTATCCCTACTAATATTATAAATGCGAAAGTAACTCTGTCTGTTTGTTACGTTTTCACGCCTAATCCGCTGATCCGATTTTGATGAATTTTGTAATAGAGATAGATAGAACCTTGGAGAACGACATAGGCTACTTTTTATGGAGGTACCACGCGTGCAAAGCCGCGGGCAGCAGCTAGTTATATAATTATAATATTAATCATATCGGACATTTCACACAGCATCATCCTGGTCCCAAAGTAAGCAGAGCTTGTGTTATGTGTACCACATGACTGGTATACTACTTAAATACTGTTTT
This sequence comes from Lampropteryx suffumata, assembly GCA_948098915.1. Classification (NCBI taxonomy): domain Eukaryota; kingdom Metazoa; phylum Arthropoda; class Insecta; order Lepidoptera; family Geometridae; genus Lampropteryx; species Lampropteryx suffumata. The sequence continues at coordinate 7,096,331 of OX402562.1, forward strand.
TTTTAAATACATACATAATATTATACATAGAAACACCCAGAGCCGAGACAAGTACTTACAGATCATACAAACATTTATATACCTACCAGGGAGAATTTTTGGGACGCCTGTCTTTATCCTGTAGCTCATAGCTGAAATATTACACAATAAGTGATGACATGGGCAATTTGCAATAATTACGTTTTAAAAACTTAAATGACAACCGACTTCATGTATATACAAGGTTCCTTTGACAGTCCGTCGTCTTCATCATCAGACCCCTAATGACAGTCACAACCCATCTAGGTGTAAAGTTCTCAACAATACAAATTAATCAAGCCCAAACACCAGGTAATTGTAAATCGTTGAGGAGTTCCCTCGACTACCTTTCGGCTCCATCATCAGATCGACTCCAGACCTTCATTAAATAGTACTTAGTGCTTTAAAATACTTACCTAATGAAAAAATTTACAAATGCACTAGTCCCCACTACGATTTTCAGAGGTTCCCCTCGAGATGCCATCATCAGATCCTAGTTTCCTTATCTTGGTACCACCCTTGGTATAACTCCTTTCCAACAAAAAAAGAATCATCAAAATCGGTTCATAAACTACGAAGTAATCCGCGAACACACATAAAAAAAAATATACGAATTGAGTAACCTCCTTTTTTTGAAGTAGGTTAAAAAAAGCCTTGCTTAATGTCAACGGACCCTGTTAAAAGATTTTATGGTCCAACTGAAGTTAGAGTTCAAGATATGTTGAATCTGCTTCAACTCGACTTGACAAAACAAAATTAGTAAATATCATACAAAAAAGTGTTAAGACCAGACGAGTTTCTTGCCGGATTCTTCTTGAACTGGGGTTAGAAGGAACCGGCACCTAGATTCACTAGCGTGTAAGAAGACGTTTCCAAGTTATCCTTGTGATTTTATTGAATGCTTTGATTTGATTTGATGAGTTTAAATTGCCTAATCTGTGTATGCAGATCCAAAAGTCAGTCTTTTCAGAACGTTTTCCTTAGTTTGTTGCGTTTACAGTTCAAGCTGTCCGATTGTAGCTGTAGCTAGCTGTAGATATCAGAAAGGCCAAGTCTCTCTCCATCTTCAAGAACATGGTCATGAAAGATTATTTGCCGTGCTGTTATACCTACTTAGTTATTTCTGTATCGTGATACTTATTTAACATAATGATGATGAGAGCGAAAATGTCTTGCAAACCCAAATTTTGTCTTGAAGATCCTGTTACATGGCGCACAGTATAACTGACCTAAAGAGTTGTAAGAATAGGTGTAAGAAGGCTTGGGACGGGTCTTTTTAAGAAGGCGCTTGTTATTGAGATCTTATATACGATTATTTTCACAATTAGTAATGGCCCTGTTAACAGAGTTGCGCCACTCTTGTCTCCGTGGCGCAAGCTCCTCCCAATCATCTGTTGAAATATCGCAAGCTGTGAGATGACGCTTTAATACGTCCCTATAGCGAAGGAACTGACCCCCAGGTCTGCATTTTCCCTCACGTAGAAAATGTTTTTTTTTTTTCACAATATTGATAATGCGCTATATAATAAGTAGGTATTACAATCTAGCCAAATAAGCTAATGAGTGATTTTGTTTTGACATAGTTTTATAAAATAAATTATACTAAGAATGTGTCCAATAGCTCTTTACTTACAGTTTCTAGTTAAGGGGAAGACACTTTTTTCTTGTGTTTTTATGTAGTTACTTAGCACTTCACTTTTGTTAAACTACACTAACTCAAATGGATTTTTCCGTTTGAGCCTTCTTACAATGTAACGTAGTAAATGTAACAAACATAATATAAAAACGTCAATTAAGCTTAAGCGCTTCTCAAAACTATTGTAATTATAATTCACCTGCTCATTACGAGACATAACAGTTTAGTTTTAGGGTTTACCTATCCACTTCATGGCTGAGCAATTAAGTACGCAAGCTTTGATTGAGCATAACACACCACGGTATACTTATTAATAAACCTAGTCCTTACTAATATTATCAACGCGAAAGTTTGTATGTATGTTTGTTACTCTTTCACGCAAAAACTACTAAATGGATTTTAATGAAACTTTACAATAATATAGGTTATACATCAGAATAACACATAGGCTATAATTTATAATTGTGTGAATTGTAAAATTTTGATGAATTTTGGTATAAAGATAGATAGGATATTGGAGAAGAAAATAAGCTATTCGAAGTACTAATCCTGCGCAGACGAAGTCGCGGGCACCAGCCAGTGTTAAATAAACTATCGTTAAATAATGCGAGTACTCGTTATAAAATTTAGCAACATTTTAACTAGCAACGGGAATACCAGAGCACGAGCAAGTACCGATTTAGGTAGGTGCTTGCATTGCTTACTTACCTACCTAGATACTCAAGTTCTGTGTTGATTTTAGATGGTAGCCTTCTTAAGACACTGGCGGCATTGCCATTTGTAAACTCGAGATTGTGACAGGACAAACCTTAGTGAGCTTAGAAACTATTTGCAATTTTAAGATATGTATCTATTGGTAAAATGATAAATACTAAAATACTGACTTGTTGCTTTCAGGAGGGCACGGCATTATGCTCGGGTTCATCAACTCGATGGTGCACGCCGTGATGTACTCCTATTATCTGATCTCAGTGGTGCGACCGCACTGGGTGCGTCAGTGGTGGAAGAAATACATCACGCAGCTGCAGATTGTAAGTAACCTAAGTACTGACTGGCCTGTGAGCTCAGCTCTGCCTTCTGCTCTGTAGGTTCGGGGTTCGATTCCCTCCCAAGACACACATTTGTGTTATGAACATAGCTGTTTGTTCTGTCTAAGTTTTATAACGTATGATCGTTTTTATGTATAATAAATAAATAAATAATGCCGGACTTTTGACACAGCATCATCTGGTTTCATAATAAGCAGAGCTTGTGTTATGAGTATCTACCTACCACAGGACTCATATACTACGTAAATCATTTTTTTTGTATTATACATAGAAACACCCAAATACTTGCAGATCATAGAAACATTTGTCCCAGGGCCGAAATCGAACCCACAACTTTCTTCGTCTCAGCTGCGTCTCACTGCGCCACAGAGGTCAAAAATTTATAAGTATTTTATTATTAAGTATTTTTAGTATTTTAATAAGTATTTTATCAGTCATTTGGTTACTATAATACAAGCTATGATTAGTTTGGGGCTAGATGGTGTAGTGTGAATTGTCCACTAATAATTAGTTATCTAAGTACTACTACAGCGAGACAAATGTTTTTAGATCTGCAAACATTTGTCTCTGGTCTGGGTGTTTCTATGTATAATATATTTATGTACTAGCTGACCCGGCAAACTTCGTACCGCCTCAATTAATCAATAATTAAAAATAATCATATTTACTCACCTTTTAAACCTTCCCTGGACTACGACAAACATTGCAACACCAAAATCAGCTAAATCAGTCCAGCCGTTCTCGAGATTTAGCCGGACTAACGAACAGCAATTGATTTTATTATATAGATTTACAGTAAAACACGTATATAAAGAAGTACCTATATCAGGCATGTGGTTCCCAAAACACAAGCTCTGCTTACTTTGGGGCTAGATGATGCTGTGTGAAATGTTCGGCATTATTTATATAATTTATCTAAATAGCTACATCAAAATGTATAACCTCTTTTTGAAGTTGATTGGACAATTGTTGGACTATCTCGTGGCATATCAAACTTAGTTATTCTTAGTTTAGTCCGGTCAATTTAGACATAAAAATAGTGGTCAAATAACAAAAATTCCCGGAAAGCCAAATATTGGTGGAGAGCTGGGGTTTACCATTACAAATAAAGTTTTAAAAGTCCCCATCGATCCTATGTGTGCTTCAAAAGTTATTCGGGGTCAAAGGTCAATTTGAAGTTTTTTTGGATTTTTTTCGAAAACGGTAAGTTTTATCAAAAAAAAACCTCAAACCAAAGTTGTAGATCATAAAATTCTCTACAAAAATGGTCCATATGATTTTTTTCCTAGGAGTACCATATCGTGAGATATCGCGATTCTAAGAGTCACACTATACATGGTATGCACATATAAGCCACGTATATACATATCAGGCACTTAAGATAAGTATAAATACCTATCTGTGTCTCTTTTATGTATACTATACTATCCTGAAAACATTTATTGAAAAGACAGTCAGTCCCTAACTGAATCCCCTCTACCCACGTGGCCTTGAAAAACATCTGGCTATTCTCCGTCTCTTTCTACTGTCCGTATTCGAAAAAAAAGATTTGACTGACTGCGCTAAAGTATTTACAGAAATTGATTCCAGGCCTCAACAATAATTACAGAAGGAATTCACTTTCTTCTTGCGGTTTATGGAGCTCCAAAAAAAATTACTTGCATTGATAAATACCGATACTTAACTTTTGTAAAAAATACGCGAAACAAGAAACAAGTACAACTACCATGTCTTCCTCCAATATCGGCATCTGCTATTCAACACTTGTATCGAGTACACTATCAAGTTCAAACATGGCTAGGCAATCAACTGAACCCAGAAGACTGGGGTTGGAAATTGATAGATGTACTACTGGAACCGATTAAAACTTTACTCCCACCTGCTCCAGAAAAACTCCTCAACACTATTTTAAAAAAGTCGGGTTGCTGTGTTCTCCAGCTTGTACCAATTGCCAAGGTCAGTTGCTCAAATGTCCAGTTGAGTACAATAGAGGAAGATTCCTGTGATTTTAATGAAGAGACCAATGACTCAGCCACATGGAGTAGGGAACCTACAAGGTAGTAGCCTACAAGGGAAACCACGGTAAAAAAAACGCGCCGAGTACCACTACCTCACAGGTGGCGTAAAAATGTGTGCATATCATGTGTAATGTGACTCGCGAAAATCGCGATATCTCACGAATGCTAACTCTTAGGAAAAAAATCATATGGACCATTTTTGTAGAGAATTTTAAGATCTACAACTTTGGATTGAGGTTTTTTTTTGATAAAACTTACCGTTTTCGAAAAAAATCCAAAAAACTTCAAATTGACCTTTGACCCCGAATAACTTTTGAAGCACACATAGGATCGATGGGGACTTTTAAAACTTTATTTGTAATGGTAAATCCCAGCTCTCCACCAATATTTGGCTTTCCGGGAATTTTTGTTATTTTAAATGTCTATATTGACCGGACTAGTTAATTCTAAAAGATTAATTTGTGCACGGTCAGTCTCTCGATAGGTGACCGTAGTGGTAATTTCATCTGACATTTCACACCGCATCATCTAGCCCCAATGTAAGCAGAGCTTGTGTTATGGAAACCAAATAAATGATAGGTACGTACCTACTTATACTAGGACTGGCCTGTCAGCACAGTTGGTAGTAGCTCTGCCTTCTGCACTGTAGGTTGCGGGTTCGATTCCCTCCCAGGATAAACATTTGTGTGAAGAACATAGGTGTTTGTTCTGTGTCTGGATGTTATAAATTATCACATGTATGTATTTGAAAATATATAAGCATTCTATCAGTCATCTAGTCACCATAATACAAGCTATGCTTAGTTTGGGACTAGATGGTCTTGTGTGCATTGTCTAGTAACATTTATTATATATTTATTATTAATACTGTTAAAAACTTTCTGTTTTGTAAATTCATACATATTATACATAGAAACACCCAGACCCGAGATAAATATTTGAAAACACAAAATTTTGTTCAGCGACGGGATCGTACCCGCAAACTTCTACGGCCCACTGCGCCATAGAGGTCTACATTTGACCCTAAACTGGCATGCGTAACTCCAAAGCAAACTTTTAGCACTTAGTATGTTCCTACTTCGTAACGTTGTTTAACCACAAAGTGTGTTTATGGGTTAGTAGTTAGGTACCTTGCAATGGGGACAAGGAGTTTCAACTTTCAACATCTGTTGACGATACTTTTCTAGCAAAATCTAGCACTGAAATTAAATGCAATAAATTTATTTTGATACACACATTCATGTAACATAAATACATAGCAGGTACACAGATAAGAGAGCAACCTAATTAATAAACTAACTAATACTGGATCAGTTGAGCTATCTATAGATCGTTTTAAACGGTCCTTAGATAGCTCAACTGTTTCACGTGTATTTTATATTATTGTATATTATTCTCTACATTTCTGTATTTACATCTGTTATACCTATTATACAGGTCTGGGATAACTAATACTAAACATTTTATTTTACCATTTTGGTTCAAGAACGTGTTTCAAACCTAGTCTTCGTTTGTCAAAAAAGCACCTCAGGTAACCTCAGCACACTCTTTCGAGATGACTTTTTAAATATAGTATATAGAAAATTAATAAATAATTAAATATTATATAACCCAAGAGCTGCCTCCTATCTGGCTCAGCGTATTAGCATTGCCATTCAATGTCGCAATGCCGCCAGTGTCATGGGAACGCTGCCCTCAGTGATCGGGATCAGTTGAGCTATCTATAGATCGTTTTAAATGGTCCTTAGATAACTCAACTGTTTCACTGTATTTTATATTATTGTATATTATTTTGTACATTTCTGTATTTATTTTTGTAAATCAATAATTAAATATCAATAAATATTGATAGACAATGCACACAACACCATCTAGCCCCAAACTAAGCATAGCTTTTATTATTATAATACTTTTCAATATTCATTTACTTATTTGGAAAAACAAACAGAGCAATGAATGTTATCAACTAAATCACTAAAATATAACATAATCGAGTAAAGTTTCCACTAATAAGTAGGTAACTAAAGCTTAAAAAAAATGCGAAGATAAAGTGGACACACTGAAAAGGAAATAGGTTGTAACAAGAAATAACTGATTAAACATTAGACAAGTTATTTCATGATTTTATTGCTGCTTTTATTGTTAATTGCTAATGGCGTTTTTAAATTGGGAAAGAGAGATTTATATCTAACTAGCTGTCCGCGCGCAGCTTCACCTGCGGGCCTAGCACGGCACGAGGAGAAATAGTCTTTCCCCCGTTTTTGTCCACCTGTGGTGGACAGGTGGTGGTGTATTTCCACTGACAGGTGGATAAAAAGGTGGAAAGACTATTTCTCCTCGTGCCGTGCTAGGCCCGCTGGGCTGAAGATTTTTCCCGGGACAAACCAATCTTCCCGGGATAAAAAAAAGCTTATGTCACCCGGGGATAGGGTAGCTTACCAACAGTAAAATTAATTTTCAAATCGGTCCAGTAGTTTCGGAACCTATTCAATACAAACAAACAATCAAATCTTTCCTCCTTATTATATTAGTATGGACATAGAAATCCAATCATTATTAATGTTCATGACACGGTAATTACAGTATTTGAGGTGTAATTTGTATGAATGTTAATATTATCTTCAATATCAATTTTATATGTAAGTAATTTAATACCAATACCTTAATTAAATGTCTGTACAAATCAAAGTAATAACTGTAGGATGGGCACTATTTGCCAAAACATGTGTTTAACTTTGTTTTGTAATTAGGACTAGTATTCAAATGTATTGTATCTATCATGTATTATATTAATATTGTATATTAATGGTAATATATTAAACTAGCTGCTGCCCACGGCTTCGCACGCGTGGTACCTACATAAAAAGTAGCCTATGTCCTTTCCAAAGTCCCATAATATCTCTATACTAAAATTCATCAAAATCGGTTTAGCGGTTTAGGCTTGAAAACGTAACAAACAGACAGACAGAGTTACTTTCGCATATATAATACTAGTTAAATTATGGTTTTTTTTGGTAATCAAATAACGGATAGAATACTTATATATTTTTAAATACATAACTATGATAATTTATAACACCCTGAGACAGAACAAACACCTATCACCTATGATACAAATGTTTATCCTGGGAGGGAATCGAACCCTCAACCTCAAACCAACAGTAATTTGCGAGTTATAACTGCCTGCCTCTATCAATGATTTAGATACCAAAAAAGGGTAGGTAAGGTAATAATAATAATAAAAGTTTAATTTCCCCAAAAATTACAATCTATATACAGTTTAACAGTGGGTTCCGCACTAGGTCGAGCCTGTATCGCGGAAACCCTAACTATGTTTATCAAAAAAAGATTCCGACGAATTGAGAACCCTCCTCCTTTTTGATAAAGCCGGTTAAAAATAAGACGTTACACAGTGAGAAACTAGCGAGGCAGATGTACAAAACAAGCATCCATATAAAATAAAATAAAACTAATTAAGAGATAACAATAATAATAACATTTTAGACTATGTTTGAGTGAAGCTCCAACAATATAGGTAGGTAGGTACTAAGGTATCTACTATATTCAGCTGCATCTATAAGGTATAATTGTAGGTATAATACCTACCTACAAATTTAAAGGATAAGGTACCTACATTCTTAATCGTAATCAGCTGTGGCCGCAGGACGTATAATTATTGAAAAACCACAACACAACGCTCATAGGAAACCACAGAGATACAAATTGCACACGAAATTATTTTTTGGTGGGAACTTTTAGATTAGAGTCACTGAGCTTAGTAGGTATTCAAGAGACCACTGAAAAGAATATAATAATAATAATGCTGGACATTTCACACATCATCTAGCCCAAAAGTAAGTAGAGCTTGTGTGGGTACACCATGACTGATTAACTACGTAGTTTTTTTTTCTATACATTTTTTTTTGTAAAAACATACATTATTATATTATACATAAAACACCCAGACTTAAGACAAATGTTTGCAGATACAAACATTTGCGCCGAGGTGGGATACGAACCGGCAACGTTTTGCGTCACTTGTTGGTTTTCGCCCACAGCACCACAGAGGTCGTCAAAATAAATAAAATAATTACGTTTTAAAAACTTAAAAGAAACAGACTTCATTGAATGAAATTTGAACCTATAATACATTTTTAGTGGAAAGTAGATGTATTTTGTATATATATAATATGGGTAGGCCAAATAAACGCACCGCTCCAATGAGACAGCGAGGTATCGAAGTACATGAAAACATCACCGATGTATATAATTTTTAGATTTTTGTTGATTTTTCAGCTCGACTGATTTTGATAAAATTTATATGGGAACACCTGTAAAGTATACTTTTTCAAACAAAAAAAGAATTTTCCAAATTGGTTCATCCGTTTTCGAGTAATCGGTGAACATACGATTACGACGAATTGAGAACCGCCTCCTTTTTGATAAAGTCGGTTAATAACTGTAATTCAGTGAGAGACTCGCATAATAGCGGATATCTTCCGCAGGGTTATTACATAAAAGTAGCTGTAGCGTCAGCAATATCAACGCAAATGCAATACATAAAATATTTGACAAGTCAGTCTCAAGTCGAAAAACTATTATTACCCACATAAATAAGTTTATAACGCGCCTGCGCTCACCCGCATGCGAAAATACTCGCAGTAGAGTTATTAGCGTACAAACAGTGTGTTTGACAGAATTTCACGCCTTTTGCTACCTATTGACTAACTCTGTGGGCCAAGGCCCGGCTGAGGCGCAGAAGGTTGCGGGTTCGAGATTTCTCGCCGTGAGACAAACGTTGGTATGATCTGCAAGAATTGGCTAGGGTCTGGGTGTTTTTATGTATAATTAAAATATGTATTATGTATATAAAGTGCCTATATATAAGTAGTGTAACAATCATGTAGGTAGTACCCATAACACAAGCTCTGCTTACTTTGGGGTGATAATGTTATGTACAATGTCCGGCATTATTTATTTATTGATTGCTGGTTTTCGCGAGTTACTTAATAAGTAGAGGACGAATTTACAAAAATGGTCTTTTACAGTTGCAGTTTGTGCTGCTCATCCTACACTTCGGACACGTGCTGTTCGAACCCTCCTGCGAATATCCGAAGTGGGTCTCCTTTATGTTCCTGCCCCACAACATATTTATCTTGTTTTTATTCTCAGACTTTTACATTAAAACTTACGTTATGAAGAAAAACAATAACACAGCTAAGAGTAAATAGAGAAAAATAATATGAAGTAAGCTTACTTAAGTATAGATTGTTATAAGTAGTTAAGTAAGTATGTAATATCGTATACGTGAATGTTTGTTTTATTTCAATAAGTAACCTATTCCTAAGAATTAACTCTTTTTTATTTAGAATTAAAGAATAAACAAATTAAAACCTATTAAAATACTTAGGTAGGTAGGTATGTAGGTACTTAGAGTCCCATGTCTCTGATTACGAGTTTTTGGGCAGTTGTTATTCATTACCGTATGTTATAAAAAAGCAATTCTAGCGATACGTCAAGTAAACTTAAATATCATATTGTTGATCGAGATGCTTTCGCACAATACCTATGGCTGAGGACCTTATTGCTTTCCTGAGCACCTCGAACAATTTTATTGAAGTGTTCGCCTCGGTTGAGGTCAAAAAACTCGTGATCCACATACTTACCTACCTACTTACTGCAAAAAATAGATTAACTTTTTTTTTTTTTTACAAAAAAAGCAGTTTATGTAGGTAGGTACTTAAATATTTATTTATTCTGGGTAAGCTTGTAAACGAATTTAAGCAATATCGAAAGTCCAAAGTTCCTAACAAACAACGAAGATAGCTACCTAAATAGTATAAAGTACTTACATAATGTAGGCAATTCGGTTGGTTCATTTCGAAAATTAGGAACTGTCTAATATATATTTAGTTAGTCATAGCATTTGTAAAACCTATTCGGTTGGTACCATGTAAATAAATTAGGAACGTTTAATTAAATTAGACAAAACTAAATTTTGACGTTAGCTTACCCACAATATTGACTCATTTGCTAAAATAAAGAACTTGAAAAATGGGTTCATGATCTGACTGATCTGCAGAGAGAAGCTTGCATAGTTAAAATTGGTACAAAAATAAAAGGATTTTGGACCGTATTGGGTGGGATGCTTACTGCGTGATGCGTATTTAACTACAGCTTCCTTACATTCGATCAAGAAATAACGGCAGGCAGACATCTACTGTGCAGAACTCGAAATTTAATAAAATATTTAAGTACCTACTTAGCTATATTTTATAGGTAAGTCTCACAAAAACAAAATATGTGTTAATTTTTTTAGTACAAAAAGACAATTTAATATTTTAACCCCTAATATTAGGTCATAGCATATGAAATTGGTATTTTGTCGAAACTGGCCCTATTGATCTCAAATATAGAGTTTGTCATCCTCTACAGCATCCTAAGAAAGTCAAAGTCAAAAGATACTTTATTCAATACAATCACAAGGATCACTTTGAAACGTCTTACATACTAGGTGAATTTAGGTGCCAATTCATCCTAACCCAAGCCCAATTAATTTAGTTTACCAATTAGGATAAGTTGGTAGCAGCAGAATAGGTACCAAAGTTTCATTTGACAGTTCTAAATCTAATTTTAGCTAAAATTAGTTAGGTTGGTGCCAACAGAATTGAGGCCAATTATCAAAATCAGATAATTCATACATATTGTTTATCGACTTGAGAAGCTACCTCTGGGTTTTTCGTCGGTTAATAATAATGGTAATTTGCCCTTGTTGGCAGTGTAGGTATTTTAAACGAAATAGTCATTAATCATCAAGTTTTCTTCTTTTCTTCCCTTATTCTACGTAAAAGAAGAAGAAGAGCTTGTCTTGTTGACAATTTTGCCAATGTAAAGTGATTGTTTGGTTATCGAGTCTTAATCGATCGTCATTTGTCTATTCTAAACGTCGCGTCGTCGCGGAATGGCCGTCTGAATTTTCTCGGGATTAATCGGGATCGGGAATGCAATGTGATTGATTTGCACGAGCAAATCACATTGCAACATAATTAATACACATATAATTCAACTAGCTGTAGCTCGCGACTTCGTCCGCTTTTTTTTTTAAAGGAATTGTAGCTTATATCCTTCCCCAGGATGCAATTTATCTCCTTGCCATTAAAAAGTTTCTATACAAACATTCACACCTCATTTTAATCTATTATGAGGGTTATTTAGAAAAATCCTGAAACACTAATTGACCATTTATTTTGCATTTTAGGTGTCCAAACCAAGTTTCTAAGATACCACACAACCCGTTAAAAAGTTCTCAAAATAAACTTTGACACCCCATTTTACCCCTTTGTTAAGGTTGTTTTGAAAAATTTTAAAACACGTAAGTATCCACATATTTTGCATTTTATATATTCATATCAAGTTTTAAGCAAATCGCACCACGCGTTAAAAAGTTTCATACATTCGTTTTCACCCCTTTTCACCCTCTTAAGGGTTGAATTTCAAAAATCCCGCCTAAGTGGGTGGTTTTGCTGTAAAAAGAAGCTGCCTTCAAAATTTCAGCTTTCTAGCTTCAGCGGTTTCGGCTCGGCGATGATGAATCAGTCGGTCAGTCAGGTTAAGCCACAATTGTCACAATTGTATAGATTTTCCATACTCATGTAATGATGTTTACTGAATAAAACATGCAATAACACGAGAAAAAATAATTAATTAAGTACATAATGCATGAAGTAGAATAAAAATAGATTTAGAATCCACTAATTACTAATATTTTACTTCCACTCATTTAAAATAGTAATGTCCACTTGTCAAAACATTTATTGTCATGTCATACGTCAAGTGAATTGAAATGTCAGTTGCTTGCAGTCAATCAAGTCAAGTGTTTGTTGGTCAAGTGAAGTGAAGGATTCTTCGTTTGTCATTTCATGAAGTAGCACGGCTCTGCTAATTTAATATTGTTTTATTCGTTTTATTGCATGTTTTATTCAGTAATAATGGCGGAATTTTAATGAATAAATTTTGACTACAGGACGGGTATGGAGAATTGAATTAAATGTGTTTTGTGATGCAATATGATGTGAACGACGAGGAATCCCAAGAAAATTTTAGACGCCATTCCGCGTGACGTCTAAAATTGACAATTGACCATCGACTAAGACTTTATTAAACAAATTGACCATAAACAAACATAAACACTTGACACTGGCAAAATTGGCATTATTATGTCACATGCCATAAACAAAAAAGAAGAAGAAGAAGTGAAGTGAAGTCAACAAATAGCCCCATTCGTATTGCAATTTAATTACACATTTTTAAATAAATAGCACACTTTTAGGGTTTGTTATTTCCGTATATGAATAAAATTTAATATGGCTGAAGAAGAGAAAACTCCGAGGCCGGGAGAAGCTGCTCTGAAAAACATGCAGCTATTGAAATGTGAGAGCACAGTTTTCAAGGTGCCAAAAATACCAAAACAGAAGATAACTAGGAAAACAAAGGCTCTTGACGAGGAATTATATGTCCAGGTAAGTAGCTAAGAATGAGTCCAACAATATAGAAGTTCAAGAACTGTGTACACAACATGGTAGGTCTATACAAGAGAAACACCACTTGAGCTGTATATATAGCAGTTGATTTTGCCACCTACACAAGAAGCAATGGCTAATCCTTACATATGCTTATAGGCGACAGCCGTTCCTACATAATGTAGTTCATATCTATGTTTCAGAGCATAGCCAAAATAATTCAAAGGGACTTCTTTCCTGATATAGAAAAGCTACATGCACAAAATGAGTTTTTGGAAGCTACAGAGAATAAAAACTTGACAAAACTCATGGAAATTGCCAGAAAGTACAGCGGAAGCAGACCTCCTACAGAACCTTGTGAGTAGAGGAAAGGGTTAATAAAAAATAAATCCAGTTTTCATTACATTTAGCATTGCCTAATTCTCTTTGTTTACTATTGCAGAAGTGTACTGTTTGTAAAAAATATGATATTTTCTTATTTAATATCATAAGTCATTGGGCGCCTCTGGTGACTGCATGAAAAGGCTGCCTGAAGACCTACATCTTTATAACCATTTATTCATCATTACAGATAATTCACCAGCCACATTTGACACACCAGAACATAACCAACCCTTCTCTCCACTGCCTCCGACCGTGAGGGGACAGAAGTTGGACAATGCATCTAACAGCGCTAAGAACAAACTTAAGGATATAACAGATAATCAAAGCTTAGGTATGAAAAACTGAACTTAACCCAAATGTAGTACATATTTGGATGCTTACTAGGATTGCACTTGATAACTTTTTTCATAATTCTATTAATTAATTAAATATATCAATAATGCCAGACATTTCAATCAGTATCACCTGGCCCCAATGTAAGCATAGCTTGTGTTATGGGTACCACATGACTGATATACAGGGTGATGGGTAGATGGGTGCAAAGCTGTAAGGCGACGGTAGAATAGACCATTTAGAACCATTTGGGCCATGGGTGTCTTAGACGAAATGTGACTATTTTATTTTAACATATTTTTTTATGGTTTTTGTTAAAATCCCCGAAATTTTACAGTTAATTACAAATGATGGCTAGTTTAAATGATTAGTGTTTTTTTTTTTCATCTTGTTTTATTGACATAATGCGTAAGCTAACTAACAAAGCATGTTCTAAGCATCTGTGCAATTCGCAATTTTTTTTACAGTCACTTAAACTTCATAAAAAATTTAAAAGATTTAAAAAAACTGATCGTTGCAGGCATTTAAAAAAAACGAGTTATGCTTTTTTTTTCAAACCCTTTTCAAAAACTGGCTTGAATATTGCTCTTTCTTTTGAGGTATCATTTACGCGGATATCTGACCAATTACTTAAATTAGGACCTAGAAACCTAAAGAACATTTAAATTTTTAAACAGATTTATTAAAACAACATTTGATTTGAAATAATTTATTATTCATGTTCAAAATGACTACCACCATTCCTAACACAAGCACGGACCCTTCTTCTCACTTCTGTTGTTGTTTTTAACATCATCTCCAGTTTCATGGTTTCAAAAGCTGAATTAATTCTTTCTATCAGTTCGTCTTTTGTGTTTATTTCTGTGCTCGTATACACTAGTTCCTTGGCCCGACCCCACACGAAGAAGTACATCGGAGTCAGGTCTGGTGAACGAGCGGGCCAAGGGATGGATCCATCTCTGCCGATCCAACTGTTAGGGAAGCAACTGTTTAAGAGTTCCCTTACATTTAATGTCCAATGAGCTGGACAGCCGTCTTTCTAAAAGTTGACTTCTCGCTCTGATTCGAATATCGGGGCACCAGATTCCTCTACAAGCACTGGAAGCTCGTTAAGAAGAAATTGTAAATAATTGTCGCCATTCAAAGTATCTGGTAAGAAGTGGGGCCCAATCAACGTTCTGCCAATTACTCCAGCCCACACATTGACAGAAAATTTCCTCTGTACCGACACCTGCTTTTTCCAGTGTGGATTGTTATCTTTGTCGGCCCATTGATGAAGGTTGTGAAAGTTTGTTATGCCCTCCCTAGAAAATTTGCTTTCATCCGTCCACAAGATTGATTTCAGGAACCACGCATCTTCAATGTCTCTATTGAGGAGGAAACGGCAAAATTGAGTCCTTCTGAGGGGATCTTGCTCTTCCAGACCTTGCACACCCGTGCCATGGAACGGATACTTGTCATTCTGATGCATTGTACTCCACACTTTACATTGTGAAATGTTCAGATTTCGAGCTACTACTCTGGTGCTGGTATGAGGATTAGCTTGAAATGCTGCAATAATGTAGTCCTTGACGTTAGGACCATGTCTGCCTGGGTTGACTCCAGGTTCCACGCGGTGTATCCGAACTTCAGCAAGCCGACGAAAAGTGTTGTAAAACACTCTGACATTCGGTTCCCTGCGATTCGGATAGCGCTCTTGGTACATACGTCGCGCCAAAGATCTATTGCCGTCTGCTCTTCCATACATGAAGACGATATCCGCATATTCCTCATTGGAAAAAGTAGCCATAGTCACTTCACAATTTAAAAAATGTCGTAGGAGCGCACTAAAACGTTAACTTAACTAGTCCAAAATCAATACGTGCAGGAGAGCTCAGGGCTACAACTGAATACGGTGAATTGTGAAACAACGCGATTATGAAAAACGTCCAGTCACAAGGAAAGTTGTGACTTGACTAAAACATGTGAAGAGTCCCTTGAAGTTACTGAACCTTTAACGATAAACAAAACTTTGATGTCTTAGTAATTAAGTAGATTTTGCTGTAAAATAAACCAATCTTTTGCCATTCTCTAATCACTGGGAGCGCTACCTGGAAAGGTCAAGTTTATGGCTATCACGTCGCGAGCTCCGCCTTTTGTCTGGAGTGTCCTGGCTTTTGCCGTGCACAATAATTCTTAGAATTGAACTTGGATATCATTTCGTATACATAAAGTATTTTTTTTGAGCAAAAAGTTGTATTTAGTCTGCGTAAACATTAAAATTTTCTCCCTCGATTAGGTTTCTAGGTCTTCATTTCAGTAATTGGTCAGATATCCGCGTAAATGATACCTCAAAAGAAAGAGCGATAATCAAGCATGTTTTGAAAAGGGTTTGAACAAAAAAAGCATAACGCGTATTTTTTTCGAATGCTTGCAACGATCAGTTTTTTAAAATCTTTAAAATTTTTATGAAATTTTTTAAGTGACTGTAAAAAAAATTGCGAATTGCACAGATGCTTAGAACATGCTTTGTTAGTTAGCTTACGCATTATGTCAATAAAACAAGATGAAAAAAAAAAACACTAATCATTTAAACTAGCCATCATTTGTAATTAACTGTAAAATTTCGGGGATTTTAACAAAAACCATAAAAAAAATATTAAAACAAAATAATCACATTTCGTCTAAGACACCCATGGCCCAAATGGTTCTAAATGGTCTATTCTACCATCACCTTACAGCTTTGAACCCATCTACCCATCACCCTGTATATATTTTTTGTAAATACATACATACATAATTATACATAGAAACACCCAAACCTGAAATTATACAGACACAGATTATACGAAGATTTGTATCACAGCAGGATGTGAAACCACAACCTTTTTCATCTTAGCCGGGCTTAGCCTTGTATCTACCAGGGGCTTTTCTAGTTATACTAGTAAAAGAGCTTATAATGTTATGTGTTTGTGTAATAAAATTTTTAATTATAAGTCCTATGTGGTGTATTCAGATTCCTTCCTGGCCAAGCACACGAGCGAAGACAATGCAAGCTATGACCGTGTGATCGCATTGGAAGACAAGAAGAGAGCTAACAAGCTGTCATCACAGTATGAGTCAGAGGTGCAATCTATTACATTGGTCGAGGCCGCACTTGCTCTGCCGACCATCGAACAACAGGCAGACCAGTCTGAGAGACCACGAGAGGTATGTTATACAATAAACTATGTTATATAATAAACTAGTTGAATGCCCCGGAGCAGGATCTCGCGATGTCCGTATTATGTCATCGTTCGATAAGTTAGTAACTAGGGACATACATAAAAGTCAAAAGTAATAATAAATGAAAGCTTTCATTAGGTAAACGTTAGTTGCCCAAACAACCAAAAATGGGAATTGTTACTTACTCATTCGCTAAAAAGTTCAATGTCGCCTTAATATAATAGTGTCACTGATGACAGGTAAGTCTCATTTAAGCTCAATCTGCGTTTTCATTGTGAAGTTCCGTTGACCAGCACCCTGGCTTCATCATCAGATCAGCTCTCTGTCACTTGTTTAACTTAGATGCAATTTTGCAATGCATCAATGTTTAAACTTAGAAAATGTTATTTCTGTCTAATTAAAATGTAAAGAAATAACATATTTCTTTAAAAACTGTAATATTTTAATTTAAATCAGCAACCAACCAGTCTCGTTTTATGTTCAGATCTATGAAGTCAATGAAACTCAGCGAAAGAGATTGCAAGTTAAAATGCTTTGTTTTTACTTTGTATCTTAAAAACATCTGCAATGTATGAACAAAGCAATTTTATATGCCACCGCGCTTGATACAGGAAATTTATATTGGAGGAGATTTTGATGGGCATGTGGGATGTTTGAATGAAGGGTATGAGAGAGTGCATGGAGGGTTGGGCTTTGGAACCAGGAACAAAGATGTAGAAGCCTTGTTACAAGCTGCGTCTGCATTTGACTTGGCTGTTGCCAACACATTCTTCAAAAAATCAGATAAGCATCTTATAACATACAAAAGCGGTAACCATTCTACGCAGATAGATTATTTTCTTTTAAGGAGAAACCATATTAGCTCAGTAAAAGACTGCAAAGTGGTACGGGGTGAAAGTTGGGTCTCCCAACATCGACTACTGGTCTTAGAAGTAAAATAAAAAATAAAAAAAGTGACGAACAAGGCGAAGCCCTCTCCCAAAAAATAATGGCACCAATTGGAAAATAAGGAGTGTGCGGAAGAATTTCGGAAACGAGTTGTAGTAAAATGATAGAAATGACGGATTTAGATGATATGTCAGTAAATGAATGTTGGAATGAAATGGCGATGTGTATTCGGGATGTGGCAAGGGATGTGTTTGGGGAAACGAAAGGCAAAGGAAAGATAGATAAGGATACGTGGTGGTGGAATGATGAAGTACAGAAGGTTTTGAAAGATAAAAAGCGTGCATTTAAAGAACGGAAGAACGTTGACAGTGGTGATGATGAATTGAAAGAGATGAAAAGAAGTGTATACATAGAGTGTAAAAGGAAGGCTAAGAAAGTAGTCGCTGTCGCAAGGGCTAAGGTGCAAGACAAGCTGTACCACTCATTAGAAAGCCCAAACGGACAGAAAGACTTGTATAGAATAGCCAAAGAAAGAGAAAAGAATGCAAGGGATATTGTTCATGTAAAATGTATTAAAGATAAAGCGGGAAAGATTTTGACGAATGATGAGGACATAAAAGAAAGATGGAAAAGGTATTTTGAAAAGTTGATGAATGAAGAGAATGCGTGGAGTGGAGTGTTAGAAAAAGTGCCAGTAAATACAGGTGTTGTGAAAGATATTTGTGTAGATGAAGTCAAGAAAGCCGTGCAGGATATGAAGAATGGTAAAGCAATTGGCCCTGATGGAATTCCAGTGGAAATATGGAAGTTTTTGAAAGCGGATGGATGGAAGTGGCTGACCTTATTCTTTAATAAGTTGTTGCAAGAAGAGGCGATCCCGAACGAATGGTGTAACAGTTGTCTGGTGCCCATCGTTAAAAACAAGGGTGATGTACAGGACTGCAACACCTATCAAGGAATTAAGCTCATGTCACATAGTATGAAAGTTTGGGAAAAAGTAATAGCGAGAAGAATGAGAGACGAGATTGAGGTATCACATAACCAACTCGGATTTATGCCTGGAAGAGGAACAACAGACGCCATATTTGCCATCCGCCAACTGTGCGAGAAGTACCGGCGCGTGCACAGGAACTTGCACATGGTGTTTATAGATCTCGAGAAGGCATACGACAGGGTTCCCCGAAAAGTTCTGTGGTGGGCAATGAAAGAGAAAGGAGTGCCTGTGAAGTACTTGCAGCTTGTAAGGGCCATGTACAGTCGACCTTGTACCCATGTTCGGTCCGAAGCTGGCGGCACTGGTGAGTTCAATGTGGCTGTAGGTTTGCACCAGGGGTCGGCTTTTAGCCCTTGTTTGTTTTGCTTTTGCCGACGACATTGTTCTCATCGGAGAAGACGCAACCAAGGTACAGAACAGTCTGGGAAAATGGCAGGGCAAATTGGAGAGTGTCGGACTGAAGATAAGCAGGACAAAAACCGAGCACATCGATGGTCCATCCAGTTTTGCCCATATTGCCTTAGAATCTAAGGCAATATGGGCCTAAAATCTAAATAACCAAAAATCGGAACAGACTGGTAGGTGTACACCATCTAAGGCTTAGATGGTGTACACCTACCAGTCTGTTCCGATTTTCGGTACCTCGGTTCAGTAGTACAAAATGATGGTGAGATAGAGAAGGATGTAAGAAGTCGAATAAATGCGGGATGGATGAAATGGCGACAGGTCTCAGGAACAATTTGCGATCCACGTATGCCCCTTAAGCTTAAGAGGAAAATATATAAAACGATCGTAAGGCCTGTCGTATTCTATGGATCTGAGTTTTGGGCAACAAAAGGGACGGATGAACAAAAGGTGCACGTGGCTGAGATTCGAATGCTGAGGTGGATGTGTGGAGTGACGCGAATGGACAGAGTAAGGAATGAGTACATAAGAGGAAGTGTGAAAGTGGCGCCAGTGATTGAAAAAATGAGGAGCAACAGGCTCATTACATGCATGGTATGGGCATGTAATGAGAAGGGAAGAATGGCATGTAACTAGGAGAGTGCTTGGTATAAATGTTGATGGATTTACGAGTAGAGGTAGGCCAAAGAAAAGATGGATGGATTGTGTGAAGGATGACATGAAAAAGAAAGGAGTGAGTGTTGCGATGACGGCTGATAGAGGAGAATGGAAGAAGAACACATGTTGTGCCGACCCCACATAATGTGGGAAAAGGGCAGGAAGATGATGATGACCGCGCTTGATACATTTCTATAACAGATTTTTTTCCTTTACTTTTAAACCCTATATCTTAAAAACCCCTTGTCTAATTTGGTTCTATAAGTTACCAGTTCATATCTCAATTCTAATCTGTTGACCTGCCAAATTTTATGCAATTCGGATTGACGGTTCAAAAGTTATAGTCGAAAACAAACAAACTTACAATGCCAAATCGCCCTAGTTGAGATCTTCGCTAAATAAATAAATTACTGCTAGTCAATTGACATAATCTAGTCCCTGTTTAATTAATATACAAACATCTGCCGGGCGATTATGTAATTCTGATACTATAAAAACATTGATACTAACGGCTCTCATTTACTATTGATAAATTGGTGTTACCGAAGGTTGATGTTGATTATAAGTTAATGCTGTCGTATGAATAGTACTGAGATAGAAACTGAACGTAAGTAATACCAATGTATGAAAAAATGGCTAATGCTAATAGAAAGTGATTGACATTAATAGTATCAAGAGTTCCATAATAATAATTAACATTAATTAAAGATAATGTAGAGGCCTGTTACATACAGGCCGCATTAACTACCATTAACACACTAATATTATAAATGCGAAGGTTTGTGCGTGTGTGTCTGTTACTTCATCGTATATAGCACGCTTGCAAAGCCACGGGGAAAGCAAGTTTATTTACATTCATTCAATGATTGTACTGGAACTCAAACTAGTTTCTTGTCAATTCTTCACGGACTTATTGTATTATATAATGCTTAAAATGAGATGCCTATAATAACAGTATACACTATTGAATAATACGACAAATATTTAGTACTATCCGCCAATCTTGTCACTTCACCGAGCGCAGGAATGAAAGCATTTCATTCAGAGCTCTTTTGCTCGTTACTTGTGATGCGGTGTTAGTCGTTCTTCGTCTCAGTGCGGAGCGAATCAATGGTTCCTGATGCCTCGTGGAGGCGAAACACGTGTCAATTTTCTTTTAGTACAAACTCAATAGAATATATTTGCGGAATTGTACTAAATATGTGTCTATCTATTCAATATTTTATATTAGATTTTAATCAATATCACACCTGAATCAATTATCTATACGCTTCCAGTTGGATACATGGCGGTACACAGCACGTAACCACATAATGTATGTGCCAGACGGCGCGGTCTCACAGCGGCCGCCGCCGAAGCCCGAGTTGATGCACCACAACACGCGCCTGAAGGCAGAGCCCTTCGACCACGTCAAGAGCAAGGAAACCATCTCTGCACTCGCGAGGAGCCAGGTATACACTCATATTATTTAAATGTGTAACTCGCACGCTATAATTTTTAAGATTCCGAAGTCCGTAAAGAACCCTTATACCTAGTTTCACTATGTCCGTTTATGTCTGTCTGTCCGCCCTTAATCTTGCTCGCAGACTATTAAAATAAATAATAATAAATAAAATATTTATTCAAAATTCTTTAACTTTTATTTAACTTTGCTCTAAATTTCCGATCCAAATTTTTTTTATAAGGCTCAGCTCACTTACTAAAATCAGAAAATGCTGACAGATCCAGATGAAGCTTCAAGCGCCATCTTGAAAAAAAGTTTTTGGCCGATATCTCGGAAACTATGCACTTTAGGGCAAAACTTATGGAGACCATTATTGTAGAGAATAAAATTTCTGCATCTTTTGTTTCTAGTAAACTTTTTTGTAAAACGTACCGTTTACGATTTATGGCCCAAGTTGACCAAAAACAACGTCTATTTTGACTGTACTAATAATATAACAAAAACTAAATCTTAATTAGACAAATCCTGTGGTTCAGGTGAGAAGAGCTTAAATATAATCTAAAATAATGACTTATTTAATATTATATTAAACATGATAAATAATAAATAATATAAGGTACATTTAAGTCTGTAATTCAGAAAACTTAACGAATTCTAAAAAAACGAAATCAATCACAACTATTCACAACACAATTAACAACTTTTCTGTATGATAGACGTGCTTTGAAGAGAATCCTTAAGGATTGTCTTACTATTAGGTACTGTAGTTGAGAGCATAGATAACTAACGCATTTAGTCGATTATAGAGAAGCGGACCAAGGATTAGTATAATTATTATTAGTATTATCGTGATAAAAATTGCACGGTAATGGTCATTAGTGATCCCTACAAAGTTCCTTGTGAACTTCGTAACTTATTTTTAACTTTTTGAAAGAAACATTTTTAACCTCAACGGTACTGCGCTGTACCGATCTGTGTCCAGACATGTACCGAAGTCGCGATATCGCGTCAAGAAAACAATTGTTGAACAAAGTGTCATATAACCCACTTAATGGTAAGTGGTTACTTAACCTATGCTTAGTCGCTTGCACACACGCACATTGCCGGCACTAGTAATCATTATCACTTTCAAAAATCAAAATGTACGAAATTGTGAGTTATACTGTACATTGTACACGACCAAGGACAGAAAAACGAAGCGTAGGACGACCCCCACCCGATGGACTGACGACATTGTAAAGATCGCGGGAAATCGGTGGATAGAGAGGGCTCAAAATCGTTCTACCTGGAAATCTATTGTGGAGGCCTATGTTCAGCAGTGGACTTCTAAGGGCTGATGTGATGATGACTGTTCATTTTGATAAACACTGCTTTACTCACTTATTATTTTCTCTAATATTCTCTTTATGATTCGAAACAGTGTCGATGCCCCTATAGACAAAATACGTGATTAAAACCAGTTTTTATCAAAATGTGTAAGTTCTTTTGTTAGCTTGTGCAGTAAATCACTGCGCAAGCTGACTCTTGCTCTAATGCCCTTAAAACATAAACAAGTATGCTTGAAGACAAAAAATCTGGCTCTGTAGTGGCTCCCACCAAGACGGACTTTTACTGTTGAGTCCTACCACCAGGTAAAATTATTATTTAAATAAATAATAATTATTGATGGACAATGCACACAACACCATCTAGCCCCAAACTAAGCATTGCTTGTATTATGGTGACCAGATGACTGATAGAATACTTATATATGTGATTCCGTTGTCGTTTTGGTGTCTGTACTGTTAAGACAATGTAAGTGTAATTTAAAAAAAAAATATACATACTTTATAACACCCAGACACAGGACAAACACCTATATGTTCGTCACACAAATGTTTATCCTGGGAGGGAATCGAACCCTCAACTTATAGCACAGAAGGCAGAGCTACTACCAACTGAGCTGCCAGGCCAGTCAGTGAAGAAGTGGTAGATGTGGTAGAAGTGGTCTTGTTTTAACTATTTACTATTCCACATGAAACTATTGTGCGTTGTGTGTGGAATTATTTGGGTATGGAGACAGTCAGTTCAATTTGCTTGAATTTTCCCAGGATGCGACTTCAACGGGTAAGATCGGCGTGGACGGCACGAGTGTGACGTCAGAGAAGGAAGCAGAATACGGGCTTGTTGGCACGCCATCGCCCCGGCCCGGCTCTGGTCCGGACCGGTCACCGCTCATGACTTGGGGCGAGATCGAAGGCACCCCCTTCAGACTGGACGGTGGAGATACGCCTTTACCTGCGTAACTATTCTTTATAATACTTTTTTTTGTGTGTTAGTATCATAGGTATTTAAAAATACCGATGATCGCCTACTGGTCGAAATTCGACAAAAATTTAAAGAAAATCTTAAAAAAAAATTGCATTCTGCACTCCTCTATAAGTGTGCAAAATTTCTTACGCCTCCTTCCGCACAATTTTCGTAAAAAGGGGTACAAAGATTTTGCTTCACGTATAATATACAAGGTGTCCCTGAAAATAGTCTCCAAAGATAGAACACCCATTGGGGTACCCGAATCACCCCAATGTATGTTCCGGGATTTTTATAGTTTTCGAGTTATGATTTTTTTCCCGAATTTTTCAAAATTTTCGACTTGAACAACTTAAAAAATTCTTTAAAAAAAAGTAGTAAACTTTCTTGCGATTTTTTTTTTGCTACTGAATTTTTATGAGTTGTTTTTTTATGCATAAAATAATCAGCTACGTGACTTTGATGAAAGCTATGAAAATGTTGGTGTAAAGTCAGAAAATTACATTCGGTGAATTATGACTTAAATTTTCAACTTTAAACTAAAAATCTTAACAAGTGATTTCGTGGTTCTGAAATAAGCCTTAGAATTCTCCAGACTCTCAGCTTTCATAATCATTTTAAGGTTTTATTTATTTTAGTTTAGCTAAATTTTTGAAAAAAACAACAATAAATATTTATTAATTAATTATTTAGAAAAAGTTTTCAAAATGTCGACCTTCTTGGTCGATACAAATCCTACATCGCCTTAAAAAGTTTTATTAGTTTTATTTTAAGCGCTGTAACTAACTCGAAAACTATAAAAAATCGCGGAACATACATGAGGGTGATTCGGGTACCCCAAGGGGTGTTCTATCTCTGGACTTTCGCTTGACACAATTTTCTGGGACACCCTGTATATAGATATGAGTATTCTATCAGCAATTACCGTTATACAAGCTATGCTTATATTGGGGCTGGATGGTGTTGTGTGCATTGTCCTCCAATATTGATCTATTATGTTGCTGTTATAGTGTGGGTGCTGGCGCAGCGTATCGTATGCTAGAAGGCGGAGTTCGAGAGCGCATAGCTTTGCAACTTGCGGAACAAGTCGCCAAGAGACGCAGGCCCACCACGCCGAGAATAGCTCCACCCACACCCAGGTATACCATGCCAGAACCCAGGAGATCTCGACAGAATGATATTACGAATATTTCACCCTGAACTGAGATCGCGATGCCTGTATTATATATACGAGTATCTTCCTGTTACTTGCACCGTCTGTGTAAATATGTCAGTAGGTATAATTGAGTACTAATAAATGTCCGAAGTCTTCCCAAAATTCAACGGATTCACATTTCTACTCTGATGCTTTAATTCTCTCTTTAAATTATAAAACAAAGAAAGTAAGAGATGAACACAATACATAACCTATCTAACGATTGAAGCAAGCTCTTATTTACATTTACAAAGAGGTATCTAAATTAATAATAAATACCCTAAAGTGAATGGCGTGCGACGCGAGCCGCAATTTATTTCAATTAGTTAACCTTACCATGCTTACCTAGATTCTTACTTACATTCATAGGGAGCGAAGTTTATTCTGTTTCTGGGTGTTATAAAGTATCATAAGTAGGTTATGTATTTAAAAATATATATCTCTCATGACAAACATAATCGAACGCGTTGCTCATATCAAAGAATACCTGCTGAGACAAACTTATTTTGGTCAACATTTTCAAATATCGCTTTAACTTGATTAAAAGCGGCTAAGTGGATTTACCTTTCTGGAATCCGTTTTGGTTTGTTAAGCTAATTAGTAATCCTAGAGTGCATAGTGCATAGCAATTTCACCCTATGCACATATCTGTTCATTTACATGGAATCACCCCGTTCTGACTTAAAATACTATTTCCGAAACAACCTGTATATACATTTATATTTAATTCTTTAGTTTCAGGAGCAATACAGAGCGTCTAGCCAGTATGTCGCCAGCTGCTCGGAAGTTAGCCGCCAAACACCTACTGTCTCCACGACTCAGACTAACCCCTAACGACGTCGGTATACACCACGCCTCGCCCAAACGAACACCCTCCAAAAGCCGACTGCTCACGCCTACGCATAAAAAACCCACGACTACACCCTCTGAAAATGAAACACAGAATAATATCACAGACAATTTACTGCAAATCAATCTCGCTAAGAGAACTAGGGTGCAGGCTCTGGAGTTTTTTAAGTAATTAAGATCTAGGATATGATAATTAAGAAGGATTTAATAGGTTAGTCTATGTGGTATAACTTTTGTATACTATCTTTGTATTGGACATCATTTTCACTCAAGTTTATCTCGTGATCATGGCGCATGCAAGTGTGCCGATATTTCTGGAAGAAATAAAACTGACATATCATGGTAAATATCCCGTTTTGAGTGAAAATTATAGTCTCCGCGGGTCTAAACAAATACCTCGCGCTTAGTTATCCTTTGAGGAAAGATCAAGTTTTATAGAAATGATGATAGTAACAGTCGCGTGTCTTCGTCTTCCTATAATGATATCTGTCTGGATGACAATTTCAATAAGTAAAATTTTACATATAATTTGATACTGCGGAAAATCATTCCGTGTTTTAATCAACACCTCTCTACATGATAACTAAAATGAGTCACATGTCAGTCGTACGTTATACGTCATGCATGGAAAGGACGTGCGATGTCAATTTTAAATGATTTTCACAATCTCATTTTTTAAGTTCAATCTTCGTGTATCTCTTTTTTAGTGTATCATCAATCAAATAGCTGGAACAAAACCAAAAAGAATCTGTTTACAGCTATTTGTTATTAAAATAGCTATAATATCGGTATTAGAAGGTATTTTTCTATAAACTGTAATATAAGTCCTTTTTGTCTTGAAAAAATATGCGTTGTCATATTAATCACGTATAAAAACTTGCGTTATCAACTTATCACACAAACATAAACCTACTATAGTACCTACTTAGCATACATACCTGTGTGAATGTATTCTAAACAAAAAACGTGTGCGTCTCGGGACGCCCGACAGAAGTGATAAGGTAAGGACACCAATTATGGACACATTAAGGGTCGTGATGAAAGATTTTGATAAAATTGAGCTGTTTGTTTTAAATAGAATTACCAGATCAAGATCATTTGGTAGCTGAATAACTAAGCTATGCTCACTTACGAGATAAATGCGACGAAAATCTCACCATGTATTTCCCCAGTAATGGACAGCAAAAATCCACTGATGGACACCCAATTATGGACGAACTCCAGTTATAGACACCCAATTATAAACAAGACCTAGTTATATACACCCACTTATGGACATACTACCTATTTATTTTTTAAAGGTGTATATCGAGGGTGCAGTGTTAAAACCCGATAAATGCAAAAAAACTAAAATTCGCTTTTATAACCCACTAGATTCAGATTTTTTTTCTATTCTTAGTGATGTTTTCAGTTAAACTGATTTTTAAGTGTAACATAGAGAAAAACAAACCAAAAAACCCAGTAAGTGCATAACTAAGAAATTATTTTAGTTGAAAATACTCTAAAGCAACTTATGGCTTAACTTTAAATATGTGTGTTGCGAGAGAACCAGATAATGTGTATTTATTGGTATTTAAAGCTCAAGGATAATCACGTTATTCACACTGACACAAATGATAAAAGCAGATAACTTTGTATAACGGATTTTAACATGAAAATTAATTCATGACAAACACAAATGACAAAACAAAAATTTATCTAAAATTAAAAACAATTAAAAATGCTTACTGGGTTTTAGCTCTAGATGATTTTTCATAAATACATACATGATACAATACAATACAATACAATACATGAAATATGAAGATATGAAATCGAATAAATTATATTTATATCTAAACAATATCGTAAACATCCATGTATATTTACTAACTGGGTATTTGCACTATCCGATAGTCAACATTTTTATTCCAACGCTTGTCCGGGGAAGAACCTAATAAGTGTGTTTGTCAGTTTGACCTCGAGATCCTACTTAGAGCCAGATTCAGGTGACAACTCTTCAAAACGTATAGATTCTGACAAAGATTCTATTCATGTTCCTGAATCAAATAAAAATACTCCAAATTGCGGAGTTTGGATAATTCCTGAAAGTTCAAGTATTTTACAAAACGGAGATCAAACTCCTGAGAAGCTTGCAAAGATGATTTTTAAAACTATAATGGAACGAGTTTGGAAACCAGTTAAACCTCTAAAACGACGTATGGGAATAAAAAGCCAGTTAAACCTTTAAAACGACGTATGAGACTTTCAGGAATTATCCAAACTCCGCAATTTGGAGTATATTTATTTGATCCAGGAACATAAATAGGATCTATGCCAGAATTTATACGTTTTGAAGAGTTGTTACCTGAATCTGCCAACGGAATTGAAAAAAAACATAAGTAAGGTAAGAAAATTGGAAGGACTTTCTTATTTTACCAAAGGTGTTACTAGACCAGCTAAGATTCCGAAGCCTGTACAATGTGATAAATTATTTTTTAAATGCATTGCATTGAAAATGAATTGAGTTTACTAGTGAAGAACGTGAAAGTTTATGCCGAAATTTCCAAAAAATAGATTTCAAAGCTAAAAAAAACTTCATCTTATCTTGCATTAAAGTTCAGCCTATCAAGTAAGTAATACAGAAGGCATCAATTAAAAAAAACCGATTATTTAGTAAACAATGCTTCTTTCAGACAAACAATGATAAAGCCCAAGTGTGTCAAAAGTTTTTATGGTGACGTTGTGCGTGAGCGTGGATGTCATCTTAGATGCAAAAGCCTGTGGGATTTAATGCCGTAGATGACCAACGAGGGAAAAAAGAACCACCTCAATACAAAAAAAGAAGAGTTTGTTAAGCAACACATTGAGGACTTTCAGGTGATGTATCTTGGTCCAGACGTAATGTCAGTAAACAACAGTAGGTACAGGTTGTATGAAGAGAAATGTGTTGAATAAGAAAAAACGCCAGTTATGGCATTTAAATATCGTAACATATTAATTTGCGAATACAAAGTCAAAGTCAAAAGATACTTTATTCAATACAATCACAATGATCACTTTGAATTGAAACGTCTTACATACTAGGTGAATTTAGGTGTCAATTCAGTTTTTTAAACCCTATGAAAGACTTTTGTGGTATTAGCACGAAGTACGAAAAATCTGAATCGAGTTCTGAAGAAGTTCTAGAAGATGAATACCGAAAGCATATACAGCGGATGAAAATATATCAAGCAGCAAAAGACGCCCATAAAGATCGCGCCAACACGGATGAAACATTTATGTCTATAACTATGGATTTACAAGCTTTTCTACAGATACCTACTGAAGGTGAAAGTATATTGTACTAAATGATAAAATTAGTCCTATAAAATTTTACCATTTATGAAGCACGTCTCCCAAATAAAGCTTACTGCCTATGCTTGAGTGAAATAAATGGAAAAAAGGGCAGTTGCGAGATAGGTACTTGTCTCTTCCACAATTTATCTACAGAGCTCAGCTCTGTCACGCTTTTAGGATACCTAAGGGCTTAGATTTATTTCAGACAATAGGCAATACTTCCACTACGACTTGAAGGTGGATTATTGACACAGATATTTTCAGTACCACTCAAAATACTAGATATATTTTGAGAGGTACTGAAAATGTCTACAATGTCTGTCATTTGGAAATGTCTACGAGGGCGAGGGCGAAGCGACTATCAACCAATATGCAATTACCAGAACAATTGGAGCTATTATACCAAAGCCAGTTTCCAATCAGTATTGCCGAAAATAATATTTGGAAACAATGTGTAGAAAATAAATCATTCCCAAGGAATTTTATGGGTTACACAGCCTGAAAACATTCAACGACATACCTAGATCTGATACCGACAGTGATTAGTTATTTTAGTAGAAATTACGGTGATTATCATTTGATTTTTAATTCATAAAGCCAATAAGTAACAAAAATGTATATTTAATTTTGGGATAAAACCCAATAAATCAGCCCCTCAATTTACTAATTTGAATTTTATGCAAAACTTTATTATATAACATAGACTAAAAACATAAAAAATATTATCATAGATAATATTTTTAATCTTACTAAGTGACTAAGTAATTTGCATTTACTTATATAATAAAACTAATTTTGATTGCCAGCAAATTTAAACATTGATTATCTCGAAAGTTATTTTTTCGCACTTATCGGGTTTTATCACTGCACCCTCGATATAAAATAAACCACGGAATAGAAATAGAATAGTATGTTTATTATTAAAAACCAAAAATAAAATAAAAACTCACTTCAAAAAACAATCAACACCTCAGTAGAAAGAAACTAGAAAGTGTAGCTACAAATTCACAGTAAACAAAATAGATCAACAATTTAAGTTTAACCTTATACAAAATCTAAAAAGTAGATAAATCAAATCTATCTTATCGTAATATCAACTTTCGGAGTCTTTGTTTTGAGCAACAATTACGTTATAAAATGAATTGGAATCATAAATATTTAAAGAGATCAACGTTTTTACTACTATCTTATTGTAGTCTTTGTTTTAAGCTATCATTACGTTAATATGAGCATTAATAATTAATAGGAGCCCTATTAACTTTGGTATCGAGATAATTATTTTTTCGATACAACATTACTGTAAAAAATAAATATTAAATCAACAAAACATCAATAGAATCTATCATTGGCATAAACGAGATCAATCAAGGTTTTCACTTTAGTAACAGCAATTACTTTTTTATCTGTTAACTGTAATTTACCTTTATTTTGTAAACGGGGAATACTTGATCATATCCCTCACGGTATAAAAACCTCTTTTATTTGATAAAACTGGTTTGTCAATAATCTCTATTATATTCTCTCTTTTGTACCAAATTGTATCCTTCTTTTTCGGCCATCTGAAAGTATTTCCTGTTGAGAAGGTCATTGTACTTATTTCATAGTAGCCATTATCAATTTTCTCAACAATTCCTGGAAAATACTCTCCTTCATAGTTAACCATAACGTAGCACCCTTTAAAAAGTTTAGTTGCAGATTTCTGACTCAATTGTTTGTTACCTTCAGACTCAATCAACTTGGTCCTTTGTTTTGAAATGTCTTTTTTTTCGTTTTCTGGATGCTTCTTCAATTTCTTCCACCCAAGATTCCATTTCACTGCAATAGCTATCATCACTCTCAGCATATTGAATTTCTGCGTCTGTTTCATCTGAAGATATTATATCATAGCTAGTTTTGCGTTGCATTTTTCGGGGTTTTTTCAATTTATTATTGCATTCTTTCTCTTTCAACTGTCTTTTTTCTTCTCTTGCATGTGCACGTTTTTCTTTATCGAGTAGTTTAATTTGTTTATCCGAATCTTTGTATTTTTTCTTTTGATTTTCTTTTCCTCCCTTTCTCTGACTCTATTTCATCAGGCCAAAAAAGATTTATCTTAAATGGTGACGGTACATACATACCGTGTATATATTTGTCGGGTGTTTTTTCTTGGATAGACACATTTGTTGCCTGTCGAGAAGTACTGGGCTGTGGCTGAATCACATGTAAGCGATTGGATGATTTTTCTGGTTCTTGCATATGATTTTGTGTCATTGGTTCTGGAATATTAGGTGTGATTGATGCTTGAATGGTTGGCTCTTGTATGGTTGATACCTGTATAGTTGGTTCTTGAATGGATGGCTCTTGAATGGTTGGCTCTTGAATGTTTGGTTCTTGTGTGTTTGCAACTACTATTGGTAATGATGACTGGATGACTGGTTCATGCTTAGTATAATTTATGTTCGTTGAGCTACCCACCTCTGACTTCATTGCTGCCCATAACACGTAAAGAGATGTATCTTCATCAGGTAGGCAAATATCTAAGATATTTCTTTTTTTGTAAAACATTTCGTTGAACATAGTAAATTTTTCGGAGTCAAATATTGTGACAATTTCATTTTCTAGTTTGGCCATCCATTTTGTTTTATCGTCCATGTTCTACTCATGCATTTGTTTCCTACTTTGAGTCTTAATTTTAGTCATATCAACATATTCTGGTCCGAAAGGGCAAAATCCAGCACCACGAAAACCATTTTTAATAGAATCGCTTGTTAACTCATCTAGGGCAGTTTTCAAAATTGGGGCAAAGTGTTCTTTTTTTAAAACTTGCCCCAGATGTTCGATCTTCCAGTTATTGACAGCTTTTTTCCAAGACTGTTTCAGTGGTTTAAAGACTGACAGGTCCATAGGTTGAAGAATGTGTGTGCTGTTGGAGTGTAACGCTATGATTTCTATGCCTTTCTCAGAGCAGAAAGCGGATAAATGTAACGTTAAGTGCGATTTGTGGCAATCGAGGAAAAACAGTATTGGTCTTTCTATATTTTGCTGAGTCAGCCAGGGTTCAAATACATTTGTCATATATTCATAAAATGTGCTTCCACACATCCAGCCACTTTCGGAACGTCCGATTCCCCAGTTTTTAGGAAAGTTCAAAGATATAGCTGCTGGGATTCTTTCGTAACTAAAGGCTACCATGAGAGGTGCCAATTGTCCAGCAGCATTCCCAGTTATTAATACTGTGAGGTTATCCTTTTCGTCTCTAGATGTGCTATAACGTGCTTGTGCCCTTTCTTTGCTAAAACCTTTCCTGGTTTCGGGGCCAAAAAAAATGCACTTTCATCAGCGTTAAAAACTCGCTCAGGTTGATCAATTACCGACGTCATATTGCTATTTTCGATGTATTGGTCCACTTCTGTTGTGAATATCTTCTTCGGTGACGTTATCCCTATTTGTGGTAAAATTTTGTGCTGTGCGTGAAGTTACACTAGGGTGTCGTTTCAAAAATAAGCTGTACCATTTTTTTCCAGGTCGATTGGCAACGAATGGTGTCTCAATTTTTTTATCCACAATGATTTTTTGCACACTGTCTATGAGGTCTTCTTTTGTTACGGGAATGTGCTTGTCGGACATATCAAGAATCCATTTCTCTAAAACGTTCTCTTCATTTTGAGTCAGGTTGATCCCAGGGCCCATTATACATACTTGTGGACTTATGCCTGAAATTTTGTTGTGCAGAGTTATTCTCGGTACACCGTATTGTTTAGCCGCAGCTGCAACTCTAGACCCATTTTTGACAGCTTGTATAGCCTGAGACATCTGCAAAGGTGTGTAGTCTTTTCTTGGCGCCATTCCTGTATGAAAATTGGATAATTTGAATATTGGAAAAATCAACATGACCAAAATTGGATTGTATGCTTTTGCCAGTAATGGACACCCTTGTCCATTATTGGAAGCCATTACTGGAATGAGTTTTTAAAACAATATTGTCACTCAGTAAATAAAAATCAATTTAATTAGTTAATTTGTTATTGACATAAAAAATAAAATAGGTTTCGACACTTATCCATGATTAGTAAACGATGAAATAAAATATCCAGTGATGAACATAACCAATAATTTCCAAAACATTTATGCAATTGAAACATAACCTTTAAAATTAGCTTTCTTGAAAATCATTAATTTCATGAAATAAAGTTATTATTGTACAACAATCAATGGTTAAATCAATACCAAGAATCTATACTTACTTCCTTAGTGATTTTCTTAGTAAATCTGGATGAAACGAAAATATCAACACTACGGCAAACACATCGGCTTCGCCATTTTGAACAAGATGGCCAAATCAGTCAATGTCATAATATTTGACACATTGACTTTATGACGTTTACGTTATTTATTTTATTTTATTTATTTAGACGGTTGCCATTGCAAATATTAGCATTAGTTTCCTTATTTTTAAAGATTACTTGTTTTTTAGTCTATCAGTGGGTAGTCGTCCAACACCGGTGTCTTTACCTTAACTTAAATTAATCTAACTAGCGCTGTGGGTTAGAGTGAGAGAGGAGGAGCCTACCTACCGCTGCCGTTTGCGTGAGAGAAAGGGACAGACAGCCAGACAGACTGGTGCCGTAACGCGTTACGTAATGAAGCTGTTTACCCTCCTATAAGAAGTTATCACTTCAAAAGTATTGTAAAGGTTCTATAAAAAGCTTTTAATATTCTTGTGCAGGTTGCGAGCAAAACTTCTTTAACGCCTGCAGGTGTTCATATTAATACATCTTTTTTAAGATGAGTTCTTTATACGCGTTTGCATGGCAGCTCAAATTCTCCGCGTGTCAAAGTAGGCACGACTGAACGCGGACGAATGAATTTTTTTGCCCAACTGATGTTATAATGCTCTCTGTATAGTGTGCTTTGTGGTACTTCGATTGTGACTTGAATTTCCTTTATTGTTTGAATAGGAAAAGGATTTTTTTTCATGTATAGGGTGTTTGTAAAGACGTTACTATATTTACTTCTATAACCTCGAATGGGCATGGCGTTTTTCTGGATATTCTGAGCAACTCGTACTTTTCGTAATTGCTTGGCAGCTCGATTCTAGTTTTTAAGTTGCTTAAGCCCATATTTTTGCCATTTTCGAGGTAGGAATGGCCTCTCACTGGCAAGGTTATAGTATCGTTATAGAATTCTAGATTTCTAGATTATAGAATCTACGAGACGTACATCGTGGACGATGTAGTGATAAGCTTTGAATACATTGTAATTTTTATTTTGCCCTCCACACGAATCGCAGAAGGTGTCGCATCGTTTGAGGACAGCGGTTGATTGAGAAGTCAAAAATAAAGGTACACACTTCGTCGGATCTCTTCCTTGCGTATGTTTTCGGGTAAGCATAGAAGTAGGACTTCTTGCCTGACAAATTGTGTATATTAAAAGAGTTAATTGACAGTTGTCTCTTATAATAAACGTCGTTGGGCAGCGAAACATTATTTTGGTAATCCATCGCTATAGCTACCAAATGAGCTTTCCCTCATAGCGGGTTTTCCAGTAAGTCGCTTCCGGTCATATAATACTTCAGCCTTCTTCTTGTGTATCAGATTTTCCAGTTTTATCTTTCGTAATTCAGTTTCATCATTACAGGCAGTTATTTTCGTCGCAAAAACTGCAAGTATCCATCTGAGGATAGTCGAATGAAATTACGTGTTGAAAATGTTACGGTAGGTTTCTTAAGATGCAATCAAAAATTCATGTGTTTACTGAAACTTTGCAAATTTTTTTTTAATATTTAGGTCTTCTGGTAAATATTACCTTCTGGTGTCTTTGAGGGCTTAATGGCTTTAAGGGTATCTTCGTGTAGCCTTCGGTGATTGCCACAACTTTTGCCGCGTTTTTCCTTGGGGCTACTCCAGTTAATCAAAGTTTTTTTTTAATAATTAAGTTTGCCCTTGCCGATACCGTGGATGGACATGAAAGCATTCGTACATACAGGAACTCTTCTTTCTTCACTAGTACTCTTCTTCTTATCGTATCACTAGTTATTTCTAACCAGTGTGGTGAAAGGATTAAAGTGCGCCTCAGAGGCCCCTTTCGTTCACTATACTCTGTAAGCATACGACGCCTCATGTCCTGTTCCGGGTTCTTCTATGTTTACAGGGCGACGTTGTTTCACACACATGACTGTTATGAGTCCGCAGAGATATCAATTTTGTGCATTGTGTATCTGTAAGCTATTGAAATAATCAAGTAGGTATATGTTTTCTTTCATCAGAACTTACGGCTTCAAAACATTTTAATCGCTTACAGCCACACGGTTCTCCACATTCGTGGGCTTGTGTTCTAATTTTTTTTATTACCTCAGTAGTTCTCCCAGTTATTGGGTGCTTCTTTAAGCCGCTTATCGGTTTTTCTGTTCCATCACTATCACTAATTTTGAAGCGGAGCTAATGATCTATAAACGCCAGGGTGGCGAAAGCGTGCACTCAAGCGTGCAAAAAAACGTATTTAAACAATGAAAATCAAATTAAAAGCAGAAAAACTAATGCAAAACAAACAATAATGTTAAGGTAAATGGGGGATTAGTTGACACATAGGTCGGAATGGCCAACTTTAGAACTGTGTAGGGTGACCAAAATTACTTATTGTAATAAATCATTATACGTTCCTAATGAATTATTGTTTTGTAGATTGTTGCATTGTAATCAAATATTTCGTAAGTGAAGGTAACAAAAAAATATGCAATAAACAATTGAAAGTATCAAATGCACCAAATGTTGACATACTAAAATTTGGCTTGTATAGGAAGTTGACACTATAGTTGGTCCAATAGTTGACATGTAATAAAAAAAATATAAATATGAGTAGTACTTAATTGGTTTATTTATGAACTAATTAAACA
The DNA here is from genome assembly GCA_948098915.1 of Lampropteryx suffumata. Lineage (NCBI taxonomy): Eukaryota > Metazoa > Arthropoda > Insecta > Lepidoptera > Geometridae > Lampropteryx > Lampropteryx suffumata. The sequence goes on from OX402562.1 coordinate 7,132,402, forward strand.
ATGGAACAACAAACAGAAAAATCTTATTTGTCAAGATTATATTACTCTTAAAAATAGCAGTCAAGAGGTAACTAAGAAGGAAACAGTCATTAGTTTAGAAAACAGTCTTATGGATAAAGAAATCTAATAATTGGTTCTCTTTTAAATAAAACCTAAACAAACCTAAATATGGTAAAATCATACTCAAAGAACAACCGTTCTGGGCGATCAATTTGACAAGCAGGCAGTTTAGCAACCATGTCTTCGTTATTAACGAAGGACTTGTCTTCTACAACAGGCCACTTAAATTTACCATGTTCGTCATACTTTAAGAATGTAACTTCAAATCCGAGGCCTTCGTCTCCAATTTTGTCAATGATTTTTCATACGAAATGTTTAGTTTTCTTTTTTGCTCTAAATCGGATGACCACAAAATCATTTATCTGTAGTGACTTCTCATTTTTAGTTGGTGAGACATTTATAGGATCTTCACGGTCAGATAATAGATCTTGACTTTCTATACTTTCTTCATTAGGTGCCTCAAAGCTGACATCTAGGGTAGATGAACCAGATTCGACCCAATCAGTTTCAACATCACTACTGTCACTTTCTTTAACTATTTTCTTCCTTTTTTAGTCTCTTGGAGTTTTTTTTAGCTTTTGCTGTCTTTTTATTCTGATTTTCCTCTTTCTTTTCTTTTCTTTTTCGAATATTTTCGTTTTTCTTTCGTTCTTTATCTCCTTTTTCCTTTTAATGTTTTAGCAAATACTGAATATATGACACAGAACTAACCACGGCTGGCACTTTTTCTTTTGGTCATCTCTTACTGGAGCTAGGTTTTTTTCGGGTAGGTAAATAGGTAGTACTTGACACCATATGCATGCATAGTTGACACCCCTGTCAAGTATTGCTGCTAGTGATAGCAGCTGGACTCACTATCTACAGAAATGATTGTCACCGTACACTTATTACTATCATCATGCAAATTGGACTTATACTTAAAAAACCAGTAGTTGACATGGATGTCAATTACTGCAAATATTAAAAAATGCGTAACTAGTAATTGACACACACAAAAATAATTAAAGCCATTATATCCACGAGGTTAAAAGTAAAGCCCGGGCAATAAACATGAATGAATAATATTATCATGCATAAACTATATGAATAAACTATATGAATATCTGCCAAAGAAAACACAAAAATTTGACTGATTGTAAATTCACTCACCTCTTTCAATTATTTTAGAAATTACAAAAAAATCATTTCTCGCACACGCACGCTGAAAAATACTCGCCAATACACAATGGTGAAATCAATGTTGCCGATATACAAAAACTAATGTGTTCGGATATATTTCCTATCAAACGGGTGCGTTTACGTGACCTATTCTTATAAAAGAGTGTCTTCAAAGCTATCCAAAGTTGAAGGTGTCAACTATTACCTCAATGTCAACTAAGCCCACAGTTACCTTATTGAATTAAGGATTCTGTAACCGCCAAATCACCCACCCGATGGACTGACGACATTGTTAAGATCGCATGAAGTCGGTGGATGGAGAGGGCTCAAAATCGTTCTTCCTGGAAATCTATTGGGGAGGCCTATGTTCAGCAGTGGACTTCATAAGGCTGTTATGATGAACCGCCAAAACTCACCTTATGAACAATGACTGTTTGATTTGAGGAATGACAGTTCAAAAATTGCCTGATTAAAAAATATTCCTTTATTGTTTCCTTTATTCTTTATTGTACACAAACATTGAACAAATTTAGAAACATACTTATTATATGGCATGTAGTACCTACACCTGTGCCTGATAAAAAATAGCATATTTTGTCTTAGGTTCAAAGTGACATTGCATCTTTCTTTCCTGTTTTGGAAAATATTGCACGTTTCTTTACTGGAACCAGTTGATACCTATGGCAGGTTTTTGACCAGTCCATATTTTTTTTAGACTTAGCACGTTTTTACCCCCTGTCTCGCAACAATTTACCATACCATACTTCATCACAAACTGAACAACTTGGCATCAATATCTCAATTACATCGCACGTTCTTTCCCCGTCTGAATTTCAAATTGAAGAAGTGTCATTTAAAAATATTACTCTAATTCAGACTTTTATTTAGATAAAATAAAAGTTAAAAACTAAACTACAGAATCAGGGACACTCAATTTTAAGTATCTTATTTAGACTAAGTTATCATAATAAATAATGTCCACCATCTTGCATTTCACCTCAAATGCCAAATTCTTATGTCATAAGCCAAATTCTAATGCATAACTATAAAATAGATTCCCTTGTTTTATCAGAGAAATTAATTCTGCTACCTTGAATCATTGTTTACTCGACAACTTTTACTCAACTTTGACCCAAGACGTCTATATTGAAATCCCTATATTTGGCTGTTTGTCTTGAAATTTTTGGTATAAACCAATATTTAGTACTCTACTGATCGTGATAGGTAATTAGTTATTTTGTTAATGTACTACAAAATATTTTCTGACTGCTCTGATTGGCTTAAGACATTTGTAAAAACCAAAATCTAATAGACGTTTACCCTGTGGCAAAGTGCAGAGATGCATTCTGCATGAGGCGCAGGAGGTTGCGGGTTCGATTCCTGCTACGGGACAAATGTTTGTATGCTCTGCAAGTATTTGTCTGGGTGTTTTTCTGTGTATCATATATATGTATTTAAAAATAAAATGTGCATCAGTCATGTGGTTCCCATAACACAAGCTCTGCTTACATTGGAACTAGATGATGTTGTGAGAAACGTCTAGCATTATTGTTGTGTAACATCTTTCCTCTAGCTTTTCTGCAAGCTGTGGGAGTGATTTCCTTGAATAGGGACGGACGTGTGTAACAGGAAACCGAGGAAGCGCGCGATATTTGATTTGACGAATGAGCGTGCGCGGTATTTGATTTGACCAATGAGCGCGTAAGGTAGAGTTGGCCGTCAGATGGTACCAACCCATTTACCATTTTTTTTTACTGGAAGGATCGTTAGTTTATTTATTTCATTAGATAAAAAAAGCAGCTCTTGTAGCGTGCGTGTAGCAAAATGCGAATATTCACCCTTTATAAGTATAAGTAAATAAATAAGAAGGACCTCAGTCCACAACAAATTTTAAGGAAAGCAGGAGAAAAGTTGTAAAACATCAAAAAACCGATACCTACATAATAACTACCATGTTTGATATGTAAGCATGTAGTGTATGTTTGCAATATATGTATAGGTACCTCGACTGGCCTGTCAGATCAGCCGGTAAATAAACTCTGACTTACGTTGTAGGTTGTGTGTTCAATTCCCTCCCGGGACAAACATTTAATTGATGACCATAGATGTTTGTCTGTTATAATATAAAGTATAAAGTATAAAGTATGTTTATTCAATCAATCATCTGCGGGGCGATTATGCAATTCTGATACTATCAAAACTGATACTAATCGCTTTCAGTTACTATTGATGAATTGGTACCTATTAGAAGTTTGATGTTGATTGTAACACATGCTGTCAAATGGATAGAAACTGAGGTAAAACCCGAAGTTCGTAATACCAATCCGTTAAATATTGCATATTGCTAATCGAAACTGATAGACATTGTATCAAAAGTTCCATAATCGCCATACAGGTTACCGTAGTACGTCTGTCAGATGGGCTCAGATGGTGCTCTGCTGTATTATCCAGCAATATTTATTTATAATAATAATACCGGACATTTCACACAGCATCATCTGGCCCCAAAGTAAGCAGTAGGGCGATTATGGAACTCTTAATTACAATCAATGTCTAACCGTTTTCATAGATTTCTGATAGACATTGATTGTAATTAGAGTTCCATAATCGCCCTACAGAGCTTGTGTTATGGGTACCACATGACTGATATACTACTTACTTTTTTTTTAATACATACATATTATACATAGAAACACGCAGACCCGAGACAAATACTTGCAGATTATACAAACATTTGTCCCGCGGCGGGAATCGAACCCGCAACCTTTTGCGTCTCAGCCGGACCTAAGCCCACTGCGCCACAGAGGTAGTCATTTATACCTAATCGTACATAAGACAAAATATTATAGTCCTGACATTCTTTAATGTTTTCCTTGTATTATTATTTTTAAACTAACATACAGAGGATGTATAATATAAGTATGGATAAAACTTTATTTACAGAAAAATATACAATAATATAAAATATATGCTATTTAGATAGCTCAACCGTTGTAAACTATCTATCGATATTTGTATTATTTTGTCGATGGAGACACCGTCACTGTTTCGATTCATCTAGAGAATCTTCATCAGGGTTAGTTTAATCCGCAGTCCACTCGATCTATAGATAACTCAGCTGATCCAGAGCAGCGGCCCCAAGACACTGGCGGCATTGCCACGTTGAATGGCAAGTGGGCCAGATAGGAGCCAGCTCTTGGGTCACGCGACGTTAATTATATATATCTTTGTTTATTACATAGAGTTCTCAGGATACAATTAGAGTTCGTTTAGGTAGGTTTATAAGTAGGTATGTTTTTAAATTTTACCTATAAATGTAGTAGGTACCATACATATTACATTAGGTTAGAATATCCTCACTTTCTTGTACTTAAAATGTATGTATTTATCTAAGCTTGACTTATAATTGTTTATTGTGAATTATGAACATATTTATAGTCCATTGAAAAGTTACATTTGGGTATGCATTTGTCAGAGGACGCAATTTTATTTTTTTAATGTGTAGGGGGGGTCAGTAGAAGCTTAAGTTCAAGTTTGTGGGGTCGGCACCCTTGTCCCCCGGCCGCCATCTTGGAAAAGGGGGTGCAAAGGGTTTTCGCGCTGTATCTCGTAAACTAGTTACCTTACAGAAAATTTAATCAAACATAAAATGTAGCAAATTAAATTTCCTACAATTTTATTTCTATTACTTTTTATCGTCAAGTGACCAACAAAAAAGTTATAAACAAAAATAAATGAAAATTTTGTTTGTTTGTTCTAGGTTTTACAGCGCTCCAAACTTAAACGGATTCTCGAATGCTCATAGGGATGCAATAAAAACTAAAAATTAGGCTTACTTTTCTATCTATATTTTTTTTATTCATACAATTTATTATGATCTTAACATTCCTATGCTATTATTGAACTATGTTTGACCCTTTTACCCACCACCTATGAGGTATAACATGGGCAAAGTCAAATTTATAAAAATTTTGCAGAAGCATCCAGAGTTAGCAAGTGGAACTAAATTATTTATGAGTGAGAAAGTCGAGTCATCGTTACTCAGTGTTGTTGGCGAACGTTTTTTCGTCTTTTTATATGGCGGAAATAAAGACGATACTCTAGACACTCTGCGATACAAACGATTTGCTAAGACAGTGACAAAAAATGCATTAAAAAATGCATTAAATTTTTATAAATTTGACTTTGCCCATGTTATACCTCATAGGTGGTGGGTAAAAGGGTCAAACATAGTTCAATAATAGCATAGGAATGTTAAGATCATAATAAATTGTATGAATAAAAAAAATATAGATAGAAAAGTAAGCCTAATTTTTAGTTTTTATTGCATCCCTATGAGCATTCGAGAATCCGTTTAAGTTTGGAGCGCTGTAAAACCTAGAACAAACAAACAAAATTTTCATTTATTTTTGTTTATAACTTTTTTGTTGGTCACTTGACGATAAAAAGTAATAGAAATAAAATTGTAGGAAATTTAATTTGCTACATTTTATGTTTGATTAAATTTTCTGTAAGGTAACTAGTTTACGAGATACAGCGCGAAAACCCTTTGCACCCCCTTTTCCAAGATGGCGGCCGGGGGACAAGGGTGCCGACCCCACAAACTTGAACTTAAGCTTCTACTGACCCCCCCTACACATTAAAAAAATAAAATTGCGTCCTCTGACAAATGCACACTAAGGCCTAAAAAATGTAACATTTTAATGGACTATTACGGCATTATAGAAACGTCTCAACTTATGTCAAAAGATAATTACTGTTTAACATAGTGTCATCCCGTTTAGTAACATAGTAAAAAAAATGCGGGGCAGTCATTGAGGACTGCCGATACTTGTGAATTCGTTGAGCTATTAGATTATTATTTTTGAATTAATTTTGGTTTGTTAAGAAGTGTTAATGACCAATTAGACGACCTCTGTGGCGCGGTGGACTAAAGTACGCAGAAGATTGCGGGTTTGATTCCCGCCGCAGGACAAATGTTTGTATGATCTACAAGTATTTGTCTCGGGTCTGGGTGTTTCTATGTATAATAAGTATGTATTTACAAAAAAGAAGTATGTAAGTATCAGTCATGCATGTGGTACCCATAACAGAAGCTCTGCTTACTTTGTGGCCAGTGATGCTGTGTCAAATGTCCGGTATTATTATTATTATTATTATTCCTATTATTATTATTATTACATTATTTTCAATAAAGGAATTAATTGGAATAAAAATAATAGCAATAAACCAAAAAATAATTTTAACTTTATTAGAACAGTGATTGGAAGGTCGTCCATATTTTAAAAAAATTTGCTAGTCCGGCGAAACAACAGAATTGCCAGCAACTTGGGTATGAATAATTGGAATGAAAGTTTTGTGTTTCTTTGTGATTCGAGCAAAAATAATCCATATAATTATTTTATAGACACCAATTTTTATAAAATAAACGACAGCATACGACTTTGTGACTTCTTATTATTAACAATCTTAACACTTAGTCCATTGAAAAGTTACATTTGGGTATGCATTTGTCAGAGGACGCAATTTTATTTTTTTAATGTGTAGGGGGGGTCAGTAGAAGCTTAAGTTCAAGTTTGTGGGGTCGGCACCCTTGTCCCCCGGCCGCCATCTTGGAAAAGGGGGTGCAAAGGGTTTTCGCGCTGTATCTCGTAAACTAGTTACCTTACAGAAAATTTAATCAAACATAAAATGTAGCAAATTAAATTTCCTACAATTTTATTTCTATTACTTTTTATCGTCAAGTGACCAACACAAAAAAGTTATAAACAAAAATAAATGAAAATTTTGTTTGTTTGTTCTAGGTTTTACAGCGCTCCAAACTTAAACGGATTCTCGAATGCTCATAGGGATGCAATAAAAACTAAAAATTAGGCTTACTTTTCTATCTATATTTTTTTTATTCATACAATTTATTATGATCTTAACATTCCTATGCTATTATTGAACTATGTTTGACCCTTTTACCCACCACCTATGAGGTATAACATGGGCAAAGTCAAATTTATAAAAATTTAATGCATTTTTTAATGCATTTTTTGTCACTGTCTTAGCAAATCGTTTGTATCGCAGAGTGTCTAGAGTATCGTCTTTATTTCCGCCATATAAAAAGACGAAAAAACGTTCGCCAACAACACTGAGTAACGATGACTCGACTTTCTCACTCATAAATAATTTAGTTCCACTTGCTAACTCTGGATGCTTCTGCAAAATTTTTATAAATTTGACTTTGCCCATGTTATACCTCATAGGTGGTGGGTAAAAGGGTCAAACATAGTTCAATAATAGCATAGGAATGTTAAGATCATAATAAATTGTATGAATAAAAAAAATATAGATAGAAAAGTAAGCCTAATTTTTAGTTTTTATTGCATCCCTATGAGCATTCGAGAATCCGTTTAAGTTTGGAGCGCTGTAAAACCTAGAACAAACAAACAAAATTTTCATTTATTTTTGTTTATAACTTTTTTGTTGGTCACTTGACGATAAAAAGTAATAGAAATAAAATTGTAGGAAATTTAATTTGCTACATTTTATGTTTGATTAAATTTTCTGTAAGGTAACTAGTTTACGAGATACAGCGCGAAAACCCTTTGCACCCCCTTTTCCAAGATGGCGGCCGGGGGACAAGGGTGCCGACCCCACAAACTTGAACTTAAGCTTCTACTGACCCCCCCTACACATTAAAAAAATAAAATTGCGTCCTCTGACAAATGCACACTAAGGCCTAAAAAATGTAACATTTTAATGGACTAACTTGATATTGGCAAAATTGACATCATATGACACGTGCCACTAGCGCAGAAGAAGAAGAAAGGCAGTGTTCAAGTTGAGACGCGTTCAAGTAAGGGCCGTAACGTAAACTAAAACTCATAAATGTACCTACATCCATGTACAAAAATAAAAATGATTTGAAACTGATAAACCATTATTTTTCATCAATAAAATGATAAGGTATCCTGCACAATGAATTATTATCTCGTGTACATCATTTATTAAAATTATATACCTATACATTGTTATCTTATCATTATACATATAAATTATTATGTATGTCGATGGCTACTAGCTTATGTATTGCTTCCTTTGCACTTTGATATTACAAGAGTAGCTGAATTTATGATATAAATACTTGAACCTTATCGGCTGTGGTCAGAACTCCCTACGTATTTACATAATAACGAATGTTTGTTGGTAGTCACTATACTAACATTACATTTACCTATATACATATTTCCATCACCTTAATAACTCTTTGAATTAACTAACGCTTACACGATAAACTTTTTGAGCAATAATTGCTCGGCAACTAGTATCAATCTGGTTGCTACATATCACGAGATATGGGCATAATCTATATAAAAAATGGTTGTCTGTAAAGTCGGTTTACAGACAATAATTTTACGTGATAACGTCATAAGAAAACCGACGACACAAGCCGAAGGTTTATGCATGCGTTCCGCGCTCTCGCTTGCACGCTCGGCTCAGGCGGAACGTGACAATGAGTCATGCTTTTTCGTCCGTGCAGCCGGCGTTCATCGATTTATAAGACGTTATCACGTCAAGATATATACGTATTCTATCAGTCATCTGGTCACCATAGTACAAGCTGTGCTTACAATGGGGCTAGTTGATGTTGTGTGCATTATCTATTAATATTTATTGATTTAATTGCTACATGGTACAAATGCTGTAAATTACCTAATGCTGTGACGTCATAATTAGCAAGCATTGCCCAGAATTGAGCAATTCCAACTGCCCGTGTAAGCGTACGTTAAATTGTTAGGTAACCACTAACACTAACTTACATTTTGAGGGGTTGATATTTTCTACCAAAAAAATATGAATAACTTTTCATACCAAGGCGTTTCTACGGTGTTTTTGTAATCAGAATTGAGTTTTACTTTTGTGTCATCTTTAGGATCCTCTACGAAAATATTCACCATAGAAGACTTGATCCCGAATCGGAAGAAAGCCAAATACGGGAAGTATCTCATAAGAAAGACGCTGAATTGGAAGTTTACATTGAAATACCATCTACCCAAGTTGGAGTTGTACAGAGACATATAGAGAGAGTTAAGGTATAGTTTCGTTTTTGACTTGAAGTTGAGGACTTTGTACTCGGGTGACGACTCGACTGTGTCGTAGTCTTTGTAGTAAAGTTTTCTAGGATTCAGGTCGGGCAAGCCGTCTACTGCTGGCTTTTGAATGAGGCTAGTTGCTTCTACACCTGGAACCAAAAGATTCATATCACAGTCTCAGCCACAGTCTGTCGATCTGAAAGAGTACACTACTGGGACCAGGTGCTGGGAACATATATTTTAAATTATTTCAAAATTCTCCCAAAATACTAATTCACTATAATAAAAATAGAATATTTTGAATATACTTTAACCATTAAAATTAAATAATACAAATTAATTAATATTTTATGGCTAGGTATTTATTTTCACCCCCGCGCTCACACATATTGCTATGTGGGTCCCGCTGTGATAACCAGACTCTTACGAGACTGGGAGGAACATGGAACCCACATGTGCGCTCATTCACAATCTGAAGACTGAACATTTTTCTTCATCCCATGCATAATGCATCATGCATCACATACTTCTACGTCAAACACAATAACACAAAGTATACATACGAGTATTTATCATTATCAGATTCATCCCTAGGCTTACATACACTATACACTGTATACGTCTTATATACTTTTATCTGTGGCTGGAGGAGGGTGCTGGGAACCGGGATACAGATAATCTAGTCCAGCTCCTAGCGCACCTATATTGTATTATTAGCATTATAAGTTATCCTGTAACTTGCTATTTATTTAAGTTCAATAAATTATTATTTGATTTTATTTTGTTTCTAAAAACTGAAAACTTAAAACGCTACAATATTAATTTACACTCAAAACGGGATATTGACTCAAGCTTTACAGATCGTAAAAAAATCTTATCAAACAAAACGTTCTACCCTCTTTCTTTATTGTACTGCAATTCTATTCTGTGGACCAACTCACCTGTATCAAGAGACTTCCCTCCCAACTGCAGTTTCAACTTCCTCTGAAGTTGGATCCTGTCTTTCTCCGAATATATAAACCCGGGCACGTCTGCCAAATATCGGCACCACCAGAGATTGGCTTCCACGTCGATAGTGGGGTTAATGCACCACATTCCGTCCAGCATAACACGCGCTGAATGTTCAAAATGCTCTGGTACGTTATCTAAGCATGGCGTGAACACGCGGTCTTGTAGAAGCTGGCAAGCTTGACGGGTCTCTTCTATGGACTCGCGGGCTAAATTGTATCTGAAGCGTGAAATAATATTGAAATAAGTAACACGACAATCTAGGTTTTAGATACAACACATCTTTTGTCGTGTAGGTAAGCGACTAGTGTCTTTTTGTTAATACATTTCTAACCCAATGAAAAATTTGTAAACGAATGCGCCCGGAACTACGATGTCCGGATAGTGGCCTCAATTCTGTTGGCACTGGCACCAACCTAACTAATTTTAGCTAAATTTAGGTTTTGAACTGTCAAATTAACCTTAGTATTAACCGTAGTCATTCGAAAAATTTATGTATGTTTTTAAGAAATATAACGGAAAATCTAAATTGTTTTATTTTATTTATATATGTAGGTACACAACGAAAATAATTCAGATTTTACGTAATATTTTAAAAACTACACGTCCTATAATAAAAATAAAAAAAGTATTCTGTTGACTTTCATGATCGGATCAACGCAATGGTTCCAAATTTATTGTCGAATAAACAAATATTAAAATCTTTTATCTTATCTTTTTAAGATAGACCCATAACTTTAAATTCTATCTCATATAGGTATAGGTACTAAGTTATGCCTTAGTATACCTACCACAAGTTCTGCTAACTTCGGGGCTAGATGTTGCATTCATACAGCATCATCTGTGGTATGTGTACCACATACCTGATATACATATGCATATATGATACCTAAGTTTTTTTTTTGTAAAATTTACATGAAAATAGGTAATTCTACAGATTGCGCCAAGCTTCAAGAGGACCTGGACAGGCTTTGTGTCTACTATATGAGTAACCGCATCATTATTAACACTAGTAAATGCCATTATGTGTAATTTACTCGCAAAATTAAACCTTCCTTATTTGAATATCAATTTAATGGAGTAAAATTACTTACTTAAAGAGACATCAGTCAGAGATTTAGGAGTATTGATGGACGCTAAACTAATATTTTCGGATCACATCACAAGTATTATCAGTAGGGCATATAAAAGTTTAGGGTTTATCCTAAGAGTGAGTCGCCCCTTGTCAGATGTAAGTTGTCTCAAAATCTTATATAACTGTTATGTTAGAAGCATTCTTGAATACTGTAGTATTATTTGACATCCTCAGTACAGAACATATAGTCAGAATGTTGAGATTATACAGAATAAGTTTATTAAGCACTTAAACTATCGTTGTTTCCAAAGATTTCAAGACTATGAAGAATCATGTAGTCATCATAATCTCACAACCTTAGAGGATCGTCGCAGATTGACTGATTTGTCGTTCCTGCATGGCTTATGCAATGGATACATTGACTGCTCAGAATTAATATCAAAAACCTTATCCTTTTCCTGTCCTAGAATTAGAACAAGTCACACTAATTTGTTTGCAGTTTCGCGTTCTCGTACCAATTATGCTCAAAATTCACTTGTAAGTAGAATGCACAGAACCTATAACAAAAGCTTCACCTCTGTCGATATTTTTCACAGCAGTAAGAGTGTTTTTAGGCGAGAGATAGGTGGTTTGATGAGAGATGTTAACTAGTAAGTTTAATATACGTAAGTGTATTGAGTAAATATTTAGTGTCTATGTTTTGTACCTACATATAAAATGATAATGTGTACATAGTGTAGTATAATTTTCTTCTTTTTATCACAAACAAAAACACATACACTCACACAGACACACATTCACACATACACACACACACACATTCGCATAATTACATACAAGCATCACACACACACACCATGATTAGGGGAGCAGGGGGGAATTGGAGCCTACTAAGGAAAAAGTTCAATAAAAGGCAAATTTATTAATACTTTAGGATTTTTATATTAGAAACTAAATCCTTATTTAATTGACTATCATTAAATCACAGCGTCAACGTTACCTTATTAGGCATTTTGCCACAAATAAACTTTTTACAAAAAAACAGAATCGCTCCCATTACCCGAGTTTGAGGGAAATGAGAGCCTATAAATTCCCATATGTGTAATGGGAGCTAGTTGATTATTAAGTCAGTCTCAAAAAAATATATAAGTCAGTCTGAAATCTCACTTATTAACATAAACTTAACCGTATATTAATTATCTTTAAGGATCAAAGCAAAACACGCAATGTAACCGGGCTGTCAGAACCAGAGCATTCTGTATGAGCCCATTTACCGCAACGTCTGCAACGGTATCAAATTTCGTTACTTTTTCCTGTGTCACAACAAATAGCACACAATGTCTCTTCTTCTGAATATTCTGACTCATCGTTGCAAAGATTTTCAACGCCTTCTTCTTCAGACGTGTCAGTTTCAGCTCTGAAAAGTTTATTTTTTATTCTTTTTACTTTTTCTTTTTTGTTGGTTGTCTTCTTTTGTTTTTTTAATTTTTTCTACGGTACATTTTCTTTTTTTATTGCTGGTTTCTCCTTTCTTCTATGGATTGGTTAGTCTTAGTTTTTTTCTCTAAACGTTTCTTCTTCGCTTCGTTAAATCGATCTGCGAAACCATTTTTTCAGCCATGGCGTAACATGTCTTACAAAACTGAGCCCTCGTCAGTCCGTAAATAATATTTGACATCTTATGAAGATGATCAGCCAGAATGGCTTCTTGTTTCTCAGTGAACACAGAGGGCCTTTCTAGCTTTTTGGAGGACATTTGTAGGTAGCATTGCTAGATTGAGCTAATCTAAACCTCTTATTCATGGTGCTGTAGGGTATTCCAATCTCTTTTGATTGACCTTGTATACGGATGTATCGTCACGCCGAAGTTTTTTGAAACCTTTTGCTAAGGTTTCAACAGTCCAAATAGCTTCCGTAGTGGTGCATTCTCTTTAGCATTTTGGCATATTAAAAAAAAAATACATTTTAAAATGCTTATGGGGTAATTAGAGCTACAAGGGGTAATCAGAGCCTAATAAGCTCTGATTACCCGAAAACCAACATCTTCAAATTGAATAAAATGATATTCTAAATCTAGCTTGTAATTAAATCATACGCACAGATACTCAAAATTGATAACATTAGCTATAAAATAAAACAGGTTTGATTGTAACAAATATATAACTTCACACTTACCTGACCGTTGAAATTTCGTATTTTTTGTAAGCGTGGAGCAAAAAATCGATAAGCGTCCGTAGTCACATGACGCGTGGCACTGTTGAGCTTAGTACGGCAGGGGAACACTGCCACAGTATGACGAAGAAGCCTTATTGGCAACCAAGTGACTACGAGCTATAGTTTTGTCTCTAGTCGCACCGCTCCCATTACCCGCTGGCTCCCATTACCCCCTCCTCCCCTACTATCGTTTTTTTTTTGGTTAGTTAAAATGTAAATCCGTTATTGGCTGTCGGTTTATACTTAAGTTTTGTGTATCATATTTTAAGAGCTGTGGATTTTGTACAATAAATAAATAAAAAAAATAAGTAAATATATACATATTATAAATGGAAACACCCAGACCCAAGGCAAATCCTTGCAGATCATGCAAACCAAATCTTTCCGCGCCACAGAGGTTGTCACAGAGGAAAACTGTTGATTGAGAAGTACTCACTCTTCCTTAAGCCCGATCATATGTCCAATTACTCTCCAGAAATGGTTATATCCCTCCCAGTCGCCCTCTCTGAGCTGTCTGATCCCGAAGGCGTCTGGCTTCAGCACACAGAACCCGATAAAGCCAAACATAGTTATTGCCAGGTCCCGCTGGGAAACCAACCCAATGTTTTTGATCTTAGCGCTCTCAGAAGCTTTGACATGCCTGGTGCGGACCGCTTCTAGAGAACGCCATGACCTGCAAGAATGTTAAAACAAAAAAAATTACACTATCCTAAAGTCACATAACTGCTGCTAGCGTGGCGCTTAAGTATGCTCTATCCTTATTACTTTCATGGCAAGGAAAAGAGATAGCAACAGATTTAAACTGTTCATTAGCTTGTATGTGTTTATTGACTGAGCGAGCGCGAAGCGCGAACGAGTGCCTCCGTTTCAGCTTAGGCAAAAATTCACACGAAAGCATTTTTGCCTGTCTGTCTGTCAGGCCAGCGTCTGTCCGGATGTTCTCCTCTACAAGTCGCATTTCTCAACCGATTCTCGTGAAATTTTGTGAGCAGGTTTTTTTTTTTTTCTATTTTTTTTTGTCGATTCAGTTTTTGGAATTTTTTTAAAATTCGCGCGAAACGCGCGAGTCGAGAATCCGGCACGTTGCACGCGTTTTACGCGCGAGTTAGGAAACGCGCGTAGGCACCTGGACGCGATGTATATAGATCTAGTATCTGGAGAAATGTTTACGCGCGAGTGCGTTCGCTCGCTCCATCTGGACAGGCTCTTAATGGAATGGGCTCAATGCATAGGTCATAGATAAATATCCTTTCATTGAAGAATTTAGTTTATGTTTTAGGTAATAGTTAAACGATAGGAAACCCTAAAAAATATTAATATAATTATTTTCTATTGCAATGGTAGAGCATACTTACATAGAGCCAGGCTTCAAGTCATTTTCGAACCACGAGACTGTGTGTAATACCGTGGAGAGATACCGCCGATACGCCGTGAACACAGAGTTAGAGCGACGCGTGCTGATGAGCACCTTCAGGATAGACGGGACCGCGAACACTGCGACCAACCCATACAGCATAGAGCTAGTTAACGAGAAACTGTATTCGTGGTAGAAGCGGCGGCCTCTGTAGACAAAAAGTACAATTATATCTGAATTCTCTCTACACTCGGCCTGTCGTCTGATGCCTCAATATCGAGTCAACGTCATTCGTTGTCCTTCATCTTCCACGATGAGATGAGCTTATTCGGATATGCTCGGAGCGGAGCAGCGACGCGTCAGAAAACTTACAATAAACGCTCATGGCCATAACTCAGTTGTTTTTATCAGATCTAAGAAGTTACGCAACGCTGTACGCGGTCAGTACCTTCCGTGCTTAAGAGTGAACAAGTCGATTATCTTTCCATACAAACGTCGAAGGGTGATCACACCACTGATGATGATGAACAACCAAAACTAAAAGTGATATAAATTTGTCTTGTCATAATCTATGCTTGTATCGACTTAGTGGTCAACTCAGCCCACACCTCACTGGGCCCGCGGGCCGAAATGTCCACTACAAAATTTATCTATATTTTTTCATTGTCAACTCAGCCCGCGGGTCATATCGACCCCTTTGAAGTGTTTTTGCGGTTATTGGTCAACTTAGCCCAGACCACTCTCAGCCCGCGGGCCGAAATGCCCACTGTGAGATATGTTTCTATTTTCACAGTTAACTCAGCCCGCGGACCTAAACGGGCATTACGATATAATGTTTCTTTCGTCCGGGTAAATTAAAGACCATCATCTTAACCATTAATCTGGGCCTTGTAGAAACTATCGAAAATAACAATAAAAATGATGTTTTTAAATGAAGACCTATTTATTTGTGTAATCTTATAAACTATTACTACAAACGGACAGACAGACATACCAATATGACGTATCTATGAGGTTTCTATATCGTTATGTAAGTACTCATTCTTCAAGGAAAAAAATGGACTACCTATTCAAGGGAACAAAATAAGAGAATAACGAAAAAACATTTATTTAATGCTACAAATTAAATAATTAGGTGCCCACACGCTGCTTATTTTCAACTAAGGTTACAACATAAAAAAAAATCTTTGACACAAGCCTTCATCTCTCTGAATTAAACAGCTTCTAATACCTCAATTTTTCAATACATAACTCTATAAACTTATTAAATTCGTTTCATATGCGGTCACTATATTAAAAATTCTGTCATTAATTTCAATAACATAATTTTTTCTTTTAACATTAAAGCCGATCTGTAACCTTTTCCAGTCGTTTTTCATTATTTTTTCTATTGCCACTAAAAATTGTACAATGTTGGTTTTTGGTTTCAGAATCTTGTTAATTTTTGAATTAAATCCTTCGACCACATTGTTTGTCCAATTAATTTATTTATAGCACGTCCAAGTATTAAAAAACACAGAAGTAGGGCTCATCCATTTGTCAAAAAAGTATTCATTAAAATCCTTTACATTTGTTCTGAATGAAGTCAGTTGACATTCCTGTACTGCCATGCTGCTGCTAACACTTGAAATGGTAAATGTGCCATTGCACACAAACGCTTGACATGTAATTTACCCAATTTCGACTTAGTTAAGCCATATTCCTTTGCTTTTTTCCACAAACATTTTGTGAAATGATAGAAACAACCATCTATTTCCACATCTGGACACACATTTATTACTGCTAACATCATAGCCTTTTCATAGTCCATTTTAATATTAGTAGGCTTCCAAGCTGTTACTTTACTTCTTATTATGCGAAATAGTATTTCATAGGTTGTCTGTTTTTTATTAGGAAGCAACGCGTATAAGATCGGCAGAACTCTGACATGCTCTCTGTCACTCCCTAAATCGGCATGCATCGTAAAAAGTTGTTAAAAAAATTTGGCAACTTTTAAAAGTACCATCAATATAAAACGTCTTACATCGTGATAGTAGACTTGAGAATTCAGCGATAGCAAATATTTATATTCGATTACCTTCCACATTGTTATCAGCAAATAATAGTTGTTGAAATTTTTTGGGTAAACTGGAGTACTTAAATCCTCGGTAATTTTTTTTTCCATCCCATCCATACATTTCTTAACTTCGTTATAAGCAATGTCAGAACTATGATTATGTTCAGTTTCATGAATGACAATTGCACTTTCAGAGTTTGTTTTCACAGTAGCATAGCAAGAATCACTCTTTATACATCTCCACAATATTGACCCATCTTGGTTATTTCTTTTAAAGCGAAAACGATAACCTGACCTTTGGAGAATTCGACCGCCTCGTTGTGATGTAACAAACTCAAAATCTATAGGTAATGTTGAAAGTATATCTCCATCTCCACTCATTTCTATTATATATTTGATATATTTTAGGAAAAAATAATCAAAAACGAAGACACGTTTATATGTTTTGCCATGGCAGTTCTAATTTCTAATATAGAGAAATTATTTATCCAGCCAGTACCTACAAATAAACAATAATAGTAAAGGAGATATGCATCCTCTTTACGATGTAATGTATTGCATTCCAAAACAGTTTAAGAACGCGAGCTGAGTTGGCTATAAAAAATCATAAACATATTTCAAAGTGGTCATTTAGCCCGGGGGCTGAGATAGGTTTGGGCTAAGTTAAGATTTTCAAAGGGGTCTATATGGCCCGCGGGCTGAGTTGACTATAAAAAAATCGGCCCGCTGGCCGAGTGAGGTGTGGGCTGAGTTGGCCACTAAGTCCTTGTATCAAACAAAATTGTCAAAATAATATGGGTTTGAAAGATACAAGACTCAAAAAAAATCGTTTTTCATCATTGATTTTAGCGCAACTTTGTGTGAATAAATAACAAACGGAGTATGCGAACTAAAAAAATATTCCGATACAAGCATAGATTATTTATTCAAGAGCTCAAATGACTTTTTTTAATAAATACTTTCAGTAGTTTTTTCATGAGAACCCTTGAGCCAAAGGTCAATTCATTATTTTTACGCAATCGTTGTATTTAGAAATCATAGATTAATCTGATCATATGACTCGAAATTATAATCATGCTATCTTCTTACTGCTCATTTCTATCCTTGGTGCACGTCTATCCTTTTCTCACACTAAGCTAGGTGAAATAGCATGCATATTAGCTGCGCCCACTAACGAATTTGTGCCGCTGACTCGTGTATCCTTAAGGAGGGTAGGTACATTAAGCTTTCGGTCCCGGCTTTTCGAAAGGACATGACGTCTTCGGGAGGTTTGTTAACTCCAACCCAACTAAACTCGTGACACTGCTAAGAAAACGTTTGAGTGTTGACCTACAAATTCATATCAAATCGGGAGATCCATGTGAGGCAAAGGAGCTACGATAACGCCACTTACTTTTTGAATAGCTCTTCGTCGTACCACGGTGGGAGTTCCATAACCAGCTCTTCTGGCTTGACATTGTCTGAGGGTTGTTCCTGTGCTTCTTTAGTCAGCAACCTGTCCACAAACTTCTCCGCTGGAAAGAGACATGAATTTATTGAAAACAAAAATACCCACAATAGTTTCGTTCTATAAGTACCTAGGTAAGTACGTAGTTGCCACCTGCAAAATTTGGATCCTAAAACCCTTTTGTTTCACAAACAATGATTGTTTTGAATTGATAATTCATGGTCTTATCGAGAAACCCCACATTTAGTGCCTATTGTTTCTTGCCGTGGTGGACATTGGGAAAGCGAGCTCAATTCAAGATGACCTATGTGAATCTACTTGTGTTTTTATATATTTTACAATTTTGCAGGTCGGATTGGGTAAGCAAAGTGATAAAACGCACAGCAAAATGGGACTTGACGTTAGCCTAATTTAGAAAGAAAATAGAGTTACAACCAGTCACATACGGAATACTAACTACTTACTTCAATAGGTGGTGGGAATGTGTCAAAATGTAATGTTTGAACTTGCCTTTGAATTGCGGGACTAATGGTTGTATGTATTTACAAAAATAAAGTATATAAGTCTTGATTTATCCATAACAAAAGCTCTGCTTGCTTTGGAACCAGATGATGCTATTGGCACCTAAATTCACCTAGTATGTAAGACGTTTCAAAGTGATCCTTGTCATTGTATTGAATAAAGTATCTTTTGACTTTTTTGACTTTGACTTTGCAAACCTCAAAGCAAAAATCTTTAATCAGTTAAAGATCTGAAGAGATGTGGGAAATAGAGTAGAGACATTATAATTTTTCATTTAACTAAAAAAAAGGATATTTTTTAGATCTCCGAGTGGATGTCCCCTGTAGAAGAACATCTGTTGTAAGTGAATAACATACCTACTACACTAGGTTACCATTACGTTTACATGCTCTACGTAAAGACGAAGAACTTTTAGCAGAGATGACTTGCGCAAAAATCGAAAAATGCATGGTATTTATGACCAAGCAATTTATAAAATGGCATTTATTGGGACTAAAATTACTTAGTAAATAGTAATAGGCATATAGCATATTGAAGGTTGTTACGTTAAGTAGGTACAATAAAGTGTCTCAACATTACTTGGTCTCACCTGGATAAACCTATACTTTGCTTACGACGATTACGATCTTACACGGTTAGATGTACCGGATTACGATGTTGCAAATTTTCAGTGAGGACCCATCATTCCGAAAAAACAATCCCAGCGTTAGTTTGAAACAGTTCGAAGACGAATACGAGAAGCTGGTTCCTGTATACCGCGACTCTTCCGAAACAGAGTCCCCCTACTCCGGGCCACGCGTCGACGAACAGGCCACAGTCGGCCTTAAGGTCAAACTCGAGCATACCTTGCAGAACGCTAAGATGCTGGCGGAAACACTGCGAGCGCAAATAATAGAATTGAATTCAAAGGAGATTAAGTTGAAGGATGTGATTACCAATGGAAGGTACGTGAGAGGATCCGACCTTTTTAACATCGCTGGTTAAAAATAGGCATGTATCTAATTATTGTTTGAAGTGAAACAACGAGCATCCAGTCATTAAAACATAGACGCACACTTTGTGATGCAGTTTTTATAAATACTTATTTAAGTATTTTTTTCAAGGACTTCACTTTGAATTCCATTCGGTCTTGGCCTAGGTTATTATGAATCAAGATACAAATTGGTATAGCTTCTTCTCGCCCTTATCCCACGCTTAGTGGAGTCAGAACAACATATTTCTATCTTTAATTTCCTTATATCATACGTCGTCTCTGTCCTCACGCCTTACGCCTTTCTATCTCATAATCATCTTTCACCCAATTTCTTTGGCCTACCTCTACTTCCATGTTCATTCCATGCCCATTGTAAGGTTTTGATTTTCAAACAGAACATTGTTTATAGATCAGGAATAACAATGGTGACGGTGTCAACTATCGACCAGAGATCAAGGTCCTACCTCATCCGAGAGGGGGTGTGGACTCTATGTACCGGCATCATTCAGAGCCCGTCCCCTGTAGCTTCTACGAACTTGTTCACCGGCCTCTTTTCTACGCCCAGATGTATTGGTCAAGAGGTAGGTCACGCTGCGCGTCGAATGTTGTATACAGTGTACGTACACAACTCTGTTCAAGACTTATGTAACTATGTATTAATCCAGGTTTAGTTTCATTTGCGTAGTAATACAACATATATTTGAGTCAGTCAGTGCCCATATGTATGTAGTCAGTGATGCAGTTTATAGACCGCATGAAAGGCCTAACAAGTTTTGACAAGCATATCGTGACCTCCGATACACGGAAGCGCTCGGATGAAATTGCCACTTGCGTATTCGCGCAAAGAATGGAATAAGTATCGATTTCATAAGTACAGCGCGGTTATAAGAAACAAGTTATTTATTTTATTAAACAAGTACTAATATTTGTATATGTAAGTTTAAAAATCTTCCGTGCGTGTGTTTGTGTTTGCTTGTGTGTCCTCCTAAACGGGACCGATTTTGATGAAATTTTTTGGTGTGTATTCGAGAATGGTTTAGATTTTCAATTACATATTTTTTTTCTTTTAAAAACGCTCAGACGAAGTCGCGATCGACAGACAGCTAGTAATCAATAAAAAACCATTTAATGGTAAATTGCATGTTTGCAGGTTAGTTAAAATTTAAAAAAATATAAGATGCTTATATAGGTACTTAAAGGAATATCTATCGGAGACAAGAAGCTTACAAACTTGCGCTTCGCCGATGATATTGTGCTTTTCGCCCCAGCCACCTTAGAACTCAAAATTATGCTTGAAGATCTAAGCAGAGCAAGTCTAGAGGTTGGACTAATGATGAATCAGTTAAAGACACAAATTATGACCAATAGCACCCAACAGAAGATTAAGGTAGATGGGCAAGAACTACACAACGTCGATGAGTATATCTATCTGGGCCAGATAGTTTCCTTCCAAAACAGGCAAGACAAAGAAGTCGAACGACGTAAACGCCTGGAGGAGCTTCTGGTCCATGAAATCGCTAATGAAGGGAAACCTTCCTCTGTCTCTGAAGCGAAAACTCATTGATATGTGTATATTGCCCGTTTTTACCTATGGTGCACAAACGTGGTTTTTAACCGAATCTCTGAAGTCCAAACTCAAGATCTGCCAACGAGCTATGGAGCGTAGTGTGCTAGGGGTGAAGAGGACAAACCTTAATACAACCTTGCGCGCAAAGACCGGGATCGCGACGTCGTCGGAGACAAGACCGCCAAACTAAAATGGAGTTGGGCGGGGCACGTCAGCCGTATGAGTGAAGACAGGTGGGCAGAGGTCGACGTAGCCGGCCGAAAAAACGCTGCACTGGCGTGACGATCTCGATGCCTTCGAGAAAGGCTGGTGGAAAGTGGCGGGGGACAGGGACAAATGGAAAGAATTAGGAGAGCCCAGCAGTGGGAAAGTATAGGTTAATAAAAAAATATATATATATAAGAAATATTATACTAAATTATCAAATTGCGTATTGTGGTAATGTCAGTTGATACTTAATTTAAGTTTATTAAAGTAGCTCATTTTATTACATAAAATGTTCTATTTAGAACGCCTTTTCGATAAGCCACGATTTTAACATGTAAATATATTAACAAATACGATTAGGAAGAGAACACTGGGTTCAAATCCCGTTGTGCAGCAATGATTTTTTCTGTACGGAAAAGTATGTGCGTTATACCAGTAATCTCAAATGGTGAAGAAACACATCGCGAGGAAACCAGCATGTCGTAGAATCTAAAAAGTTCGGAGACATGTGCCAAGAACACAAAAGGAGCCTCTGGCGCACTTAAATCCTTTCGCCACACTGGTTCGAAATAACTAGTAACATGATAAGAAGAAGTAAGTAAGTATTTATATATACACTAGCTGCTGCCCGCATCTTCGCACGCGTGGCACCTACATATAAAGTATCCTATGTTCTTCTACAAAGTCCTCTACAGTCCTAAAGTCCTTCTACAAAGTATCTTTATAACAAAATTCATTAAAACCGGTTCAGCGGTTTTGGCGTAAAAACGTAACAAACAGACAGACAGTTATTTTCGCATTTACAATATTAGTTAGATTATACCTTTTATTAGATTATATATATTTGTGACGAGCTATCTTTAGTCTGAAGGACTAAACGCAAATGATTAGGTATATACTTAGATATATTACCTAATCGAAAATACGTAGTATAAATATTTACTAAAATTCGATACAAAGAATCTCTAACTTCAAGGTATAATTATGATCTCTAACACCGACAACTGAATAATTATTATAAGGTTAGCAAAAACTAAGCGTTCCCACAAAAACAACATATTTGACGTAGCCTTGAAATGTTATTATGTTGGTAAGTAAGTGTTTCTTATTATGGATTTTATAACCAGTTTATATTCCATAGTCCAACTACAAATATCGAATAACTACCTACTAATATAAATATACTTAAGTAGGTATAGGAGAACTATGTAAGTTAGTTTGATAATAGTTTGTATGTATTTGTAACCTTGTTGAAAAAATAATTTGAATATGGTATTATTAAGCAATTATTTCAAATAACTACTTAAATAACTTATTTGGTTTAGTTTAGATTTAATTTCCTCATTGGCCCTGATTCTGTAGTTTCGCCGGATAACTAAAATTTCCAAAAACACGAATGATCTTATTTTTATTGCACCAAATTCATATATTTTTCATTTCCTATGCGTCAAAATATAATTTTCGATTTCGGCCTATGCATCGAATTTTCACGATTTAGATTTACGCTGCAAGTATTTGAATAGAAACAGTTTACTTCTTTCCAATTACACTAACATTTTTAAAATACACTTTAAAATTAAAACTACACTTTAAAATTAAAACTACACTTTAAAATTAAAACTACACTTTAAAATTAAAACTACACTTTAAAATTAAAACTACACTTACACACACAAAATTTACAAAACTAACGTATAACCGACGTATTTTAATGCATTATAGTCATTACGTAAGGAGGTTGATTAAAACTGCAGAAAGACCTAGGAAAATCACTCAATAAAAGAATGAAATATACATTTTATCTTATTTTAGAACTGTCATTTAAACATGTAGGTATATCTAATTTAAACATTGATGTTAGCAAAATAATATAGAAAAAATAATAGGGTTTTATGGAAATTTTAGCTATTCTGGCGAAACTAAAGAAGCAGGGCCAATTTGTAGGTCTGATGCTATGAAAACATTGATAACATTAATTGTAAGACATGCTGTCATATGAATAGAAACTGAGATAGGAACCGAACGTACAATACTAATCCATGAAAGCCTATTGCTAACCGAAACTGATCGACATTGATTGTATCATGAGCTCCATAATAGCTCCCCAGGGTCGTGTTTCCCAATGAACCAAATCCAAACTACTCGTCATTCACATCTGCGACTTCAGAAGACAGTTAACTATAGCTATTTATAGCTGAGCAGTTTACGAATTTTTAAGTACTTACATAAACATATAAATAATTTGGTGACCTCTTAGGGGGTTACATACGTATTTTTAACCCCCGACGAATAAAATGTGTGTTATCTGTGTGTCTGTCTGTGGCATCGGAGCTCCTAAACAGATGAACCGATTTTGATTTAGTTTTGATTAATGGCGACTTGATCGAGAGTGTAGTTGATGAAGAAATTTGAGCAAATTCCACAGGTCAAATCGATTCAAAATTCGGTGTCCTGTAGCATAAATAGGTAATATTGCTAGAACATTGTAACCTGATTTGCAGCATCACCATCATGTTTGGGTTCATACGATGCTCATATTGCTCATACGAAGATCATACGACAATTTCTTTAAACTTTTATTTATCTGTTACTACGAGTAGCTGTCTCGTTCGCGACATCGTCCGCGCGATTAAAAAATTAAAATATATTTTCAACATTCAACATTCATTCATCATTCAACATTTCAACATTCATTCATTCATTCATAGTAATAATAATTTCGGACATTTCACACAGCATCATCTGGCTCCAAAGTAAGCAGAGCTTGTGTTATGGTACACATTATACATAGAAACATCCAGACCGAAGACAAATATTTGCAGATCATACAAACATTTGTCCCGCGACGGAAATCGAACCCGCAACCTTCTGCGTCTCTGTTGGCCCACTGCGCTACAGAGGTCGTCAGTAACTTTTATAACTTATTACAGGTGCCAATAAGACAGGACCCTTGCGCGTTTAACTCTGTCATCAAGTATGACACAATACCAACGAAACGCAGGCTGCTCTACACCGAGGATAACTACCTATGCCTCAAGAAAACTTTCAACACAACCTTGGAGCAGTATATGAGTGTGCCGAGGCGACTCATCAACGACACGTGCAGAGATGGTAAGTACTGTGACTCTAGGACTTAGTGCACCTATCATCATTCAGCTCGATTGCACCCACTGCTATAGGCCTTCATTTTATTACGACACTCTTTCCGGGCCCTAGCAAATCTCATCCAGTGGTTCCCAACAACGCTGTATCATTTGACCATCGGGCGGATGGTCTGCCTCTTGGCTGTTGATCACCTCACCGCTACTGCCTTTGTCCATATCCCGTTATCCTTTCTTGCCAATTACTGCACCCGAGTATTGCACTTAGTATATTGCACCTAGTATTTTTATAACTTTCACGATCAGAAATGTTATTTTTGTAGTTAAAGTATTTTACTGTTCATTAAATGATTTCTGGATATGTGTGTGATGTTATGATCAATGTGTGTATCAGTGTGCTCAACGGGTATTTATCGCGTATTACGTTTTAATGTCGCGGACTGACTGACTGGCTTACTGGACCTCTTTAGATATTCCCAATTCTTCTTCTTATCGTGGTGAAAGGATTAAAGTGCGACCAAGAGCCTCCTTTCCTGCACTTGTACGTGTCTGCGAACTTTTAAGGTTTTAGGACATGCCGGTTTCCTCTCGATGTTCTCCTGTACTGTTTGAGAGTACCGGTAGAGCGCACATATCTACATTTTTCAAATAGGAAAATCCATTACGAAATTCAGTATTCTGGTAAGTGCACATTTTCACCCAAAAAGAATGTCTTCCGATATTTCTCATGCCTGCTAGGTCTTTGCGTTGGTGAGGATGAGTGCGAAGCCGCATTGTAAATTTGTAATAACTTAGCTACAGACCGACAGAACCAAGCATAAAGTAATCACCGCGATTTTTGTAATGAGACTCTTTATGGTCCACTTTTCACTGCGAACTGTGATGGTAATGAGCGAGAAATATCTAAGCGGAACGGAGGTAAACATGACTGAAAACAGGTATTTGCTTTTAAACTTGTAACTCTTTGCACTCTTTAAAACTGCTCCGCCACTAGGTACTACTCAGTTATTAAAAAAAATCCCATCTTGGAATTAGATAAGTGCCCGAATCTGTGTCTTTACCCTGGCTTCAACTTATAGGGGCGGCTGCCTCTCGGTCAGTGGGTCTCGATGAGTTCTGAAACGGTACACTGCCGTTTTGGCGTTTGCGTTGGCCTTCGTGGGGCATGATTTAACGTTACCCGCAATTTTGACCATTTGCATCAAATCGGTAAAATATAAATAATAATAAATTAATAAATACATAGAAGATTATGTTGCTCATTAGGAACAACTTTATCATTGTAACTTTCGTATTAGCTAGATAATCTGTACTTAACATACCTAATCAGCTAACGGCAGTCATTATCAACACGTCATCGTCGATCAGTCACTCGCCCTTATGTATAACAAAACTAACAAACAATAATGTGTACCTAAACCTAAATACCTACTTACATAATGACAGAAAATTATATGTAATCTGTAATCCTTCATCTAGGTACTTTATTATTTTTAGTTCTTTTGTTGTATTTAGCTTTTTGTTTAAATGCTTACCATGTAGTGCTAACACGTAGTGCCAGGTACCTACTCATATTATAGTAACAAGAACTCTAGGAGACCAAGATACTCCTTGCTTAGTTTTGTTTTCGCTGGTTCTTCTACTACATAACTTTGTACCTCCTATTTACAGTTCATGTGTATTTGTCTAGTATGCTTCTACTAATATCTTTATGAAAATACTTTATTATTATATTATGATCCTGGTGGCACTCTAAGGAGCATTCAGGAGGTACTAGTTAGTAGATGTCTATCCTATAATTACACACTAACTAAAGTGTAGTTTAAATCAGTTGCTATCATACTTCATTTTACAATACATTATTTATTCAATATAATCACAAGAACCACTTTGAGTCGTCTTCTTACATGCTAGTGAATCTAGGTGCCGGTTCCTCCTAACGCCAGTTCAAGAATCCGGCAAGAAACTCGTCTGGTATTAACACTTTTTTGCATGATCCTTGCCAATTTTGTTACGGATGCCGAGTCGAGTTAGAGCAATTAATCCCAAGCTTTTTTGTCATCTAAATAATCAGATATTTTATAATATGCTTTAATAGACAGTTTCTGTTTAATTACTTACGTTTTCAAATTTTCCAATCGACAAATCTAACACGTCGCTCGGGACCTTGTTATAGAAGCACTTTGCCCTATAAAAGACTTATTAACTTTAGGGAGCCTAACAGTAGGAACAGCAAGTTTATCTTTATTTCTAGTATTAATACAATGATTTAATGCATTTTTTTTAAATTAATTTACATTTTGTGCACACATAGGTAGGTACATTAAAATAGACACATTGAAATTAGATTGATAAGGACAGACGATACCTTAACGCTACGTTAACTAATTACAGGATACTGGGATAGAATTTTTTAACATTATAATTAGTAAGTAACCTAATTAGGTACAATTCATTAATTGTTTAACATTCGTTTTCTTATTTTCACTTCGTTGAATACTTTTGCTCAGAATTTAATTTACCTATATTAATCCTACTAGCTGTGCGCACATTTTATGTCTAAATTGCAACCTAGTTGAAAGGAATACTTTTTTTTCTAATTCAGTGTTTCTGTGTTTGTGTGCCTGATAAAACAAAATTAAAATTAATATGTATCTGTTGTACCGAGAGTCTTCTTAGTCTTACACGAGGGCAATATAAATCAAACATACCTAGGTAGACTATCAACATTCTACCATAGCTAACACTGTAAGCACGCTAATCAAAATAGAAATTAGCTAAAATGCGTCGATGTAGGTACCAAAAACATGGTCTTATCATATTTCGTAGATAGCTTTAGATCGATATAGGTACCTACTTGAAGCCGGGTTCATTGTTCAACTAACTGACCTCGCTTCGTTAGCGCGGTTTAAAAATAAACGTGTTTATCAACATATGTTTCTAACATTCTATGAAAATAAATATACATCTAAATATTAATACGTGAAGCAAAAACTTTTCTACCCCTTTGACGAAAATTGCGCGGAAGGAGTATAAAATTTCGCACACTTATAGTTTATATAGAGAAGTGCAGAATGCTAATATTTTTTTAAGATTACGCATAAAAAATACCACTAGTTTGATAATTTGTTTTATAATTTGATAAGCACGAGTTTTATCTCGGTATTGTTCATTCGATGGAGACACAGACAATGTTTCGATTCATCTAGCTAGAGAATTTTCACCAAGGTGAGTTTGATCCGCGGTCGCTTGTGGCGATTATTGTGCGGACATCACTAGTTTTGTGTCCCCTCACTAGGCGGAACAGGAGGTCGTCCAGATTGGTTTAATTGTACGGGCGCAAGGATCTTAACTCGTAACTCGCACTGTTTAATTATATACTGAAAACAATATAAAAAACTATAGTGCCGTAACAAGTCGTGTCCGTTCAAGTTTCGGATTTAATGAAACATTATCTAAGCACGTACTTAGCTGAAAAAGCTATCGTAAAGTGAAAATCGCATTGATTTTGTGCAGACAAATCGACACTCAAACGCTAAAATCGTGTTGTGCTTATATTTTTTGTCCTAACTCCTTTTTCATAAAAGACTCGACCGATTTCGATCTGTTTTATTGTAGAAATTAACTATATTTTTTCCCCCTAGGAATTATAAGAAGCTTAGAAGACAACACTGTGCAATGTGGCATACGCGTACTATCGGAGTACTCGTACTACCCTCATCGCAGCCTCGCCACCGGCGATGCCTTCTCTCTGGAGTACTGCACGGAAGCAGACGGAGCCTGCAAGCTGATTGTGGCGTGGCACGTGTCTAATGCCACGGTAGAAAACTTCGAGTTCTTAAAAAATGAGCAGAACTTCAAGAAGTACTTTATGCAGACCAGTTTTGCTAGACCTATCCTGAGCATGTGATTTTAATAAATTAGCTAGAGCTAGAGATAATTATTAAATTGCAGTTTTCTTCATTTGTTAGCTAGGTACCTACCAACCTACCATTGTATTTTGTCAGACCTAACGAGCCAAAGGAATACGATATCTAAGTAAGTAGGTATCTAGGTACCTACCAAGCGCGAAAAACTCGAAAGCCCTTTGCTCTTCCTAAGAGGATACAAACACTCAACAAAGGTATGGTACCTACGTACCTATAGGCTTTGCCTTTCATTATTATGAATCGCACGAACCACATACACAGCATCCACAACCACATACACAGATCAGCAATGGAACACGTCAAACAGTTTTAATACCTAGTTTAGTCTAAAGTAAACCTAAAGAAGGTAACTTACCGCTAAGGTGCATTGCAGAATACTCCTTTATTCCGTTTTAGTAAAAATAGCTTCCCGAAGAAGTAAGCCAAGTTCATTGAAACCTAAGCGGATCGAACTTTCTCTCTTGTATTTAGTATTCTCTCTATTATTTTGTAAACGGTTCTGTCACAGTCAAAGCTGACAAATAGCCGTAGAGAAGCGGACGCTAACGCGATATGCTCGCTCGCTCGCACGACACTACGCTACGCGTGCGACCCGCGATTTGCTCTCCCCCCGTCTCTGTAGGTACTGTATGTAGAGCCCACTCGCTCGAGAACTCGAGACGGAAAGTCTGTAGCGGGAGGGGAGTGACAAAAAGCTGTGCTGAAAGGCCATCTTGCCAGTGCTGCCAACTAGAAAAGAAACATTTTGATAATTAGTGTAGAACTAAGCGTAAAATATACTGTATATATGCACTTAGCAGGACCGTAGGAGATACCTCTGTTTTGACTACGCCACGATTCTCTGTTCTGCATACGTGCTTAGAATTTATTTAATTAAATAGGATATTTGTGAATAGCCTATTTGTGTCCCAGAAGCTTAGAATGTGTGATATATACTTGACCCGCTATATTTACGTAAAATTAACAGTCACGTAACTATAAAACCACTGCTGCAATGATTGTGATCTATACGATATCATATTAGTTTTTGAAGTGATAACTTCATATGGGAAGGTAAACCGCTTTGTTACGTAACGCGTTATGGTGGCAGTCTGTCTGGCTTCCCTTTCTCTCACGCATACGGCAGCGGTAGGCAGGCTCCTCCTCTCTCACTGTAACCCACAGCTCTAACCCACAGCGCTAGTTAGATTAGTTTAAGTTATCACTTCTGTCAGGTTTTCTTCTTCAAACGATAAAGTGGCCGAAAACCCGAAAACTACAATTCGGCATCGTGCTCAACAATTTCAAATTTCAGGAAGCACTTCGCAGTGAATTTTGACGAAAGACCTCCACCTTCACCCGTACACAATTCAGCTCAGCTCAAACCAGCAGATCATGCAAAGCGTCGGCAATTTGTTCATTAATTTGATAATTTGATCATTAAAGCAAAGTTCACAAAGAGCTTTGTGAATAAACAAAATCTACGAATTTGGGGCTTAGAAAATCTGCACACAATCCATGAGAAGCAAATGCATCCATAACGAGCAACTGTCTGGTGCGGATTTTGGTCAGGCGGTGTGATTGGGCCTTACTATTTTGAAAATGAGGTCGGAGTTGCAGTGACTGTGAACGTCATTCATGTTACAGGAATATGATAACGGAGTTCTTGTAGTCTCAACTGCATTATATGGATCTGAACGACATGTGTGGTTCATGAAACAATTGATTTATTGCAGCAACTATTTCCAGACCAAACCATCTCACGAAATTCAAAGTCAACGAGCCACCAAGATCATGCGATTTAACGCTGCGCCGTGCGATTTCTTTCTTTGTGAACAGTTGTCTGCTGTTTGTAGTGTGGGCTAGAGAAACATCCGATTTTAGTAGTAGAGCGAGAAAAGGGTGGCTTATGTTTGCTTCCACCACCTTGGCCAATGACCAGACCAGAATGCTGCCAGCTGGATGAGTCGCAAGGCACCCATATGGCCAATTCCGTTGTACCGACGTGAATACCTATGATTTAGATAAGTAGGTACCTACCTCTATAAAATAGTAATGGATACTGGTTGTGTAGATAGTAGTAACACATCTGCCTTCCTATTCTAACCTACAGGTTTGAAACTATTTATGCACATTATTTTTATATAATGTAGCAGTAGGTACCACTGCTCTCAAATATTAAGAAAACATTGTAAGGAAGCCTATGACTTAAAAAAAACTGTCGCAAGCACAACAGCATTTTGTGATCGAGTAAATAGTAAATGGAAAAGAAAAGGAGATGAACTGAGTTCTAGTAAGAACTCAGCTCTATCTGTTGTCGAGCAGACGCATTAAATAACCACAGCGCCATCTAGTGTCGATTAGACTACAACGTACGTGTGTCTAATGTATATGAGTAAACGAGATGGATATATTATTATCTCTCTCTTACACGTGGATATACTAGCCCGTTCCAAGTCGTTATCGAACGTTTGAATAAAGTCAAAATAAAAAAGAATTACGACAGTGTTATTTTACATGTAAATAATCTCTTTTAATAATTCTTCTTTTTTAATAATTATAATCAGCGTGGGCTTTATACATAAAAACATTTTTGCATGACTTTCTGCGTGGCCTGGTATTTTTTTATTAGTGTTATTGACATGTTCGTACTAGTTAATCAATAATAAATTATATTAGTGCTGGTACTGTGCAGTGTGCACATGTCTACATGACTTGCAGAATGCAGTACAGAATCGTGACGTAGTCAAAACAGAGAAATCTTCTATGGTCCTGCTATCTTTATTCACACGGAAAGCCAAGCAAGCCAGTGCTGCCAACTGGAAAGGAAACCTTTTGATACTGACTGTAGAACGGAACGTAAAGTATACTTACTAGCTGTCACATGGTTTTTAACAGTCAAAGTCATGTCATGAAATCATGTAAATCAGCCGGCCGGACTCCGGTCGGTTCCACCCGGGTTATCATAGGAAACAAACAAACAAGATAAAGTTTTATAAAATAAATTCTTCTATTTGTTACTAGATTATAAATATGAAATGCCATGTCCCTGGACCTAATGTTAAAGGTAAGTCAAAATACATTCGTAGTTTAACGCTTTCATAAGGTTATTTTTGATTAATCACAGAATGAACTCGTTTAGTTCTAGGAAGGACTGTCCACGCTCTGGCCAGGTTCGGTGATGAGTTGTACCTGGAATCTCTGCCGGATTCTATTCTCCTCAGAACATTAAACGCTGCCGAGTCTGCCTATGCAATGGTTAAGTTCAACAAAAACTTCTTTTCATATTTCAACTACAACTACTATTCCACTGAAGACAATGAAGGACTCAAATGTAAGATCTCTATGAAGTCAGCTCTGAACACATTTAAATCACCCGCACACATGGACAAGCAAGTGGAAAATCTGGAAATTAAACTAGACCCCGAATCTTGTAAATTGATTTTCCAGTTGAAATGCAAACATGGCATAGTGAAAACGCATTTTGTATCGATTCTTGACTGTAAAGCTATGCAGGCAGTGTACACAAAGGACTTAGTGCCCAACAGGTAACCATCACCTACATAAATATTAATAATAATCTGTAATAGAAACAGTAAAATAACTAAATTGTTCATGTGCATGCAACCACATACAGTGAAGGCTTCCATAGTCAGTAAGGTCAGGAATTATTAGTGGTCACGGCCCAAAACAATTCATACCTCATCTAACAGGCATACAAAAAAAAATTTCATTGACCTTTTAGAACTTTTTTAAGGTTTACGAATCAGACTGTTACTCGAAAGCTAGTTAAGCCTCTCTATCTGCGATGATTAACCTTTTAATTTCATTATATATCTCGTAACTATTTTGTGTCATAACTTTGTAGGGGTCACTAATAAGTATTACCATGCAAAATTTAATCATGATTAAACTAATAGTTTCCAAGCAAGAGCAAGATAAGGGCAGACAGACCAAGGGTTTTCCTGTGGAGTTTGGAACCCTAAAAAGCTAACATATTTTAACATTTCAGAATAACATCACCTCAAAGAGTCCTCTCTGAAGCTCTTAGCAACTTCCAAAGCTCAGATGATCAAATCACACTAGAAGCAACATCACAATCTATGTTAATACGAAACTACATTGATAGTAATGTAGACTTAACTAAGATCATACGAACACAGATCAACCTGAAACCTTTAGAATTTGACAGCTATGCAATAGGACTGAACACAACCATCACATTTACCTTAAAGGAGTTTAGAGCACTGCTGGCTTTTGCTGAAGCATTAAACTTGCCATTGCAGTTACATTTTGAAACCACTGGAAAACCGGCTGTGTTCATAGTACACAATGGAGCCACTTTCGAAGCACACTTTGTTCTAGCCACTTCTAAACCTGACAGTGGCACTCAAGCCTCCACACAAAATACAACAGTTGAAAGAAACAAAAGAAAAAATACAAGTACAAGTAAGTTACAGGAATCTGCAAAGAAACCACATCTGGTTGAACCAGATGCTGAAATATCAAGATGTTTAGATGAAGATTCACATTTATTCAACTTTATTGACATACCCGAAGACAATGTTACTAGTGTAAATCCTAAAGAAAATAGAATGAATGTAACTGTGAACAAAATTAACCAGGACCATTTGGAAGCTATGGACTGTGATAATATTCCAGGATCACCCACATCTAGAACTATGATAAAATCTGTGTTCAAAAGGTGTTTTGAAAGCACTTATGATCCCAGAGGTGTTCATGGTGTTGTCTTGGCAGAGAATTCAGACAGTGAATAATAAAATTTGAAGTGATAAAAGACTGATGAGTATTCTGTTAAATAGCTATTAAATGTTTGTTGGTGTTTTATTGTGTATTAAATTTTGGGATCACAAAGAGGAAGAGCTCCCCATGATCTCTACAGTAATCTCGGTTTTGAACCAATCATACCCAAGCTCTGTCAAAGATACATAATACATACATGAAAATACTGTCTGAAATCCAGGCATCAAACCAGTTATGCAGAAATAACATTTATCTCAAAGGCTTATTTATGTGAATACTAGCTACTCACTTTGTTAAGCAGTTAAAACTTCACAAAGTATTAAGAGTACTTATATCGCTATTAAAAAAATGATAGCTATTCAGAGATTAACAAAGTTACGGATAAAGATTGATAGATGGCGCTAGTGGCCACCTGCGGCTTTATCCGCCCCATTCCCATTCCCGTTGTTTTTCCGGGATAAAAAATAGCCTATATCGTAATCCAAGTTACTAACTATATCCATTTTATGTTTCATCTGATTCGATGTCCAGCGCAGCAGTCCAGTCCAGTGGTTCTAGAATTATAAGTGGCGTAACTAACACAGCTTTCTTTTATATATATAATAATAAGATGAAATAAAATAAGTCCTCACTGCATTATGATTTTATAGCAAAAAATATACATAGTTAAAATAATTATTATTATACACACGTCACAAATCAATGTTCGTTGGATTAGAGCAAAAAACAGTGGTTTCAAAATACATCTACACAAATCTAACATTATTATATTCATCAATTTATGGTAACATAACATTGTTCTTTTAAAGTTACTTTTAGAAATATACGAGTACATAAGCGTAATATGATTTGAGTGTAGATAAATATATACTTCATCTTTAAATGCCCATGCATTCATTAAAAGCAGATTTAATATTCAGTTTAAAATAGAAATGCTTCTTCTAGTGTAATTCAAGGGCAAGGTGGAATCGATACAATAACAAGGTTACAAAAAAGTTTTATTGAGTAAAAATTATAATTAAATAGATAATTAATTTACTACTAATTTAAAACTAAAATTAACGTGGACATGAGAAGCAGTGTTTGATTCCACTATTTTAATGTAAACAAATTCCTTGTCGTTCGGTAACTAACAATTTCCAGCTTGCTGCTATTAATTTTGATGATGTAATGTCACAATAAAATAATTCCTGTTCAACCTACCTCACATTTGGTTCAACTATACAGAGATCAAAGAATAATTATTGTACAAGTAACTCGTAACAGCACCAAATACTGTCCCTGTACCTATTCCTTTAAGTGGAGAAGATATTGATCATTTATTTTGTGGTTCTCATTGTAATTACATAACAACAAAATAAACCATACAATAAATTTATTCAATGGACAGCTACTTATTCTTTTTAGATTCATGAAAAATATACTATTACTAATCCGATTTGTACTTTAAAAACTTTCTTGGATCACTATATAACCTAGCTTGGTACACAGCAAGAGAAAATCTATCCAAATCGGACCAGCCATCTCAATCTCAAAATATTTAGTGTACATAGCCACCAAAATTGACAACCTTCTTTTTAGTCTTGGAAGAACAAAATGCAGATTAGTTTTTCTATAAAAATTACCATACACATTTCATTATTATAACAATAGCTAGCTATGTCTTAAAAAAGATGAAAAAGACTGAACTCTATATAAAATACGGCAGCGATACCATTTTAATTACAATAGTATTTATTTAAATCAATTTCAATAGTGTCTATGAGCCGACTGGGCGCACCGAGCCGCGAGCTCGCGATAGTCCAACACCAACGAACACTCACTAAACAAAAGAGGGCACTGTAACATTAGGAACACTCCTCTTGACTCTTTCTCACACACTTCTGTACTTTGCTTTTAAACTCCGAATATGATTCTCTCCACTGTTTCTGTAAAAAGAAACATAATGAGCACACGAATGCAGTGACGTATGCGATGCGAATGCATGAGACAGGACGCGCTGCAACAAAGGCGCCGGCGAGACCTCTCAATGCGGTGTGTTAGGTACTGTGTGCTGTTGGGTGGCCCATCTCTGTGTAACGTCATCTACCTCCCCTAGTACTCCTAAAAGCAATCTTCTTGACTTTTCCTAACACACCTGGCAACTTTCTTTTTGAAATCCGAGTATCGATCTCTCCATTCTTTCTGTGAAAGCAAACACGGTATGCAAATATTAGTGACACACACAACACACAGGCAGCAATACAATGAAGCATTACATGAATCAAACAAATCAACCACACACACGTACGCATACTTCATGCAACGAAAGATAGTCATTTCAGAAATAATAGTATTACAGTAGAATTCAATATTTCATAGATGTATCTCTATGGTTACTTTTATTTCAGATGCTCGACAATACACGTTAGTTACCACACTTCAAAAACATTGAATTGAAAATAAGTTCTCGTTTAGTAAACATACGCTATCTAACATTATGTGACTAATTGCGATATGAGAGATGATGGAGAGAGATTATTATTAGTGATGCCACTTGCAGGATAGTGGATTTCGGATACCGGGCGTAGGCTTCAGCCAAAGCGCCGATTATCCAGCGCAAGTATTGTACGATCCCGCGTGACTCAATTCAAGTTGTAACCGATGTTCTGTGATCGCAAAGGCGGCAAAAATTTAATTTTGTCAGCAGTAATGGTCCACAATGCTTTCATACCTACGTTGTGACAGGTAAACTACACTACACTACGTAATTTTTTTTTATTTAAAATAGATCTTATTTATTTAGAAATACATCAATGTAGAAGTAAACAACTACCAGTTTGCAGCAGTTTGTTTTGTTTGTTATGCAAAACCAGAATTTAATGAGAAGGAATAGCTATCCGGTATCCTAACCCGGATGGCCTGATACCGAATAGTAACCGAATATCCGTTGCGTCTCTATTCAAACTAGCTTACATCACACATTTAAGTAATTACTTATAAGCTAACAGCAGACTTTAAATACAATAATCATGAAGAAAGAATGGAGATTAAAACAAAAATATGTACTAAGTATTTTTGATACATTTAGTGAAGATTACAGACAGACAGTAGGTTCGATTTGTATCTGCAAATTTTACAGTAGACAAGTCCTCATCAATAAAGTATTAGTCAAAGCATCACACAAGTTTATTTTAAATATTAGACATATTTTTAAAGAAGCTTTTCCACAGCATCGTATGATATGATCACCATGTAACGTTAGGCGGGCCGCACACCAGACATACACTTGTATTACGATAACTGTGGCGCCACATTTGAAACGCGACACATTTGCCTATCTGTAGGCAAGCACGCACACCAAGGACACATTTGTCCTATACTATACAAGGACAAGTGTGTATATCAAGTAGTATATAATTAGTACCAAGCAGTATAACAGTCGGTACCCATAACACAAGCTCTGCTTACTTCGGGGCCAGATGATGCTGTGTGAAATGTCCGGCATTATTATAATAATTATATTTATTATTTGTAGCGGGTGCAGTTTGTAGCGAGACGTTCACCGTTCTACACGAATTCAAGATCGAACACGTTCGTTTTTTTTGCGCGCTGGTTTGCAAAAAAATAAAAACAATATTGAATTTTACTATGAGTTTATTGCAGAGGTTGAAAAAAACTACAAATTATAAATGAAACTTTTCTGCGTCGAACCGTAACTCTTGCGAAATTACTGTAAATTGTAGTAGGTATCTTGATTAAACGGGTGAACCCAATAACGTTTTTTTTTCTCATTAATTGCCACATCAAGAAATCCGTGTCGTCAGATGATGATGTCGACATTTTCAAGTATACACTACAACTGTGCGTCCGATGTGCGTGTACGGACAGATATACTCCGAGCAAAGAGGTTACTTGCATATTGTGGCGACGCGACGTTAACGTTGCGTGCATGTAGAGTGTGGCTCCGTTGTGCGGCCCCACTTACGTAACTCGTGACAACAAACAATAGGCATGAATTACGCGATCACTACTATCTTTATGCTGTCAAACACACTTTATGTA
The DNA here is from genome assembly GCA_948098915.1 of Lampropteryx suffumata. Classification (NCBI taxonomy): domain Eukaryota; kingdom Metazoa; phylum Arthropoda; class Insecta; order Lepidoptera; family Geometridae; genus Lampropteryx; species Lampropteryx suffumata. The sequence continues at coordinate 7,169,941 of OX402562.1, forward strand.
AGTTAATACTAGTGATTCTGTTGTTTCGTTGGACTAACATTTTCGTAAAATACGAACAATCTTATTTTGCCTAAACCAAAGTCCAAATTACAGTAACTAGTAATTTTAAAATAAGTTAATGTTTAGATTTTGTTCAAGAAAATCAATATTGAATTATTTTCCTAGGATTTCCGGCAGTTTTAATCAACACTCTGTAAATGTAAATCTAGTAATTATCATTCTTTTTTGAGGTTTTTTGGGTGGGTTTCTACCTTGCCGAGAAAATATGTAACTCGTTGCGTTACGAAAAACCCTAAGAGAAAGAGAGAATGAAGAAGACTGATAACTCATCTCCCACATTAATACAGTTATTTTCAAGAACATACAGACAATGGCTTTGAACCCGAAGATTAGCTTTTTGAAGTGAAAACTTCTTTAGCATCGTTGTGATTTGAAAGTCGATGAAACGAAAAAGCGACAGTAAAAAGAGACAGACACTTAATTCATAACATAAGATATAACGTGGGAGAAAATGAGAAAGGAAGCATTATACGTGTTTATTATTACGTGTTTGTGCGCGCATGCGTAGTACAAAGCTTGAGAAAAGGCATCACAACAACCGTGGTGTTTTGTATACGTGTACGTATTATAGGTACGTTTGTTTTTTGAAGATTTCACTTTTACCACGCGTGAATTGCACACATGTTTTTTTCGTTAATAGAGGCTTTTCCGAGGCTGAAATTAATGACTTCTTAACTCATTCACTGCCACCACGATTTTCTTGAAGTTTATCGAGATGCCGCCGTATAAAACCGCGGACACGCTAGGCGTGCTCGCGGCATTGCTTGGAAAAATAGATTTTAGTAAGTAAATTTATTATAACGTAACGTAAGGTTCTCAAACTTTTTTTACTAAAATTCCCATGCATAAATGAATAAAGTTTTATTGTGAACTGTAACATTGGCATTGTTAACAGTGCAAGTACATTTGTTTTAGTAATATATTGAGTGACAATCATATTTAAACATATTTTCAGTCTTATAATGAGTGAATTCATCTAAATTACTAAACCGATAAAAAGCTTTGAACTGCAGAAAGTTTGTTTACGTTATTTATCTCGTATTATCGTAATGCTGGTTGATTGGCCTTACCTAATTACATAAGTATGAATTAAATTCAAAATATTCAAATGAAATAAATTGATTTCTTATCTTTTTTTCAGGAAAAGTTAAATTTGTACCGGAAACGGAAGATATTAATGATGACAAAATTTTTAGCGAGACAAACGAACAGCAATTGATTTTTATATAATAGAGATAATTTTACTGTACGTGTGTATGTCACTGTGTATGTATGTATAATTATATAAAGATATACATCGGATAGGTAAGTTTTTTTTTCATTGATGGCGTATGGAGTTGTATAAGCGACTTCATATAAGTAGTATATCAGTCATGTGGTACCCATAACACAAGCTCTGCTTACTTTGGGGTCAGATGCCAGATGCAGGTGCTGTGTGAAATGTCCGGCATTATTTATTAATTTATTATTTATTCATACATGACACAGTACTGTATACGGTAAAAACAACGATCCGATAAATTATGATATTCCGTTTTGTCATCAAATACTGGTTAAAAATCTCATATCGCAAGCTTATAACTCTGAAATTAGCGAAGCGTTTAAGAGAATAAAAAAGTTTGGGAACCTAAGGGTAGCTTCAGTAAGTGAACACACCTAGCGTGTTCTCGGCACTACAAAATACCTATTTTTCGTAAAAAAATCTAACTAGTTTTTTTAGGGAACCGCTTCAATATGCCATAGCCTATCCTGTAAAAATGATGCACTAAAAATTTGAACAGAAAATCTGGCCTAGTTTTGGAAATATAACCAAAACATTCAAAACACGCCTGGCGTGTTCTTGGCGTAGAGACTTAGATTAGCCTGAACACGCGAGGCGTGTCAGTGGCAGTGAATGTGTTAATAAGCAATGATGACCTAATTGAAACTGGACCTTTTACTGATGATGAAATATTCAGGCAAGTAACACAGGAATGTGACGGCGAAAGTGAAGAAATGTCCAGTAGCAAGCGTTTGCTGCCCTAAATACTTGCATGTCCAAATGGACATTCTTTTGCCAGAAAAAATGCTTTTACGTAAATTGCGAGACTAAGCTTATTATTTGTCATTGAATACTTCCCGACAAACTAAAATATTGAATTTCATTAAAAAAGTTTAACAAATGTAACGTTTATAAATGAATAAACATTTAAAATTTTACAATACTATTCGTTTTTTCATAAAAAATACCCTACATTATTATATAGTTATTTATTGCATCAACAATCAAAATTAAAGAGAGGGGTGGGTAATGAGAATGAGAGCCTGGCACGTTAATGATTAATTATGCCAATTCTGCATACGAAAGGGACTTCGTTTCAAACGCGTGTCCCGCGACACGTTCAGTTTTTTAATTTAAGAAGTGTCAATTAAAAATGTTACTCTAATTCAGACTTTGATGTAAAGAAATAAGGTTGTTAGGGTTTTAAGAAATTTTAGTCAGTACGCCTTAACAGGGCCAACTCTGCAGCGTATTTTCGTCTAGAAGTGGCCAAGAGGCAAGGAAAACATCTGGCTTCCGTATTAAGAGTTTTAATTACGACTTGCAGCTGATTTTGAAAATATTGCTGCTAATTTTGCATAATAATCTTGTAAGGCGGCTCGAGTATTTAAACCAGCCTTAAATCTTTGAAAACCACTAAAATCAAACAATTGGTTTTTCTCTTGTTCTAAAAACGTTATTGCGACTATGGTACTTGAAAGGGGGTTAAGCTAGGTAACTGAGGTAAGTTTGACGACCTCTGTGGCGCAGTGGGCGATAGCCTGCCTGAGGCGCAGAAGGTTGCGGGTTCGATTTCCGCCGCGGGATAAATGTTTGTATGATCTGCAACTATTTGTCTCGGGTCTGAGTGTTTCTATGTATAATATGTATGTATTTACGAAAAAAAAAGTATATAAGTAGTATATCAGTCATGTGGTACCCATAACACAAGCTCTGCTTACTTTGGGGCCAGATGATGCTGTGTGAAATGTCCGGCATTATTGATTATATTATATTATTTATTAAGTAAAACTTTATTGTAGTATAACCATTCTAGGGCACAATGTTAATTGTCATTCAGTCCTCTGCTACTCAGGGTGCAAGAAACTGTTTCCCCACACTAGTATTGAAATTCAGCTCAAAATATTTGTAATAACAATGGTAACTCGAAAAAACTTACTGCAGCATCAACATTAGCAGGGCTCTCATCATTAGGATCTGCCAGCATTGAGATAACACTGATAAGTATGGTCTCCACTGTGTGCACAGGTAACCACCGCTCTGAAGCCTTCTCGTACCCCCACTTGTCATCACCAGGCTCATGGAGTATTGATATGCATACATCACCATTTTTCTCAACTGAAAACAAATATTTAACTTGTGCTTAGAGCTATCTTTTTAGCAATAGTTTTCCCGGAGACAGGGAATTACTCCACAGATTATATTTGCTCATAAAGTTGACTACTTAAGTTGAAAGTTTCTACTTTTATTACAGATACTATTTCATGTTATCCATACTAATACTCTTAATTCCAGTGTCACTTAAATCATTGAAGAATTGTGTATTCGAATCTAAAAAGTAGGTTTTGGTAGCTTAAAAAGTAGAAAGAAACATTACTCACTATTTGGATGCCATATTTCAGTGACAAATTTCATTCGAGGTGGCCTTAATGGGTATTCCTTGGGGAAGTTTAAATGTGCTTTGAAGAATCCTCCCTCACTGAAAATAATTATAATTAATGAAGAATAATACAGCAATGGCTTAAGATGGAATATGTAATAGAAATATACAAAGCCTTTGTTCTAGAAGACATAACAGAAAATTTTTCAGAGCACCTCTTAATGAGCAGCTAGTAGAAATTAAATATTAATAAAAAATAACAGCACAGATCTTGAGACAGGTAATAACGTAATATATTTTTGTATTACTTTTATTTTGAATGGGATGTATTGCCCAAGCAATATTGATTAGCAGGATTAGTAGAAACCTTTCATTGTTGAGTAAATTATATACCATACAAATGTGAGGTTATGTTTAAAAATAGTGGATGCCTGCTCAAGTTTCTCTGTGAGATGTAGCAATAGTTGTTCCAGAATACTCACTATAACGTGTCTGGAGGGCCGATAATGAGGACTTCCCATCGGAATATGTCATTGTCATCGATTAATCCAGCAGAAAAGCCTTCTACTGGATTTTTGTTCAGTTCTGAAATACCAAAGGCATCACTGTTACTTCTGAAGGTATTACACCTCTTACACTGTACAGTCTTTCACAATTGTCAAGTAGAGCCAGGAGCTCTTGCCAACAGGAGATTGCACAAAGCGCAATTATTATTTCTGAATAGTTTAGCCTTCTCTTTGGCACCGAATGCCTATGCCTGTCACTGCGACGAAATGTATTGATTTTATTTTATTGAGCCGCAGGCGTACACTTGCGGCTTTTTCCACCACTTCAAGACAGAGGCCCAGGCCATTTTGAGAGCAATGTAATAACAAATATACAAAAAAATTCGACCCGCTGAGGTCAATGATTGCGCTGACTCGGAGAGACGATGTGTCTGACGCTCAAATTCAGTGACTGGCACAATCGATTTTTATTCACTTTGTATACTCACCAGCTAGCTGCTTTTTTAACAAAAGCGAAGACTGTGGTTCTGACATTTAATTGTGATTGCGAATTTTACACCGATGACACGAAACAAATGATTTTTCCCACAAAAGATGGCTGGCTAAGTTTGCAGAGGTTGTAAAACATATGAGTTGCTGCTTACTTCCGGTTCATTCGAAATGAGACCACACTCAAATATAAAAAACTACCAAAATATTAACAGCTCAAGCACTGCACAACCAGAGAACATTTGAATTAGTCTGCATGGTTTATATTCTGCTAATTAGTCTGGTCAGCTCCCCGAGACTTCGTTCGCATACATTAGTTTGATGTACCATGCAGACCGGAGGGTTCTGTCATAATTTGGAGGTGGCCTTGGCCTCTCCCGTCTAGCAAAATAAGATGCAACGAAAAGTCTTAGCATTTTGCTGTTTCAAATCGCTCTAGGACCTAGCCTAGATGCTCACTTAAGCTAATTCTTATTTACTGAAATCATTCATTTGTGGCTTCCAGCAGCTGATTTCTCAAAAATTTACGGGTTATGTAGAAACCTCGTATATAAAGCATTTTACTTATTTAGTAGATTTTTAGAAAATGGCAATACTGAACGGATGTATCTAGCGACATCTTTAAGAACTACTCGGTAACTCAATGATGTATGTCATTGTTTTGGGTTGTCAAATATATTCAAAGCAATCAGGACCATTAGCTCATAATGTTAAGACTTAAATTTTGATAACATTGTCTAGATATTGCACAGACTGCTGGAAATTTACTTTAATCGTTCAACTTCCCAAACTACTACAATGCTAACACATGTATCATGGCATGATTCGAGATTTCTTTAGGTCTCATTGTGCATATATATGTACCATCATAGATTTAGAAATCGAATAATTAATTCCACTGTCTAATAAATAATTTAGGTATACTTATTATCTTACTTCGATGTTTTCACAGCATACCTAGCGTAGATGTTTAGTGCGGTTATTTGGATGAGTGACCGCTACTAGTGGCGTATACATTAATTTTATCTGAACGCTTTCACTTCGGAAAAAACACCAATTAACCACTAATAGGTGTGCAAGATTGATATTTTGTTCACAATTAAGTGTTCATTCAATGAACCCTTTAAAAAAAACTAGAAAAATGTGGTAAAAATAAATTTTATTACACAAGTAAAATTAAAATGAATTTACACAACAACTATTATAAATTCACAGTTGAATCTTTTCTAGCTCGTTTTGTCGCATGTCCATTAATTTTGTCCAGTTTTCTTTTCTTTTTTTTACTTTTAGGCAGTTTAGGCGTATTATTCTGAACTTCTGGCTTGTTTGAGATCACAGTACTTTTGTTGGTTCCAACGAAATCTAATAGCGATTTGAAATCAACACTGGACTCAATATGACCACTTTCGTGAAACTGTTTCATTGTATTGATCAGTTTCTTTAAAACCACAAAGAAATTATTTTTAACTTTGAATTCTGTTTCTTTTTTCAATGTCTGCCTAAGTATAGACTCGAATTGCGTCTCCAATTTAGTGAGTTTAGCAATTTCTTTGTCGGTTGCCTTGTTTCTCTTTAGCGCGCGGTAAAATCCGGCAATCAACTCCAAACCTTCGTTTCTTCGGAATTGCCGTACGTCTTTATTGAAAACGTTCTCTATTACTATGGGCACAAGATCGAAATTGTTTTCCCATTCTGCTTGTAGAACATTGTGAAAGAAAATGATTGGGAGAAGACAACTTCTATTCTGGAAGTAGTTTTGTAAAGCTTCTTTTATTATTTCGACGAGAAGAGACACGCCCTTACTTTCCTTGCTCTTCTTAGGTGATTTAGGAGCTTTAATCGGAAGTTTCTGTGAGCAGTGTATGATGAAAGTCGCGAAAAACGTTATGACATCACCTAAAGCTTGGTACAGGAAATGCGATCTTCCGCCTTTATCTATAGTCGCCTTCAAATATTCGCACAAAACTTCTACAGTAACATCTTCTGTTGTTGTGAACTTTTTAATTTTCGCCAATGACTTTATAGTTTTCCTTACTCTATTCTCTAATTCTGAAAACTGGTTGTCTTGTATACAGAATTCCAGACATCTGGTCAACGGCGCGATCATACCTAAAGTAATATCCATCGACGGGTCTTTTTCGAGATAAATATCAATCAAATCTAGAACTCTAATTCTGAAGTCGGATAGCGCTTTTTTATCTTTACGCTCCTTTTTGTTTTTCTTGCCTTTCCCTTGATGGAACTGTTTGAAAGCCTCTGCTAACGCGTCGTCAAGTTTCTTCCCTTCCTCTTCGTCAATCATGTCTGCGTCTACGCTTTCAGTGTCGGAGCCTACCGCGGCACCTAGAGCCTTTTGAACTGCCAATCGGAGTTGATCCGGGGTTTTCATATCCACGTCGTCATCATCATCAGAGACATTACTTTCACTATTATCATCTTCGTCACTTTTGTCGTTGCCGTTTTCCTGATCTTCTGTCTCGTTCTCGCTGTCATCCTCACTCTCCTTGATACCGTTTTCCTCGGCATCTGATTCGTCACCTGACTCAGCTTCCGAGTCAGTTTCTTGGAGAGGATTAGTTTCGCTCTCTGGATCTAAAACGGACACGATCTGGCCGATTGAAGATGGCGTCAGGTACTCACATAGCAACCTAAACACGCATTGCACCACGGATCGGAGGACGCTTGATTCAGCCGAGAGAATAGATAGCAAAACCTCTACTAAGACTTCAATCCATTCTGGTTCATCTGTCAAATTTCCTTCCTTAGGTTTTTTCTTTTTGCCTTTTTTGTAATGTTCATAGCAGCTTTTCAGCTCCATAATCGAGCTCGTCGCTATTTTCACGTGTGCTGGTTCTGAGAATAGGAACAAGCCCAGTTGATAGAGTAGTATCAGGAATACTTTATCGATTTTCGCTTTAGATTCTGACTCTTCAATAGTTTGACAGATTTGCACAAGTGTTTCCCAACAGTCCATGTTTTCTTTAGGGAATTGTTTTTCCAGTTTAGTTTTGACTTCTTCCTTTTCCAAGATATCGACTATGAAACTGCTAAGTGATGAAAGGACTGTTACCAAGTTGTCCACATTGGAGAATCGTGAAGTGAAACAGCGGTAGAAACACTGCTTTATAGATCCTGTTAAGAAAAACAAGTTCATAAATATAAATGTTTTGTAATATTGATAGATTAATTCATGAAAAACAGATGGATTCAAAGATTAGTTGACTTTCAATTAAGTTAGCATCAAAACTGAAGTTCTAAGATAAATACTGTCTCATGGTACTTTCGATTTAACCCATCATTGAGTATTATGCACTCAAAGAAATTAAGGCTAATTAATGAATGAAAAACAATTATGAATACCTGAAATTTCACTGGAAACTGCAACATTTTCTTCCCCGCTGATCTTGAAGAAGCCAAAACACATGAGCAGCTTCATATAAATCAGTTTGAATTCTGTATCATCCTTCACAGCTTCATGGCTCACTAAATAAGACAGTTGGTCAGCTGCTTTCACCCTTTCATTGTTATACCACTTACGGGTCGTTTCCTTTATGATTTTCTCTGAAGTATTCAATAAGATTCCTTTGAATATCTTGGCTAGTTTTTTCACTCCACTCTTTTCTAAATCTGCTATAGTTGACCTGACGATTGTTGTACCAGTAATGTCTGTAAAATTTATCTCTCCAGGATGTATCAGGAGCTTTGTTAAAACCGCGAGTCTGGTGTCATCTGAGACACTGTCACCTTTCATTGCTTTAGCTAATGTGTTTAGAAGTTCTTTCTGTTTTTTGACCATGATTTTGTTGTCGTCTTCATCATCACGCTTGCTGCGTATCTTGCTAGCTGTTTGTAATCCTTTGAACCAGTCCATGAACAGCTTGAAGAAGTTCTTGCTGATCAGTTCTGGTATGACATCAGTGTTATTTTGTAGATTGTTCAAGATGTTGGTTAGTAGAGTGATTGCAACTAGTTCTCTATTTCTGTTGTGCTTTGCCAGATGGCTGTCGATGCCTGAAGTCCAGAAGACTTGTAGGTGTGGTGATGTGGCTATTCTGGTACCAATTTCTTTGTAAATTGGATGGCCTACTGAGTTAAGGTCTATGCCTGTCTGAAAATAAATGAGAAATACTAAGATAAGCTATCTCATATCATACTCTCTGTATTCTCAACTTTTGTTTATTTAAAAAAATGTTTTTTTGGGTTTGTAATGGTTGCGTGTGCTTGAGTAACAAATAAATGAGTAACTATGTCTATGTCTATTCAGGATACACATTATACTATGCTATACTATACTATACATTATACCTTAATAACTATGGTTCAACTTGTGCATTCATGGATTTTTCTGATGTGTTTTTCTGTACCAGTACTCTTAGACAGTGAAGGAAAACATTGTGAGGAAACCAGCATGTTGTAGAACCTAACAAGTTCGAAGATATGCCAAGTGCATAAAAGCAACATCTTAGGCACTCCACACTGGTGTGTGTGCACAAATACTTTAATCCTCTGTGGCGCATTGGGCTAAGACCTGGCTGAGACACAGAAGGTTGCGTGAAGGATCTGCATGTATTTGTCTCGGGTCTGGGAGTTTCTATGTATGATATGAATGTATTTACAAAAAAAAAGTATATATGTAGTATATCAGTTGTGTGGTACCCATAACACAAGCTCTGCTTACCTTGGGGCCAGGTGATTCTGTATGAAATGTCCAGGATTATTTATTTATTAAGTTTGAAATTACTAGTAACACAATAATAAGAAATTTTACTACCTTGTAAACATATTTTGTTTCATCACTTACTAATATTAAAAAAAACTAGTTTTCATTGTGAATACTTTATACATAACCCAGTTTATCAATATTAATAATGGAGTCTTACCAATAACTTCTCACACACAACATGTATGTTATCTTCGTGAAGTACATCATCTAGTCCTATTAGTTTCTTCAGCTTTACTTTCTTAGGAAACTTTTCAGAGACCATCATGAGGAAGTACAGAGTATCCAGGCTATGCTCTTTGATTTCCTTTTTCAATTCTGGCTTTATGGTCGGCCAGAGGATGGTAGAGAACTGTTCTTCATTAAGCTGTAATATTTGAAAGTATAAAATACACATGAAAAGTCAAAGTCAAAGTCAAAAGATACTTTATTCAATACAATCACAAGGATCACTTTGAAACGTCTTACGTACTAGGTGAATTTAGGTGCCAATTCATCCTAAACCAAGCCCGGGAAGAACAGGCAAGAAACTTGTCTTGGTCCTGGCGCTTTTTAGGGTTCCGTAGCCAAATGACAAAAAACGGAACCCTTATGGATTCATGTCTGTCTGTCTGTCTGTTCGTCGATATGTCACAGCCACTTTTTTCCGAAACTATAAGAACTAGACGGTTGAAACTTGGTAAGTAGATGTATTCTGTGAACCGCATTAAGATTTTCACACAAAAATAGAAAAAAAAACAATAAATTTTGGGGGTTCCCCAAACTTAAAACTGAAACTCAAAAAGGTTTTATTATCATAGATCTTACGTATCTATGGATAGGTCTTCAAAAATGATATTGAAGTTTCTATTATAATTTTTTTCTAAACTGAATAGTTTGCGCGGGAGACACTACCAAAGTGGTAAAATGTGTGTGTCCCCCCCTGTAACTTCTAAAATAAGAGAATGATAAAACTAAAAAAAATAATCATGCACCCCACGCTTTTTTTTTTATTAAAACATTTTTTTCTTACTTACATTCATTAAAATTTATTTTTTTATTTTTTAGTTTGGTTTTCTATATAAAGCGTGTTTTTTAGTTTTTTTTCTATTATTTATTTTCTACTTTTTAGTTTTAGGATAACCGGATATATATATTTTTTTTTTAATTTTTTTTTACGAATTATTGCATTGTCATCGGTCTTTCACAGGTGTGCAAAATTTGAATGAAATCAGGCCGTTTAAAGTGGGTCAAAATCGCGTCCTAAGGAGTCGGTCCTAAGTGAAGCTAATATAAGGCGTATAAAAATATATGATGTACATTACCATGCAAACTTCCACCGAAAATTGGTTTGAACAAGATCAAGTATTAAAAAAACTACTTTTTTTAATACGTCATAAATCGTAAACCGCAATTTACCTTTCATTCAATCAACTCAAATATAAAATGTTACTTGCTGCTACGGAACCCTTCATGGGCGAGTCCGACTCGCACTTGGTCGTACATGATCGATCGATCGACGTTTACATGATCCATCTTATAACTACCTTAACTACGAAATACTAATACAAGAGAGTTTATACATTTCAAGTGTGTTACAGTGTGCGGTTAACTATCTGATTGCAGAGCTACATGAGGCCATGCATTCTTATCAATAATATAGTCATTTATATTATAATAAGCTTTCTTCAAAAAACTACCTTCTATGTATGCTTTAAATTTCTTAATAGGTAGTTTAGTAGCATTTTCAGGAAGCTTATTATAGAAGCGCACCGTGTTCCCCATACATGACTTATTTACTTTTTCTAGTTAAAACCTAAGGATGTATAATTTGTGTCTATGCCTAGTATTGATTCTATGAAGGTCACTATTTTGCTGAAACCCATCTCTATTTTTATGTGTGTATAACAAATTTTCATACATATATTGTGAAGCTATTGTGAGAATATTAATTTCTTTGAATATTTATCTCAAAGATTCTTGTGGTTTAATTTTATAAATGGCACTTATTGCCCTTTTGTGAATAACAAATATTTTACCAATATCAGCTGCTTTCCCCCAGAGAATGATGCCGTATGACATAACACTACGGAAGTAACTGAAATAAACTAGTCTAGCTGTAGCTTCATCAGTAAGTCACCGTTTCGCACATACCGCATATGCAGCGGAACTAAGCCTACCACAAGTATTTCAATTTGTGGTCCCCACTGTAGTTTTGCATCAATATTAAGACCTAGGTAGATCGTGAAATCTACAAGAGTCATTGCCTCTCCATTCATTTTAATGTTGTTCAGGCTATGGACTAATACTGAATAACCTTTGGAAAGTGAATTTGATACATCTAGTTTTTTTTTAATTAAGCTAAAAGTTATTTACAGTGAACCAAATAAGGACTAACGATAAGGATTCATTTACGTTATCGCAAATACTGGTTTTACCTCTATCAACTTTAAAAATTAAAGACGTATCGTCTGCAAAAAATCTATATCACAAATATTTTATACAAAAAAGGTAAATCGTTCACGTACACTAGGAATAAAAAAGGGCCTAGTATCGAACCCTGAGGTACCCCTATATCAATAATTGATCTTGAAGACCTCTCACCACCCATGTCTACTTTCTGAACTCTATTGGATAGATAAGGCTGTATGAGGTCAATTGCCCGGTTTTAGAAACAGTTCTGGTATCTAAAGACCATTTAAAACATTCTATAGATAGCTCTAACTAATCCAGATCACTAACAGAGGGCAGCGTTTTAAGGACACTGGCACTATTTATCTCTTATATTACATTAAACCAGACTAATTTAATATACTATGTTACTTAATATTACATTTGATTATAAAGAAAATAAGTTATCCAGCTAAAAAAACTCAAGATGAGGAATTTACATCATAAACCTAGATAATTTAGCAAAGCAAATTTCATATGCAGTATTTATTTTTGACAACACATTAAACGACACACCACCATACCATTATTATTTTAACAAAAATCTTAGTAAAAATATCTTTACACAATATGCCATTGCCCTACTAATATTATAAATGCAAAAGTAACTCAGTCTGTTACATTTTCAATCCAAAACCGCTGAACCAATTTTGATAAATTTTGGTATAGAAATAGATAGGACCTTGAAGAAGGACACAGGCTACTTTTGATGTAGGTGTGAAGCGGGCAACAGCTAGTTATAATATTATTACTTACACTCAAAGCAAAGTCCAGCAAAATTGGAAAGGCAGCCGTGTTCAAATATGATTTCTTCTTACTAGCAGTCAGTAGTAGCTGTACCACCTGTGTCTGTTCCTCTGTGCTGCTTTTGAATATGGCTCTAGATCTAAAAATTGCACTGCACAACAGTATCTGACCGAGTGCTACATCACCTACTTCCTGAAATTATTGAACAGAAGAGTTTGTCAATAATAATAAATTATATTTATTTAGAAGAGAATGGATGGTAAAAGTAATCATTATGCTGATTTCATCTTTGCATCTTAATTGGGTGGCATAGTTATTAGGCTACAGTTTTAATTAATGCTGTCTTGTGTTAGAATATGCAATTTATATACGAGTTGAAGTAAAAGTACCTACTTACCAACCTTAATCAGGCAAGGTGCAATCGGTACTTTAAGTATGTTTAGTAGATAGATTGATGGGCCCACTTTGATGGGTAAACTCGTAGAGAGACAAGTGCCACTCCAGACAAGATAGAGTTAGATGATGGAAAGAGAGGCAGTATGCAAGTATACATTATATAAAACAAGCAAGCTCTTGTGCAAGCTAAATTGCACTCTGTTGCATTTTCGTGAAGTCTGCCTTCTGTACTTGGTGCCTATGTCAATGAAAAATTGTACTTACACTTTTAGATGATCCATTGGCATGAAGCTCTTTCTTGACTAGTACGAGTAATTCTGTTACAGTCACATTTTCAAACTTTCTTAGTAAAGCCACAAGGGTCGCAAAGTATCCTGTTCTCATCTCAGGTACATTGGCGCCCAAACTTCGCACTAACCTTTTCAGTACATACTTTGCGTCTTTTGCCACCTGTTAAAAGAACAACCAAATAACTAGAGTTTACCTTGAAAAGCACGGATAGAGCAAATAAATGCCTGTGTTAGTCAAAACCAACGAAATAATTATAAAAACTAACCTCACTACTTTGCAACTGTGCGATAATTTTAGCTCCACCGATAAGTTTTCCATCGTCATTGGACGCTTTCAGTAGATCAAATGCATCCAATACAGAAGCGTTTGGCTTGCGATCAGCTGGAGGGTCACTTGAAATAGTTGGGTCTTTCATTTTAATTTAATAAATTCAAATCACAACAAAAATTCCCACATGGAATCCGCACATTTTATTTTGAAGATTTACGTTTCAGTGCTGCCAACTAGGTAACAGGTTTTTCACGCTACAATCAATATCCCGTATCCCGCTTACACACTTCTTTCTTCTTGCTTCACTTCTTCACACAGTACAGGTTTGACGACTTCCTGCCTCCCGAACAAGCCGAAAAGGCTTTAAACAGAAGACCGAAGAGTATAACCGGCCACGTTGTTTAGCTTTTGTGGACTATGAGAAAGCCTTTGATTTTGTTAATCCTTTGAAACCTGTAGGGCGATTATGGAACTCTAATTACAATCAATGTCTATCAGAAATCTATGAAAACTGATAGAAATAGATTGTAATTAGAGTTCCATAATCGCCCTACTGGGCAGTGTTGCGGTCACTCCAGCGGTGCCAAAAAGCGGATATACGACTATCGGTATATCGAAGTGTTGAAATGTCTATACAGTAACGCCACCATGTCTATCCGACTCCAGGACCAGCGGGCCTAGCACGGCACGAGGAGAAATAGTCTTTCCACCTTTTTATCCACCTGTCAGTGGAAATACACCACCACCTGTCCACCACAGGTGGATAAAAACGGGGGAAAGACTATTTCTCCTCGTGCCGTGCTAGGCCCGCAGAGCACGAATCAAATCCCATTGCATAAAGGGGTGAGATATGGAGATGTTATTTCTCCGAAACTGTTCAACTCTGCATTGGAGGATGTTTTCAAGCTCTTGTACTGGCATAGACATGGTATCAACATCAATGTCGAACGCATCACTCACCTTCGATTTGCCAACGATAAAGTCATCATGGCAGAATCGCTGGAAGAGCTTTGAACATTGGGCCTAGGGCACAATGCTCAATATCGTCTCTCAACTGGTGGGTCTTAAAATGAACATGAGCAAAAATCATGTCAAATGCTCATGTTGCACGCGTACCGGTACATATTGAGAGCGATACAATCGAAGTTGTAGACCATTATGTCTATTTGGGTCAGTCGATTCAACTAGGCAAGTCCAACTTTGACAAAGAGCTCAGCCGACGAATCCAACTCGGATGGGCAGCGTTCGGGAAATTACGGCACATCTTCTCATCACAGATACCGCAGAGCCTCAAGACGAATGTCTATAATCAGTACGTGTTGCCACTTATACTTTGGAACTTAGACTTGGTCGCTAACTATTGGCCTCATACACAAGCAGAGTCACGCAACGTGCTATGGAGAGAGCTATGTTGGGTGTTTCAGATGGACTGACGACATTGTAAAGATCGCAGGAATTTGGTGGATGGAGAGGGCTCAAAATCGTTCTTCCTGGAAATCTATTAGGAAGGCCTATATGTTCAGCAGTGGAATTCATAAAGGCTGTTATGATGATGATGATGATGACACAATTCTTTCGCGTTCCACTCAACCTCGGGCAATGGTGGATATCCAAATAATTTCATCTTTATTTGCTTTATTTACTTCAAGAATTTGAACATAAATTTCAGCCTTAAGTTAGTGGCAGCTCAATTTATTCATTCAATTTATGATATGACATTTAAAATATATATAACAGTTAAAAAACCATGTGAAGAAAAGACAAAAATAAATAAGCACCTAAATTTACCTACGTACAAGTTGTTTAAATAATTGTATAAACTTAAAAATGCACTCCGGAAGTGCCGACAGAAATGAAAACTTATTTTGGCGCGTAAGACATTTTTTAGATGGGTACTAGGGTTATTGGGTTATTGGGTTATTTTGTTAGGAATTGTATTTTATTAGTTATTAGAAACTTTAATATTTAATATACATTTACTATTCTTTTTTGTTTTTGTTCAGAATGTAGATAATATATCAAAGAACCTAACTCAGTAAACTTCTCCATACAAATGTAGACTGTAAGCATGTGAACTAAGGTTTATAATCAAATAGGGCGAGCGCGGCAGCCCTGCGCATGACGCATGGTAACGGTGTCGCGAGTCCAGAGATTTTACCTCATCTAAAAATATGCGTATCGCGCTAAAAGAAGTTTTCACTTCAAAATCCTCTAATAGTAAAAGTGAGTTGCGTAGATTTTATGAAAATAAGATGGCTAGATATAGCGTCAAAAGAAGCAAAGGGGCAACACTGTCAAAACTTCAATATGACTGGTGGTTTCTTTGGTGTGCTACAAAGGTGTTTACAATGGTTTTTAGCATAACTTGACAATACGGAGTATATTGTACTATGCACGTAAAATGCATCTAAATTTTATTTTGAATTCTATATCATATTGGTAAAATTAAATGCACTTTGATTGCTCTTTCAACATTTTTTTTTGTAGCTTTGGAAACTGAAAATCTTTCGTTGTAGTAGACAACTGTCAACTTGAAAAAACCTGCAAATAGTTATAATTTTTTTGCAGCAGATGCAAAGCAATATATTCATCCACACGCGCCACGCTCTGCCGGGCCCACAGATCAGTAAATTCTGGAACGGACATAACATTGGACGCAACAATATATATGTTTGTTCTTTGATTTTATTACATTAAAAATAAAAAGTTAATATTATATTTATACTAATTGGATACCACAGTCCACCCATACAGCTTCTCGACGGTAATGGTTTGGGTTTGGGATAGCTAAAGACCGAAAAACTGGAACATTCTATCGAATATTATATTATAGCCGACTGCCTAGAAAAATTTAAAAGCATAACCTATGCTTTATTATAAATACGTAGGGGTATTTATCGCGTTTATTTACCTATTTTTCCCGACGTTTCGACAGGTTTACACTCTGTCGTGGTCACGGGATGACTCAAAAACTTTATAACCTATGCTTTTAGATAACATCGGACGCAACCATTTTTAAGTTTGTTCATTGATGTTATTGCAATAAAAATAGAAATAAAACATGGGTGCAATTAACACGTGGTAGAAGTGAAACCTTCAAAAATTTTAGAACCACGATTATAAGAAACACTATATAATGCTTCCTATCTCATTTTCTCCCACGTTAAATCTTATGAATTTATGTGTCTCTTTTTACTGTCGCTCGCTTATTCGTGTCATAGACCTTTAAATCACAACGATGCTAAAGAAGTTTTCACTTCCAAAATTTTAAATTATATATATGCTAATTGGATACAACAGTCCACCCATACAGTTTCTCGGCGGTAATTGTTTGGGCTGGGATAGCTATAGACCGAAAAACTGGAACATTTTACCGAGTATTATATTATATCCAACTACCTAGGAAAGGGGTTATGCTTTTACTATAAAGTTAATTTTGTGTAGTTCTATATTTTTTTATTGACATATATCGAGTTCGATTCAGAAAAACAAACAATTAAAAATATTATTTGATATACTTCATGTAAAATAAATATGTAAAAAAATATAAATAATGCCTTTTGAAATCGTAACCATAGGTTTCTAGGAAACAGGAGATCATCGTGTTTTTAAAATTATTTCAGGGCGTCTGGTTGAAATATTGCGTGACTCAAGAGCTGGCTCCTTTCTGGCCCAGCGATTAGTACTGCCATTCAACGTGACAATGCCACCAGTTTTTGGTGATTCTGCTCTCTGACAATGATCTGGATCAGTTGAGCTATCTGTAGATCATTTTAAAGTAGGTACCTATCTTTAAATAGGAAGCTTAAAAATTTCACATGTATTTATATTATCCTGTACATTTCTGTAACCCAAATTAAAACAATATGTATTTATTCAAAAACTCAAAGACTGTTGCTTAGACTTTTTTGTAGTGTGTGTGTGGTTTTTAATGGAATGAACTAATAATAATTGACTGCGAAGACCACTTCCAGAGTTTGTAGTGCGCGCTTTCAGTGATCCATGTTTTTAAACATGGCAGGTCGCAGTGGATACGATGATGTGAATTCCAGGTAATTAAGCTGAAATACTAGTACAATTGCGTGTAAACGTTAGTAAAAATATAAATCAAGTGTTTTGGCGTCTAAATAACATAAAAATGGTGAAGTTCCATAGTTAGTATTGGCAAATTTATCATGTTTTCGTATGGCGATAACACTGAATGAAAACGGGATTTTTAGCTATGAATATGATTACAAAATTATTTGTGAAACGATAAGTGACGCTACGACGTAGTTGGGGCTCCATTACAGCCTCTGGGGGAGTGAAAATGTTGTGGTTTTTGAGGTTAGAAAATGTTCATGATCGCAATGTTGGTTGGTTCCAGAGATTTCGGCGGCGGCGGCGGCCGAAGGACTGCCGGCGGTCGGCCGCTCCCCTCCGAGCCACCATACAAAGCATACGTTGGAAATCTTCCTGGTGGAATCATTCAAGGCGACATCAACAGAATTTTCCCTGTAAGTTATTTTGCAGTTAATGTCTGCTTCTAAACGTTAGCCGTTATTTATTTATGTTCAATAAATGTTTATATATCTAATGTATGTAAATTATCCAAAGAAGTATATTATAAACACTGTTTGCCTAAAATCAACCCAAACATTAATATGTTTATAATCAAAATACATATACCTATCCACCTAACCTATTATAATTTTTCAATTGGTAATGCATACCAATTCATTGCTTTACTTATCTTTTTTCTTTTTCCAAAAGACATATCAACTACATTCCTGTGTTTATCTATTTAATTACCTAAGATAAGTGATTCTCCTGTTATAGATTTATACCTTAAAGTCTGAACAGCTATTACAATATAAAACAATTACTAGCCTAGGTATTAATTTTTATTTTAGCACAATGATACATTGACAGGAAAAAACTCTTAAACCAATATTAAACTACACCTATGTTATGGCAACATTGATTTTTTCCAGGAGCTGTCTATAAAAAATGTGCGATTGGTAATGGACAGAGAAACCGACAAATTCAAAGGATTCTGCTATGTTGAGTTTGAGTATCTCGAGGACTTGATAAAGGCGATTGATATGAATGGATCTCTAAACGTTGATGGGCAATTTATTAAAATTGATGTAGCTGAAGAAAAACGCAATGACAGGTAATCTATAACAGTTGTTTATGTGCTGACTCTGTTTACATTAAATACTGTGCACATTATTTGTACTATCTATATATCTACTAATATTATAAATGCGAAAGATCGATATTTGGATCTTTGTAAAACAAAACATCTTTGTCAAACACACAATTATGGCTGAATTGATTTGGATAAAACATGGTGTAGATATAGATGAAACATGGAATAACGTATAACCATATGTACCAACCAACATTTAGCCCACTACGGGCAGCAACTAGTGTATGATATGAATTTTCAGGATGTTTGCACATTTTGGCTTAAGCACTTTCTTCAGTAGTGTTTAATTTTGTTTGTAGTATAATAAAATGGGTAAGCTTAAACAGGGCTGGCATAGTGGTTAGCGACATAGTTATCTAATAAATATTTAAAAAATAAATAATAGTTTAAAAAAACGAAAAAACTTTGGTTTTCTATATAAAGCGTGTTTTTTAGTTTTTTTAAACTATTATTTATTTTCTACTTTTTAGTTTTAGGATAACCGGATATTTTAATTTTTTTTTTAGAATTTCGAATTATTGCATTGTCATTGGTCATTGACAGGTGTGCAAAATTTTAATGAAATCTGGTCATTGGGTCAAAATCGCGTCCTAAGGAGTTGGTTACATACAAACATACATACAAGTGAAGCTAATATAAAGCGTATAAAAACATTTATAACATTGTATAGCATTATTTTCTTTGCTGCTTGCTATTTAGATAATAAACTGACAATACAGGACAGTCTGAATCTAATCCTTCAGTTGATTTTAATCATTGAAGCTGGATATAAATAAAATCATACAAGTCTTATATGCAATTATTTTTTCTATTAAAACCAAAACTGTTTTTTAAATAATGCTGAACATTTCACACAGCATCACCTGGACAAAATGTAGGCAGAGCTTGTGTAATGGGTACCACATGATTTATGACCGCATGATTCTACTTATATACTTACATTTTTGTAAATACATACGTTTTTGAACATAGAAAACTGAAACAAATATTTGCAGATCATACAAATAATTGTCCCGCGGCGAGAATTGATACCACAACCTTCTGGTTAATTTTGATAAACACAAGCTTTACTCACGTATTTTTTTGTCGATGGAAACACCGACACTGTTTCAGTTCATCTAGAGTATCTTTGTCAAGGTGAGTTTGATCCGCGGTCCGCTCGTTGCCGCTCGAGTTCACGGTTCGCACCCTTCTGTGTCTCAGACAGAACTTCGCTCGCTCGCACAGAGGTTGTTAAAGTTGAAGTTGAAATGTTGTATAAGTTGGATTGCATAAACACATTCATCAAGACTTCAATTTGATGGTTCTTAACATCCCAGGGGTGGCGGTGGCGGGTTCAGACGCGATGGCGGCGGCGGCGGACGGGACGGCGGACGTGATGGCGGACGCGGCGGCGGCGGTGGCGGTGGCGGCTTCAGGCGAGACGGCGGCGGAGGCGGCGGCGGCGGCGGCGGGGGCCGCGGTATGTACGACCACTTCGAGGAGCGACGCGCGCCTCGCCAGGGTGGTGGTTTCACACAGGGTAACATCGCTGTGCTAACACTTTCATTCGCTCTGGGTATACAGTATTGGGTTTTGGGGAATGTTCGCATATGGCTTCACACGTAAAGCGAATACTTCGCAGGATTCCGATAATGTAGCTCCAGGGTTTCGATGGGTATCTTTCTAAGCGGAAATAGTAAAATAAAGCATTAAAAACATGTATGACGTATCAAGAAGTCTTTTTTGCTTGAGAAGCAGAGGGAGTGTATTATACAACAAAATCTACCGTAACGTCATCTGTGTAGAATTTGAACACAACTGCATTGGTTGAATCCCCTTAGCTTAGATGGATACCCGTTCTTATGCTTGGTTTTTATAAAGTATATGCATCTTATATTAGCATCCGTGATAATGTTAATTGATGGATGATAATATCTTATGTTTGCTTATAAATCCCAGGTATTCATGAATTCAGATTGGACTCCAGTACAATACTGTACCAGGCATAAATATTACACAGCACCATGGCTATAAGTCAACTTTAAAGTGTAATTTATGGCCTGGATGCTTTTTTGTTTATCACATATTGGCTTTGGACTAAACCTAACCTTATTATATTCATTATAAATATTAAAGATTGGAGCAAAGAGCCGATTCTCCTACACGGCATAACGTTGGGAAAAAGTATCTATAGCTTCATTAGTAAATTTTCATGTCATAATGACAAGCAATTTAAAGAAATCCAGTGAGAATTAACAGGAAGACTTAAAAAAAAACTCCAATCTACCAGCATTATTATTTATTTAGGCCAATCTGAGTTCATGAACAAATATCCTGTTTGAAAATTTAAAAGTAGTTAAAGTTATTATATTGTGTACTTATGTAGTTTAGTAAACATATTTATGTTAAAAAAATTTAGCACAGGATATTTGCATTTATTGCAAAACTAGCAAGTTTTTTTGAGTATGTGGTTTTCATGATCACATGATTCTCAATTAATGCATAGAAATTTTGCTAGTTTTTCAATCCTTTTCATTTGCTACATTTTTATCCTAGTAACTTTTAACAGCTCATAAAAACCATTAGCTTTATGTCATTCATTCTAACTGACTTGTTGTTGTATTGTGTTATGACAGATAACCGAATTATATACTGACTAGCTTTCGCCCGCGGCTTTGTACGCATGGTACCTACCTTAAAAGTATCCTATATCCTTCCCCAATATACCATCTATCTCCTTGCCAAGTTTCAACAAGTTCCATTCTTCTGTTAAACCCTGAAATGTTTAACCGAAAAAAAAAATAAGAAAACCGGCATGTCGTAGATAATAAACAAGTGCACAAAAGTAGACTTTAAGGTGCACTTTAATTCTTTTACTGATTCGAATTAACCAGTGACACGATAAGAAGAACCGTGAAAAGGTAATAAACATACAAACAGAGACATTGGTGGCAATTCGGTTGGTTCATTTCTAAAATTAGGAATTGTCTAAAATATATTTAGTTAGTCATAGCATTTGTAAAACCTATTCGGTTGGTACCATCTAACTAAATTAGGAACGCTTAATTAAAATAGGATTAGTTGGTAGCAGCAGAATACCAAAATTTCATTTGATTTGATTTGATTTGATTTCATTTATTATCTCATTTATTTAAAGTAAATACATATTTTTTGTATACATCTTAAAAACCTTGTTGAGTTTAAAAAGATGCGAAAAAAAGATCATTCCTCAATAAAATTAAAGTATATATAAAGATGCTAAAGTAAGTTTCCTTATAAAGCTAATTTAAATTAATAATGGTAATGTACCCACATGTATCGGTGGTTTACAAAAAAGTTGGCCATAACACTGGGGTGCCCTTACATACATACAATATTATATTGTATGTATGTAAGGGCTATCTCCATCTCCAATGTCGTATACAGGTTGATTTTTGTTTTTATGAGTAAGGTACTTCATTGATTGACTGTGAGGTAATAGTGTTTATCTATGTATGTAGTGCTCAATAAGATCCATTTATACTTAAGTTAATATGGCATTATCCATTTATATTATAAGTAATCGCTTAGCTTTACAAATATTTTTTTGATTATTAACTAAATAAACTGATTGTAGTATTGTAGATTCAAGTTCATTAAAGTTATTATATCTAGAGTAGAGTCTTAATTCTACACAAAGCTATGCACACTCTGTTTTTACTGCAAATAATGTTACACCCAGGGTGTGTTTTTGTCTGCTCTTTGAATTTATTACTGCATTAGTCATACCTAGCCAAATTACTAACCTCACTCCAACTTGTTGACGCGTATTGTAAACTGTAATAGGGTTTTCCTGGATAAATCGAGTTCAAGGCCTGGTACTTGCTTTGCATGACTCTTAAATAAGGTTTATTGGTACATTGTTGGTAATTATCTCAAAGTCATCTCAAAGATATTTTATTCAATACAATCACAAGGATCACTTTGAGACGTCTTACATACAAGGTGAATTTAGTTGTCAATTCCTCCTAACACTAGCCCGAGAAGAACTGGCAAGAAACTCTTCCTGGTCCTAGCGATTTTTTCAATCTGCGCTCACAAGTATTTGTCTCGGGTCTGAGTGTTTTTTTATAATATACTAGCTGTTGCTCGCAACTTCTTCCGCATTCTTTTTGAAAGGAATTGTAGCTTAAATCCTTCCCCAGGATGCAATTTATCTCATTGCCAAATTTTATTGATAAGTTTCAAGCCAATCTCCACCCATTTAAAAGTTTCCATACAAACATTCACAACCCATTTTACTCCTTTATGAGAGTTATTTTGAAAAATCCTGAAACACGTGTCCATTTATTTTTCATTTTTATTATTTAAATCAAGTTTCAAGCAAATCGCACCACGCGTTAAAAAGTTTCATACATTAGTTTTCACCCTCTTAGGGATGGAATTTCAAAAAATCCCGCCTTATTGGGTGGTTTTGTTGTAAATGGAAGCTACCTTCCAAATTTCAGCATTCTAGCTGAAGCGGTTTCGGCTCGGCGATGAATCAGTCAGTTAGGTTAAGCTCTTTTATAGGTATAGATAATATATTAGCTGTTACCCGCGACTTCGCACGCGTATGCTTAGAACCTTTTTTTTAATTTTTGGAAGGAATGCATTCTGTGCATCTAAAGAACATCTCAAAGGGTTAATTCCCTATTTTACCTCCTTCGGGAATTATTTTGCAAAAACGTTGAAACACATATTATTTCTGTATTTTTTACCAAAAGCCTAAATATGAATTTTCAGATCCGTAACTTAAGGAAATATGAGTTGCCCAAACCAACGTTCATCCTCTATTTTAGCCCTTCAAGGTGGTTTTTTGAGACAAAAAGTAGCCTTTGTTCTTCCGCCGAATGCAATACATCTTCTTACCAAATTTCATCAAGATCCGTTCATCCGTTTAGATAGATAAACACTTTATTGTACACAAATGAACACACAAAAAATAATGATTAGCAATACATTGTACAATGGGCGGCCTTATCGCTTATCGCTTAGACACTTTCACATTTATAACATCAACAGTAAAAAAGGATATAAGTACGAGTAGTATATCAGGTGGTACCTTATTGGTATTTACATAATTTTTCGTGGCATAACATAACATATCAACGAAGGTAAACAAAGTAATGCGGAGTCAGTTCCTAAATGGGTGACCATAGTAACATTTTGATCTTAGCGTTTTCTTGATGAAATACGACTAGAAACTAAAACTTGAAAAGTGATCGGATTTCACTTTTTAAGTTTTCTTTTCAAAAAGAATGTGATCAATTGATTTTGACGCGTATTCACGGCGGCGCTCAAATCGCAATGTATCAGTTCTTTTTTTTTTTATATTAACGGGTAATGTTTTAATTAGCTTACTTTAACTACTATTCTTTTAAAAGTTAAAAGTTCTCGAATGAAAACCAAGGACAGGAAAACGAAGCGTAGGACGTACCCCCACCCGATGGACTGACGACATTGTAAAGATCGCAGGAAGTCGGTGGATGGAGAGGGCTCAAAATCGTTCTTCCTGGAGATCTATTGGGGAGGCCTATGTCCAGCTGTGGACTTAATAAAGGCTGATATGATATGATGAACTACTATTCTTTTAATTTACGAGTAGATAGCCTCTAAATAGCGGTAAACAGATTATTTTTTTCCATACAAAAATTAATTTGCTGTTGGCACCGTCTTAACTCCGTCACTAGAGTTGACTACGTACATACGAAAGTAGTAACTCTGATTATTAGTACAACACGTCTTGTAAGGAAACCAGACAAGTCATAGCTTAAACAATAATTGAATTACTGTGATTATAATGGAGATTAGTTTTATTTGTTACTGTCTAAGAGGTACGAGTATAATGGCCTCAATTCTGTTGGCACCTACCTAACTAATTTTAGCTAAAATTAGGTTTAGACTGTCAAATTAAACTTCGGTATTCTGCTGTTACTAACTTACTCTAATTTAATTAAGGGTTCCTTATTTAGTTAGATAGTACCAACCGAATAGGTTTTACAAATGCTATGACTAACAAAATATATTTTAGACAATTCCTAATTTTAGAAATAACTAACCGAATTGCCACCACTGTCTTGTTTTACAACAGACGTATTGTTAGAATTTTAATGCTGGTTTTGATGTTCAGAACACACAAAAACATTTTACTGACATAACATAACAGACACTGCCTTGACTGCTCCCAGATTCTGGGATATCTCAGATCTCTAGTTACCTAAATCTTTGAAGAAGTCCTAGGGGGTAGACCCACTGAGGTCTATCCCATGTGATAGATAGAATAGATAGAAAATACTTTATTGCACACCACAAATACATTAGACTATTATGAAAAACAGTGTTAAGCTACACGGTATATATATATATACGGTATATATTGATAGTGTAGTGTGTACATTATATAATTTTTATTTTTATTGTACATATAAATTAATAATAATAATAATGCCGGACATTTCACACAGCATCATCTGGCTCCAAAGTAAGCAGAGCTTGTGTTATGGGTACCACAACTACCACATGACTGATATTGTACTTAAATATTTTTTTTTCTTAAATACATACATATTATACATAGATTATAAATTGCCATAAGCCCGCGTTTTGCACAACGCAGTTGTACGTACGTCGTCCGTTGGCTGAAGGCCATTGCGGCTATACAATTATCAATATTTGGAAAGTAACTGCCTATTTTTTTTAATGAGTTTATACAAGGCAAATTGAATCGAAGTACGTCAGCCGTATCAGCCGTACTCTTATGATACGGCTTAATGAGAATACATTCTGACGTAACATAATTGTAAACTTCTAGCATCAGTAGTTAAATCAATCGTGTTGTTTCTACAATTTATCGATACATATACGATACTATAATACAAACTGCTTATAGTAGGGGAGCCCAAGAGGCTAAATAGGGATTTTCTAGAGCATCGTGGGGACCTATTGGATTGTAAAGGTTAGATACAAAAAAGTTTATATGATGTTTCAATGGTGTGACGACCTCTGTGGCGCAGTGGGCTAAGGTTCGGCTGAGACGCAGAAGGTTGCGGGTTTGATTCCCGCCGCGAGATAAATGTTTGTATGATCTGCAAGTATTCGTCTCGGATCTGGGTGTTTCTATGTATATGTATGTATGTATGTACAAAAAAAGTATATAAGTAGTATATCCATCATGTGGTACCCATAACACAAGCTCTGCTTACTTTGGGGCCATATGATGCTGTGTGAAATGTCCGAGATTATTTATTACTCGTGTACAGGTTTTCAAAAATGTAAAAAACTAAGACAGTCAGTCACTAAGAAATACTCGAGCGCTTCACATATTAATAGTGTATGCGCCCCACGTGTTGCTGGTAATGGAAAAATAATAATCTGCCAGTTTGCATGGTCGCAAGGGTAGAAAATAGGGAAAAAAAATATTCGAGTGCGTGCGAGTTCAGACATTGAGAAGGGTTGTTAAGTGATCCCTCCAGTAGGTCCTATTGAAAAGACCGACGATTTGGTCGCGACCAAATGTCAAGGTCAAAATTGCGACTTTTAATATTTTTTTTGCAACTTTGTCCCATTTCCTTATGTCACGCTCAAATTGACAGATTATTGAAATTGACATAGTCATAATTATAACTACCTTAATTATTATATTATTACCTTAATCTAACGCGCTTGAGTTTTCTCACGATCAATTTTTTTTCCTAATCTGATCGGCTGCCCTAGACGTTCGACCCTATATAAACCGCTTAGGTATGGTGGGAATACTTCACGATGTGCAAGGTTGCCCTCCTTATGTTATTTTGCCGCGCTCGAGTAAGTTGTTCCAAAATCCCCGTTTGGGCTCCCCTACTATTAAATTGGTGTTGTGTGCATTGTCTATATATATTTATTGTATTTAAATAGCATCAATGCAGCTTGAGAAGCAGTCGTACTATTTTAGAGCGGGACAGGGAGCCGGGTCCGCGGACCCGGCTCGCCCCCCGCGGGGGGCGAGCGTTGTGTGGAAAGTTATATACTTACGATACTATAAACTGCTTAGTTAGTGTTGTGTGTACACTTTTATTTTATTTACATAACATCAGTAGCATCAACGCAGCTTGAGAATCATTCGTACTGTTTCAGAACGAGACAGGGAGCGGGGTGCGGGGGGCGAGCGTTGGGGGGAACGCGACGGATCGCGCGGATCTCGGGGCGCGTCAGAGGAGCCGCGTGGCGCGGGCGAGTGGGGCCGCATGGGGCGCGCCGGGGCAGGCCGGCCCGCGCCCGCGCCCGGCGCCGGCGGCCCGCCCGGACCGGGGGGCCCTCCGAGACGTAACTTCGATGATATGCCACCTTCGCGTCCTGGTAACTATACAACCTTTTTAGTTTGCCTTTTTAGCTTTCCGTTTCGTGCGGTGCGGCTACGGATAATATGCCAACTTCGCGTCCTTGTCGCGTCGCAACTACTTACTACATTTTTAGATTATCCTTGCGGTGCGGCGCCACTTCGATGATATGCCACCTTCTAGTAATAACTATGTAATGTTAGTAAGGATTTGTTAGCAGAGATGCGGCACTCGTCTCTGTTCCGCAAGCTCATCCCACCCATCTGTTTGAATGCAGTAAGCTTTGATATAGTGTTCTACATCCCTATAGCAAAGAAACTGACACCCAGTCCTGCGTTTTTCGTCAGGATTGCATTTAGAAAAATACTATGTTGATTTTCCTATGTACTATGTGTGATGTTCCATTTATGTTTCAGACACAACGGGTCGTCCGAAGCTGAAGCTAGCGCCTCGGACGGTGACGGATCCCGTCAACTCGCTGGCCTCCACGAGCCAGGCCTCCTCGATATTCGGCGGCGCGCGGCCGAGGGAAGAGAAGCTCAAAGAGCTCAAGGAATAAACCCCACGCGCCTTCGCAGACGGACGTGAGACGCCCTCGCCTGGCATCGAAACTGCACTAGTCTTACGTGAACCGCACCGCCTCGCCGTCACTTATATTCACACTTTCACGTCACAAAAACCAACATTTCAACGGCTCTAACCTATTATACCACACTACAAAAGGCCCTCTCGTTGAGTATCTGACCTAGTTATCCCTAATAGATCAACGAGGATATTAAATTTTCTGTGCGGTGAGCATAGATAGGTAGAACCTCCAATGATATTTACATCCTTCCGGGATTAGGAGGGCATATAAAAGTTAAATCAGATTTCGTATTAACTTGTTAAAATTAATTGTAGCTACTACCAGATTATTTAACCTAACTTAATCATTGCAACATTGAGCTCATATCTGGCTCATATCAAGGGCCGTTTATTTGTTGGTGAACTGTAGCCTTTAAGCCGTATGCTCAAACGAGGTTGTAACAGAACTAAGCGCTTGTTCGCGTTTGGTTTCACTACTTGCACCGCATCAATTTTCCGATTGGTCCGTTCTAGAAAATCAAAGAACTTGTGTAATTGGAAGTTGGTATGCTTGCAAGTGGTGGAAAGCAATGTTGCGGACTGGTGCTGTGGGTTGTGGCGCCGTTGTGTATGCGGGGCCGAGGCGACGGAGGCGCGAGGCTCGCTTGAGACTACGCACACCCATAGCGCTGCCGTTATTGCGGCAGACGCGCTAAGCCCGCGACGTCGACAGACGACGCGCGCCGTGCGAGTCGGTGCATGCTCCGCGATCAATCTCGTCTCACCTCTGCCTATCTGTTCTCGTTCCGTGTGTATATGTATCGTCCCGAACGCCCGCTAATCTTCACCCGTGTCCCAAATGTGCAGCCAAATTGTATATGAACATGAAGAGTTTGTTAGGTTATGAGGTTGTAAATCATTTTTATCGTATATTTTTGTTAGCTTTATTGTGTATCATTTGAGCTTATTTGTTTTAGTGCGGCTGCCGCTCGGTCGGCCGTGCCGCTTTGATTAAGTCGCACTATTTAAAATGCTAGTTTTTCCTCTCATCTCGATGTTTCCGGGCTTGTGTGAACGAAAGGTTTCAATTTGCATTGTGTTTCAAAATTTTACTTTAAATAACTAATATGTACCTACCTACCAATTTGCTTCCTCAAACACATTACATATGCCGTTATTTGTATTCGATTCGAATTAAATAATTTTACTTGTATTAAATGTGTCGACGGAGCTTTCATATTTGATTCTCTGTTGTGGATTGTCTATCATTTATTGATTGTTTAGTTTTTTAGGTTATGAAAATTAATCACTGATCAAGTAATTAATTATGAAACATAATTTAAGAGTTGATTTAATAAATGGTGATGTAATTACAGTGTCATTAATAAAATTAACTTCCACGTACTTGAATTTCTACTTTATTACTCGTAGAAATATAATATTGTACTATAATTTCGTAAGTTACGTGGCAAATAAATTTAAAAAAATCGCAAAATTTGTAACAGAACATAGAAAATGAATAAAAAGTGAAGTCTTTATAACCGAGGGTTTGTTTGGACATTCAAATCCCAATTATCTTAAAACTGAAAATATAAGACCTTACCTTAGATACCTACCAGCCTACTCATTAGTAGCTAATATGTGCATACCCTGGATACCATAGATACCTTACCTGCCTACCTCAGGTTAGGGTTAACTGATGCTTGAAACACCTAAAATAGGTATGTACCTATTAAAATTTTAGGTTAATAGGGGGTTAGGACTGAATGAGAAGAATATAAAAAAGTTAGTGTTTTATTCATATATCCAGATCTTCATCAGGATCTTCCTCATCCCAGTCATCAACTGCATCAGGTTCATAATAAACCTTGCTTTCTCCTTCGTGAATCTTACTCATGTAAGGCAGCATTAGTTTGGATTTCTCCATCTTTTCCAGTTGATCTACTTCTATTTTGAAAGTTGTAAGACTGCCAGGAGACTGCTTGATCTCAGGTTCATCATCTTTTTTATCTTGCTTTACAATAGGAATTAGTTTCAGAGTTGAGGTTGTGATATCAAATGACAGACATTCTTCAGTATTTGTTACTTTACTACCCTTTTTAATTTTTACCAATACTTTGCAAGGGTTATTCTCATTGTAAGACAGTACTGCATTGGCTAAGTGGTTCAAATGAATCTGTAGTTTAGAACTGTGAGATAGACAATCTTTATGCAAAACCATTATCAATTTCTCTACATTGGGATTGCGACTAAGTCTTTGAAAAGATTTAAGACATTCATTCCAACCTAAACAGAGTGCCATTTGGTTTACAGAATCCACTACCACTGTACATTTAGAGCTTGTGTATTGATTAAAGAAATCAGTCTTAAATTCTTCATAGCACTGAATATTAGCTTTTTTGAAAATACTTTTCCAAACTGTTACAGGTCGCTCATAGCAGAAAAAGTTGATTAGACTTCTTTCAGAGGGTACCAGCTCTAATAATAGCGGAATTATGTTCTTGTTGACGTCGTCTTCTATCAATAAAATAGGAGCGGATCTTATCTTCAACAAAGACATCTTTTTAGTTTCCTGTCGCCAGTTTTTGAATAGATTAAAACGTATCTCAGCGGCTCCTTTCTTGCACTTTTTTGAACTAATAGTGAACGTCCGAAAATGTATTATTATTATTATTATAAACGTCAATAATGTACCCGTTAACCAAAATATAACAAATAACTTGACCTTTCTTTCTTTTGCTGTACAGTACAAAACAAACTAACTAACAAACTTCGTTTTTGACACCGCACGCACGCGCGTACCTACTCGTGGAGTGTTGCCATTATTTTTTTTGTACTTTTTTACTTTTTTAGTCAAAAGAAAATCAGGCTAGACTTCTTTCTTTCTTTCTTTCTTTCTTTCTTTCTTTTCTTGGCCTGCCTGTGACATACTCATGTCAATTCTGCCAATGTCTTTATACAGTTTGTTTATTATAAGTCTTAGTCGATGGTCAGTTGTCAATTCTAGGCGACACGCGGAATTAAATTAGCAGAGCCATGTTGCTCCATGAAATGACAGACGAAGAATCCAGGCTAGACTTACTAGATTAATAGAGACGAGAAAAGTAAAAGGGATTATTCTTGGTCGTCTTGCGAAGCATACATTGCGCTCTTATCTCTACTATATAAAAATAAGTCGGGTTTTCCTTCCTGACGCTATAACTCCAGAACGCACGAACCGATTTCCACGGTTTTGCATTCGTTTGAAAGGTCTCGGGCTCCGTGAGGTTTATAGCAAAGAAAATTCAGGAAAAATTTAAAATTTATTTTTTGTGAAGTTGTAACTGCCCAACGAAGTGGGCACCGGTCAGCTAGTTTTATATATTTTTCTTGAGTTATTTCCGGTTTTATTGGTAATTATGGTGTTTTTATTTTAAATAGAGCTAGAGTTAATGACTCGGGTGTGAATAATTGGGATAAATGCTTTGTGTACTTAAGTGATTCGAGCATAAATATGGCCTCAATTCTGATGGATCTAGGGTTGCCATCTCTAAAATTTTGCAACCCGGACAAGAAACATAAAAACCCCGGATTTTGGAGCCCAAAACCCGGACATGTCAGTTGGTTTTTTTAAAACATAGCGGCATAATAAGAAATGGTTGTCTGTAAAATCGGTTTACGGATGATAATTTTACGTGATAACGTCATAAGAAAAATTTATGAAAAATTGCATACTTTTAACCTATTAAGATCAATCGCTTATTCCGCGCTTGCACGTGACATTTTTTCGTGCGTGCATTCCAGCGTTCATCGATTAATAAGACGTTATCACGTCAAAAAACAGTTTAAACTGTCATAAATTAATTTTTTATTTATTCTTAAAGCTATAAAATAAAATGTAGTCTTCTTTTATCATCATTTTAAATGTAACAAAATAGAATCTTACCGTTTGTTAGAAATTGTTTTAATATCAGTTTTATTTATAGGTAGGTACTCTGTTATGAAAAAAAAACCTTATTAAAATATTAACCCACTTTCAACAAATTTATATTATTATTTTTTACAAAAATTAAAAAAAAATACATTTCAGTAGGTATTGAGTCTTATAAATCTTAAGGTAACTCTTTTTACTCAATAATAATTATATTCATAAAGTTTTCATCAGCAGCCATAAGTTAATAACAAAAAGTCTCTTATTTGAACTAAATTTTGTGTTCTTAAATCGTATCGAACGGTGTGATCAAATCTATGAAATTAAGACAGAATATTAATCTCGCCTTTTACGATATTATCTCAAAAAGGTGCACTTAAGTTGCAACCTGTCTCTTTCAAATTGAAAATGAAGAAAATGTGCCACATAATGCGACACATTTTCTTCAAAAACGTAACTTAGAAACCCCAGAATGAAACAAGACGAAACGCGCAGTCTACAGACGTTTGTAGTTTGCTTCCCATACATTAAAATCAGTTTTATGCCATTTACTCCTGAATTATAAGTCTAGGCACTAATTGTAATATAATAACATTTAATTAGTTTTGTTCTAGCAATCGAATGGCATATTCAATATTATCAAATAACGACTTAGAAAATTTTAGTACCCTATATCCCTGGCTGCGGCGGCTGCCCAAGACTTGAAATTTTTAAACCCGGACTACAATTGAAACCCCGCCCGGACGCTCCCCGGACGCCCTCTAAACTAGGACAAATCCGGGGAAACCCGGGCGGATGGCAACCCTAGTTGGATCCAACCTATCTAATTTTAGCTAAAATTAGGTTTAGAACTGTCAAATGTCACTTTGGTATTCTGCTGTTACCAACTTATCCTAATTTAATTATATCTAATTCACAAACTATAGGATGTGATCTAATTTAATTAAGCGTTCTTAATTTAGTTAGATGGTATCAACCGAATAGGTTTTAAAAATGCTACCTATGTAAAATATACTAACTAAAATATACTTTAGACAATTTGTAATTTTAGAAATTAACCAACCGGATTGCCACCAAATGTCTTAGTTATTTTATGTGAAATGCACCATTTTGTATAAAATTACAAATGACGAACGGCAAGATATGACTTTGCGACATACCTACTATACTATAAACACTTGACACTGGCAAAATTGACATTAAGAAGAAGAATAATATTCTTGACTTGACATTGGCATTATCTGAAAATGACAAATAAAAAAGAAACAACAAATAAAAATAAACAATTTGCTCAATTTTTGATGTTAGATTGTTAGATGAGTTAGTTATTTGATCAACTGACGTGTTTTATTGTAAATTTAAACGTTTTAATAAGAGAGCATAACTAAAATGTTCGGGCGTGTGGTATCGCATAAGATAAAATCACCTGTGGCTCTTACAAGGCCTATAGTTTGTGTTCCAAAACATAAACCACCCAATCAGAAAGATTTACAGATCCTCAATGATTTCTTGCGTAAGCACGATAAAATACTCTTTCTAACAGGTGCTGGGATCTCTACAGAATCCGGTAAGTCTTTTCTATCTGAAATACAATCAATAACACCAACCAAACCAACTATTTCTTACAAAGCTGTTTAAAGTATTGTTTATTATAGTCAAATAAACATCATCGTTTTTATTGCATTTCAGGAATCCCCGACTACAGGTCAGAAGAGGTTGGCCTTTACGCACGAAGTAACCACAAGCCTATCCAATATCAGGAGTTTGTGAAGTATCCAAAAGTGAGACAAAGGTACTGGGCAAGAAACTTTATAGGCTGGCCAAGGTTCAGCAGAATAGAACCAAATATAACACATATGACCATCACTGAACTACAAAAGGTATTGTATTTGAACTTTTGGTTTGCTAATTGCTATTTCATGCTAGGTTGCCAGTAGCATGATCATCCCATCATTGCAACAGATAATTAAATACTTTTATTACTATGCCTGTTTTTCTATATCTGTAACAGTTTAACCCACTTCATATTTATAGATAGGAAAAGTGACTTCAATAGTCACCCAAAATGTTGACCGTCTGCATCATAAAGCAGCCTCAAGTAACATTATAGAGCTTCATGGGACGGGCTACATTGTGAAATGTTTAACCTGTCCATATGAAGTGGACAGGCATACTCTTCAAGAGCAATTACTCAGTGTCAATCCTGAAATGGAGAGTAATTTCACAATGATAAGACCGGATGGAGATGTGGAATTGTCCAAAGTAAGTTTAAAGCCAATGAACTCTTAGTTTGTTTATCAATGTAATCAACAGCCAAAGAGAATTCAGTCGTTGAGTAAATAAACTAAATTATTATTTATATGTACAGTTCCTATTATATATTTTTCTTTGCAGGAACAAGTAGAAAAATTTAGAGCTCCTCTCTGCCCTAAATGTGAGGGCCCTTTAAAACCAGACATCATATTTTTTGGCGACAATGTCCCAAAAGACAAAGTTGAACTAGTAAGGAACCAAGTTACATCAAGTGATGCTGTGTTCGTCTTGGGTTCCAGTCTCACTGTGTATTCTAGTTATAGGATAATACTTCAAGCAAAAGAAGAAGGGAAAAATGTAGCAATTCTAAATATAGGTCCAACTAGAGCAGACAATCTTGTAGACATAAAAGTAGCTACAAAATGTGGTGATGTTTTACCAGAATTATGTAACATGTTAAGATAAATAAAAAAAAAAATACTTTATACCTCACACAAATACATCAAAATGTTTGTTAATTTGAATGAATGAGCTACCTCATATATTTATAAAAAACTAATCTAATCTAAAACTAAACAATTTTAAACGAAAAGGTACAAGGCAAAATATTTAAAATACATACTATATTTCTTATATAACTATTATACCTTAAATTAACAAGCAGATAGCTGTAAAAGAGTTTTTAGAATTTTTTTCCATACTGAATTTAATTTGTTGTGGGCACAGACCTAAGCGCCACGCTAACTAAATATTAATTATAGGATAAAAGATATTAATATACCAAGTTCCATCCAAGTCTGTTTAGCTATTATGGCAGAATTGAGCCACGGACAAACATACACTAGACTAGATGGCGCCACAGGAAAAGTTAGAATGAACTAGTAACTGACTCAAATACATCAAAAAGTTTGTAATTTGATTGATAGAGCTACCTCATATTTTTAAGTGTTACTATGTTTAAGTATGTAATAAAGGGTATCTTGTTTAGTCATGTTATGACAATAAAAGACCTGTAATGGCAATTCATTTTATAATTGTACGTAAAATTAAAGAAGGGATACAAAATTGTTTTGCAATGGGAGTGTGGAAATATCACTTAAGTCAAATCAAAGACAACAAGGAATATTTTGTTAAAAATACTCAAACAATAAGAATAGACATAGGAAATACAATAATCAGATTCAAACTCTGGATTTTGAAAAGAAGATAATTATAAAATATGAGATCACAACATATTTTCATTTAGTAAATCAATATTTTTATTTTTGCCGCTGACCCATAGGAGAATTAAAAATACCAAGAAATTTGTGTTAACATCAAATCTTATCTAAAAATGAACTTATGATGAAGATACTTGGCTACATAATTAATTAGTCTATGAAGAATTTTGTCTTTTAAATCAATTTTCTAGAGAATTAATTTTCAGAATAGTAAGAAAATAATTTGACCAAACTTACTATGCAATCAGATAAAGGCTAGAATTACTATGATTTATAACAAGCTAAAGCCATATCTACCGAATCTTTAGTTTGGTTCATTCAATTTTAGTTAGATATGGCTTCTCATATTGTTTTTAATTAAATTTTTTGTCGTAAAAACACAACACTATAAGTATCTTATTTATCTATTTGCATACAAATGTTATTCCTAATTGGTACTCAGTAACGGCAGTTTTATGTAACAAGGCTTTATAGAATTTGATTATATAAATGCAGTTTAGAAACAATATTTTATGCTAACGCTAACCCTTTGCAGCAATGTTTAGTCTTCTAACTAAACAAATTGTATTGATGTTGGTGACCATTCTCTATATCGACTTATGAATATGAGTTACTTAGAGTAAAGTTTAACAGTTTTTCCAGTCTGCCTCTTTTTTGAACAATAATTTCATCTTATAAACTATCCATTGTTCATCCATCACATATTCGAAATGTTTTATCATTAAATTACATTGATTTACTGACTATTATTACATACAACTATTTTTTATAAATAAAAAGAACCTAGTATGCAGGAGGTACTATAATTAAACATTTCACTAAAATAATGAAATTGTATGAACACTGTTAATGGAGTAGATGTTTATAAATTACAATATTTTAACTATCAAATGTTTTTTGGTCATACTTTAATGACTGCAGATCGAAACATAAACCAAGAGGAAATCACAAAGTTATGCAATAGCAAGAAACTGCTCCATTTTCAGTGTATCTTTTAATTTTTATTAAGTATTCATACAATAAATAAATGTCAAAAAAAGGCTCAAACTGTTAGGAAATAGTTTGTATATAGCCCTTGATTTACAAGTAGGTTCAGGTCGCATGATTTTCCCGCAGAGAACCATCACTAAACAGGTTAGAAATAATGATCCAATGTGGTGTTCCAAGCAGCTTCATTTATTTGGTGTGGGTATATGTTCTCAAATTTGAGTTTGGTTATTATTATGGGGTGACAAAGGAAAAGAAACAGAAAACTAATTAAATGTAATCATTGCATTAAATTAACACTTACAAGCTTTTACTTATAAATGTTAATTTGAGCTGAGCTTTTGCAAGCCATTTTAACTATTCTTGGGAAATAATTTTTAGGTATCAAAGGGAAACTTAATAATTTGCTCAGACAGTGGGCCACCATAGCAATGGCAACTGAGAAATATCTAAAGACGTTCTTAGTCTTTATTTTGAAAATAGAAACCATAAACAAGTCTCAACCTAAGAGTCAAGTTAGAACCTTGAAGTAACTTTCACTGTTTAATAAATAATTTTGTTACCACACACAAATTCTGAAGCGCCGAAATTAACAAGAAAAACTACACACTTACCAGTCTTAAAATCACATTAAATAACTTGCACATTGTAAAACGTTTAGTCACTAGATTTAAAGTCGTAATACTACACGTCGCGAGTCTCGCACGGAACATTATAAGAAGTAATCCGCTTGGGGTTTCTTAGAGGGCACGCCTCGGGACTCCTGAGGAGCTGCTTCGAATATCGTGAACTCGCGCTGAAGATTCTCATTCAGTTCTAGGATGGCCGCTACGTTGCCGCATCTGCATGCAAAGTAAGAGAATGTACGTGTTCCCGAGAATAACAGTGCAATCATCATTATGACTAGGGCCACAAAATACTTATTGGTACAGAATGGACTTCACATGAAGAAAACATTTATATAAATAGCGACTGCTACGACAACATAGTGCAATTCAGCTCGTCTGACGCTGCACTTCTCTACGAATTTGCAAGACAGTTTGTAATTGTAATGTAATTGTAACTTCGTACCTAAAGTGCGGTATAGGAATCACATGCTAGGGCCTAATCTTTCATCAAGCTAAAGATGCACTTACACGAGGAATTAACTGGAGCAACAAGTATTCCTAAATTTATTTATTTAATTATTGACGAGCAGCTTCTGCTGATGTCTCTACATTTCAAAAAGATATAAATTGGTTCACGTTTTCAGGCGTTGATGTATTACTTTGTAGTCAGTGTCGACCTTGTTTTTGAAGTAAATAGCTCCATATCGAGAAGTATAGTGTGGCGGTACGTTTTTTTTATCATAGATACACCAACGTTTGACCACGATCTCGCCTGGTGGTAAGCGACGATGGGGTAAGAAGGTCACTTATTAACTCTTTACTAGAAGAGATTGTAGTTTTCAGGAAAGACAGACGACGTCAAAGTATTCCAATTCTTGGCTGTAACTACGCATTATAAATGTAGAAGCAAAGCGCTTTGTTCGTAAGGGTGGTAGACTGACAAGGTATGGATGGTACTGAGCGGTAAGTCTGCTTGTACTTTTGTGAAAAGGAGATGGTGGAATTAGATCATGCAATTCCCTGAGCACATTCTCCGTAAAAATGTATTCTATAAGATATCACAAGGCAAGCAACTTTACGGCGGTGCTCGAGACTCTATACAATTGCATGTTGCGATTCCCGTATATTGATGCTGTATAACGTCATAATTGGCAAGTAATGCCCGAAACACAGGTCCAGTCGAGATAATAGATTTTCTATTGTCTTTAACAACCTATTGAAAGCAACCGGTTAAGTGTATATTGCCATAATTACCTGTAGCAATAATTAGGCGCCGACCAAACTGTGAGGACAGTTTCATTAAAGTGCCACTTGTAACCTTCCATGACTAACTGATGCGCGCGGCAGATCATGTCTATATCGTTGGAGACGTTGAACTGTGCGACCACGTCAGAGCCGAATAGGTATCCCGCACCACGTGGCGACACGCCCCAGCCTTGTGTGTCTGGAATGAGAATGCCACTTACCATAAGCTAGTATTCTCCATCGAGGGTATCAGAAACAATGAATACTAATGGCCTGTCAGCTCAGTTGCTGGTAGTCTATCTTCTACCAACCGCCTTGAGTGCGCGCGACAAACCTACTCAGGCGCCTTAGAGCATCGACAAAAACCTACGCTCGGCTCGAACCGCGGCACGCTCGAGCGAGGCAGCGCGTGCGTTTGCCTCAGGCAAGCCACGTCCTGATCGACCGAGGATTTGCCTCGTCAAGCTGCTCGCTCAGTTAGTACGCGGCTAATGGCTAACGCTGGACAATAGACCCTGAACAACTTAGAAAAGTATATCGCGACAGTTAAGCATGCGCGACACGGTTAGAAACCGCAGTTTCTATCAAGGTGACCTTGGCAGAACGTTTTCTGTCTACACGGTTTTAAACAAACCCCAAACTGCAGTGTGTTTAAAACGCTCGTGCTGAATTGACGTGTGCAGAATGCTTGTAATGCACTATAACAATTTACAAGGAGGCCATGGCTAATTATTTATAAAAAATTCTAAAGTTTAGAGTTTGTATGGCACTTTTGTGTGCATTTGAAGAAAAAAAAAACATTTTTTTTGGGTGGAGTCTTTGTACTCCTTAGACATCCTAGACGTCCCAGAGACCGGGTAGGTCTCTGAATAACTCGATGAATTCAGTGATAACCTCACGTTCTTTTTCCATAATACCGTGCGTGCGCGCAATACGTCCGCGCTCGATGCGTGCAGCGGCGCGATTGTGGTACGCATGGTTTTAAACAAGCGGCTAGACGGTTTGCAACCAACGCTTCTGCCAGTGGTTTGCTGGGCAAGCCTTTCTACCAAGGGCGTTTAAAAGTCATGCGAAATTTGGTTTGCAACCACTATCTATGTTTCTATGTATAATATGTATATAAAAAAAAAGTACATAAGTAGTATATCAGTCATGTGGTACCCATAACACAAGCTCTGCTTACTTTGGGGCCAGATGATGTTGTGTGAAATGTCCGGCATTATTATTATTATTATTATATTATTATCAATATATTAATATTACCAAGGTGACCTTGGTAGAAACTGCGGTTTTAAACCGTGTAGCACATGCTTTAGACAGTTGCTAGACGTGCTGGTACCAGCTGTCGAGTTGGGCTATTTTTGTTGAGCTAAGTGTAATACTCGATACACGCGTATATGACCTGTAGTAATCCATACCTTTCCTCCGATACCTACACTTTTTCATTTGACACTTTGCAAACAAGATGACTAAGGAAACATTAAGATTCATACCTTCAGGGTCACTCCACAATAGATCACACATAGGGCCATCATGAGGCACTTCCTGCTTTCGATCAATGGTACGTATTTGGTCCAGGGTCTGTATCGATGGACTGAGTCCTCCGTGTACACAGAATATCCGTCCATCAATTATAGCAGAGAGAGATAGATAATCGAAAATTTCTGTGCAGTATCTAGAAATTACAATACATAGTTATGTATCATCTACATGATTTGTCACACAAAAGGCATTCGGTTTAAAATACATTTATTCACATAAATACAATTCCTTCATTCATTAATTGTTTCACTTTATCATGTGAACTTGAACTGTGAATACTTCCTAATTATGTATTGTGTAGTTTATTTATCAAAACTTACCTCCATACAGTGATAGATCCATATTTCCTAAGACATTCATCATAAAAACCGTATACTTGTGTTATCTGCCTGGACTCATGGTTGCCTCTGATGAGTGTGATACGATCAGGATAACGTACCTGCAAAAGTCAGTCAATGAAATACTTCATGTGGTTTTAAACTTTCTTCTTTAGCAATGTAAGTACACTATATATACCTACAATACCACTAGTATTTTAATAATTATGCATTTAGCTGTATTCTATCAGTATTTTCTATCTTCCAGTAAATACATAGTTCAGTTGATTTATGATCAGTTTCCTTTCTCATAGATTAATTCTTTGATAGTTTCTATAAATGTTAACACCCCCAGTGTTACAATCAATTTTGATTTGACATAAGTCAGCAATCTGTGAATAGAATAAAGTGGCTTTGCAACCTATCATAAGTTGAAATCAAAGGATGCTTTTCAATGAAACTGTGGTTACATTAGGTCTATATCTTTATAACCTATAAAGTTTTAGTGGTATGGTACTGCATGGTGATTATGGAACTCTTGATACAATCAACATATACCAGTTTTGATTAGCAATAGGCATTTTTTAATGGATTGGTATTATGTTTGTTCGGTTTCTATCTCAGTTTCTATTCATATGACAGAATCGACATCATCCTTTCATAATACCAGTTCATCAAAAGTAACTGAAAGCTGTTAGTATCAATGTTTTGATTGTATCAGAATTACGTAATCGCCCCACTGGTCCTATAGTAAGAATGGCAACTTCATAGCTACCACAACAAAATATGCTGGTATAAAAAATATTGTTAAGACAATCCAAACAACACCATCTTGCCCCAAACTGAGTATAATGAGCTTGTACTATGGAACCAAATGACTGAAAAATACTTATTTTTTTTTAAATACAGATACTTTATAATACCCAAACACAGAACAAACAAATGCGTTCATGTACACCACAAAAATGTTTACCTGGGACGGAATTAAACCCACAAAAAAGTAAATAGAATCTGGCATTAGTTTAAAAAAAAAAACTCACCTTCAAAGCAAGTAATAATAAAAATGTTTCTACAGAATAAAAGCCCCTATCCACAAAGTCTCCCATGAATAAATAATTTGTCTCAGGCACATCTCCACCAACTTTGAACAGCTCTTTTAGATCATAAAACTGCCCATGGATATCTCCACATACCTGTAATAATGAAAGTGTGAATCATTTGTGCAAGAACTAACCTACAGGGTTGTATGCTTGTAAATAAGTAAATATAAACATTGTGTATGTAAACAAAATATAATTTGTATGGTTTGTTTGTAAAACATTGCATTGGCAGCATTGGTCATACACATTGGTTACATACACAAGGTTACATTTTCATACAACATTCAAAATTCACTAAACTAATTTGTTGTTCGAACAAAACCGTTAATTTAAGGAATGCTGAACTCACTGTTACAGGAGAATCCACTCTTTGGACGTTACTTTCTTCTACGAGAATCTCACGAGCCTTGGCACACAGCGCCTTTACCTCGGCTTCCTGTATTATCTCACATCTCTTCAGCTGTTCGATTTGGCGGTCCAAATCACTCGTATCCGACATTTTCATTAAGAAACTAAGATATTTCCTGCGAAATAATTTAATTTATGAGTTTCTGTAACGGTGGTGGAGTCACCATGAACTTGAATTCGTAGATTTCGTAGCTAGTGGGCACATTTTATACAATCGATAAAACTAGCAAAACGGAAACAAACAAAGGTTACATACAGGTAAATATAGATAGATTTGAAGCGATTTACCTTGTAATCTAACACAAAAAGTCGTTTGTAATCGTTGCTAGATCTATAGAAAACAATCACACGCATCAGCATCACATTCACAACGCATCCGCCATTGTGTTATTTTTTTTCATAATCTATCAATTATCAAAGACAAATTGTTCTTGTTTTTTCGATAAAACTCTGATTATATTTTGCTAAAATTTGTACTTGTTTATCGGACCATTTACATTGAATGTATTCATATGCATATTAATTCTATGAATATTCATATAGGAAGATATTTTTTATGTTTTCTATTTTTATTCAATCGCACTTTCTTGGTTTCTTGATGTGTTATTTTATTATCTGTGAAACCAAACGAAGCAAGCAATCCATGTATTTCTTCCATTCATTCAGTTATTTCACTGTCAGTCTGTTATTCACTCATTTTTTAGGGCAGTGTTGTTTTTGATCGATTCACTTTGTTGATATTTATTTTGTAGAGTTTGAAAGCGTATTCTTACGAAACTACTGTGATAAAAGTGAGGAAAATCATGGGAAACATCCATACCGTGGGCCCTAACGAGGCATTGGTCGTATCAGGTAAGAATCTTTATAACCTTGACTTATTCCATGATTTTAAGACCTTGATCTTCGGCTTCTGTTCTCATGCGATTTGCTCTATCAGACCATGAAATACTTCACTTATATTTTATTTTGCTACATTCTGTATATGGTTACGATAATCTACATTCTGTTGGCATTTCACAATGTTATTGCGAATATATTTGGT
This sequence comes from Lampropteryx suffumata, assembly GCA_948098915.1. Taxonomy (NCBI): domain Eukaryota; kingdom Metazoa; phylum Arthropoda; class Insecta; order Lepidoptera; family Geometridae; genus Lampropteryx; species Lampropteryx suffumata. The sequence continues at coordinate 7,212,199 of OX402562.1, forward strand.
TATGATTCATTGTATAGGTAACTACACTGTTAGGATCTCGGCACTATCAATCTATCTACTAAATCTTTACCTACGTTATATTTTTGAGAGAATAGAGATTCCTTATCATGTTCCTTCCATAATCAATTTCTTCATTGTATGAATCAGTGGCCAACTTTGGTCACAGATTTAAAAGCGTTCTCAAAAACATCAGAATGTTCAATGTATTAAGCACATAACTGTGTAAATAAACGATTTGTTCCCATAAATCTGTAGCTATAGAGTATTTTAGATCTATACTTACTAAAGAGATAAAAGAATGATGTGTGAAAAACATTTTATTGTCTCTCTTTCATTTCTGTTGCTATCTGCTTCACAACACATAGGTGACATCATCTCGATTTATTTTTAATTAAGCAATGTAGGTAGGGTAGGTGTAGCTCATAAGACTAAAAGATAGAGTAAAAGACTATACACACATCATGGTACAAGCAAATATTTTTGGATTCTATACATACTTACCTGTGGTAGCTGTATGTATTGAAACTGTACCATAATGAAATGAAAAACTGGTTTTAATCTAAATTCACCTCAATAGCTCATTGATGTCCATAAAAAACATGTTAGCTTACAAAAAGGGCTTATATTAATTAAATAATAGATGGATTTTGTATTAAATCCAAATAATTGCAGCGTCAAGTGGAACTTCTTACTTTAAACATTACAATTTTACTATGTTTTTTATGTTAAGTAATTTCGTATTTATTGCTATTAAAATAATCTCCATTGAGCCTTGATCATATCAGCAGCTTTCTCCCCTATCATGATAGCTGGTGCGTTTGTATGAGCTGCTATCGTCCTAGGTATCACACTACTATCTACCACTCTTAGATTATTCACTCCATACACTCTTAATTCTGGATCGACAATGGCTTCCGGATCGGTATTAGGACCCATCTTACAGGTCGCAATTTGGTGATGAAGTGTTGAAGTGATAGTTCGCACAGCACACTCCCAATACCCATCTGTACCTAACTCATACTGTTTGCAGTTTGGATAATGCTTTCTGTGCAACTTTGCTCCGTATTTTTGGAAAGGTGCCGTCTCAGTCAGTTTGATAATGTACCTTATAGCGGCTATTATAGTTGCCGTGTCTCTTGGATCCGTTAAATAATTGCCATGCATCTTGAGGTCATCAAATGGGTTAGCTGATCGCAATTTTAAATAACCTTTTGATTTGGGGTGCAGTAACATGAAAAGAATTGTAAACGTTTCTAAGTTTTCCAGGGGTTTATAGGCATCATTGTAAAGCCAATCAGCGAGATGCATACCTTTAGCCACGACCACTCCTTCATCGGACGCTAAAGAAGCACAGGTTCCTAGTAGTTCTATATCGGGATAATTGCCAATTTCGTCTGACACATTGGTCTTTATGTACCCAATAGTTTCAACTCCCGCTAACGAAGACATCGGCCCATCTCCATAAGCATCGAACTGTAATACGTTCTCAACCGACGCTACTCTCTTGTTTATTAGCGTTAATCGAGTTGTGTTCAGGATGAAGGCAAGTCCAGGGAACGAAATATGATCGTACAGAGACTCTCCTACTCTGAGGTCCTGAATAACGGTAATGCCGAATGACTCCAAATGCTTCTTCGGTCCGATACCTGATAACATGAGTAGATGTGGTGATTCTATTGGTCCAGCGGAGAGAATGACCTCCTTTTTAGCTCGTATTTGGTACAACTTGCCGTTCCTGTGAAACTCCACACCGTAAGCCGTCTTAGTTGCAGAATCAATAAGTACTTTCGTGACTCTTGCGCTAGGTAGAATATGCAGATTCTTTCTCTTTTTATGATCGTGTAAAAAAGCTCTGGCACTGCTGACCCGCCTGCCTCTGAGTATAGTGGCCTGGATATGGCTGAATCCAAACCCATCAGGGCTGTTGTAGTCGACCCTTCGATGACCTAGTGCTTTCCCTGCATCCAGAAACGCTTTCGATAGCTTTGATCTGCAAAAATAAAATTTTATTGAATTCCATGATATCCTAAATACTTTCCATGTTACTAACTGTCTTAAAAAAAAATGAGGACTTTCTCAATTGCTTTTTTTGGTCATGGCTTTTAATTTTACATCGGCTCAATTTTTTATTCCTTGAAATCAGGAATAAAAAAATTATTTAAATTTTTATAGTGTACCTAATCATTTTTATTCATAATTCTGAGTAGGTATACTTATTTTCTGTTTGTGCAATTCGAATGTGCAATTCGAAACAGTCCCGAGCTAGTCTGATTCAGTTTGGCAATTCAATCGCCAAATTACTGATCACCAGATGTATATAATGCTATATGTATAGAATGCTTACTTGAAAGGTATGTATTCCACATTTAGTTCCCCGCTGTGACCGTGCCATGGCGAATCATCCAAACCACGAAGATTGGCTCGTTCTGACTTGATGTAATATGGCAGCACTTGCTTGTATGACCTGAAAACAAAAAATAATAATCTAGTAGTTCGCCCCGACTGAGATCTTGCGATGTTCCTATCGTGATCGTGATCGTCGATCGATAAGTAAGTAGTAATAATAATAATATTGCTGGACAATGCACACAGCACCATCCATCCCCAAACTAAGCATAGCTTGTATTATGGTGACCAGATGACTGATAGAAAACTTTTAGTACTTTTAGTATATTTTTAGTAGTTTTTAGTAATTTCCTATAATGCTTTCGTCTTACGAGTATTCTCATGGTTATCGTGGTCTCGTGGTTATTCTCACGGATCTTTGTTAATTAACTTGTCATAGCGAAGAAAAGCCTTTGCAACTTTTTTCCCATAGGTAATAAAAGTGGTTTCTTTAGGTCTTATAGTCTAGTCTTCCTCCAGGCAAGATGGGACTTGCGTACCAATTTAATATCACTTCCATTGTCACTCTATAGCCATCTCGGTTTTCCTAATTTATATCATTTTATTTTCCAATTTTTCGTACGATTTTTATCTTCCTCTTTTGCTAAAATATTATGTTTTTCTAATTGCATAATTATTTCACTGGTCTGATCTGGTTTTCTTTAAAGAATCAATTTCTACTTGAGGCTTTTTGTGATTTTTGCTTCTACTTTTTTAAGCGATTCTTCCTAGTCTTTGCTTATATCGATTCTTAGCTCTTCTGTTAGTTGCTCTATGTTCGACATGTTTACGATAATAGCGCCCTCTTTTTGTTGTTTCTGGTATAAGTCGCAGTTATTTCGTGCGTGCTGCGTCCGACTCGTGATCGATATTGAGATTACTGTGAGGTTGTTTAGTTACGCAGATTGTTCATAGATCACTCTATTTTAATAAAAATGGTTTGAGTGATAACGCAAAATTTTAAGGCAGTACAGGCAAGTCAAAATAAATTTTAATTCCTTAACAACTTTAAATGTTCACTACGTAAAGTATCGAATTAAAAAAATATTGGCATGGTAATATTTACTTTGTGACATTTGTAAAGGTTCGTTATTCATTTATCTTTGGTATTTACACTAACTATATCACTTAAAGTCATTTTTTAGATAGTTCGCAATGTGAAGTTTCTTGTTCAGTACGTTTGAAATATTTAATTTTAAAAAACAACAGCAATTGTCACTAAATGTTTTGACATTGAGTGATAATTGGAGTAGAGTTGTTTTTTGAAGTAGGGACGTTTAAATCTAGTAGGTTGGTAAAAAATGTGTTTATTCTTGAAAGCCTTTATTACCTAGCCACCTACTTTGTGTACAATGTTTAAATAAAGAAAATACTAAAATAATTCTTCAGAATGAAATATTTCAAACTGGCTGCTGTCCCGGCTTCACACGAGTTGTACCTACATAAAAAGTAATTTATGTCCGTCCCAAACATACAATCTATCTCCATACCAAATTTCATCAAAATCCGTTTTGCCGGTTAGCCGTGATCAAACAAGCAAACAGACAGACAGAGACACTTTCGAATTTATAATATGAGCATGGATTGAATCAAAAACCAACCACTTTGGTTTAAATTCAGACCTATGAAATTAACGAAACTTTAGCAGATGGGTGCTCATGTAATAATGGTTATTGTTATTACATTGTATCTTAAAAACTATACAGTCTAGAATAAAAATATAAATCGTTTTGGAATGTACAAAGAAAACAATATCATTCACACCAAATTTTATTCATTTGTATAACATTATTGTTTTTTATCCCTTTTGGAACCCCAATCTTAAAAACCTTGGTTCAATTTGGTTCAATATGCAGCTCATTTTTCAATTCTAATCTGTCGATCTACAAAACTTCATGCAGATCGAATCAACGCAACAGTTTGAAATTTATCGTCGAAGAAGCAAACACATACGTACATACTCACAAAGTCAAATTACCTAAGTTGATACTGAGCTAAGATCAGCTCGGTCTATCAATCACCATCACTTGCGTAATAGACATAGACTTTAATAAACTTTAGGAGAAGAGATTATTGATTATTTTGGATATTATTTCATTATTAGATTATAAAACTAACAGTTACTTTAAAAACAGCTTAACACGAGGATTAACACAACATATTGAAATATACATACTATATTTGTTTTATAACTATTATTCCTTCAATTACAAATTGCGGCTAAGTCACTGTTTTTGAGAAAAATAATAGAAAATTCAACAAATAAAATAAAAGCAACTTGGAAATTAATTAATAATGAAACAGGTAAATTAGGGGCTCGCAATATACAGTTCAAATTAAATATAAATGGTACAATTTTGACAAAGGAACAGGATGTTGCGAATTGATAGTTTTTTCTCAGATATACCAAAAATAGTGACCAAATCGTTAAACTCTTCAGCCTCCAGAGCTTCCGTTCTATTAGAATCTAGTGTTGCAAAATGTAAGAATGAGTTTAGTTTTAGCTACATTAACGAGGCTAGTATTGTAAAAGCATACAAGTTAATTAATATAAAAAATACAGAAGATCTTTGGGGAATGTCTACAAAGGTGCTGGGTGTCATTATCTTAGATATTGCACCATGTTTAGCTTATATTTTTAATAGATGTATCGACGAGGGAGTTTTTCCCGATCTCATGAAACACAGTAAACTCATTCCTATGTTTAAGTCTGGAAGTGAAAGTGATCTCGCTAATTATAGACCGATATCGATATTACCTGCTTTAAGTAAAATCTTTGAAAAAATAATTCTTAATCAGTTATTATACCACTTTAACGTTAACGGCCTGCTACATAGTAATCAATACGGATTTACTAAAGGTCGATCAACAGCTGATGCAGGTATAGCGCTCTTAAAGCATATATTTGAGGCCTGGGAGAAGTCACAGGATGCAGTTGGGGTATTCTGCGATCTATCTAAGGCCTTTGACTGTGTGAGTCATGCAACCCTAATCACAAAGTTAAAATATTATGGCATTAAAAACCGGGCAATTGACCTCATACAGTCTTATCTATCCAATAGAGTCCAGAAAGTAGACGTGGGTGGTGAGAGGTCTTTGGGATCAATTATTGATATAGGGGTACCTCAGGGATCGATACTAGGCCCTTTTTTATTCCTAGTATACGTTAACGATTTACCTTTTTTTGTAAAAAATATCGGTGATATAGTTTTATTTGCAGACGATACGTCTTTAATTTTTAAAGTTGATAGAGGTAAAACCAGTATTTGCGATAACGTAAATGAATCCTTATCGTTAGTTCTTAACTGGTTCACTGTAAATAATTTTTTGCTTAATTAAAAAAAAACTAAATGTATCAAATTCACTTTGCCAAATGTTATTCATAGCCCGTCCAACATTGAAATAAATGGAGAGGCAATGAATCTTGTAAATTCCACGATCTTCCTAGGTCTTAATATTGATGCAAAACTACAGTGGGGACCACAAATTGAAACACTTGCTGGTAGGCATAGTTCCGGTGCATATGCAGTTCGTGCGATACGGTGGCTTACTGATGAAGCTACAGCTAGACTAGTTTATTTCAGTTACTTCCATAGTGTTATGTCATACGGCATCATTCTCTGGGGGAAAACAGCTGATATTGGTAAAATATTTGTAATTCAAAAAAGGGCAATACGTGCCATTTATAAAATGAAATCACGAGAATCTTTGAGAGAAATATTCAAAGAAATTAATATTCTCACAATAGCTTCACAATATATATATGTAAATTTGTTATATACACATAAAAATAAAGATGGGATTCAGCAAAATAGTGACCTTCATAAAATCAACACTAGGAATAAACATAAATTATACATCCCTAGGTTTCGACTAGAAAAAGTTAATAAGTCATTTATGGGGAACACGGTGCGCTTCTATAATAAGCTTCCTGAAAATGCTACTAAACTACCTATTAAGAAATTTAAAGCATACATTAAAGGTAGTCTTTTGAAGAAAGCTTATTATAATATAGATGACTATATTATTGATAAGAATGCATGGCCTCATGTAGCTCTGCCGTCAGACAGTTAACCGACACACTTGAAATGTATAAACTCTCTGGTATTAGTATTTCGTAGTTAAGGTAGTTATAAGATGGATCATTATAAAAAAGCGCTAGGACCAAGACGAGTTTCTTGCCAATTCTTCTCGAGCTTGGGTTAGGATGAATTGGCACCTAAATTCACCTAGTATGTAAGACGTTTCAAAGTGATCCTTGTGATTGTATTGAATAAATCATCTTTTGACTTTGACTTTGACTTTGACAAATGTTTGTATGATCTACAGGTATTTGTCTCGGGTCTGGGTGTTTCTATGTATAATAAGTACGTATTTAAAAAAAAAGGGATGTCGGTAGTAATCAGTCATGTCATAACACAAGCTCTGCTTACTTTGGGGCTGGATGATGCTGTGTGAAATGTCTGGCATTATTATTATTAGTTAACGAGCAGATAGCCACTATATAGCGTAATAAAACCGGCCAAGTACGAGTCGGACTCGCGCTCCGAGGGTTCCGTACAAACCTATAGGTATATAAGTAAAATTTCACCCATCACGACAATCGAGTCATAGTTGGATGATGTAACAAAAAATTTACAGTTTTCGCAATTTTTCCTTTATCTGTGCTATAACACGTTGCTTCGTACCAAATTTCAAGATTCTGAGTTCACGGGAAGTACCCTGTAGGTTTTGATTCCCTTGCGAGTTGGAGTTTGAATATATGCGACTTAAATTGCTGTTTCTCTTGGTTGCGTTGACATAGAAGATTGATTTTGTTACAGCTTAAAGGTATTATAGACCTGAGTATTTTATATGAATTTCAATTTAATACCTTTACGCGTTCATGAGACAAGGGGTAGTAAGTTTAAAATTATTAAAAATATTTTTATTATATGATGTAACTAAAAATGTACGGTTATCGCAATTTATCCTTTATCTGTGCTATAAGACGTTGCTTCGTACCAAATTTCAAGATTCTGAGTTCACGGGAAATACCCTGTAGGTTGTTTGCGAGTGTCGAAAATTTGCGGCATAAACGGCTGTATCTTTTGATTGCGTAAGCTTAGAAGTTTGACTTTTTCACAGCTTTAAGGGACAGTAGACTTGAGTATTTGATATAAATTTTAGTTTGATACCTCCACACGTTCCTGAGAAAAAGTGTCTTGACAGACAGACGGACAGACGGACGGACAACAAAGTGATCCTACAAGGGTTCCGTTTTTTCCTTCCGAGGTACGGAACCCTTAAAAAGACTTCATTTTCATACAAAAGTTAATTTGCTGTGGGCACTGTCATAAATATGAAATTGCCGTTCTTATGTATTGTACTAACTTTGAATTAAAATTAAACCTGCATGGTGTGGATTGAGTGAAACTTTTTTCACACGAACTTTACTCTAAATTTAAAAAAATATGACATTTTATTTTTTGGCTCTCAACTGTTTCTATGTTCATGTTCAGCGTTAAAGGTAAAGATGGATACCTACATTATACAGTAGTTTTTGAATTCGAGTTCCGACTTTGAACTATCGCAGCAAATTCAGCTCGGAAAACATCAATGTTTTGAGTATTTGACACTTAATATTTATTTGTTTAGCTGTGTCGAATTACCTATGGTTTATTTATAAAAAAAAACGTAACATCAAATCTTTTATTTTGCACAGGTAAGTGAATATTGATACCTCTACAAGACGTTATTGGAAACAAGGTGCAATAAAGGTATGTGACATTGTCAGACATTTATGTGAATTTTATTACTTTTTGCCGTCGTCATCTTATATATTTTTTTATTTTATAATTAAGATAAATACCTATTTATTAGTGTAAAGATCGGTCTCACCATCCATAGTTTCCATCAGTAGCGATCCTGTCCCAGTCTTCCTTCAGGCCCCTAGTATAGATCATGTAGTTGACAACGCTGGATCCACCCACCGCTCTTCCTCGAGGCCAGAAGCACCTTTCATCAGTCATTCCTGAAATTCCATGAGCTTGCATTTAGTCTTCTTAAACATTATAACGTTATTGTGACTTAACTATTAACTTATTTTTTTGTGTTTAAAGGATAAGTACCATAAAGAAGTATAACATTATTTGTTGTATCATCAATAGGTTTCGTAGCGCACGCCAAATTATGACCTTTAAAGGCAAATTTTTGATTTTCGTAGTGATTTCTAATTTTATGAATATAAATACAACCTGGTAAAACTGGGGTTTGAGCTCTTACAATAAAAAATGATATATTTTCTCTTAATAATATTAGATAATATAATTAAGCTCCAATAGCACAACTATCCAGAATTGCATTTAAGCTAATCACTGATTTGAGTGTAGATGAAATAGTGTAAAATTTTACACATAATTGATAATAGTAATGTTTCTGGTGAAAGTATGTTTATTTTACTACCAGAACTACCTTTGCAGCCTGTGTCTACAAAGGTAGTACAACAGCTACAAAGTACCTAATACTAATAAGTACAACTTCAAGCTGCTCCGGAAACGTCATTCTCCCATCCAGATCGTTCTCCCATCCAGATACTGAATCTGGATGGGAGAACGCAATGACATTTCCGTCTTTCCTTTTCTCTCAACTGTTACTCCAACTGCCTCATTAGTTTTATCATTATTAATTATTTCAATGCAATGTGTGTTTGAGTTTTTATTTTTTTTCCGTTTCCGTGTACGTAAAACAGCCGGTCTCAGCTTTACCAAAGTTGATAAGCAATGTCGGAGACCTTCAGGCGGCCTATAAATTCCTTTAGCCTCTGACTTATTCGAAACTACATAGTAGCACATTTAGATAAAATAATATATTATTATATTGTTTGTTTAAAAATTGAGCTTTTACTATATCTAAGAATTAAAATAACAATAATACGTAACATTTTTGTTTATTTTGTCAGTTAAATAGTTATGTATTTTTTAGCATTAAAATAAACTCCATGATCGCCGTGATTGTATCTGCAGCTTTCTCTCTTAACATGCTAGCTGGTGCGTTTGTATGAGCCGCTATTGTCTTAGGTATCACACTCTTAGATTATTTACTCCATACACTCCTAGTTCTGGATCGACACGACGATAGCTTCCGGATCGGTGTTGTGACCCATCTTTCATTAGAGGTTGCGATTTGGTGATGAAGCGTCGAAGTGATCGTTCGCACAGCACACTCCCAGAGTACTCATCTGTACCTAACTTATACTGCTTGCAGTTAGGATAATTCTTTCTGTATTTTTGGAATAAAGCCGTTTCAGTCAGCTTGATAATGTACCTAATTGTGGTTATTATAGTTGCTGTCTCTTGGATCCGTTCAATAATTGCCATGCATCTTGAGATCATCAAACGGATTAGCCGATCGTAATTTCAAATACAAATTCATTTATTTACCAAAAAAATAAAAATACAGTGTTTTCAAAATTACTGATGGTCCCCGCACTAGGGCAAGCCTGTATTGCGGGAGACCAGAGGCATAAGATGAACGATTTCCACAAACTACATAAAGACCAAATATATTTTTGTTATTTATTTTGTCATCTCAAGGAGGACAATCATGGAGAAATAAAATCTAAAATCTACATAAAACTAAAAGAACACAAGAAATAAAGAACACGACCAGCTGTTAGCTGTTTTTGAGTTTGTGTCTGTGTATGTGTGTGTGTGTGTGTATGCGTATGAACATGAGATCCAAAGTGTGAGTAGAAAGGGGTGTATAAAAGTTATGCCACAATATAAATAGTGTCAGTTCATTTTCACTTAAAACCGGATATTTACCATGATATGAGTTTTTTAGTGTAAGTTAATCCGACACTACGAGAGAGGTCACTAGGGGGCCTACTCTTGAAATCGATAAACGATATATCGGAACAATAATCGTGGAAAACTCTACTCATAGCTACATCGTTTCGACTCGTTTTTAGCGATGGAACGACTGACATTATTTTTGTCAATCAATGTCGTAATCCTTCACAACAGACGATTTGGATAGTTTCAATTTGCTAACGAAATAACTGTCAATTCGTCAGAATTCGACGTACATTTAACAACTATATCGTATCGATATATCGAAATCGGTTCGCAGAGTAGACGCCAAACCAGAACTTCTAGCAAGTTTTCCGTTCCGTCGTAGTCTAGCGTGAGAAGTCATTTTCTTATCTTTTATTTTACACAAAAAAAGAGCAGTTTAAGTCACAATGTTTACAAACGCAGCGGTATATAAATGGGAAAAACAATATTACATCAGTAGCGACACGGTGGAACCGTATCGCTACCGATAGAATATTATATGAATATGGGATGGAATATGGAAATATGGGATTATGGGATCTTCAACTGGTTCGAGCTAACCGCGCGCCTTCGTATGATAGTGTCTTCACAAATGAATGTAGAAGAATTAATAAGTGCTATTCAAGCAAGACCTTTACTGTAGATGTCGAAACAACGTCAATACAAAAACATAAAAGTTAATTTAAGATTGTAGAATGAAATAAAATCAAAAAACTTTAGAGGCTGCTCTCGCAATTTTTCATTTCTATAAATACCCGTAAGTATTTATAATAATGTGTTCTGATCGCGTAAGTTTAAAAAACTTTATTTTTCATTTCATTTAAAAATTGACATTTAATGTAAGAATTTTCCAGTAAAAATAAGTCCTCTTCATCCATATTATATTTTGACAAACACTGGCCACGTCAACACTCGGGACTAACCCGCGCTCCACTGCGGACATGCACAAACGCGCGCGTTGCCGCACCCGCGCCGCTGCCCGCGCCGCTGCCCGCACCGCGCTGCCAGTCTGGCCAAGCACTAATACTATTAGGGGATGTGCAGTAATAATGAAGACAGGGTTGTCTTCATTATCAATTTATCTAAATTGAATCAACAACATTCAAAAATATTTTGTAAGTACTTACTGATTCACTCAAGTACCTACATTAACACTGCACTGAGTTTTCGCTTCGCTTGGTCAGGAAATTATAATGTTGAGAATATTGTTGCTTTGTTCTTCGGGTCCTCGACTGATGTTTTGACATTTATTAGAAGTCTTCGACCCTGTCCGACGGTTGGATGATTTATAGCGTTATCTGAATCTTTTTAACTTACCTACAGGACACGATGTAGTACGATTAACCGAAAATTTATCGGTATAGTATTACACATTTTGAGCCCTTTGAAAAACAAAGAATATTTCAGTACTATATAGAAAAAATATATTATATTTAGTTTTTGCATTACCCTTTGAAACGACAAACCTTGAAAGTTAACAAAAAAGCACATCCATTTATTTTTAGGTACAAAGTAACCAATGCCGCACTTCAGTATTACCATCAGGAAATATTTTTTTTAACACAACGTAATGCCAGCACTTATTTTATATATTTCATTGTATTTGTAACATAAGTTTCAACAAAGCCTTACCCATACAGACACCTGGTTGGTGTTCCATTAAATATGGCCACACATAGTCTGTCTGCTGCAGTAACGGCGCCAATATGGGTGCTGCACCATACCACGACTCTCCTCTTCCAGCTTCCAATAGAAGTACCGAGACCTTGCGAGTCTCACTCAGTCTAGCTGCTAAAACGCTCCCTGCTGAGCCAGCTCCTACGATGATGAAATCGTATTCGGCTAGGGGTCCTTTGAATCCTAAAATAGAATAAGCTTAGAAATGTAACATTGAGATGGCCACATCCTAAATATTAGGTATATGTATGTCGTTGCGTCTTTAAACAGGAAGAAGCTTACGTGTGAACGCGGCTTATGCGCACAATATATATTTATGATTTATGATCGAATAGTTAATTATAAACGCCATGGACAAGCTGTGTTAAAATCAAAATAATTTTAAGTACCTACGAGAAATGTTTGCAGGAACTTAAAATTTTGTGAAACATATTTTTTGATATATATCATAAAAAATATATAATACTTTTTTATAGACTGATAATATATATGTTAAATTCAACAGTAAAAGTATTATTTACGCTTTTCACCTGTTTAGTATTAAAACTAACTGTTACTCTGTTACTAAGTATAAGTTGATGGCATTTTGAAGTCGCATTTTGTACACGACATCAGTCAGCAGATGATTATTACTCCACTATCAATTAAGATAATTATTTAGCTACAGGAAGTAGACATACAGAAGTAAGAATAATGTTTCACGTATCGCTTATCTCATAAATACTCAGAATATGCGGAAATGCTAATAAAAATGCTGTAATCAGTTTTACTAGTCATTAGCAGGCGTTACTTGATATTATTATTAATTTATATAAGGTTATTTTTTATATGTAGTAACGTACTAACGTACTACTACTGGCGTACACAAGAACCAAGTATAAGACGTAAATAAATAAATATAAGGCAATATTGAATATCATCATAAGTGTAGGTACACACTTAGGGAGGCTTATAGCCTGCAGTAGGTAAAGTCAAGCTCGGGATGATGTTGATAGGATATACTCAATATTAATAAATAATGCAGGACATTTCACTCAGCATCATCTGGCCCTAAAGAAAGTAGAGCTAGGTCACTGATATATTATGGTTATTTTTTTTTTGTAATTACATACATATTATACATAGAAACACCCAGATCCGAGACAAATACTTGCAGATCATACAAACATTTGTCCCACGTCCGAATCGAACATGAAAATGTATTTGCAAGATAACTTGAAGGTCTGACGACCTCTGTGGTGCAATGGGCTAAGGTCCGGCTGAGACGCAGAAGGTTGCGGGTTCGATTCCCGCCGCGGGACAAATGTTTGTATGATCTGCAAGTATTTGTCTTAGGTCTGGGTGTTTCTATGTATAATATGTATGCATTTAAAAAAAAAACCTATTTAAGTAGTTTATCAGTCATGTGGTACCCATAACACAAGCTCTGCTTACTTTGGGGCCAGATGATGCTGTGTGAAATGTCCGGCATTATTATTATTATTATTATTATAATGTTTTTATTATAGTCCAATCTTGATTGGGTGCGGGTGTTTTTCACTTACATTACCTAGATATTGAAACGCGGAAGCTTAAATAAAATAAACAAACCTTTAGGTAATTCATATTTATCCCTTAAAAGAGAGAAAATATCAGGTTCCGCTTGATTTATATGAAGCGTAGGAGTCATTTTCATCACATCTATGATTCTACTCTTTATAGGAGTGCCTGTTAGTCTCTTCTCTCTAACTTTGTCACCGCAAAATTCCTTGCAAGGAATAGGCACCGCGTAATCCTCGTCTTCGAGAGACACATAAGCTTCATCATCGTATGAACTTTCACTGGAACTTAAAACGGCACAGTGGACTATAAACACAGTCAGCAAGATATGAACTCTACCCATTGCTTAAGAACTGAACTTGACCGTGCTCAAACTAACTATGGATTTGAATAAGTTGCGTGAAGCTGTATCGTTGTTATAAACTAGTGTTGCCATGTGCATTGTGTATTCATGCATAATTTAACAACTTTTGTTCTTTATAGGATATCTTGACTAGAATCCTAAAGGGTAACTCACTAAGGGTTATTTAAACTGTCAGAGAGAAGACGATGTGCTTGGATATACCAACATTTTTGGTACTAATCATAGTTTACATACGAATAACAGGTATTAAATGATACAACTTCTTGTATCTAGATGGATCTCGATCGTTGAATTTTGACTGAAAATAATTAAACGCTTTGGAATATTGAATCGATTGTATCAATATCTGAATAACGTCAGCATTGATTCATTGATAATTCTCATGTATGATTATGTAGTTACTCGTAGTGCCTTTGATATCACAACTTACCAAAAATAATACAATTACTATCGAAATTTATTTACCAAGAAAATAATAAAAACTTAAAAATAACAAAAACATTAAGAATTCCTTGTGAATCTATATTTACTTACGCTGTCGGAAATGCTAATTAAATAAAAAAAAATATTGTTTTAATTTTGTTATCACTTCCTCATATTAAATTGCCGGAACATTCAATGTCGGAGGTACCAAAGTACCTAGAAGTACCTACGTAGAATTTTGGTCGGTCCGAGCCAGCTATCGGGTGTTCTGTCGACGCTTCGACTTTTACACTGTTTTATATCTATTGATGGGTACAGTAATTTATTATACATAAGTATTTTTGTTAAGATCAGTTACATTGTGTAATCCGCCACTGAAATCTTAAGCAAAACACATAAATTTATCATGGCAACTCAATATATAGTTTGAACAGGTTTTAACTGTTCCGGTTTTTTTTTGTATGCAGTCTTTGACCTTACACTATTATTGTTATGACATAGGGTTTTATAGCTCTTATGGGCGTACCTGATGAGCGATCTCAGTAACTACTTTGAAACCCACAACCAGTGAGACGCTTATGATGTAGTTTGCGCAATCGTTACTAATAGACCAACAATAGTAACTAGTATTGTTTACTAGCTTACAAAAAAAGAAAACAATATGCTATTTCAGGTGAATATCTATACCAAGTGTCTTAAAAAATCTGCCAAGGCGTTACGGCGTGATTTAACTACAAACAAACATAAAATAATAAATATTGGTGGACAATGCACACAACACCACCTAGTCCCAAACTAAGCATAGCTTGTATTATGGTGACTAGATGACTGATAGCATACTTACATATTTTTAAATACATACTTATGATACTTTATAACACCCAGACAGAACAAACACCTATGTGTATTCTTCACACAAATGTCTATCCTGGGAGGGAATCGAACCCTCAACCTACAGTGCAGAAGGTAGAGCTACTACCAACTGAGCTGACAGGCCAGTCAAATCTATACAAACTTTCGCGTTTATAATATTAGTAAAATGGTAGGATAAAATAGGAAATATTGCTATACTAATTCCTATTTTATTCTATTTTATAATATAACTTTTAAAACTATCACATTTTTACTCAAAACGGGATATTTACCAAGATATGTGAGATTTACTTCTTCTCGATACTTCGGCACAGTTGCACGTGCAATGATCATCGATCACGAGATAAACATTATTTATTTATTTATGTAGTATAAAGTTAGTATATAGTTCATAAACACTAGGATATTACCAATGACCAATCTAGGTACCTCTGCGATGTCTCTTCTGATGAATGAACTCTTCCAGGGCATTTCCTACTCCAGTTACAAAGTATCCCAATGATTTTTTAAGAGCAGCTGTTCTATAGCTCTACATGCTTAAAGTGGTTACAGCCTCGTTACTTGCTATACTCGTTTGATAATAAACTTCTAAGAGACAAGTCGTGTTTTGCTATTAGCCGCTGATTATATGACCATACCCTTTTACCGTTTGCTGTTGTATAAACAGTTAAGTATAATAGGAATAAAATTCGCATATTTGTTGGATGTTTTTGCATACCTTTCGCTGGCAGATGCTAGTAGTTAACTACCTAGCGATCCCGTTGGTTTTACTACATCGAAAAGAATGTATTACGTGGGAATATCAAAAATATAGATTTTTAACTGTTTTTATTTAGTCTTTAAATTTTACAATTTCTCAAAAATATCTAGCACCCTTTTGGATTTGCCAAGTTAGTTTAATCATGTCGGCTGCTTTCTCTCCTATCATGATAGCTGGAGCATTTGTATGAGCTGATACAGTTCGTGGAATCACACTTGAATCGACGACTCGCAATCTGTTTATGCCATAGACGCGTAGCTCCGGGTCAACTACTGCTAGAGGATCATTAGCCGGACCCATGCGACACGTCGCTATCTGATGGTGTAGCGTTGCTGTCAGCGTTCGTAACGCGCACTCCCAGTATTCGTCAGAATCGAACTGTAGCCTACGACAGTTTGGATAATCTGCTTTGACAATTCTAGCACCGTATCGCTGAAGCGGCTCCGTGGCTGCCAACCTTTGGATGTAACGTATAGATGCAACAAATGTTGCCACATCACTTGATTCAGTTAGATAATTTCCAAACATCATGGGGTTGCTAAATGGATTACTGTCTCTCAATTTAATACGTCCATACGACTTGGGATGCAGCAACATCGGTATTATACTCCATGTTTCCACATCTCTATCCATAAATGATGTTGAAGCAAAAGCTTCATTAAAAACATAATCGGTTATTCTCATCCCCCTGCGTATAGCTTGGCTGCCACCTCGCCCGGTATCAGACAGTATGGAACCACCGAGATTTATTAGCTCTATATCAGGAACAGGTTCTGGGTCATGAGAGATCGGTGTTTTGATATATCCTATGCCCTCAACTCCACCCGGAGAGGCCATAAGGGTATCACCATATTGAAGCCAGCTGACCATAGTTTGTACTTTTAGTAGTCTGTTTTCAACTACACTTATACCTGTAGTGTTCAGTTCATATATGAGGCCAGGGAAACAAATGTGATCGTAAAGCTTTTGGCCAACAGGAAGGTCCTTTATAACAGGAATAGCCACACTATCTAGCTCATGTTTTGGTCCGATTCCTGACAACATGAGTAGTTGAGGAGAAGCAATTGGTCCAGCTGATAAAATTACTTCTTTTCGGGCTTTTGCTGTGTACACCTTACCATTTCGTACATATTCGACTCCTAATGCTGTATTTGACTCGGGATCAATGATAATTTTAGTAACTCTGCTCTCTGGTAAAATATGTAAGTTCTTTCGTTTCTTTTGCTTGTGAAGGAAGGTCTTCGCCGTACTTTGACGATGACCATTGGTTATTGTAGCTTGCACGGTACCAAATCCAAGTTCTTGTGGAGCGTTGTAATCTACGGTAGGATGTCCTAATATGTTGCCCGCCTCTAGGAATGAGTTTTGCAGCTTTGTTCTGGTAAGAAATAATTTATAATTATTTAAACATATGTTCGATTATTTCCAATTGACCACTACTTCATGACGTCCCACCCGCTGGTGGTGACGAATGGAAGTATTAAAAAAAATTGTTTTTCTTTTGTGCTTACTGACATGTGACATTTAAATAAGGAGGCCTCATCAAATGAAATGGTAAACTCAGTAGTGGGTGAACAAGCTGATGATGATGACGATGAAGATGATGGCATTTCAATCACGGTATTAACAAAAATACATACTTAGTAGGCGGAAACTCGACGGGAAGTTTTCCCTCAGTGTTTCTATAAGGGGTTTTCTCGTAGCCTTTTAGTGAAGCCTTTTCTGACTTCATGTAATATTTCAGAACCTCATTGTATGACCTTGAAACAAAGAACGTAGAAATAAAATAAAATAAAATGTCTATTTTATAGAATCTATACATTTTTGTTTAAAAAAAAGGGAAAAAGTAAGATCTGTTTAAAATAAATAAACCTGTGTGTCCTACCCGTCCGTAACCTTTAATTTTTGACATTTGAAGGTTACCCCTTAGCTCAGCGTCCTTGATTGTTACTTTTTCGTTATGCTTGACCATAATATCGTTGTCCGTACATGGTAGGCTCATTCTATTGATTTAATCGTTGACCTTACGACAATGCCATGTATTTGAAGGTCATAGAATAAATTAAAAGGATGATTAAAATTTTAAACGCTTTGACATAGTTTTCCTATTTCCTGAGAGTAGCTGCTCAGCTGGTAGTGGTTTATAGTGGCAATAAATAACTGTTTTATGAACAGGCTCTGATTGAAACTGGTGTTTCCTTTATATTTTTTGCACTATGTTTATAAATTAACGTATTTTTTTGTTAGTTCTATAAAATTCGGTCAGATAGTAATACTGTTTAAACACCCTTCTTCTATTTCTTTTTCTTATGGTGTCACTAGTTCTTTTGAACCAGTGTGGTGAAAGGATCAAAGTACGCCTCAGTGGCACGACTAAAATTTCAACTTTCGACCTACCACCCATAGTTGCCGTCAGCTGCGATCCTGTCCCAGTCCTGGGGTCTGCCTCGCGTGTATATCATGTAGTTGATGACACTGGTACCGCCCACTGCTTTGCCGCGAGGCCAGTAGCATAACCCGTTGTCCATGCCTGAAATCGATATTTGTTTTCATCAGGCTCCAATAAACACATGATAAACCTTTCAGTTTAAATCAAGGGAAGTAACTTCTTTACTAACTTGTCTTAAAAAGGTCAAGGCTCTATGTATTTGACACGATCTGCATTATTAAATGATAAATAATTTTTCAAAAACGTTTCCTAGTATTTCAGTTGTTTTTTGATGCATTATTTACTTAAACTTACCAGTACAAACGCCCTCTTGCGGTTCCATGTAATACGGCCAAGAGTAGTCAGTAGACTGAAAGTATGGTGCCATTACCGGTATATCTGTCAACAACATCTCAGGTTTGCCTGCCTCCAGTAGCAAAACGGTCGTATCCTTGTCTTCAGTTAATCTCGAAGCCAGGACACAACCGGCTGAACCAGCTCCCACTATGATAAAGTCGTATTCGAATAGTGGGAACTTTAAACCTGAGGAACAATAAACAAACAGTTCATTGGAAAAGTTTCGTAATAGAAAAGTACATACTAATGTCAATAAACTAATATGTTACTCCTTAGTGCCGCACCCGGTTCATATTCCATCTCCATCTCTCAGAAATATTTTAACATTGAAAAATGTATTGGTTACGAGTACTTCTATAGTGTCCCAAATAATCATAATACCCTACGTTGTTTCTCGGTCATTTATCATTTTATATGAATTTACAATGAAGTATGTCCCCAGAAACAAACCACGTTGTCTTCGGTACACGTAAATAAGTTAATGTAATTATACTTTTACTGTGTTATTAGAATATAAATTCGTCTTGTACAAGATTAATAAATCAACGGTTTTTATACATAAAAAATAACCATTTGACCCAAATTGCCTGTAATTAATAAGTCAATTTAGATTCTTAGCTAACGGATTCTTGGCATACTAATGCCGAGACAAGCATTTTTTTCTGGCATAGTAATTTTAGGATCACTACGGTATTTACTTTGTTACGGTACCATTTGTACTGTAAACGACTGCCATTGACTATGAATATTGATCACCGAGTATATGAGCTGCCTATCAACGCAAAATAAGGGAATCTTACCCCTTTTATCTATAAGTAATAAAACCTTTTGTTTTGGCGAAGCGTTAGGAATGTTATTTCAGAAATTCAACCTCTTAGGATGTGCAGTATAGTCCAAAGTGTGTATGAAAAATATATTAGTTAAGATAAAATAATTTGCACCTCGTTTATACAAGCTCGTTTACTACACACATTAATTGGAAATTGATTAAGTATGTAATTTGAAGCATTTGAGAAGTACTGGTAATAGTAAAATTAGCATAAGGGAGGTTACCATAATGAAACACAATTTAGTAGAAGATAAGGAGGGCATTCGAAATCACCATATTAAAACGCATTGTGTATAATAATAATCCCTATATATATATAAAAATCATGTGTCATTCAACAATGTTTTCGTGTTTATACTCCTCCGAAACGGCTTGACCGATTTTGATGAAATTTTATATGTATATTCAGTAGGTCTGAGAATAGGTTTGTAACTAATTTTTATACCCCTAAGTGTTAAGGGTGGCTCACCCCAAATTCTTTTTTATGTTCAATAAGGCAAAACAACGTTTGCCGGGTCAGCTAGTCTATATACTATAAAAAATATGTTAGGTACATGTTAGGTACGTGTTAGGTACACAACTTATAACTCAAGAACAGCTGGACCGATTTGGATGAAACTTAAAATGAATATAGTTTGTAACTTTGATTAGGATATAGGCTATTTTTTATCCCGAAAAACAATAGGAACAGGAATGGGAACGGGCGGGCGAAGCCGCGGGTGGCCGCCAGCGCCATCTATAGTATATTTATCCGTAACTTTGTTAATCTCTGTAATTATTACAATAATTTGAATAGCTATCTTTTTTCAATAGCGATATAGTAATATTTTTTGTGAAGTTGTAACCGCCCAACGATGTGGGCACGGGTCTGCTAGTATATAATACAACTAGTTGTTGCTCGTGACTTCGTCCGCATTTTTTTTTGAAAGGAATTGTATCCAAATTTTATTGATAAGTTTCAAACCAATCACCTGACCACCCATCAAAAAGTTTCCATACAAATATTCACTCCTCATTTTACACCTTTATGAGAGTTATTTTGAAAAATACTGAAACACGTGTTCATTTATTTTGCATTTTCATGAATCAAATCAAGTTTCAAGCAAATCGCACCACGCTTTAAAAAGTTTTATACATTCGTTTTCACCCCTTTTCACGCTCTTAGGGATTGAATTTCAAAAAACCCTGCCAGGTGTTTTTAAACCATAAGGTGGTTTTGCCTAAAGGAACCTACGTTCCAAATTTCAGCTTTCAGCGGTTTTGGCTCGGCGATGATGAATCAGTCAGTCAGGTTATGCTCTTTTATAGATATTGATTGAGGTATTATCTTGCCTGATATAAGGCGGGAACTCTTATGAATGTATGAAAATTCAAAACAAAAAATAACTTTGCTGTTCACAAATTCGTGTTACTGCTTCCGCTCGTATACCATTGTGCCAATGGCCTTACTATAATTATATTAACAGTAATACAAAGACTACGTGGGGTAAACGAACTGGGTCTTGATTATGAAACTGGCTCTATAAAGTACATTAAATTCTATTTTGAATTTACACCCACAACAAAATGGCTATGTTGTTGTCATGCTATAGTGCGAACGTCATCAGTGATGTAGTAATAAGATATAGAAAAGAAATAGAAAAAGAAACATTTATTACACACTAGCGACCCGCCCCGGCTTCGCATGGGTGCAATGCTGATACTAATTATACTACAGATTGGTTATCCCTAAGAGATAGATATATACCATCGCGGACTTTTTTGTAAACATTTTTAAGGTGTACAATACTGTAGTACATTATTTTGATCTATCTCGTAGGGTTTATCCAGCGTTTGCAATGTAAGCGCAAAAAAATCAGAATATTTACGACACCACATTAGAAACCTCTAAAATTATCAGTGTTTCTCTACTATATTATGCATGTTTTATACATATAAACCTTCCTCTTGAATTACTCTATCTATTATAAAAACCGCATCAAAATCCGTTGCGTAGTTTTAAAGATCTAAACATACATAGGTACAGACAGACAGCGGGAAGCGTCTTTGTTTTATACTATGTAGTGATAATGTTGTTACAGTAAGATGATGATACATTGTTTTAGTCCCAAACATAAACCCTTTTAGGTTATAAGTTTTATATTTGGTTTGTAAGTATGTAAAGGATTTATCTATGGGCCAATATGTTTGTTACAAATAAGTACCATTATTTGTTGCCTAAAATAAACGATTATTATTATTATTCTTATTAATAAGACCTATATATAGTATTAGCTATCAAAAGGTAAAGGCACACATCGTCAGGAAGCTATATGTGCACCTCAGATGCTCCTTTCGTGAAATGGTACGTGTCTGTCAAACTATTCAGGATGTAATACATGCCGCCGGTTTTACACGATTTCCTTAAAAAAAAAATCGTGTCGTAGAACCTGAAAGCCTCTAACACATGTGCTAAGTTCACGAAGCGAAATAACTAGTGACAATATAAGAAGATGAAGAAAAAGCTAAATTTATTTTACTGTATCAGACCACCTCTGTAGGCCTGTGGGCCAAGGTCTGACCGAGACGCCTGCGGGTTCGATTCCCGCCGCGGGACAAATGTTTGTCTGATTGCAAGTATGTAGATTTGTATCTGGTTTAGGTGATTCTATGTATAATATGTATATATTTACAAAAAAATGTATATAAGTAGTACGAGTATATTAGTCATGTGGTTTCCATAACTCAAGCTCTGCTTACTTTGGGAGCTTATTCCTCGGAACTCGGATACTCGGAAACGCGTGTCTATCTATCGACCCTAATAGGAATAAGCCAATTTGGGTCCGGCATTATTTACTTATTTAATGTATTTGCCACTTAAACAAATAGTTGACCAGTAAACATCTCATAAATAATAAAATAAATAAATAAATATTTTATTTATTTATCTCAATGCATATGCATATCTTCTTTTGAAAAATAGATTTGATTGGTTCGTCCTCCGAACTAGCTGTTTATAAAAACATCAAAAATTGCCTATCATGATAGTGCGTGCACCCTAGTTATTAAAGTGTTTCCTTTTTCTTACTGTTTCAACCAGCAATACTAATAACGTGTTTACCACAAACCTGTATGCTATTCCTGGTCACATAATTATGCTAAAATTCATCTGCGATTATGAACTGGCGCCGGTGCCTAACATGTAAGAAAATGATTCAAAATGTTCCTGGATTGTTTTGATTGAAAAATTATTGTTTTTTTAAATTCTAAAATAGATTTTTTTAGCCTGATTAAGCGACAAACATACATATTATAAACATCGAAACATTCAGAAAAACTTTTACATTTATAAAATGAGTAGAATTCACGACTCACCTCCAGGTAAAGGATATGAATCCCTTATGAAGTCAAAAAAGTCTCCAGGTTTCTTTGGTACATAGTTCGGTGCCGCCGTCTTCAACACTAAATCAATTATGGGACTTTGGATACGTGAGAAAAACCTTCCACTTCTTGTGGTATCATACTGACTATAAGTCCCTTGATCAGATTCAGCAGCAGAAACTTCGAACTCCTCAATGTAGTCTTCGTTATCAACATATACACTAACCGCTAGACTGCAAACAAATAACAGTGCACCCGATCTAAACAGTATCATAATGCGGGCAAGGTAATGATTTAAACGGATGACTTGTAACCACTTCGAAGGTTCGCGATGCTATGCCGAAACTGCGAGTGTCCTGTCTTGGACACTCAAATTCTTGGACCGGAGGCACAGAATCCTTCTAGTAATAAAAACGAGAAAGTTTGTTTGATATTTACATGATTATGTTTGCTTCTGGCTCAATTACGCAGTAACGGCTGAACGGATTTAGATGAAACTTGATATGTATGTAGTCTGTGCTGTGACCTAAAATTGCATATAGGCTACTTTTTGTAGTTGCGACGCGTGCGAAGCCGCGGGCTTCCGCCCGCGGCTGGTAAACGTTATGCTGGAATTATTCATGACAGTTAATTTTTGCCGACTTAAACGTGGAACGTGTTCAAAATTACCTGTCTTGGCCAGTTGGCAGTGCAGGCAGATGTGCTTATGAGATGTAGCTTTACATTCCATAGTGAAGAGCATTGACACTTTATATTTAAGCATTGCATTGTCTTCAAGTAGCATACATATAAATTGGTCAAGCGAACACGCACAGTAAAGGGTTCCGATGTCTGTAAGGATAAGAATGACTAGGGGTCCCAAACTAAATTGAACACCATATTGGTAGCAAAATAAATTAATTTAGCGCATCATTGGTTTTAGGTGTTCAAATCAGTTTCAAACTGCATTTTAGCATAAGTATATGATGCAATATAGACTATATACTACTCATAAAAAATCAACCCTGCTTTACATGTAGAGCAGGGTTGACTCTAAAAACATTTTATTTCGTAGCCTTGTAGGTTACTAAAGTGTGGTACCATGCAAATTAAATTATGATAAGACTAATAGTCTGCGATAGCTCTTGTTAGAGAAAAAGAAAAAAAAATGTTTATTGTCAAAAAACGAGAAACTTATTAAGTTAATACATAGCTTAATATTTAGTTCAGTCACAGGTGTATTTTGCATTTTAGTTAAAATACGAGTATGTACCGATGATCCCCACACTAGGCTATGCCTGTATCGTGGGGGCCATTCGGCGATTACAATGTGTGTGTGGTGCAAACTTGTGAATTTATGGAAAATTAGGTTTAAATAAATGCGGAAAAGTTTAACTAGAGTATGAGCGTTCATGTGTATATATGTGTGTGTGTGTGTATGAGTGTGAGATTTTGTGTGTGCGTACGGTGCTGAATACCACGGCACGTATGTGTGTTAGTGACTAATATAGATTAGTCACACATATTTTAAAAGCGAGAGTGCGTAGAGAGACAGAGTCTGTGCTGAGAAAAATCGTTATGAAACAACTTTTAGTAAATCTTCAGTTTGGCTGTAGGTTAGAAAAAGAATGAATTTGAAGGTGATCACTTTTGTTTTTCTAGCAGAGCAATTTTTAATGTCACAAGATTTGACAATTTTATTGTAAAGGAAAGGATGCAAAAATTTTGAAAAACGATGAGCAAATGTTAGAGGCGGACAGACAGACAGACGGACATAGCGAAACTATAAGGATTCCCGAACCCTCATAAGTCGTTGCATGACGTAGTGAACTATGACAGGCGACCATAAACTTGACCTTAACATAAACGTTGGCTTATTTAAAAATTCCAACTACTCGAAGTCACAATGATCAGGAACAATGATCGCATAGGGACGGTAAGATGAGCTTTTCAAATTAAAATCTGACTGTCAAAGTAACCATAATAATAAATAAACTATGAATTTACTTTATACGGAATGAATACAAAATGCCTTTAGAGTTCAATGCCCTAAAATCTTAAGTTCTTATAAATAAACGGACTGAATAAATTACAGCATTATGTTTACGAAAACTATATTTAATATTGCTACACATAAATAGTTTTTTATTTAATAAAAAATATTATACAAAAATATTATTGTTTAAGTATTTATATATACTAGTGGTCGCCCAAAGGTCGAAATTCGACCATAATATTTAAGTATAATTATAATTTAATTAAAATGAAATGAAATTATAATTATAATTTAAATTATAAGTTTGAACATTATTAAGGTTCTATTGTCAAAGAATACTCCATAATCACAGATTTCGCCGAGGCTACACTGTTGAATTGCCTTTTTTTTTCAATCAAATTATTATGAAATTTCAATCAAAAAACCCAAAATTTATTAAAATAACGAATACCTCTTTTTACATTTTTTTTAAAAACCATTCGATAAAAAAAATGCTGTCGACTTACCTACATATTTACTTACTTACTTACATATTTACTTACTTACATACACATTTCGATAATTTAATTAATGATATAAAACTTCTCTGTAAACGATGTTTTTTGTTTTTTGTTATTTGATGCGCATTCTTGTTCCATTCACTGCTTCCTTTGTATTTAGGTTTCTGATCAGCAAAACGATGCAATTAACTTTCAATACTAACTTATGTGGTGGTAAACCACTAACAGTCAGAAGAATTTAAAAACTCTACCGGATAGTTATTGATGGCATTGTCATTATCACAAATTATTTTATCATAGCTATGATATATTCGCTGTTCTCCAGGAATTTCATTAAGTATATCAGTATTAATCAAAGTACAATCATCATTTGTAGGTGCTAAAATAACTGAGTTCAAAATATTTTCTGAGAGTATGTTTTCGGAAATCTATTCTCAATTTGACCACAGACTTTAACAATAAACTAAAAAGTATATACAAAAGAGTATCTATGCTCATGTTATGCTCTCTATGCATAACATGAGCATAGTTATACTCGTATTATGCTCATATATAACTAATTAATATATTGTAATAGGTAAATGAATTTATTATGGTTATGTTTGACATCCAGTAAGACTATAGACAAATAATATACTAATCTATTCTCAATTTGACCGACTTTAACAAAGAGACTCTCAGACTTTAACAAAAAACAAAAATGTATGTACAAAAGAGTATCTATGCTCATGTGCTCTTATACTCGTATTATGCTGATATATGTGTGCGTGTCAAATATATGATAGTGTGTGTGTAATGTTTTTTTATTGATTTAATGTATTTTTTATGCATAACTAAAAAAAATATTAGCATTCTGCACTTCTTCTCTATATTAACTATAAGTGTGCGAAATTTAATACTCCTCCGTCCGCGCAATTTTCGTAAAAAGTAATATTTTTTTATATTAATACATTTATAATTAATACGTGAAGCAAAGATTTTGCTTCACGTATTAATATATAGATACATAATGTTTAACTAGGTATTTTTTTATTTATGTATATTTTTGTAGGTTTATATTTAGAAAACACTATTTGTTTAATGTACGCCGTGCCGTCTATTCTAATAACTACATTCCTTTCCATACAAAGGTTGCCAGGAAGAGATCGCTCTCAAGCGATATGGCCGCCCATTGTACCACTTATATATTCTTAAATGTTTAAATTGTTTTTTGTATTTTTATTTTTAAGGTGTAGAATAAAGTTATATTCTATTCTATTCTATACATTTTATATGTGAGTTTATCAGACATAGTTACCATGTATTTTGATAATTAAAAGCGTTTTTGTTATTATAACTACGTACGTGGTATCCATAACACAAGCTCTGCTTACTTTGTAGCTAGATGATGCTGTGAAATGTCCGGCAATATTATTATTATTATTACTATCCGGCTCCGTCCCATTGCAGGGCAAATGCCTCCCTATCCACCTTCCAACAATCTCTATCAGGCCCAATTCTTCATAAAATAGTCTTGCTCGTCCCGCAATTAAGGCATTAAGAAAATATATTTAAATATCACAAACCGTTTGTATACCACTCAAATAGCAACCCTCTTTTCTATAAACACATATAGCGTGGCTATAAATATAGTTGTCATTCTAAAAAATAAAGATAGCAACAGATTGTAACAACTCATTACCTAGCTAGAGCATGACTCTAAGATAGACCATATTTCATATTATATATTTCATGAATTAAAACCACTTTTATTACAATTATGATTATCAATTCCACGTAGATTTGATTAAATCCGCCGCTTTTTCGCCGATCATAACGGCCGGTGCATGCGTATGTATAGAAACTGTCCGTGGTATGATACTAGAGTCTACAACTCGCAACCTATTGATACCGTGCACTCGCAATTCTGGATCAACCACAGCTAGAGGATCACTTTCGGGACCCATTCGACAGGTCGCTATTTGGTGGTGCAGTGTAATGGTTAAGGTACGTATTGCACATTCCCAATATGCGTCCGAGTCAAATAGAGCGTCTGGACAAGCAGGGTACTGAGCCGGATATATTTTTGCCCCAAAACGTTGGAAAGGCTCAGTGTTTGCCAAACTCTGAATGAATCGAATGGAAGCAATAAAAGTCGCTACATCAATGGGGTCGGTTAGGTAGTTTCCAAACATCCTGGGATGGCTGAACGGATTGTTGTTTTTCAACTCTAGGCGACCTACTGATCTTGGGTGCAGTAACATAGGGAACGCGCTCCATGTGTCCATGTTATCGATTGGTCCAAAGAGGCGATCAAAAATATTGCCTGAGATCATCATTCCTCTTCGCGCTGCTTTGCTGCCGAAAAGCCCTCCATCTGACATCAAAGATCCACCTATGCTGATCAATTCTATATCCGGTATTCCACCATTCTCATTAGAAACATAAGTTTTTATGTATCCTATTCCTTCTACTCCCCCTGGAGATGCCACGACATTATCACCATACCGTAAATATCTTATAACGTTTTCAATAGTAGCATCTCTATTTTCGTTGAAACTCACGCCTGTTCTGTTCAGAGTAAATATTACACCAGGGAATGTTATATGGTCGTAAAGAGTGCGTCCTACTGGCAGGTCCTTTATGACAGCAATTCCATGTTGGTTGAGATGTTCCTTGGGTCCGATTCCGGAAAGCATAAGCAGTTGTGGTGAGGCAATTGGCCCTGCTGACAATATTACCTCTTTTCTTGCCTTAACTTTGTATTTCAATCGGTTACGCACATACCTAACGCCATAAGCTGTGTTATTTTTGCGGTCTATTAGGATCTTAGTAGCTGTAGTCATGGGTAGTATGTGAAGGTTTGACCTCTTTTGATTGCTCTGAAGAAACGCTCTGGCGGCGCTTAGCCTTCTGCCACCACGCGTTGTTGTTTGTACGTATCCGAATCCGAGTTTATCCGGACTATTGTAATCAATCGTTGGGAATCCTAATAATCTGCCTGCTGCTAAAAATGCGCCAATCAATGGTGTCCTGTAAGTCAAAATTAAAATTTTTGAATATGTTGTCTAATAGTATTCTGCAAATCGTGTTCAATTAGTTCATCTTGGATAAAACTATTTCACTCTCTGAAAGAAGCATAAAAGGACTTCGAAATGTATCTTTTGATTTTGGATGATGAGTCCATAAGAGCCAATATAATATCAGTAATATAAATGCTTATTATTATTATTAGAGCCTATTATTTCATACTTTAAGATTATAAATACTTTAACTATAGTATCACAATATTGATACGCAATCTACTATTTTGCAACAATTACCTACCTGTAATTCACTAGCGTAACATCCATTTCTCCATTCAAGTTCCTGTATGGAGAGTACTCCAGTCCATCTAATCGTGCTCGTTCTGATTTCTTGTAATACTCAAGGACCTCTTGGTATGACCTGTTGAAATGAGAGTAAGTTTTTACTCATAGTCTTAGTCCACGTTCTCTTTAGAACTACATAAAGATAGTCTTTAGTGAGCAGTAATTATGTAAAAAATACTTGTGTGACTCATTTCAGCAGTGTGTGACTTAAATATTACCCACAATGTTTGCTGTCACTGTCAATTCTACCGGATCATACTACACACAGCTCAGCAACGACAAGATAAAAAAATATTAAATTACCAGCCATAGTTTCCATCGGCTGCTATTCGGTCCCACTCTTCAGGTCGGCCTCTTGTATAGATCATGTAATTGATGACGCTGGTTCCCCCAACAGCTCGCCCTCTTGGCCAATAGCATAATCCGTTTTTCATTCCTAAAAAAAAAAAAAACCGTCACCTATGCCCATTCTTCACTTTGCATGTTAAAACATTTTAGCCAAAACACATAAAGAATACTACAAATCAACAAAAACATATCTGACCTAGACATACTCCTGGTTGTCGCTCCATAAAGTAAGGCCAAGCGTA
Organism: Lampropteryx suffumata; assembly: GCA_948098915.1. Taxonomy (NCBI): domain Eukaryota; kingdom Metazoa; phylum Arthropoda; class Insecta; order Lepidoptera; family Geometridae; genus Lampropteryx; species Lampropteryx suffumata. The sequence goes on from OX402562.1 coordinate 7,241,426, forward strand.
GTCAGTTAATTGGAAGTAAGGTGCTATAGACGGAATGTCCGTGACCGCCGATTCCGGACGTCCAACTTCTATCAGCAAGACTGTCACGTTGGGGTTCTCTGTCAAACGCGAAGCGAGACGACAACCCGCCGATCCAGCTCCAACAATCACGTAGTCATACTCTGGCAATGGAGCTTTCAATCCTGAAATGCATAACGTTAAGATTTTAAAAGCCTTCAATGTGTTGACTGTACAGCGTCGTTCTTGACAACATATAGTTGTCATAGTAATTTTAACTTGTTTTTATTAAAGTATGAATAGATGGGTGTAATGGTTGTGTGCCGTGCCAAGTGCCACTTATAACCTTAGTTTAATTTTATTTTACTTAATTAAATGCTGAATATTTTTGAACACTAATTGCATGAGATCATCTCTGCATCATAAAATGTAAAAAAATTTGACCAACAGGGTCAATGAACTCCTAATGTACTTGACAAAAATAAGTACATTTTTGCAAAAGAGAACGAGTTATGGGTTTAATTTTTCGTGCAAAGTATACATCATTAAACTAATTTTTAAGTGTTACCTTACGCACTTCTCATGCTAGCGTAGGTACTCGTAGGTACGTAAGGGTAATTTTGTGCACTCATAAAAAGCACAAGTGTCATTAGACTTAAAATAACTAGCTTTATAAAATATTAATATGATAATAGTGGCGATTCTGTTGTTTCATCAACTAGCTAAAATTTAGTAAAGTATCTATATTTTTCTTAAACCAAAGTCCAAAATAGAGTAGCATTTTTTAAATGAAAGTTATAAAATCAGTTAAAATTGTGTTTGGTTCTTCTATTGAATTGTTTTTTAGTATTTTCCACGATTTTATTTAGATATTTATTTAATTTACATGGCGACTAAAATGAGCTTAGATAAAAATCAGGTTAGTTAAATCGCTCCTTAGTTAGTATTATCTGTGTTAAATCTATACTAAAAAGTTTTTTATATACCGCACTTATTATACCCTGAATTCTTATTGGTTAGTTAATCATTAAGAACTCAGTGCGGTTATAATTCAAACTTTAATGCAGAACAAATAAAAACGTTTGTATTTTACGAAATGTTAGTTAGTCTGGCGAAACAATAGAATCGGGCCAATGTTTAACTTAACTTAGTAATTTACCTTGTTAGTTTATTACCTTTTTCATTTTTTATTAAAACCGTCATTGAGTAATCATAATATTCAAATAAGTATGATAATTATCCATTTAAAATAGGTTAAATTAATTCAAAACGATTGCTCACCATGGAGGTTAGCAATCGTTTCGTAAGAATATCTAAAATCTAATAATAAAACACTTTCAACGAGGTTCCAAGTTGGATAATTTCTAAACTATGGGATGAAATTTTTCATTATTTGACTACTGGACTGGATATTAGTAGTTTGCCGTATGCATGTTTTTCATTTAGAAAGAAAGAAAATACATTTATTTATAACAACATAAAAAAACAATATGAAGGTACACTCAAAATAAAAACAAAGAAAAACAGAAAATACAACTTAAATTAAACTTAATTAAATTAAAGATTGTGTGTCTCGCAATCGTCCAAGTGTGCTGTTACAAATTGGTGTCCGACTCAGCATTATGTTGCATTATTACAATATATTTAAACAATTATTGGTAAGCATTATTAAAATATATTGTTGATATTGTGACTAAGGATAAGGTTTAGTGAGTACTGGACGGAGTAATAAACATAATTATTATATTGATTTAAAACAATAAATATATATGTCAGCTCAGTTGGTAGTAGGTCTGCCTTCTGCGCTGTAGGTTGAGGGTTCGATTCCCTCCCAGGATAAACATTTGTGTGACGAACTTGGGTGTTTATTCTGTGTCTGGGTGTTATAAGGTTTCATAAGAATTTAAAAATATCTGAGTATTCTATCAGTCACCATAATACAAGCTATGCTTAGTTTGGGGCTAGATGGTGTTGTGTAGGTACATTGTCCACCAATATTTATATTTATTTATTTATATTTATATATAACTTCTAAAACTATCATGGTTTGAACATAGTTTTCACCCAAAACAGGATATTTACCATGATATATGAGTCAAACTATGCCGAAATATCGGGAAGCAGAAAAACTCATATATCATGGTAAATATCCCGTTTTGAGTGAAAATTAATAAATATAATGTTTGTGTTTTTATGATATCAATCCTACAAGTATTCTTAATTAGAAGGTTTGTGTGCTTTTGATGTTTGATTGTTATTCAATCATGCAACAATGGCTGAACCGATTGAATGAACCAGGTTATGGACCTAGATTAAAAATAGAAAACATTTAATGTACGTACCACGCAAACAAAGCTGCGGACAGCAACTAGTATATTTTAAATATAGTTTTGATTTATGGCAGGTATTTTAATTGCAAAATTTATATATGAATTAATAGAATTATCTATGCAGGATAGGTACACATTCATGCATACTGCACTGGAATGTATACATTTCAAAACGGTATAACTAAAAATTGCAATAAAAACATTTAAATTGTGTGACTGTTGCACATGTTGTTAGGTACCTATTCGTCCTGTTCATTATTTTTTTGACAAAAAATGTTTAAATATTTCGGTGGTGACTTTAGGCTCCAGTGGCGCAATAAGCTCAACAGTACATTTTTGTTTTTTGAGTCTGGTTTTGACAAGCTTTTGTCCGTACCGTTCGGACTGATAGTCTATGGTATCTGTGAAGGAAACAATTAGTCCTAGTGAAGTGAGATGGGATTCAGCAAAATAGTGACCTTCATAAAATCAACACTAGGAATAAACATAAATTATACATCCCTAGGTTTCGACTAGAAAAAGTTAATAAGTCATTTATGAGGAACACGGTGCGTTTCTATAATAAGCTTCCTGAAAATGCTACTAAACTACCTATTAAGAAATTTAAAGCATACATTAAAGGTAGTCTTTTGAAGAAAGCTTATTATAATATAAATGATTATATTATTGATAAGAATGCATGTCCTCATGTCGCTCTGCCGTCAGACAGTTAACCGACACACTTGAAATGTATAAACTCTCTTGTATTAGTATTTCGTAGTTAAGGTAGTTATAAGATGGATCATATAAAAAAGCGCTCTAGGACCAAGACGAGTTTCTTGCCAATTCTTCTTGAGCTTGGGTTAGGATGAATTGGCACCTAAATTCACCTAGTATGTAAGACGTTTCAAAGTGATCCTTGTGATTGTATTGAATAAATCATCTTTTGACTTTGACTTTGACTTTGAATGACTCGAACCGTTCATATTTACCTTTTGCCAAACAAACATGGTTTAGTTAAAAAAAAGTGGAATTGACGATGTCATTTTTTTTCCATCGTTGTTTTGTGAATCGTTAAGTAGGAATTTATGTTTAAAATGCCTAAAGTACGTATTATTATGTAGTTTAATATATAAAATGATTGAAGACATACTGGCTATACAATCGATTTGTAATATCAACTCCATAATTTCGTTTATTTTCAAAAAGTCACTGAGAAGTTCTACTCGATGATTGTACAAGGCGATATCATCATGGCGATTAAGGAATATTTGATACAATCAATGTCGATTAGTTTCGATTAGCAATAGCTATAATTTTAATAACTAGTTTAATTGAAGATGGAACCTGTTTTGACTAGATGGATAAGTATTATGTGCGTTCAGTTTCTATCTCAGATCAAAAAAATATAAAGACTGAGCGCCACGAACAACCACAGTGAAAACCTCAAACCACCTCAAAACCGCGACCCTGTATGTAAATATACGCTCATCTATGTAAATAACCGCTCCTCTATTTAAATAATAATAAATAATAATGCCCACTTGTGTTATGGGTACCATCTGACTGATATACTACTTATATACAGTTTTTTTAATACATACATATTATACATAGAAATAATATATATAGTAATAATATTAATAAATGAGTATAGTAATGATAAAGTTTTTTAAACTTACGCGATCAGAACACGTTATTATAAATATTTACGGGTATTTATCGCGTTTATTTACCTATTTTTCTCGACGTTTCGACAGGTTTACACTCTGTCATGGTCACGGGATTACTGGAGTACTGGAGCTACCGCCTCTACGAAGCGGGGGCAGCATTTTTTGCAACTACCCTCACTTGTTTTTCCGAAATAGAAATGTTCATCTGCACACTCGGACGACACACAACACTAACCGTGTCCATGACGCATTGAGAAACCGGTCTACGATGAGTACACTTAGCTATAACAGGATTCCATGAGGCAGAGAGTCTGATGATATTACTTATACAATCATGATATTAATTTCGCGTAATTATATTACCCAAGACAAATATTTGCTGATCATAGAAACATTTGTCCCGTGGCAGGAATTTAATCTACAACCTTCTGCGTCTATGTCGGGCCTTGGCCCACTGCGCTACAGAGGTCGTCAAATACCCGCTCCGTATGAATGTGCGTGGGAGTATACCCAAACCACGCTCCTTGCTCTTAGTACATGCATACATACTTGTATTAATAAGTTTTCGGTTGTACATTGTTCTGTTGTTCTGTCTGTTATATAAAAAAAATACATTTCCTCTTGTTTTGTGAAATTTCGTGGGAATATTTCGTATGTTTTTTCGTATTGATGACGTTTTGTGTTTAAATTAAAGGCGAGAGAATTTTGTACGAGGTTAACTGGACGATGACATGACATATACTAAGAACAAAGAGCATAATTTGGGTGTATGTGTGTGCGTGTATTTACACGGAGTGTGTCACTGTCGTGCTCAAAACCGTGCTCGGTTTTGAGACTTCACTTTGGTCAATCGCGGCGCTTGGCGCTATATTTATTTGGTCTGAGATTTCTATTCATATGACAGCATATCTGACGATCAACATCAACCTTCAGTAATACCAATTCGTTAATAGTAACTGAAAGCTATTAGTATCAATGGTTTGATAGTATCAGAATTCCATAGTCGCCCGACAAATGTTATACCGTTTTGACTGATATAGTTTATTTGAAGCTTCAATCCATTTCAGGAAGATATGTGATTTTGAATCCGATATCAATGACTTAAGAGTGAACTAGTCGATTATCTTTCCATACAAACATCGAAGGGTGATCACACCACCGTCTGATGATGAACAACCAAAACTAAAAGTGATATAAATTTGTCTTGTCATAATCTATGCTTGTAATAATACAGAATTGTAAAAATAATATGGGTTTGAAAGATACAAGACTCAAAAAAATCGTTTTTCATCACTGATTTTAGCGCAACTTTAGGTATGAATAAATAACAAACGGAGTACGCAAACTAAAAAAATATTCCGGTACAAGCATAGATTATTTATTCAAGAGCTCAAATAACTTTTTTTTAATAAATATATTCAGTAGTTTTTAATTTTCATGAGAACCCTTGAGCCAAAGGTCTATACATTATTTTTTTACGCAATCGTTTTATTTAGAAATCATAGTCTAATCTGATCATATGACTCGAAATTATAATCACGCTATCTCCTTACTGCTTATCTCTATCATTGGTGCACGTCTATCCTTTTCTCACACTAAGCTAGGTGAAATAGCATGCATTTTAGCTGCGCCTACTAACGAGTTTGTGCTGCTGACTCGTGTATCCTTAAATGTCACCGCACAAGACTTTTTCGTTAGAAAGACTAACTTTACTAAGCTAATCGAAAATGAAATAAATTACACTTGCCATTAGGGAGTGGATATTTATCTCGTAAAATATCAAACAGATCTCCAGGATGGTTCGGCGAGTAGTTCGGTGCTACGGTTTGCATCAACAGATCCACGATAGGGTTTTGTGGATACGACCTCCCTTCCCTAACCGATGGCTCACTTGGAAATGATTTAAATGTATAATCAGATTGTCCTGTTGATATTCCCGCTATCATGACTAGTAGAATGCATATTGAAAACTTTATTTGCTTTGTATACATATTTCTATTTTTGTAGTCCTGAAACAGAAAACACCCATCAAGTCAATAGATATCCATTAAAAACGAGAGGAACGAGGATCACTTCATTGAAAATTGCGTGTGATTTGAAACTGAGTTTGCTGTATTGTCACGTTATCAACTCGACCTGCTTACCAACATAATTAAAGCTTACTTTGTTTATTACAAGTATCAACTCATAAATACGCTGATCTTAGATCCTCAAACGGATATTATAAAAATCAATTAAATTAAAATAGATCTGGAATACAGTGGTAAAAAAAAACAGTTTTAATGAAATAACAAATTGAATAATTAAAAAAAAAAATGAACTTTCATATTTTTGACACCACAATTCAATATTTTTTATTAAATGATTTAAATGAAATCAAATTATTCTATAATCAACTTTTAAAATTAAAATATTCAAAGGTAATCAAAATATTACCTCGTACGTTAGAAATTCACACAGTAAATATTGTTCACTATTCCTCGTAAAATGCGCTTATTTTTCACTGTTTTGCACTAAATCTCTAGTTAAAAACTGGGTATAAATGCGAAATACTGTAACATTTTAACCACGTTAGCTCATATTGGCAACCAGCCTACCATTGACCAGTTAAGAAATATATCGTCACCTTATTGCAAGGCAGCTTGTAAGCGACTGTTCTCTTAAGATCTGGAAAGCTTTTAAAATAAAATAATTGTACGATGACTATTACTAACGTCGCACCGAATTGCCTTTCGCACTTGCAGTGCTATACTCTCGCGCTATCTACGGCTAAATAATCCAGTTGTTTTGTATATTGTTTTATTTGAATAAATTTCATATTTATACAATCGTGATATTTATTTCGCGTGTTGATATTACAATTTAAGATTAGGGCTCAGTGGCGCACCTTGAGAGAGACCTACGTCCAGCAGTGGACGGTGCAATAGATGATGATGATGTATGTTATTGAATAATAGTCTTTATATCGAATCTTTTATAGTCAGGCTTTGATCCTAACATTTCACATTAATTCTCATTTACGACTAGGCAAGGGCAACCATAAAACTATAAAACATAAAGGGCAAAAATAGACGGACATATTTGCTGCTTAGCACTGTTGTGTGCTTGTGTACGAGACGGGGAAAAAACAAGGCGTATGAGAGCTATAATAGAATTCAGTTAATGTATTAATTTTAGCAATTTGGCCCCGAATTAGCATAATGCCTACTGTTTTACCATTTATTTGCTCTCTGATATCATTATCATTATTATCATTTACTCAAAACGGCATCACGTGCATTTATTCGGTTTACACAGTAAGCAGACGATATGTAGATTTCCAACGCATCTGCTTTATTATTTAAGCCAGTTATTGACTGTTAGGAAATTATATATCTAACAAGCTATCCTAAAAAGGCACAAAACCCTAGTTTATGACTCAAGTATCGAAAACTGTAGAATAAAAGACATAGTTGCTAAGGTTGGCACTAAAACTTAATTTTCCCGTAGCCAATATGTAAGACAATCAGTCCACCTAATTAACAAGCATTTAAATATTTACCCAATGCAAAGTTATGACTGTCAAAAAGTTATAACTGAATGGATACAAACAAAAACTACGACGAAACTGAAGCATTTTTGCAAATTTTAAGTTGTATTAATATCGTCTACAACAGTTTTGTACTAACATAATTTAGCGGCTTCTATTCTAGAGTATTTGATAGGAATACATAATAATGTGTATAACATAAAAAATGTTTATTACACAAACTTATAATTATAACAAATTCAAAGCAAATAACACAATAATTTAAATAGACTAAAGGCATTTCAGACAGAATACGATCATATCAATCAAGCACTAAAGCACATCTCCAAACTCACAATCTCATCTTCACTCACAGAACATACCCTTGCTGCAAATCACTTTTTCTTCACATTAAAGTATTAAAATCACATATACACACACGTAAAATCCCTTCAATCACACATAATAACACACACAAACACATTGTGTATGTATTTGTGTGTGTTATTATGTGTTATTCACATACACACACAAACACGCATGCATACACACACATACACTCACGCACATACACACACACCCACACACACACACACACACACACATATATATATAAACACACAGACACACACGACATAAAATAAATTCAAACACTTATACAGTAAAAAGTTTGTTAACATTTCAGTACAGATAGTGCAGGTATTATGTGTAATATCTACCTATCTGCATTGAAATTTTAACAGATATTTTATTTAATTACTTTGTTAACCTTTTTATTTAGTATGTGGGTATTTGTAATTTTCTTATGTTGGCTCGTTACACCTGACCTAGTTACCTACTTATTCCTTGATTAAATTTCTATCATTTTACGATGCTCATATTGCAATACCTATCTACCGACATTTTATTTTATATTTTTTAATTCTACATATAATTTACTTCTTAGGCCTCAATTCTGTTGGCACCAACCTAACTAATTTTAGCTAAAATTAGGTTTTGAACCGTCAAATTAACCTTTGGTATTCTGCTGCTACCAACTAATCCTAACTTAATTAAGCATTCCTAATTTAGTTAGATGGTACCAACCGAATAGGTTTTACAAAATGCTACGACTAACTAAATATATTTTAGACAATTCCTAATTTTAGAAATGAACCAACCGAATTGCCACCATTGTCTGATTACCTTAAAATAAAAGGTCTTTACCTACTCTGTTTTCTTGTTCGTTACGTTTTCAGGACTAAGCAACTGGACGGGTCTTGATGACATTGAGTTGGTAAGGAGGTAGATGCTATCTTGAGAAAGGATATCGCATTTGTGAATGAGTAATACGTGCGAAGACGCTGGCAGGAGCTAGTTTAGTTTTAAACACTATCGCTATTGTAAGCGAATTCGCTGAATACAATTTTACATTAGCTGCCTTGACATGATCAATAAAGTTGTAGGTACCTACGAGTTTATTATTATAGCATACATAGTTATTCGTGCTAACTATTTGTCCTCTACAAGCAAATCATGATAAAATGCATTCAATCTAATTGCTTTATAACCGGCTTCAAAAAAAAAGACGAGGGAAGGTTTTTTTTTAAGTGCATTTTTTTGTATGTTGCCTGATATCTCCGCCAATTATTAGCCAAGTTTTATGTTTCTTTTTTATTGTAAAGAGTGAACCGAGGTTGCTGCCTCTTATATACGAGTATGTTTGGGTTGGATCTGATGATTGAAAACATGATCAAAATCCGAATCGCATGAAAACGAATGCATCGCAAATTACTAATTATTTTAGAAAATATGGTAAGGGAATATCTGTTTAGGTACTTTTCAATGGTCAAATAACTTGACAATGGACTTTGTAGATACTCTATAGAACTCCTCAATGGCAAACAGCTCGTATAGCAATTAAAACATTGTATTGGGGACTGTATGCATATTTGTCATTGATCAGACCATGGGGTTTAAAGATACTCATTGGAACTCTTCAACGATAAGTAGCAATTAAATCATGTATTGCAATTAAAGCATTGCATTGGTGATCACAGTCTTAATAGAAGCTTGACAGTTAATCAGACAATTAGGCTTTGAAGGACGGAACGTACCTATTACTAAAATATCATTTGTGGCAATTATTATACGTATTGTATTGCCATTTGATAACACATGTTTTAATATTTAGGGTTAAGAAGCCGGTTTTCAGTTTTCTGTAAAATATTATTGTTAATCAAATTTATCAAACAAAACTATGTAGTTCTACAACACCTCACAAAAAGAATAGCCCTTTCTACCGGCATGAGTTTTTTTTATACTTTTAACACAACCCGCACCCGTAAGGTTTCGAGAATTCTTTTCATAACATTCTTATACTATTTTTCATAGTATTTATATAGTATATAGTAAGAAGTAAGAAGACTCAAACGGAAGAAGCCATTTGAGTTAACAACAGTGACTACAGTAACTACATAAAAACACGAGAAAAATGTGTCTTCCCCTTAACTAGAGACTGTAAGAAAAGTGCTATTGGACACATTCTTAGGTATAATTTATTTTATAAAACTATGACAAAACAAAATGACTCATTAGCTTATTTGGCCAGATTGTAATATTATTTAGCATATGTTCAATATTGTGCACTAAAATAACAAAAAATATAGTATAGTACTACAAGTATGGGATTTATTTATAACATTCTAGGAGGTAGATTTTAAAAATCCTGAAATACGAGCTTCCTTGTTTTCTCTAGAATATAGTTTACTCAAGTTTAGGATAGATTGCGTCATGGGTTAGTCGGAATAAATCTATTTTTTGACACCTGTTCACCGCTATTTATGGTCTAAATATGCGTTTATAACGCTTGTGTCCGGTTCTGCTTACCAATACCGCCTAGGACACGTGTGACACCCTGTATCAATAAACCTAAGCTTCTTAAAAGGTCCTGGTTAGGGCACTTGTCTCTTGCAATTCTTTTATTTGTGTTATTAAAGATCGGTACCCAAATTACCTCAACAAAAAACTTCGGTGGCTCCGTGATGGCAACAGGTACCACGGGTACCACAGGGCTGCCTCGGTGAATAGGATTGCAGCTTTTGAGGGCAGTTTCCGCTATGCACTTCACTTCTTCACACTTATTTACACGCTTCAGGCAAAGTTTACATTTTCTTGAAGGTGTGAATTTTAAATAACGCGAGGAATTCCATAGAAAAACGCCATTTTGTTTTGTTTGTCTATGTTATGATGTCTAGCGCATTTATTCATTAAAAAATGAGAAATGCAACCAGTCGATCTTTTTGTTTATGTTTATTTGCTTGCTAGTCTACTAAAATAATATTACAATTCGTAATTTAAAGTACCTATCTATGTTAGTATGTTTGTTTTTAAAGTAATATTATATAGCATAATTCGGGTCGAGTCGTGTCCGTGACAATGACTACCAAGGAGCGTCAGCAGACAAATTATTATGAGCAAAATAAAATAGCATTTACCTGAATATCCACGATTTTTGATAAAAACAATTTTTATAACAATCTCAATTAGGTATATAGTAAATCTTAAGCCAACCTAAATATATATAATACCTATTACTACACATAAATGGAACCTGGATGATCGGTATTTTGAAGTGAAAACTTCTTTTAGCGCGGTACGCATATTTTTAGATGAGGTAAAACCTTTATTCTTTATTCTTTATTGTACACAAAAAAACATAATCTAAACTTAATCAATAATGGCATGTACACAGGCGAGCTTAACCCTAAAAAGAGTTCTCTTCCAGCAAGCCTTGGGAATTGGAGATATTAAAAACGAATGGGTGGGTATGAAGTGTACAAAAGGAGGAAAAGAGAAAGATTAAATTCGTAAAACTAATTCAACTAACTAATCGAGAAATACAGATAAATACTATATAAACTAAATATAATTACCTAAAGATTATTGCTAAATATATTACCTATATTATATATAATTATTAGATATAATAAACCTAATCTACCTAAATATAATAAACCTACATAAAATAATATACAAATAAATATACCTAAATACTTACAAGGAGAGATAGTGCTCTTTGACTTTTCGCTTGAAAATGCCAAGCGAGGGACTAGCGCGGATAACGTGAGGGAGAGAATTCCACAACTTCACAGAGTGGACCGTGAATGAACCACCATAGCGACTAGAAGAGTGTCCAGGTATTTTACGAAGAAGAGATTTTGCAGTTCTGCAGGACTCACCACGGGGAACAAGGAAATCGAAACGCTCATAAAGATAAGAAGGAGAGAGAGGGTTGTTGAGAATGTTAAAAAGAAGAGATACCACATGCAAATCTCGGCGCCGACGAATGGGTAGCCATTTTAACTGGGCTCTGAGCAATGAAACATGGTCAAACTTCCGCAGGACTCTTTTACTGATTTCATTGATATGGTTTACCCAAGACAACTGAGAATCAAAAATGATACCCAGGTTCTTAGCGTTAGCTGTGAAACAAATGGGAGAGTTAGCGTACATTAGAGGAGGCAGGGAAGTTTTATGTATGAAACTCAGCATATAAGAGCTTCCAAAAATTAACGCCTGAGACTTGGATGGATTAACCAGAAGGCCAAAAGCCTTCGCCCATGAGTAGATACTATTCTGGTCAGCGTTTATTTGGTTGATACCAACAGAGAACTCATTAACTTTAAAATGGTTATAAATTTGCAAGTCATCAGCATAAAGATGATGATTAGAAGAAATGACTTGAGTGATGCCATTAATGAAAACTGAGAAGAGGAGAGGTGAAAGAACACCACCTTGGGGCACGCCCCCAGTGATATCACACCAGTCAGAAAAAGACTCTTCAGAGCGCACACACTGTGAACGGCCTGAAAGATATGAATCAAACCAAGACATTGCCTCGGGGGAAACATTAAGAGAGGAAAGGATGGAGAGAAGAATGTCATAGTCAACCGAATTAAATGCACTGCTAAAATCAAGAAGCACTAAGACAGTAAGAAGCTGGTTATCCATTGCCCACCGAATATCATCAGATACCTTGATCAGGGTACTGACGGTACTGTGGCCCGGGCGGAAGCCAGATTGAAAAGGACTGAGGAGTTTATTTTTGTGAAGGAAGAGAGAAAGCTGTTTGTGAACAACCTGCTCCAGGATTTTAGATAAAATGGGTAAGATAGATATTGGTCTAAATTGGGATGCAGTGGAGGGGTTAGAGGTTTTAGGCAGGGGAATAACGAAAGCTTTTTTCCACGTGGACGGGTATGAGCTCATTTCAAGGGAAAAGTTGATAATATGAGTGATTGCTGAAACGAGCTCGGAGGACAGGATTTTTAGCATATGGACATGAATACCATCCACACCAATAGCTTTAGTGGAAATGGATTGAATTAATTTTAATACATCCCCCTCGGACACCTCCGCAAAGCAGAATCCAGGACAATTGGGTTTAGATAGGCGAGATAAGTGATCGATAGTAGAGAGCTTTGTTCCAGCATCCAAAGACGTAGGAGAACAAGAAAAATGAGTATTAATTGAATTTAAGTCGAAAGAAATAGGGGTTTCAGTGGAGTCTTTTCCAATGCCCAAAGAGTTCAGAAATTTCCACATAAGGGGAGGACTACAGTTTTGAATGGAGTTATGTATGTGGTGTCTTTTTGCGTCCCTGCACATCTTGGAGCAGCGGTTGCGAAGCTTTTTGTAGGTAGCCAGGTTTTTGTCAGTTGGAGTCAGCTTATATAGTCTCTTTGCTTTATTCCGCTTAGACATAACCCTTTTAATAGACTTAGTCAACCAGGGAGCAGGTGGATGCTTAACTTTAACACGTTTGAGCGGTGCGTGAATGTCATAAAGATTAAGCACAACTGAATTGAAAGCAGAGACCTTGTCATCAATACAAACCGCATCAATGACGGACGACCAATCAATACCATCCGCATCCTGTTTCAAACGATCAAGATCTATATCTTTGAAACTGCGGAGTAAAAGGAATTTAGGCTTAGGTTTAGGACAACGGATTTTATAGGATAGGTACACAAGGTCATGGTAGGAAAATGAAGCATTCAATTGACCATATGTAGCCACACAGTCAGGGTCAGAAACAATAATAAGATCAAGAAGAGAGGGTGTGGAATGGGGAGCATGATGAGTAGCAGATAGCGGAAGAATGTGCAAGTTGACGGAGGTTATTAAAGAATTGAGTTTCTTACTACGTGAATCACACTTTATCAAGCACGTATTAAAATCCCCAAGAAGCAGGGTGTGATCATACAGAGGAGTAAGAAATTCAAGTTTCGTTTCTAGAGAGGAAAAGTAATCTATATTGCAAGAAGGGGGATAGAATACCCCTAGCAAAATTTTGGTGTGGTTTACTGTGATTTCCACAAAAAGGTGTTCAGCAGAGTTAGAAAACTGCATAGGAGAATGATCAATAATTTTGGATGGGATGTCAGCTCGCAGGTAGATTGCCACGCCACCACCTCCCTTACCAACTCTATCATTCCTGATGAGTTTATAGCCAGGGAGAGGGTATTGAGTGGATGGCATTGAAGATTTTAAAAATGACTCGGAAACTAGTATTGCATCAATCAGCTTATAATTGAAAGAGGAGTGAAAATCATCAAAGTGTGCTGGAATGCTCTGAGCATTTACGTGGACAATATTTAAATTACTAGGATAACCCGCAAAAGAAGATTCAAGATGGTCACGAAGATGTAGAGAGTCATCGCTACAGGCACTGGCAAAGTCTTTGTCAGAAGAACAAGATGAAGAGCATAAAAAAAAACTATCATCAAATATATACGACATAAATACTTATAAATACCTAACAATAAAATAATATATAAAATAAATACCTAATTCTAATAATTAATAGGTGCTAACTAAAACAAAAACAGTCACACAGTCAACCAGTCTCACACAGCCAATCAGTTTGCTGAAAGAGAAACACTACAAACTAGGCTACTTAAATTAACATTAACACAATAATATAAAAAAAAACACATTAGATATAAATACTTGGTTGTTCCTCATAAAATATAGTAAACACAATCCAACATAATATTTTCTGAATCAACAGAATGGATCATTTTTAAACGAAAAATATATACTCAAATGTCAGTGTCACGCGAAATTACAGAAGTTTGACTTTGACGTATTGTTAACTAGTAAAAAGAGCTTGTTTGTTTACATTTTTTGTAAAATTAAAATTACTCGAAAGAATATTCTACCCCAAAGTCAGAAAAGAAAAGAGATACAGTGCAATACTGCAAAATTACGTAGTACACAGAAAGAGGTCCGGAAAGCAAATGGTGCCGCGATCAAAATCATTTCAAGGCACGCTTGGCCTTGGCATCGGCCCTAGTAGACCTTCCTGCAGGAAGCGTAGAAGGCTTTGCCTTATCCCGGGATGTCCCGAGACCATCCTTATTGTCCGCAACAGGCGTCATTGGATGTTCTAAAAGAAGAGGCTTCAACTCCAACATAGATTCAAGTCTGCGGCGTTTGTTGTCGGGCAAGATGATGACAATTTTACCCTCTGAAGTCCAGCATTTCCTCATACCAAAATGCTTACGCGCAGCAGTGAACACATCATGTCTGGACTTTGTTAAAAACTCCGAAACAGTGATTCCAGAATTTTTCAGTGCAGTCTTAGCGTTCCACACCTCACTACGGACACGATAGCTTACAAACCGAACCATCACGGGCCTAGGCTTACTTGTGTTTAGACCCAAGCGGTGACAAGCAACAAAATGCTCAGAGGTGATATCACACATCTTCAGTTGGTTGTGTAATACCTTAATGATTGAGCCGTCAACATCCGCATCACTGGATTCAGCTATGCCGTGAAAAAGGAGCACCTTCCTGCGTGATGAGGTCTCCTGACGGTCCAAGCCTTGGACTAGGAGCTCCAACTGCAGTCTCATAGTGCTAAGTGTCTTCCAGACAAGTGATTTAAAGTCAGTGAACTCACGAGATAGTGCAGATAAATCCTTGTGTGGAGACTCAGCTGTATTTGTTTTGGAGAGTTTCATTAAATTGCTTTCATATTCCTGCATCCTGGTGTCGAAGGAACCTGCCAGCTCCTCCATATTTGTGGACAGCTTTGCATAGAGGTCCATTGTGTTTTTTTTTTATAGTAGTGTTTTTAGTGATTGGAAAGGAGATTTTGATATTGGCCAGTGTGGAAGGGACTAAGTGTTAGCAACTGTTACAAGTAGTCATATAATTAGCCCCTATTACTAATTTTAGAATATAAATAAATATGGAACTAAAAATATTTTATGTTGTCACTTGAACTACCCACAGGCGAAAAAAACCTCTGGATTCTCGACACCGTTACCGTTTGGGGCGAGACGCAGGGTCGCCGCGCTCGCCCCATTTGATTATAAACCTTAATTCACATGTTACAGTCTACTTTTGTATGGAGAAGTTTACTAAGTTAGGTTCTTTGATATATAGGGTCTTTCATTAAGCGTGTCCTATCTTTAAATTTAAATAAAACAAAGTGTGTGTGATATATTATCGAAATTATTTATTTATTTGAAAGATGTAGTGATGCCATTATGTGTGGAATATGACATCATTCAAATGTCCGCCACGGCTTCTCTGGGTGGAGCGCATGCGAGATATCCAATTTTCCATGACTTTTGCGCATAAATCAGGCTGAATTTGACTTATGGCATAGGTTATGTTGGCTTTGAGGGCCGCTGTGATTTGTGGTTTATTCACATAGACCTGCGACTTAAGAAAACCCCACAAGAAAAAGTCTAGTGGGGTTAAGTCACAAGATCTCGGTGGCCAGTTCACATCAGCTCCACGTGAGATGACCATGCCCTCAAATCCCTCATGCAGAATATTCAATGTGGCATGAGCTGTGTGGCACGTAGCGCCGTCTTGTTGAAACCACATGTCGTTGGTGTTCAGATGATCCAGTTCATGCCAAAAAAAGTTGGTAATCATCGACCTATAGCGCTCGCCGTTGACAGTGATGGCCTGGCCAATGTTGTTCTCAAAGAAATATGGCCCGATGACGCCGCCAGCCCAAAAACCATACCAAACTGTAACTTTTTCGGGATGCATTGGACGCTCTTGGATCTCATGTGGATTGGTATCGTCCCAAATTCGACAATTTTGTTTGTTTACGTACCCATTCATCCAGAAATGGGCCTCATCGCCGAAGATAATTTTTCTGTGAAAATTACGGTCAGTTGCCAACTGCTCCAGTGCCCATTCAGCGAACACACGTCGTTGTCTATGGTCGTTTACCTTCAATTCCTGGGTGAGTTGAATTTTATACGGGTGCAGGCCCAAGTCACGACGTAAAATTCGCCAAGTTGTGGTCTGTGAAAGGCCGAGTTCTTGTGAGCGACGCGAAATCGACTGCCTCGGATTCTCCTGCACACTCTCACGGACAGCGGCGATGTTTTCGGCAGACCTTGCGTTTCGTTGACGTACGGGTGTTGGTCGATCATTTACCGAACCAGTGGACTCAAATTTATCCACCACATGACGAATAGTCCTCTCGGTAGGACGATTATGGCGACCGTAAAATGGGCGAAGCGCGCGGTGCGTTGCCCGAACAGAACACTCATTTGGTAAAACAATTTTATCATTTGCACGTGTTGTTGAATGCTATAGCTATCCATGATGATTTGGCAAAACAGAATGAATAAATTACAACCAATTTGACAGATGTAGCTTCAACAAGATGGCCGCTACCAACTGTCAAAGTTCGGACGTGCCTATTGAAAGACCCTTTATTATCTACATTCTGAACAAAAAATATTGCATCATCTGTGTTCGCTCAGTATTTGATTGGCAGTCGCCATAATTACTGATTTTGAAAATCACTTCAAATCACTTCTACTAAACTCTAACGCGCCAAAATAAGTTTTCACTTCTGTCGGCACTCCCGGAGTGCAACCCGATTTTATTTTCTAAAGATCTCGACGTTTTCTAAAAATGAACTAATGAAAAATGAACCCCCTGCATACTAAATTTCAAGAAAATCGTTGGAGCCGTTTCTGAGACTCAGATTATATATCTATATATATAATATACAAGAACTGCTCGTTTAAATGTAATAGATTATGTTTGTAGGTACATTCAACAGCAGGTAAAGCGTAACAGGTGCACTAAGAAATCTCGTATTTCGGAGGGAAAAAGGCACTAACTACAAGAAGCCATTTATGTCTCACAAATATATACATCCCCAGGAAACCTGGAAAACAAACAAACACGGAACGCTATAACATCATAAAATCAAATATTTTGTGCAACAATTTATGTGCTTGTACTAACATAAATTGTTTATTTTTTTACAATTACTCGTAAAATGACAAGTATTTTATTTGTCTACATTAAAGTAATAAATGAACAACAAAAATATTATAGGTAGGTAATATTTTTTTATTTAAAAGCCTTTGCATGTTTTGATATTCTTGTGCTGACGCTACTGCGAAAACAATTCGCGGGCTGCGGGCGCTTTCGCTCGGCACCACGTGCGTAATCATACTTAACTTGTCGCACATAAAAGTATCGTATATTTCTATCTCGCTCTGCAAAATGGCGATCAAAACAATAAGCTAATTTACAAATATTTAGAAATTTCAAGTTTTCGTGTATGTACTTACAAGTGAAAAGTGTTGCATGAGATTTGTTTTTTCTTTTTGAATGATTGGTACAACGCATAAAAGAACACGAAGGCATTTTAGTAACGTTTATCCCGATTAAAATAATAAAAGAGTACATATCTTCACGTCTCACGCGCGCGATGTCTTGCGACTGAGAGCAAATTAGGCGACGGGGACCTAATTTAAGTGGTCCATGCGCTAGAGGCGAGGAGTCACCTATCTTCCGCTAATTTGTTTTAATCGAAGATTATTAGTAGGGATTATTTTTGTTTATTTGTTTATTTAAGTTTATAGTTGTATCTCGACCGTGATGCCACCAGCCCCGATGTTCAGTCTGAAAACCACTTTGTATGGGAGAAGTAAAAAACTAGACCTATTTGGACACACACAGGGAGGGGCTGTCGATCGGGGGTGTTTTCAATAGGTACCTAGGTAAAGTGTTTAGGTACCCATCTGTCTGGGTGGGTACTTATACCTATATTATTTAGATATTATTTTATTTTTACTGTCTTTCTTACATATCTTTACTTTGTGTGTACCAAATAAAAGTCTATTCTATTATATTCTATGCCGTCACTAAGTGTTGAAATAATATTCCCACCCACAATAATACATTTTGTATTTAAAGTGTATTAATAAAGTTTCAAGCAAATAGCGTTACTTGTTAAAAAGTCCACATACAAAATTAAAACCCTCATTGCACCCCCATTGTTTAGGGGTTATTCGAAAATACAACTATATTAGTATTTTATCATTTGTTTAAAAACAAATTTGAGCAAAGTAACAAAGTTGTAAGTTTAAGGATTCGATATTTCATTCAAACGTGTTTACCCATAGGGGTTGAATTTAGGAAAACCGTTCAAGGAATGCTCGTGTCAAATTTCAAATATGAAGATTGTTACATATTTGAAATTTATAGTTCTGGAGATTTCGTGATGAGTCGGTTATATTTATTGATAAGACAGCGCTGTGTGAATAGCCTTCAATGACATTGCATTCAATCTGTTTTACCTGACCTTCAGACGAACTTGTGTTCTTACATAATAAATGTAAACCAGATTACTTAACATGTGCTTTTATATACCTACTGTATATTCTACAACCAGTTTGTTAACCTGACACCAACCTATTATAAATGTAGTTTATCAAGTTTTGTATTTATTTTTATTTTGATGAAATGATCTTGGTGCATATTCCATTTATGCCATAGGTATTCGTTTCCAATTTTCGGGGCCCACTCCATTAAAAAGTATTTATTCGTCCCGCACGATAATATTTGTCCATTTTCGTCCCGCATACCAAAACTATTGCAAGTTCAGTTGGCGACATAAGTACAATTTAACACCATAACCGGCGCTCAAAACGCGATTGATTTTATCAGTAAATATTCAATTAAGGTATTCAGAAAAAAAATTAACGGGTTATGTTTTAATTGGCTCAGAACCTAATGGTCCCTTTTTTCGCACCCTGTGCCCACTCGTACCCTCAAATGTTTTTTTACTTACCTATAGAGATTATTAATAAATTAAAAATTGCGAATATCTGTAAATTCAGCCACATTTACAAACCAAATATCGACAATAAACCTCTTAGTTTTTTGTAAAATCTCTTAGTTTTTTGTATATAGAGATCAAGTAAAATACATTCTAAACATAATATCTTTAAACTAACAAAATATAGCTCTACAACAATCATATTTTACTAAAATCACAATTTTAATCGAATTCAAGATAAATTAAAATTTTTTTAGTGATCTAAATTAGCTTGTTTATAGTTAAATTAAGCATATACATATGGTTATATATGGTAAACATATATGGAGAAATGGTTCAATACCGACTTGAGAGGATATCAGATATATTATATATTAGCTGACCCGTGCCCACTTCGTTGGGCGGTTACAACTTCACAAAAAATATTAAATTACCAATATCGCTATTTAAAAAAAGATGGCTATTCAAATTATTGTAATAATTACAGAGATTAACAAAGTTACGGATAAATATTGATAGATGGCGCTAGCGGCCACCGGCGGCTTCGCCCACCCCGTTCCCGTTCCCGTTGTTTTTCCGTGATAAAAAATAATCTATATCCTAATCCAAGTTACTAAAAGTACCAATATCGCTATTATAAAAAAGATGGCTATTCAAATTATTGTAATAGTTACAGGGATTAACAAAGGTACGGATAAATATTGATAGATGGCGCTAGCGGCCACCGGAGGCTTCGCCCACCCCGTTCCCGTTCCCGTTGTTTTTCCGGGATAAAAAATAACCTATATCCTAATCCAAGTTACTAACTATATACATATTAAGTTTCATCCAAATCGGTCCAGCGGTTCTTGAGTTATAAGTGGTGTAACTAACACGACTTTTTTTTATATATATAGATTGTTATCGTTATCCGAAGAATATTAACTATGTAAGTATATTAGATGTGTAATTTTTTTCCCTCAAATGTGTTCACGCAATTATACAGAACACACATAAGAATATGCGTTTGGATTTTCAATTAAAAACCAACTAAATGCATCTTGACAAAATCCTTGAATAGATAGCGAACGATGGCTAGCAATCAATCCGGTGCGAGGCTTTCGTCGAACGGCTATTGTGTCTGGGCCTTTCGTTTTATAATTATTTCTGTCAAATTTTGACACTGAGAAATACTGTATGTTGTAGAGCATAAATAGCCATTTGTGTAGTGAGTTGTACTTTACATATTGATAAACACAGGTTTTACTTACGTATTATTTTGTCAATGGAGGCACCGACATTGTTCATCTAGATGAATCGAGCAGATGCCGAATCTATAAATTTTATTCCAGGGGCGAGTAGGTACCTTAAAAATAAATTATTATGACCGGGGGACCAATGGGCACACCTGTTTCAGGGGCCGAATCTACAACTTTTAGACGAATATTAGGGGACCAGTGGATACTGAGCTTTTTAATGAGTTAACTTTCCGTCTTTTAGTGTAAGATGCATGTTAAAACACGTCATCTGTAAGTGAGGATAATGATTATTGAATATTTTAGACATTATGAGGAACTCTGTGGCGCAATGGGCTAAGGTCCGGCTCAGATGCAGAACGTTGCGGGTTCGATTCCCGCCGCGGGATAAATGTTTGTATGATCTGCAAGTATTTTTCTCTGGCCTGAGTGTTCCTATGTATAGTATAATTTACACAAAAAAACAGTAAGTATATAAGTAGTATATCAGTCATGTGGTACCCATAAAACAAGCTCTGCTTACATTGAGGCAAGATCATGCTGTGTGAAGGCTTGCCGACATTTCGGACACAATATTTTCGGACACTTAAACCGAAATGACACTTTCAATTTTAATTTATTTCTTAGCGAAATTTCGGACACCAATAATAAACGCTGTTTTGTACAGTCAGGTAACAAACTTAAACTGCCAAGACGAATTCAATGATATCACATACACATACATAAATATGCATCTTGGCAGATAGGTATTAAAAATAACACGAAAGATTTGAAAGACAGTAACTAGCGAGAGAGAGCTAATGTATTAACTTGATCTCAATTAATAGAAGTCTAATTAATAGAAAAAAAGAATATGTGGCAATTTGTGTTGTTTTTTATGTTTTTTGGAGGTAAGTTAAATAAAATGTAACCGAGTATATAGCAATAGTAAAGAAAATCGATAGATTAAGATTCAACACTAATTATTAATTTCTGTATTTTCTGTATTTTTGCCCTGATCTATTGATTAAAAATAATAATAGTCATTTTTTATTAAATTACGCTTTTAGGCAAATATTCTAAATAGTACATCTGGTTATATGAGATTTATATCTCTTTCATAACGGTGGTCATTTCGCCATACTACTATTAAATTTTACGTCAGAAACTGTTACTAGTTCAACTTTTTAATTTTCTTTTTGCAATGACCAGAAATATTTAAAAATCAAAATCACAAATGAGTTCGATGAACATATTACTACTGACTGATTTTAGGCAAAGATAAATATGTGTTGAATTGTGCATAGAAAGCCTTATTTTTTAAATTGTTTGATTCGGTTGGTTTATTACATAGTAGAATATTGTGCCAAATGCTGTTAAACTACTGTGATTATTGTAGATTTTTTTGTAAAATATTGTATTGCTTGTTTAGTAAATTTAATAAATAGGTATGAAGTAGATATATACCTAGTATTTAGTCTGTTAGAAGTGATTATTATCTGTGATTTTTATTGTGCTTATTTTATTATATATATACCTTTTAATCTGTATTTTAAGAGAGAAAATGAAAATGTTATTTTTATTAAATCGATATTGCTATAAAATATCATCATAATGATGGGTGTCAAGTTATTTTTTACTACTTATAGTATAATATATGATTACCTATATTAGATTTAAAAGCAATATTTATAAGATGTTGATTTTTATACTATATACATATATACACAGTTTTTTTTTTTTTTTTAACATGTACCTACATACACAGTTATGATTGCGAAAAATGGCGCTATGACTTACTCTAAAATATTCAGTTTTGGTAACGCTCTTTTTCTTAGTACCTATTTAATCTAATATAAGTTAAAACTTTTGTTACTGATTGTACAAAACAGCTTCAATATTTTGATGGTGTCCGTAATGTCGCTAATAAGTAAATTAATATTGAAAGTGTCATTTCGGTCAGTGTCCGAAAATATTTTGTCCGAAATGTCACCTAGCCTGTGTAAAATATCCGGCTTTATTTATTTATTTATTTTATTATTTCATAGTTATAAAAACAACAATTACTTTAAAAACATTTTGAAACGAGGAAATAGGAGGAAAAATATTGAAAATACATACCACAACAATATCTTTTCAACAGACCGCAAATAAATAACGGTAAAAATGACTCATTTTTTTCCCATACAGAGTTCATTTGCCCAGGGTACCGTCTTAAGTAATTATATAATTCCTCTGATTCCTTAAAATAACGCGAAATCTCGCGTTGTCAAAGCAAGTAAAGCATGAAAGCAGGAATGTGGGTAACGTGTATGAAAGTAGGTAACCCACATAATGTTCAGACACATTCACATACATCATTACATTCGATACTATTGTCGAAACGATCTATCTGACGACACGATACTATACGGACGCGAGATCTTATTTTGGGGCGTGGAATCAGTTTTCTCTATTGAAGAGTTGCCTGTATTGTGCCGTAAGGCGCTGTGAAAACGTAGACACTTTTTGTTGCCGACACGGCACGCCATCACAGGAAACCATAGTTGCTGTGTCTATGGAGACTGGTACAATTTGTTGCTTGTTTTCCGTCATACGATCGAAGTCCATGAGTACAATTATTGAGTAAGGAAATTTGTTAATGTTGCTTGTGTCTTCAACTGACAACTTTTAGTTTCCAGGTACAGACAACCGAACACTTTTTGATCGTCAATGAGTTGGTGTCAAGTGGGAGCAACTAGACACAAAAAATGTTTACGTATGCGCAGGGAGAGGATGATTTCATACTGGTTCTATAAAAATCGAATATTAATCGGTAGCTTGTATCTAACACAAGACACAAAAGTGTCCACGTTTTCGCGCTGTCTACAGCTGTCACGGGTCTCTCGCAACAGCGATACCGTTTATTGCTATTCATAAACGTCAGACGTTGATATTAACATGGAAACATAGTTTTATGCTTTGAACACGTGTTGTTATAATTACAAGCGGCTGAATGATAGAAAATATTGAATTCACGGTAATTAAATGACACAAGACATAATGTTTGGCGCAGTTTCATAAAGTCGCCAAATTAATGTATCCCAGCTATGAACAATTTGGCTTTTCGTTCACATATCGGTAAAACCAGTTACACCGTTACAATACATGTTCCCGAATGTAATGCTTGCAAATACAGGATTCTGAATTTATATTTGGACAGATCCTGTAAGTTACTTTCTTTTTTCCGTAACAGGAGTATTCAGACACATTCTGAGGTTGAATGACCTCAGTGTTATGCTATTATGGAAAGATGTATGTTCAAAACTACTGTAGTATGTACTTATAACAATTAGGTATTATTTCCTATTTAAATGTATATATTCCCTAATCTAGAATTTATATCAAAAAACCTTTTTGTTTTTTTGGTAAATATACCACGATTTTTTTATGAACACTATTATCCTAAATTCTAAAACATATTAGTTTTATAATGTATCGTGTGAATGATAGATTGTTTTTACCTACCCGGACAGACCTCTTTTGTTGTTTTTTTAGACCTCTTTTATCTTTTATTAATCTTTAAACTTATATTTATTATACATGTTATACACATTTCTTACATTATTACGCCTTTTAAATGTCAAATTCAGAATAAATCAATCCTATATACCATTAGATATTATTATGTTTGAAACACTAGGCGCTTCGGCAGCCTAGTGTTTATATAATAAATATAATAATAATTGTATTTAGCAATTATTTGTTTTGTTTTAAACATTTTGAAATTAAATAAGGAATTAAATGTGTATTAAAATAGATGTTTAAAGATAAATTAATTAAAGTTAATGATGATACCATGGGAGTCGCTGAGGTCTGTCAGGGCAGGCGAAAATGATCTATCATCAACACAATGATATTAAAGAAGCGCAATGCGTTTGTTGATTTGGTGTCTATTGGTCTTTTACATTCAAATACATTTCCGTCAAAACGCCTGCTGCTTTTAATAATTCTACCTAAAAATGATTTGAGTATATTTTCACGAAAGGCACTTTTGCTTTGTGTAGATATGATACCTTATTTGCTTGGCATTTATTTGTTTTTAATTTATATTTTATTTTTAACTTTATCAATTTCTTTAAAGTTATGTGAAACTGTTTGTCATCAATCGCAACGTAATATTTATTAATCTGTAGGGCGATTATGGAACTCTTGATACAATCAATGCCTAACAGTTTCGATTAGCAATCGGCATCAAAGTCTATGAATTTCGATTAGCAATAGGCATTATTTCAATTAATCATATACGATGTATTTAAATGCTTAGTACGCTAAACACGGTTCCTACCACAATCGTACTTTGTAAATTGGTCGAGTTATAGTTTGACATCAACTTCACATTGTATCTAGCGTAGAAGCCGATAGAAATCGCAGCAATCCGTAATACCAATTCATGAATAGTAGCTATTAGTATCAATGTTTTGATAGTATCAAAGTTCCATAATCGATCCACTGATCTACCTTAAGTCTGATCTGATGTCACAATTACAAGTTAGCTAAGCCAGCTACTTTTGTTAGCATTTTTTCAAGAATCGGAAATTAAGGAGTACTGGAATTTAATTTACGGCAAGATATAAAATTCTTTACCTTGTTTGTTTAAGGCTATATTGCAGGCTATATGTTAGGTATACTAGCAATCTAACTAAGTAATTTCTTTGTATAAATTATAATACGGACTTCCTAGTACCACCTACTACGTAGATTATAATTAACTCTTGTTGTTTTATATAATCATAATCTAACGTCATTTATGTTATTATAAAGTCATTATAAACTTGACTAGCTAATGTTTTCTGGATCGAGTATTATTATTGTTCGTCTTTAAAATAAGCCAAACTACATTGTTTGTTTGGATTAAACTTATGCTGATATTTTATATTCGTATAAATAAATAATACAATAAATATTCTTAACGTTTTATTTTACTATACACCTAATATTTATAAAATTGCACATTAATGGCTTTTTTATAAAACCATTTTAGACACGGAGAAAACATAAAAACTCACTTCCTTGGTGATATTATTGTAATTGTTCACATCGAGGACATCAGTTTTATTGTTATTCAGTAACATTACATTATTAAGATAAAAACGTTTGTCTTCACTAGGGTAAAAGAATATTTCGTTTTTACCGATCGATGTAAGGAATTAAAATTAGAGTATCTACAAAATTGTAAGAATGAAAAAAATATAGTATTGTAGGTGGTTTTACCAGAATGAAGCTTTTTCGTACAAGTATAATTTTGAGATTTTATATATGAGAAGTTTAATCTCTTTCTCGTGCTTAATATTATAAAATATAAAATATTTACATCACAGATAGCTTATTTAATTTAAATTAAAATCCTTAGCTGTCACTGTATATTAATAAATAGTCAATTTTACCTATCATTTATCTACATTTTAATTTGTGTTATCTACCCCATTCCGCTTTGATCATGTCTGCTCCTTTTTCAGCTATCATATATACTGGCGCGTTAGTGTGCGCTGACACGATTTCTGGCATTATGCTAGCATCAATGACTCTCAAGTTACGAATGCCATGGACTGTTAATCTTGGGTTCACTACAGAAGATGGATCCTCTTCAATCCCCATCTTGCATGTTCCACTCTGATGGTAAATAGTAAAAGTAAACATCTGTGCCTGGCAAGCGAAGTACGCATCGCTGCCGAACGAGCCGTATTTTAAACAATCTTCAATCGGTATATCGTATATTTTCGTACCTAGTTTTTTCATTGACGGCTGGCTCGCTATCTGTATAGCGACTTTGATACCTTCAACAATCTTTTGAAGGTCTTCTTTATACTCAAAGTAGTTTGGAATCAGAATTGGATGTACTTTGGGGTTCCTGCTTTGTAACATAACTCTGCCCTTAGATTTTGGCCTCATTAACATTGGGAAGACCATAAACAGGTCATTTTTCCCAAGAGGTCCGTATGTGTTGGCGTATATTTTCTCGTCAAAACCAAAATTACGTGGTAGTGTAGGATCTGCGTTTAGACCACCGCTGATAAAAAGAAGTTCCATGTCAGGCCATCCCGTTGAGTTGAATTTATCTTTCAAATCGAGAAAGACCAAGGCTTCACATCCTCCGGGTATTGAAAGAGGACCTTTGTGACTTTTCATCCATTTGAACACTAAATCCAAATGGTTCAGTATATACTCTGTGCTTAGGCTTGTGTTCTGTTTGTTTACCAAAAACTGCACTCCACCGGCAGCTATGTGATCCATCATATTATAGCCAACGGGCAAATCTTTTACGACCTTGATTTTCATGGTCTCTAAATGACTTCTGGGTCCGATTCCTGACAACATCAGAAGCTGTGGTGAATTTATTGCACCAGCAGACAATATTACTTCCTTCTTTGCCAATATTTTATATTTCCTATTCATTTTCACTAATTCTACACCTATAACTTTGGTATTTGTGTCATCCATTATTAATTTTGTAACCATACTATTCTTAGAAAGGTGAAGATTCGGTCTCCCGTTGATGGGATGCAAATACGCTCTACTTGAACTGTGTCGAGTTCCATTTTTCATTGATAGTTGTAAGAATGATACTCCGGAATTGTCTGCTCCATTATAATCCACGTATTTGAACCCTAACTCTTGCGCTCCTTTGACCCACGCTTTTCCTTTCTGGGTACGGAATGGGGCATATTCAACATTAAGGTATCCTTTCTTTCCGTGATATTTAGGATCGTCCTGTGATGGAATGTTAAAATCTTCTACTTTTTTGAAATAAGGTAGAACATCTTCCCAACCCCAACCTTCGTTACCCAACGATGCCCAGTTATCGTAATCGGGCGGGGCTCCTCTGGTGTATATCATGTAGTTAAGCACACTTGATCCTCCTACTACTTTTCCTCTCGGCCAGTTACATTGCTGGTTTTCGAACCCAGCGCAGTATCTACTAGATGGCTTTGTTTTGTAAGCCCAATTAGCTTGTGTAAACTGGAGATAGTTCGCGACAATAGGTATATCCATTACAAAATTTTCATTGCTTCCCGCTTCTAGCAGTAGTATTTTCCATTCAGAGACCTCGGATAATCGATTTGCGATTACGCAACCAGCCGTTCCGGCTCCAACGATTATGAAGTCATATTCGCTGAACAGATTCTTTTGGTCTGATGGTTCGTTGTCAAACTGATTAGAGCCTTCATTAAGGAAATTCATGAATGATGAAACAGGATTGGCGAATTGAGCTTCTGTGCGAAGTAGAACAGCAAGCAGAACCCCAACCGATGCCGCCAATTGCGACATACGGCGCTGACACTGCATCTGAAATTGTTGGAAGTACACATAAATAATTTTGAAGCGAAAAAAATGTAATGTGCTAAATAAATAGGTTGCTTGTTTCAAGTAGATCGTGAACCGAAGATATTTGTATATAAATAGAACTTGCTACATCTCTTCGGCCAGGAAAACTAATAAAAATCCAATTTGTAGTACTGCTACACAATATAAAGTGAAAATTAATGCAAGTGTTCAATTGTGAGGTGAGTTACTCATCGCGGCAGGTGGTTTATATCAATCTTAAATGTTCGTTTGTATTCTATTGACGCAGGTAGTTCTAAACTGACTGGACTTGATGGAGGAAAATAACTTCGGATCACGTACCTATTTCATATTTATTCTATTTTCATACGAACTACCGATTGTTTATTTGCCAACAGAAGCCGCTTAGCAACTAAATAATGTCAGTATTTATCCTTACTTCCGTCAATTCAAAATATATAAACAAGTATTTACAAGTACCGGCTGCGTTGAACTTACATTGCGTTGCGTTCGATTTTTTAACGGACTGATTTTGAATTTGAAATGTATTAGGCATAACTAATTTATTATTTTGTGACGTAGACATGAGTAAGCTGACTGACCGCCGCAGTATCCTATAATTATTTTTCTAATGTTATTTTCACATTTATTGCTATTGTAATAGCGTGTTTTTTTTGAGATATATTATATTAGTTTTATTTAAAAACAATAAATGGTATCACAGGCTCGTAATAATGAATTGTATCTATAGAACCTACTAAGGGGATTGTCAGCGGCATGTCATAACACTATGTTTGATATTATAATGCAAGTAGTTAATTGTGAGGCTACAAACTGAACAAGAAGTACTGGACTAATAGGACAAGTTGTAAACCTAGTTCCGCTTATTAAAGTGATCATACGTGATTATGACATGCCGGTCACACTTCAAATCAAATAATAATTTATTAATAAACTAAAATAAATAGAAAACCTACTTGAAACATAACACTGCAAAAGTGACACTTATTTGTCGAAACCGATCGGACCGGACCGGTCTTGAATACATTTTTAGTTCACCGTAAATTGAAAATGGCTTCTTACAGTCGCCAGATTACATTTTTTACATTTTACATTTCTATTTTTTCTGTCACTCTATTGATCCAGACAAATCTAACGACACCTCGTTTGTCAGAATCCGTTCAGCCGTTTTGGCTACATCGACAGCCAAATGAACTCATACATTAAATAAATAAATAGATAATGCCGGACATTTTACACAACATCATCCGGCCCCAAAGTAAGCAGAACTTGTGTTATGGGGTACCTTATACATAGAAATACCCAGCCCTGAGACAAATACTTGCAGATCATACAAACATAAGTTCCGCGGCCGCGGGGGGAATAACCCTAACCAAATTACCCTTCGCAGTAGAGTAAAAAACATTAATATTTTATCATAGTACAGTAATAATAATAAAATACTATGCAATATGCGGAAAAGTATATAATTCCATACCTGACTATATAAAAAAATTACCATTTAATAAATTTATTAAGGAACTCAAGACCTGGATACAAGCAAAATTTTTTATAACGTATCTGAATTAATAAAATGACATACATTTTATTAAGTAATATTCCAAAGTGACGTTTATATTGAATTATTATTACGTTACCTAATATTTTTTTGTTTAAATGTCTCACATTGTTAGAAAATATCGTACACCAAATGGTAGCATAGCGAACTTAGCAATTAATAAAACCTGTAATATACCTATGTTCCACAATAAATGAATTATGAATTACTAAGACTCTATCCTATAACAACTTACTGACTTGTTGTTGCCATATTATCTATTCATTAACATTAAAATGACAAGTACAAACCATACGTTAACGCCACGCTAACTTATAATGTGATATAGTCAAAGGTATTCATAAATTATTATTTACATAAATGACCTGTCCCTATGCCTATTGAATTGAATGACAGTTGTTGCTAAATATGCACATTGCGTGCACATTATTTTTCCTCTATTTGTCTACGCTACTGTAAAGAAATATACTGTTTGACATTGCGTGCTATTGCATTGAAATGATTTACCTCGAACCTTCGCTTAGCTGATTCAAACTGTCTAAAAAGAGAACCAGATTGTAGTAATATACTTCTCATGACAAACAGTACCTGACGACCTGACGACCTAACGATCTCTGTAGTGGAGTGGGCTAAGGTCCGGCTGAGATCTGCTCAGATTCCGGGTTCGATTCCCGCTACAGGACAAATGTTTGTATGATCTGCAAGTATTTGTTTCGAGTCTGGGTATTTTTATTTATAAATGTATGTATTTACAAAAAAAGTACCTATATCAGTCATGTAGTACTAATAACACAACCTCTGCTTACTTTGGGGCCAGATGATGCTGTGTGAAATGTCCGAGATAAAAAAAAAAGTACCTATATTTTTTAGTATATTTTTGTTTATGAGTAGCCTGTCTTATCCTTCTACTGGTTATAGGTGACATTTTGAAAGCAAGTCGTTATTTTATAAGAATAATCAATGGTACCTTTTTAATCATGGTAGCCATACATCTCTCGGAA
This sequence comes from Lampropteryx suffumata, assembly GCA_948098915.1. NCBI lineage: Eukaryota > Metazoa > Arthropoda > Insecta > Lepidoptera > Geometridae > Lampropteryx > Lampropteryx suffumata. Next base: position 7,272,133 of record OX402562.1, read on the forward strand.
GTTTTGACATAGTCGCGTGCGGAAGCTCGTAGGTAATAGATTCAACGGTGTTGCAGATTATATATTTTGTTGTTTTATGTTATTCGTGTACACGTAATTACAAATTTTATTGTCTTAATTGAGGAATTTAACAACTGTTTTCAACCATGTGGAATATGGTAGTGTTTAACGATTGAATGGTGAACGGTTTAGGTGTTATTATTATGAATAACTAAAATAATATATTTTACAAATGAATTCATGGTTAACTTTTATAATAATTCTGACAACTCCAAACTAAGCATAGATTGTAATATGGTTATCAAAGGTTTCGGGGCGATAAATCGATCTATTTAGGTTTCATTTTTAGAAAACGTCGTTTTATCCGTGTTATATACCGAGCTAAGCTCGGTCATCGAGGTACTACTTATATAAAGCATCATAAGTATGTATTTAAAAATATCAAAGTTTTTATCAGTCATCTGGCTACCATAATACAAGCCATGCTCAGTTTTGGGGCTAGATGGTGTTTTAGGCATTGTCCACCCATATTTATAATTGTTATTTTTTTGTATAAATATTATTTTCAAGTCATCTTGCGCAAAATGATGTAACTAATAAATCGCGTAAGGTATTACTGAGGAAATGGGAATATCAGTAACTGCTTATCTGATTACTAAATGACATTGCAGTAGCAGGTGTGTATTGCAATATTTTATTATTTATCTTTGTTTCAATTACGTATTAACGCGTTCTTGTTTGCCATCGTGAAATTGTGTTACATACATGTTTTATATCACATTTTGCGAATCGAGTGTCTCCGTTTCAGCTTAGGCGAAAATGCTTTCTGTCTGTCTGTCCGGATGTTCTCTACAGGTCGCATTTCTCAAGTGATTCTCGTGAAATTTTGTGAGCTAGTTCTATGACTATATTGTTTTTTTTGTTGATTCAATTTTAGGAAATTAAAAAAAAAAGTTAACCTAAACGTAAAAAAAGTTATAATTCAGTCATTTTGAAAAATGTTAAAATGTGCGCGAGGCCTACAGCTCACAGCTCACAGAGCCATTAGTAATAGTTTTAGGTATCACAATTGGATTCCGACTGCCTGTCGTTTAAGTATCCTATATTTCGACTAATATTATAAATGCAAAAGTTTGTGTGGATGTATATATGTTCGCAAAAGTGACAGCAGATTTGGATGAATGTTGATATAGATTTACACTTCATCTTATAATCTAAGTATGTTAAACTATTGTCAGTCCTTGTCATAACAATGTCAATCAATAAAGATGAAAGATTTTACATTAGCTAATATGCTATAAATAGAACTAGTGGCCGCCCACTGCTCGAAATTCGACCATAATAAATTAATAATTAATGTATTTTTTAAGTATAATTAAAAAAAAATATTAGCTTTCTGCACTCCTATATAAACTATATGTGTGCGAGTTTTTGTTTTTGCTTCACGTATTAATATATAGATATAATATAGATTACTTTTATGAAAGAACCTCGCGTGCGAAGCTGCATCAGTAGCTACGGGCTACCGACTTACAATCAATGGACTTTAAGATCGTACGTGTAAACATTTTTAAATATCTTTCAATTGAATCACTCATTCACAGTATCTGATTCGTGCGACTAATAAGCGTAAACTACCGACTAGATCATGACTGTGCCACCCATAAAGGTGTGCCGTACATAAATCGCGTGCTACATGTACACTTTTATAATAATTAATAATATAAATGACAAGGTCAGTAATACGTTAATGTATAGAGATGCACTAAGTAATGTTTCAATTATGATTTAGATCAACAGGCAAACGAGAGACATCACTCAGTTAAATGATAACGCTTGTGTTTTACACAATTCTGCGGTGTGCCACATTAATATTCACGGCAAGTAAAATTATGGATGGGACAGTTTTTTCAACTTTAATTTATGACAGCAGTTTTATATTCTATAGATTTTTATTGTTATGTAAGACCTGTATGAAATACCTGCCTATAACACTTACGACGTCTTTGTTAAAATCTAATCTTGCTGTTTGATTTAAGAGCCTCAAACGTAATCTTGTTTGACTCGTTTGGTAGCAACTGCAATGACTAAACGAAACAGTCGTCATTTATGCCATTAAGTACCTCTTTCATACACGGAAAAAGACAGGTTAGCTAAATCGAAGCTAATAATGAGAATATTTAGGCATTAATAAGCCAAATATTCAAAATTCGGTTAAACAAAATTCGTAAACACGATCGAATGATCAAAAGACTGTAGTCTGCGGTGGCTCTCGACTACGTTGAGTTAGCCTATTGAGCACCAACTTTTGTTTGCGGTTTCAACTCATAGTACCTACATAAAAACCAACCTACCTACTTGCATATACCTATGCCTATATTCCAGGTCACAGACTACATCTATACCAAGTATTATCCAAATCCGTTTTGTCGTTACGGCGGGATTGAGCGTTAAAGAAACATACACTTTAGAATATGTAAAGATCACCAACATAATATAATATTATTAGGAAGTAATGAGCAGGACAGCTATATATATTCGTGTTCCTGCTTTATCATGTTTATTATCTTCGGTATTTTTTACCCTCGAAGAAAAAGAGGGGTCTTATAAGTTTGCAGTGTGTATGTGTGTGTGTATGTGTATGTGGTATCGTAGCTCTTAAACGGATGGACCGATTTTTTTAGTAGTCTTTGTTTGAAAGGTGACTTGATCGAGAGTGTTCTTAACTATCATCATCATCATCATCATTTAGCCCGATTGCACCCACTGCTGGGTATAGGCATCCTCTTTATTATGCCACTCTTACCGGTCCTTAACAAGTCTCATCCAGTGGTTCCCGACAACGCTGACTATATCATTCGACCATCGGGCGGTTGGTCTGCCTCTTGGCCGTTGAGCATCCCTAAGCTATGATTATGGAAAATTTGTTCAGCCATATTTAAAGCTCTTAAGATGTGAGCAAATTCCACAGGCCTGATCGATTCAAAATGTGTCCTGTAACATTAATAATATTGCGAGAACATAGTACCTTGAGCTGATGCTGCAGCATCACCTGGATCACCGTATTTGGGCTCATTGGAATCTTCTTAATGAATAGGTTATCTAGATATATTTCTTTTGTGTCGGGTTTTTAATTTAATTTAAATTAATACTTGTATATTATAATCGTGAGTTTGCTGAATTTATTAAAAATATTGACCTATTCCAGATTTTAGGTGAACTTGGTATGAATTCTATTATGTTTAGTTATCTATGGAAATATGGTTGATCGTATTTTTATTAACGTATTTTATATCCCATTTTACCATATTATAGTTGCTATTCTTTATTCAACGAATCAAGAATAGCATTATGGCATAAGGCATATTTTGTATACCTACATTATTTGTAGCTTGTTTACGGCACTATTTCTTTTATAAGTTTACTATTATAGAGAAGAGAGAACTGGTATAGAGATATTTTTCACAATTCTACAATTTTTATCATGAAATTTTATATATGTACATTGTTTTTTTTTAATAATAAATTTTACCTAAATAATATATTTTGTATTTTAATTTTTAACTATTAAAATAAATCTCAAATAATCCGTTTAAATCATTAAATTACAGTAATTCCTTGTTAATGCCGAATATTAAATATCAACTAAATGTGTGTAAAAGATTAAAAGAAGAAATATAAACTATGAGTTAAAACTGCGTAAGTTATATGTTTTAAAAAGGAGTGGTGGCAAACTGCCATGGCCAGGAAAAATGAAGGGCTATCTAAAAGGTCTGATGAGTTAATTAAAAGGATAATAGTAATTTGGTACGCGTACGTTAATTGTGCAGGACTCCTGGACTTGAATCGAACAGCAGCCTTATTTTTTGTCGTGTTTTCGTATTCTATGAACAACGGGTCAGCTTACGGTACATTTACGAAGTCGCCAACGATTGATCGAATTTCGGTCGACCATATATATATAACAGAATACGTTTTTGGGTAATTATATATCGAAACACTGGACTCTATTAATAATGAACACTTCAAAGAATATTTATATATTTAAAACTGTTCATGAAATACCCACCCACTCACCCACGTATTACCATGCAAAATTTATTTATGATAGGACTATTAGCCTGCGAGCAAGAGATCTTAGAGGCGGTTAGGGGCGGACAGACAGACAGAATGAAGGAAATTGTGGACTTCGAAACTTTAATAAAAACAGAATAATCGTCTTAGACATTCCTACTAATGATATAAATGTGAAAAATTATGTGAATGTTAGAGTGTTTGTTTGCTATTCAATCACGCAACAATGACTGAACTGATTAAGATAAAACTTTGTGTAGATATTTGATGTGGATTTAGTTTAACATACCATTTTTTAATTACGGCAGCAAGTAAAAAACTAATACATGTATTTGAAAAAAGGAGTGCTACCGACACTGATTCTAAATAAATAATTTGCCGGTTTTGAGCATCTGCCGACCTTAACACCGCTTAAATGCTATTAAATGCCGCTAATAGCGATTGCTACTTTCTTGTCTAAACGAATTTAGGTAACCTAAACATTGCAGAAAAAACCCAAACCTCTTAAGATAACCGTTAGAACGATAGAATACAAAGATACAAATAAATGTAATACTAGATAAATATAATATTATGGAAGTCTAATTAATATTATAAAGTTTTTTATTAATTCTTCAACCATTTTGCCTTACGACATCAGTTTATTTAATGGGAAATTAATTGTCTAGTTAATACCGTTATCTGTTGTGACTGTTTAGTATCAGCCCTACCTCGAGTAAATCATTTAAAAATATTGTCTATCGATGATAGAAACTTACATCTTCTGATCACTTTTGAACGATTCTCAATAACACTTCACTTGGCTCACTTTACAACACGGGCGGCTCATAGCAGATAGCGTCGCAGGAGCAAGTCCTTGCGCCACTGCCGCACCGGAGGATCCGCCGTCTTGTTATATTCAGCACAGGAAATTCGTAGTGACGACCGACTTAGTACTAATTCTTCTGTGGCGGCGTGCCCTGACCTTTCTTCGACGTTCATGTGCGGTTCTAAGTGCGTGCGCCACCAAGCGTAACCGGTGAACTTCTGAACCTGCTGGGTTGATTTGTTTGTAGGTATTGTTTAACTCGAGAGATCTTAGATATAGGTTATTTTCAATGGTCGGTTTTATCTAGCCTTCAGTTTCAGTTACATAGAAAACGAGTATTTGACCTTTCCTTTTACAAATACAAATAGTACTAATGCTAATAATATGAATTCGAAAAGGTCTCTGTCTCTGTTTGTTACCATTTGACGGCAAAACGGCTGACCGGATCTTGTTGAAATTTGGTACGGAGATACATTGTATCTTGGGGACGGACATATACTACTTTTTATGTAGATACCACGCGCGCAAGCAGCTAGTTGACAATAGTTTTTAACATTTTAAACTGAAACATTTTGATAAAATACGCTGCATACTACGAACGATATAGATTAAGATTGAAAACAATATTCGTTAAAGTGTGTTGTCAAAATAGATTTTAGTGTAAAATGCTAGGATTCTGTATTGTAGAAATTCTAGGTCTTGTAGTCATTGGCGGTGTCGTTGGTAGGTGCGGAGTTAATAAAATTAGTATAAATGGTTTGTTGGTTTACATTTTACAGATATAAATGGTATGTATGAGGTATGTGAGATACGTGACGCGGTGCCGGGTCGACTGATGGTAACGCACTCACGCTCAGGTAATTGTGCATATTTGGTTGTAAGGCAACAATTCAGAAATGCTGTTTTCGGTATAAACCCGAACATCCAGGAAACTGATTCACTACCTAACTAAATTGCATTGCTAAATTCTATGTCCTTTGCCTTTCTCAGGTGTGCGCTTAGTAATGATATTGTAAGCCTCATTGAGTGTCTAAATCTTTTGTTATCTTTATTCGTTGACGGATTATGAATACAGCTTAGAACATTTCTGTAACTTGAACAGAGTCTGCTGCCGATTTCTCTAACAGGTTTACGTTCCAATATACAAAATTTCTGCAAAATACTCGTCCCATTTCGAATGTTATTTTCTATGAATACCAATGGAAAATAACATTTAAAATGGGACCAGTATTACGTAATAAACAAAGGTATTCGTGCGCGTGTATGGGTATGAGATAGCGTGGGTGGCCTACCCACATTTAAAAAAAAAGTGCAAATTCAAATATAATGAAGGAGGATTCCGTACCGTTGTTTGGCCTAACATAACCTACTAATGCCAAACTGTATTTTCTAAACGAACTAGTTTTGCCTTGTATTCTTCTCTCTTTCTTATCCATATTTTCGGTTTTTTGCCTTTAATTGCCTTTGCATTGTTCTAGATACTTTATATATATATAGCATCACGTGATTTTTTTACATACTCACAAGACGGTGTACTGGCTACCTGGGAAATGTTTCTTTAGATGATGTGGGCTCGTCCTATTCAGCACCTATATCATCCTCTCAGCTTAGACTGCCGTATTCACATAAAAAATGGTCAATACCTGCGGCAAAGTGAACTAAACCGCGGATTTTCTCAGGATATTTCTATCTTCACCATTAGGGATCACTGGCACTCTGCAGTGTACTTTCATTTTCTGAAAGTCTATGCTTATGAGCTTCTGCGAATTTTCTAATAACTATGTCGTAATAAGCGTCATGCCCAAATACTTAGCTGTATTTTCATGATATGTATGATATGCGTTTATGGTTGATATATGTATACCGGGTGGTATTGCTATTTTTGTTGGTAAAGTTTGTGTGAACAGATTTAACTTCATAAAGCTTTATTCTCAGCTACAACAGCTACTTAAACGTTATCTTCTGCAAAAGTGCTTCCAACTGCCATTATGGCTGTGTCGTCAGCAAAGGTTGCGAAAGTACTATCATCTAACAAGGGGATGTCATTTGTGTATAATAGGAACAGGACTGGTCCTAATACCCTTTGTTTACCCTGTGATACCCCAGCTATTATTTCTTTAATGTCAGAATAGGCATATTCACGCCTAATGTTAAAGCTCTATCCGATATGTACGATACTAACAAGTCGGTGTATGTTTTGGGTAGTATTTTTTTAGCTTATCGAAAGACTGCGCTACATCCAAGAATATTGTAGAGCAGAATGAATGAATGAATGATTGAATTGGTCTCTTCAACTGTTTTGTATGATTATATTTATTTATCCGTTTAATGTTCATCACGGTGTCAAATATATTAGTTTTATCACATTGCAAACTGTTTTTGTAGATGTTTCGATGTTTGTAATATGTATATTTTTGGCTTAATCACGCTGAAACAGCTTAACAAAATTAGATGAAAATCTAAATTCTAAATCAATATATTTTTAATTAATAAAATCAAGGACCATTTTGAATTCATAAATCAAGGACCATACGTGCTAGCCACCGGCACCAAATCATTATAACCCCAGATTACTTTTGACATAGATGTAGTCTGTGATTTACATACTTTTGACATACTTTACAAAGTACAGTGTGTGCGAAGTCGTGGGCATTGAAATATTTACTGGTCAGCTATTTGTTGAAGTGGCGAATACAGTATGTAAAATAAATTTAACATTTTCTTCTTCTAGTTATTTGGGACCTTTGTTTCCAACCATAGTTATTTCGAAATTGTGTGGTATCCTAAGTTCTTCCGCTGAATTATCATAATCGGTTTCGAGTTCTATTTATATATCTGACCTTCATTCGGCTTGAAAGTGTTTTGTAGAAGCTCTGCAATCTTTTTAGTATTTTGTTTATTACAGATGACCCATTTCCCACTATCATCTTTCAATGGAGAAATCTGTACATACCCAGACCCGAGACAAATACTTGCAGATCATACAAACATTTGTCCCATGGCGGGAATCGAACCCACAACCTTCTGCGTCTCAGCCGAGCTTTGGCCTACTGCGGCACAGATGTCATCATGAAAGGAAAAAGAATCTGTTGTGCCCTACTAGTGACATAATAAATAATAATAAATATTGGTGAACAACACACACTACACCGACCCCAAATTAATACACACCAGCCCCAAAATAAGCAAAGCTTTTAATTTGGTGACCAGTAGGGCGATTATGGAATTCTGATACCATCAATACTTTGATACTGATTGCTTTTTAGGGTTCCGTACCTCGAAAGGAAAAAACGGAACCCTTATAGGATCACTTTGTTGTCCGTCCGTCTGTCTGTCTGTCAAGACATGTTTTCTCAGAAACGCGTGGAGGTATCAAGCTGAAATTTATATCAAATACTCAGGTCTACTGTCCCTTAAAGCTGTGAAAAAATCAAATTTCTAAGCCAACGCAATCAAAAGATACAGCCGTTTATGCCGAAAATTTTCAACACTCGCAAGGGAATCCAAACCTACAGGGTACTTCCCGTGAACTCAGAATCTTGAAATTTGGTGCGAAGCAACGTCTTATAGCACAGATAAAGGATAAATTGCGATAACCGTACATTTTTAGTTACATCATATAATAAAAATATTTTTAATAATTTTAAACTTACTACTCCTTTTCTCATGAACGCGTAGAGTTATTAAATTGAAATTCTTATAAAATACTCAGGTCTATAATACCTTTAAGCTGTAACAAAATCAAACTTCTATGTCAACGCAATCAAGAGAAACAGCAATTTAAGTCGCATATATTCAAACTCGCAACTCGGAATCAAAACCATAATCAAAGTCATAGTTGGAAGTACCCTGTAACTTCCAACTATGACTCGATTGTCGTGATGGGTGAAATTTTACTTATATACCTGCAGGTTTGTACGGAACCCTCGGAGCGCGAGTCCGATTCGCACTTGGCCGAATCGGACTCGCACTTGGCACTTGGCACTATTAATATTGGGAGGTTAGTGTTGATTGTCATACATGCTGTCATATAAATAGAATCCTCAGATCAAAAAATATGAAGACGAAGCGTCGAAATCAGCCAAAATAAAGTCTCAAAACCATGCTCCTGTGTGTATACCTATGCACCGAAATCGTGTTCCTTGCTCTTAGTACATGTCACGTCGTCTTCAATAAAGATCGTTCAAATACCCTCGCGCTTCAGGTCAAGTGCGTTCGATGAAGTTTTGCAAAATAACCTAAAATTTACGTTTTATATTAAATAAATGATTTCAAGTAGAACGTGATTCTGTGACACTTTTTTGCCACGGAATATGTAAAGGTTTTATTTTGTTATATATTTTATATACGATGACATGACAAAATACTTAATAGTACAAGTATGTATTGTATGCATATACTAAGAGCAATGGGCACGGTTTGGGTAGATTGTGTGTGCGTGGGTGCGTGTATTTACACAGAGGAGCATAGTTTTAAGGCTTCACTTTGGTTATTCATGGTCCTGCGTCTGTATATTTATGAGATAGAGATAAAACGTAATCCATCTTGGCAAAACTGGTTCCAGTTTCAATCAAACTCATGATTGAAATTATGCCTATTGCTAATCGAAACTAATATACATTGATTGTGTCAAAAGTTCCATAATCGCCACAGAGGTGATTGATAGAATACATATATATTTTTAAATACGTACACACCCAGCCACAGAACAAACATCTATGTGTATTTGGACACACACAGGAACTGTTGATCGTAGGTCTGTTTCCAGTAGGTAAAGTAAATGTGTTTAGGTACCCACCTCTATATATTATTTGATATCTACTGTTACTGTCTTCAGTTATATTTATGCTTTACTTTCTTTCCTTTGTGTGTGGTACAAAAAAACTATTCTATTCTATGTTCATCACTCAAATTATTTTCCTGGGAGGGAATCGAACCTCGCAACTTACAAAGCAGAGGAGAGCTTCCAACTGAGCTGACAGGCCAGATGATGATAACTATAGGTATTAAAACATTAAGATTAATAATTTTTAGCTATTCCTGATTACTTCCCTACTAATATTATAACTCTGTCTGTCTGTCTATCACGTTTTCATGCCTAAACAGCTGAACCGATTTTGATGAATTTTGGTATAAAGATAGATGGAACCTTGGAGAACGACATAGGCTACTTTTCATGTAGATACCACGCGCGGGCAGCAGCTAGTATATGATATATTATGTTATGGGTCATATCTTGACAATAACTTGGAAACTAAAAATATCTAGCTAGAAATAAATTTACAGCGGTTGTCATTGTACGACAATGATATGGCATTGTGCGATGCCCTGAGACAGTTACGGTTCACGGTGTACAATTATTCTTACCTATTAACACGATGCTGCTGGCATATCTGATTGAAGTGTGTATAGCATTATAATGAATGATATGTGAGAATCTTCTGAAAATCCCAGTATAAATATAGCTACCACAAAAACTACTTTTGTAATTAAATAAAGCCAGATAACTATGAGCTCATCATAGTGTCAAATATATCAGTTTTATAACATTGCAAACTGACGGATTTTCTTCACGAATAGAATAATTAGAATACTTAGTGCTTGGCCAGACTGCAAACAGGCAGCGCTACAGACTGCGCACCGCGGGCGGGCGCGGAGCGGCAAACTCAAATATAAGAACTTCATTTGAGTGTCCATAGTGGACACGCGGGTGCGGGGCGGACGCGGGAAGCGGCGCGGGCTACTTGGCACGGGAAGCGCGCGGGCAACTCACGCCATAGCTCGTTCATATAAGTGGCCGCAGCTTTGCTCGGTATAGAACAAGGATAAAACGACGTTTTAAAAATTAAATAGTTCGATGGATCGATTCGACCTAGCTAGATCGATATATCGCCCCCGAGACTCCTGCATACTAAATTTCATGAAAATCGTTAAAGCCGTTTACGAGATTGAGATTATATACATACAAGAATTGCTCGTTAAAAGGTATTAGATAGATAGATAGATTTACTAAAGCTACCTGATAAGGTATATATAAATCAAGCAATCATAGTTCCCCATAAGCAATGATAATGAGCAATGTCATCCAAGCGCGACAGAGGGATATCGGTCACGCCGAGCCCTTTTATTTGTATAGGAGCTTTATTCCCTAAGGAATTGATTAGGTACCTATTTGTAAGGTAGTATTTGAACATATCCTGATGAAAATGTCAACGAATTAAATATGTATCACAGTGTGGGCGAATGAATGATTGTTGGGTAAATAGAAATATAATTAAATGGCTGCCGATTTGATGTTTACTCAGTGACCAATATTTTAGCTTTTTCTGTTTGAAATGTCAGGATTGATTTTTACGGTAGGGTTAGATTTGCTTTATTATAAAAATTAATAATTTTTTAACTAATATTAAATTATAAGTAGTTATCTACATAAGTATAAACTATTTAAACAGCTCACAATAATCTCCAACCTAGGCAGATACATCCACAGGTCAACGATCTCTGTGGCGCAGTGGACTAAGGTACGGCGGATACATTTTTGTTGGGCCAAATGTTTGTATTATCTGCAAGTATTATTATTATTACTACACGATGACTACTTCACTACTTCACGAGGTTTTCCTTCACTGTTTGAGAGCAATAGCAATACGCACATTGATACATTTTTCGAAAATAATTATTAGGTTCGAAATCATGATCGAAAGACAAGAGTGCTACCACTACCACTACCCATAGCTTCTGTATTATTCAATACTATCTGTTAGCCGTGGCTTCGCGTCAACAACCCGCGCGGGGGCGGGATCTCAAACTGGTTCGGGCTAACCGCGCGCGTTCTTGTGATGGCGTCTTCACAAATTAATGTAGAAGAATTAATAAGTGCTATTCAAGAACGGCCTACGCTGTGGATGTCGATACAACGCCAATACAAAAACATAAAAGTTAATTTAAGATTGTAGAATATAATAAATAAATAAACTTTGGAGGTTGCTCTCGCAATTTTTCATTTCATTTAAAAATTACCATTTAATGTAAGAATTTTCCAGGAAAAATAACTCTTCATCATCCTTATTATATTTTGACAAACACTGGACACGACAACACTCAGAACGAAGCCGTGCTCTACTAGGGACAGGCACAAACGCGCGCGTTGCCGCACCCGCGCCGCTGCCCGCCTCGCGCTGCCAGTCTGGCCAAGCACTTATAGTTTTCTTTCCGAGAAAATATGGAATTTTCTACTAAACAATCCAGTAGATATTAAGCATTTTTTGCTGATTTTTTTGAAGTTAACTACTCAAATAAGCAAATTAAATATTAGAAAATAAAGACAATTTAGAGGGAACTTTTTTTTTGTCAAATTTACACGCTTTTTTGTATAGTACTTAATTTGTATACTACTCGATATAATGCAAGTGTCAAACTTGCATTATTTCGAGTGGTATACAAATTAAAGAGGTGAATCCACCTAACATTTTCAACGAATTGGTCAAAGATTATTTTATATATAGGCCTTAGTAAAATATTGGGCGACGCTCGATCTACGACGTCATTGCAATGAATTTAAGGATTTTGCTAACTCGATTTTTGCTGAGTTATGATGGTAGCTCGGTTTTAATGCACGGAAACTTAAAAGATTCGTGCTTACGTCATTTGTTATGAATTTAAGATGAGTTACAATGGATCAATGACCTATAGTGGGTTTTCACACACATTTTAATGACTTCGCATTGCTCGCACAAGTGATGCAGTACCTTCTGATCAGAAGGTCGTGAAAGGCTCTTTCAGATGTTGCTCTAATGAATTTTCCGACTTAATTCACATTCATAAACTCGGCTCAACTAGTTTCATTGAGTTTTATGCATACATAATAGCTTAAAATTGGCTGGACGTACCCAACATACTTACCTAGCGATTTTTTGACCTTATTAAATATTTTTGCTAACAGGAAGTTTTTTTATGATTCGTAATAAATTGAGCTTGGCTAACCGTGAGGTTTAATGTCAGTTTTTCAGCATACCATTCACAAAATTTTCCGGGTCAAAGCTATATTTTTTTATGTAAATTTTACTAATCTTTGGTTTTTGCCCCCGAAGTAAATAGAGAGGTGTTAGAGGTTAGAATTTTAACGTTTGTATCTGTGTCTGTGTTTATGTGAATCTGTGCCTCTGTGGCACCGGAACATCGATACGGATGAACCGATATTGATTTTGTTTTTTTTGTTATTAGATATGATTTAAGAAAATCTGCACAGCCATTCGAAAATCATGAGCTCTTTTCTAGTTAATGAAGGAATGTGCCTAACTTTCATCCTACAAGTCTCGATTCGATTGAATTTTTGATATCCAATTACTTCAATGATATTTTAAAAACATAGTAACTTTGACCTGATGCTGCAGCAACAACTGGAATCAACTACTAGGGTACCTAACTAGGAACAGGATGCATTTTTTTTGTGCTGAAGGTTTTGAAATTTTTATTTTATACTTGTTTGGTTAAGCCTCCAGTTTCACTGACCTTAAAGGGTTGAGTTTCATTATTATGTCGTCCGTGCCCTGCGTTGAGCGTCAGTGCGCCAAATAATAAATGTAATTTTATTACATTTATTATTTGTTTATTTCATGTTAATGATAAACAAGTTTACAATGAAACATATTTTTAATATGGCAATAGAAATTATAAATTAAGTAGGTACATAAATAAAATGTTACATTACTGTAAACAAGCAGCGGTTCCGGGGAAGAGGGTGGGTGGCTCTACACACAGGCTTCGTTCTTCCTTGGTCCTTCATCTATAGGGTGAGACTGGCGCAAATATACTTAATCATATCAGGTTGAGATATTTTCCCTTCTGCAAAAAGTGCGCATGTATGTTGATGTAAAAACATCTTTTTGCTACATTAGGTAATTATAATGACTACGAAATACGCCATTGTATAAAAACCCGGGCAACAGTCGTGCGCAGAACAGTGCTCATTTAAAGTTAATCAACCTTTTTATTCAAGTTTGTTTATGTGCAGAAAAACAACAGCCAAACTTTCCGCAGTCAAATAACGTTCATTCAAATAATTTTAGTGATCTATACATATAAAAGAGCTTGACCTGACATACCTATACCTTAAAAGAACATACAAAATAAATGGATACGTATTTGATATTTTGTCATGGCCCATAACAATTTAAAGGGTTTAAATAAATATAAAAGAAATAAAAAATCTGATCATACAACCATTTGTCGCACGGCGGGAATCGAACCCGCAACCATCTACGTCTCAGGCGGGCCTTCCCCCACTGCCGCCACAAAGTCGCTAAATTCAACCACCGCATCTTCGATCACATTTTTTATCTACTGATCTTAAATTATACTTAACTATTCTAACTTGACGTCATCATAAAAATGCCGGAATCAAACATTAACTAATTTGAGGCATTTAGAAAGTTATTGAGTGACTAACCATTAAAACATTTACCTACTGCGCTACGTAGGTACTTATTAAAGTAATCTAACGCGTACGATGACTTTGTTCTGACTGACATATAGAAGATAAACATTCATTTAAATAAAACATTACTTATAACTTGTTCATTAATATTGTGCAATAATGTATTTGATTAATGAACATTTAAACTGCAAAGGAAAGGATACTATGATATCAGAGCACACAATATAACCGACACTTGAATAAATCAATCGTTCCGAATGATTTCCTTGTGTTGTTTTAGATCGTTTTTGACTTGTCCACGACCAGAGTATTCTTCTAGCATACATTTCCTCCACTTATCCTAATAGGTCACCTATATAGCATGCCCCAGTCCTCTTTGATCATATCAGAAGCCTTTTCTGCTACCATCATCGTCGGTGCGTTGGTATGAGCGGCTGGCACATGTGGCATCACACTAGCATCTACCACTCTTAGTCCCGACACACCATGAACTTTTAATCTGGAATCTACAACAGCTTCGGGATCGTGGCTCGGTCCCATTTTATTCGTGCAGCAGTGGTGATATATTGTATTCGTTATGGTCTTCATAGCACATAACCAGTAGTCGTCTGTATTGAACCTGTAGTGCGCACACTGCGGTAGGGGTATATCATGTAGCTTGCTCCCATACTTCTGAAACGCTTTTGTCTTTGACAGCTCTATAACTTTTCTAATCCCGTGTAAAATTACTTTTTCATCTTGCCCGTTATCACTAAAATAGTTTGCATATATCTTAGGTTTGTGATAAGGATTTTTGTCCTTCAACATGATGCGCCCTTTAGAATTTGGAAGCAGAAGCATCGGGAATACCATCCATGTATCTTTGTCTTTTATCGGGTCGTAAACTTTTTCGTAGACCCGATCGTCGATGGAAAAAGCTTGCTTGTAAATTGGTGATATTAGACTTCCTCCTAAAAATATCAATTCCAAGTCAGGGTATCCGCCATCACTATTTGGGTTTTTAGTATCGATGAATGCAAGTGCTTCCGGTCCACTTGGTGCCGTTAATGGACCGGTCTTATGACTGAAGTATTGGATGATATTATCAAATGTAGCCACCCGATCCGATCGCATAGAATCAGTCGTGTTGATCACAAAAATGAGGCCTCCCAATGCCCAATGATCTTGAAGATTGTACCCGACCGGCAAATCTATGATGGTAGTTATATTCTTGTCTGTCAAGTGTTTTTTTGGACCAATTCCGCTTATCATCAGTAAATGAGGTGAATTTATAGCCCCAGCTGATAATATAATTTCTCTTTTTGCCAAAACGGTGTATTTCTTACCACCTCTCTTGAACTCTACCCCGTAAGCTGTTTTATTCCAAGGATCTATCAGGATACGAGTCACCATGGTATTTTTTGAAATATGGAAGTTTTTTCTCATTTTAATTGGATGAAGAAAAGCTCTACTTGCGCTCACCCTTGTTCCATTGTTCATTGTAAACTGTATAAATGAGTATCCTGTTTGTTTTTCTCCATTGTAGTCCACAATTTTGCCGCCGGTTTCTACTCCAGCTTGCAAGAATGCCTGCGATAGAGGTGTTCGCCAGTTTGGGTATTGTATTACCATTTCTCCTTTCGTTGAGTGATACTTTTTGTCTTGCCCTAGATGCGGTATTTGCAGGTTTTCTGATTTCTTGAAATATTTGAGAATAGATTTATAGTCCCAACCTGTAAAAAATACGATAAGGTTGAGCAATATAGGCATTTCTTTGTTGTAAAGATGCCTGAAAAGAGAGAAAAGAGCCATCTTCTATTACCTGGATTTCCATTAGCAGCCCATCTGTCATAGTCAATTCTATTTCCTCGGGTATGCATCATTGAGTGCAGAACTGACGAGCCTCCGACCACCTTTCCACGAGGCCAGACACACTGTCCTTTGCGCATACCAAAACACCCTGCTTTCTGAAATAAAAAAATTAAACATATAGAAAATAATAATCAAAGACTTCATAAGTTTTACATTTTAGAGTAGAGAAGTTACAATGGAGCTTTTAATTCGATTAAAAGTTAACCATTGAACTGTTTTGAACCAATGAACCATTGAACCATTGAGTTAACCAAGAACTGTTTTATATTGTCCAGTACCAGAGCTTAAAACAAATCATAGAAGATTACAATGACAAATGCCATTGTCAAATCTTTCAGTTATTTTATTAATTAGTTTAAATGATGTCTATGTCTTTTGATTGTTTGAATTTGAATTTAAAAGGTTTAAGGTTCGACCAAACCTGCGCGGCCAAAACGACTGCGAAGCAGGAGCGTCTTCCGCGCGGCAGACGCTACCCATACTTTATCTATGGCGCATTGCACACCTACGCGACCACAACGCGGGCAAACGTGGAACGGCCGCGTCGGCAGAGCGGGACACACGCGTCTAGTGGTCAGACGTGTGTATGTGCGAGAAAGCTTCCTTCCTTATTATTTTATTAGTTATATCGTTTCACTATGACTAAAACAGAAGGTAATACAGAACTGTTAATAGAAACAGTGAGTGGCAAACGCGGGACGGCTGTGTCGGCAGAGCGGGACGCACGGGCAAAAAATTTCACTAGCAAATGAAGTTCGCGGTTCGCGGTTCGCGCCGGTGTCACGTAGGTTGGCACGTTAAGTTTTGCGTCGCAGACGCTCCCGCATCGCGTCCAGCTGCCGCGTTACCGACGCGCATGTTTGGCCGAACCCTAACTTCGTCAAAGCATTACGTGCATTAAATGTTGTTATTTATATTTTTCGGTTGTCGGTTCAGAGGTAGGGAAGAATATAATTGACCAAGTTTGTCATTAAACTGGTTCCAATTAGCCTTTTTGGTATGTCATTTTTTGTGGTTATGTTTAGTGTTCACGTCATCGTTAGAGCAAGATGATAATGGACGTATTAAACGGGGCATTTCATAATTTAAACTGATTCACCTGTAGCTATTAATATCCCATTATCCTCTTGATAAAACTATAAATTGACAATTAATCATTGATATTGACTTGTAAGTTATATTTTCTTTTAAATAAACTATATGTTATACTAATACACCAGGGGTTAAAATTGAGTTAAACTAAGGAAATACAGTTAAATAAAATTTCATGTAAATCTGCAACTAATATAACAGTCATTGGTGGTTTTCCCTTCTTAATATGCTCTTAAGTTTTACATGGAAAGAAAATCCTAGAAGGGAAAGGTGCTTGGAATCTTGCCAGTCACAAGGCCACAATACTTGATCAAGCAGGATGTAAGAATACGCAATAAGGAAACATCGGTACGAGGAATGACCGAACTAGGTGAGTAAGGTCTGAGACACATTAATAACAAAGATGAGACACAAGTGCAATTTAAATAGTCGGTAATCAACTAAATATTGCGTGCACATTCTAGTCCAAAAACAGAATATTATCTGATATTCTACCTTCAAGATATTTTACCTAGTACCTACCTTTTACTCAAAACGGGATATTTACCATGATATATGAGTTAGTTTTTTTAGAGGGAAGACCGTTTTGTCTGCCAATAACAACCACCTCCAAAGACTACAGTTTATCTCGTGATAATGACGCATGCAACTGTGCCGAAATATCGGGAAGCAGAAAAGCTCATATATCATGGTAAATTTTCCGTTATGAGTGAAAATTATGATTGAATTTACGAGTAGTTTAAAAGGTTTGTGTTTTAGTTTAGGGGGCATCCATTAATCACGTGAAGCAATTTTGGAGATTTAACGACCCTCCCTCACCCCTTGGTGAGATGTCGTGTGATTTTGCTCAACCCTAATCTCACGTAAGATTTGAAAACTACATATTTTCAATGGAAATAAGTTAATCTGTGCTTGATTACATTAGATTTATTTAAAAAACATATTTGCTTAACAATTTGCTTATAATTTTATATTATTTAAGACGAGTTAAGACTAGTACTTAAGATTTCTAATAACGTAGCAAAGAATCACAGTGAGAAAATCTAACAATTAAATACTTAAATAGAAACTAACTAAAATTAGTAAATTACATATACTCTAATTCAGTCTACGTAGACTGTATGGTCTGTATGTATGGTCTCAATAGTGACTACTGGAACCAACATGTCTATGAAATTTTCAGCCCACTTTCATCTTCGTTTTTTTGCAGTGGGGTTTGTAACATAGTGATCTGTCGAGTGTTACCCCAAGATATTTCGGAAAGCGCTTATGTTTGATGGTGACTTCTTGCCATGTGATGTTTAGAGCACGCTCAGCACTGCAAGCATCATGGAGACGGTAGCCTCTTAACAATAGGTGTTCATTATGCTTATCAACCGGCTTAGTGGTAATAAAGCGCATTAATGACAAACGTGCAAATAGTGTTGGTCTTAATACCAAACCCTGTAAGAATTGCCTTTTAAGAAACACTTAAAAATACAGTAACTATATATTTCATACTAGGACGTTGAACGTCTATATTTAAACTTAGTATATATATCTTATTTTTTATTTACGGAACTTAACAGCTTTCGAATCGAGTTTTTGTTTGACGTCATCTTATATCGTATGGATAGTCATTTTCAAAAACATGGACCAACCCAAAGTCTATGATAATTACATACTCTGATAGTTTTTTTTTGCGGTTTGCGGTTGCTTAACGGTTTTGGCTTACCCAATTTAGTCATGAAAATTTACATGTGAGGTTTCCGCGATACAAAAATATTGTTGTTATAACTACTTATACATATTTTTATACGAAGTATCTACTGCATTCTTAAACCTACGTTAAAACATTTTGTCTAGTTCCTCGATATTTAGAATAAATTACTATTTACAACTTTACTTATAGTTGTCGAAACCAGTGCAATGCTAATTTACGTCGTGGTGGTGACAAAAAAAAGTTATACACATTGATTTACAGAAACTAATCAATACATTACATTACATTAATTTACAGAATAATATAAAATACATGTGAAACAGGAGCTATTTAATGATCTTTTAAATCACTGCCAGAGAGCAGCGTCTCCAAAACATGCCGCTAGTGTTGTAGTAGTGCCACGTTGAATGGCAATGCTAATACGCTGGGCCATTAGCCCAACAAAAATTTACAAATATATATATATGATATATATAGTATAAATATATAATAAATTACTATGCATATATAATAAAGGTTCCGTTTTTATTGTGTCACTCAGGAGACGAACCAGATTTGTTTTATGAGTTGCAAATATTTAAACTTGAGTATTTATTGGCTATTTTCGTAGCAAGGTACAGAAATATTAAGCTCTTTTTGTTTAATTCGAAATCCGCATTCAATTTTGCTGGCTGTCCTTCACTTTGAACTTTTTTCAACTTTACCATTAAAACAATGAGTAGTTTTGGTGTGAACAAAACATAACAGCAATTCTTGCTGTATAAAATTAGTAGGTTTAGTCATACATGTAGGTAATTATAGGTAGGTACTATATTTATTTCAAAAATCAACCTTTATGGAAATTTAACAGGACGTCAAAATGTGTATGAAAACTACAACACGCGACTTTTGTATACGAACAAAATCGCCGACGCATCACATATTTTGTATTATATGAACTGCACTAGAGATGGTGCCTAAATTGGCGAAACTGGTTTTAAAATGTGTCTAAATGTATAAATTGCATTGTCAATCATTTGTCAATAGTGCCACTCACCTGAACGGAGTAGTTACCCATAAACATACGAGCATTAACAAGTATACATTTAAAAATCAACCCCCGATACCAAATAAATGTATCTATCTATAACCTATTGAGGCCGTTCTTATGAGCGCAAATACGATACCTCTGGTGTATGTTAGTGAGGAATTAAGTATTAGATTCCAGGTGATCTTGCAGCATCAGGTCAAGGTTACCATGTTTTTGCAATATCATTGAAGTAACAGAATACCAACATTTGGATTGATCAGATCAGTGAATGTTGCTCTCATCCCTTCATCAACTAGATAAGAGCTAATGGTCTTCAAATGGTTGAACAGTATCTATACTAATATTATAAATGTGAAAGTAACTCTGTCTGTCTGTTTGTTACGTTTTCACGCCTAAACAGCTGAACCGATTTTGATGAATTTTGGTATAGAGATAGATGGGACCTTGGAGAAGGACTTTTTATGTAGGTACCACGCGTGCGAACCCGCGGGCAGCAGCAAGTTTAGTATATTTATTCACAAAAGACATTGAGTAATATACATTAGGTTGAATTTTCAATATTAGAGCTGCATATCTCGCCAGAGTACTCATTAAACTTTTTTGCACGTGAATATGATAATTTATGCAAAAATAATTTAAATTATAATATAGTTATATAATTAAACCAAATTTAATGTCATTATAAATATCTATTAAAAATTACTTGTAATATTATAAATTCTCAAATGATTCAGATTATATTCAGTATTCAGAAACAGCTATAACACTCTCAATCACTTTTTAAACAAAAATCTAATTCAAAATCTGTTTATGCGTGTGAGAACTCAACTTAAACGCATTCGTTAAACAAACGACACGTAAACAGAGAGCCTGTTTGTTTCGGGGGTTAAAACGGTTATGTTCTAAAGGCCACACCAGGTAATTTGTAGACACCCCAATAATTCACTCGACTATACAGTCTACTCTTCATAGAGAAATTCTAACAAACAATAATTTCGAAATAAGTAATGAGAGCCAATGCAAGTTTATAAGATTAGAATCCTTGATTATAAGGATTCTTAGTATTCATACAGAATACCTACTAAGGTCGCATCTGCCTGACGGATCGATTAGGTAACATAACTGCTAGGACAAAAAACAACGCTTTATCGCTTGTACGCCGTATTATTAAATTTCTCTTTATTACCTATAATTTTATTGACTTGCTGTATTCCAGATAATACTTAATTCGACGAGTTGCATCTTAGACCGATTACTTTAATGATTTGTTGTAATTATTTTTATGTATTGTTTGTAATTTTTTCTATGTATTTTGCCAATCATACCGTCACAATTAAATATATTTTCTTTCTTTCTTGTTGCTATTATCCAGATGATTTTTAGACATGTTGTTGGAAATGCAAATGGTCCCTCATAGACTAGCCGAGGCAGTTATTGAAGGAACCGGTGCTGTTTAAGAACTGAGTTTGAGAATAATTGTACCCACCGTCCAAAAACAAGCGTTAACCAATCCTCCATACGTTTTGTATGATATTATACTGAGATAGTGCCCTAGTAGCTCCCACAACAATTTAGGTACCTACTTAGTTATTAAGTTAACTTTTGAGTACTTACCTAACCAGCGATTTAAATCACAATTTGTGTATAAAAATATTATAATTATGTTAAAAAAACTAAAAAGACAACCGACTTCATATATATACACAAGGTAGCTACTGTAAAACGTTGAGGAGTTCTCTTGACTGTGCTTCGTCTTCATCATCACACCCCTAATGACAGTCACAACCCATCTAGGTGTAAAGTTCTCATCAATACAAATTAATCAAGCCCAAACACCAGGTAATTGCTGTAAATCGTTGAGGAGTTCCTTCGACTGTCTTTCGGCTCCGTCATCAGATCGACTCCAGACCTCCATTAAATAGTAGTGTTTTAAAATACTTAATTAAAAAATTCCTAAACGCACTAGTTGCCACTACGATTTTCGAAGGTTCCCCTCGATTTTTCTGGGATGCCATCATCAGATCCTGGTTTCCTTATCATGGACCACCTTTGGGATATCTCCATTCCAACAAAAAAAGAATTATCAAAATCGGTTCATAAACGACGAAGTTATCCGCGAACACACATAAAAAAAAAATATCGAATTGAGAAACCTCCTTTTTTGAAGTCGGTTACAAATACATAAATGAAATGAAATGAAAAATTTAAATAAATAAATGAAATGAAATATATGTACATACCTATTTATGTACATATAATATTACATACATTTCGATTTTGCGGGAGAGATTAGAGAATGTCGGTTTGAAGATCAGCAGGACACAAACGGTACGTCTGTTTTGTGATTTTGTTGCCTATTCAGATTTTCTTCTATTGCCTTAGATTGTGTACCAGTTTGCCCGGACTTCCGTTACCTCGGTTTACTCATCGAGAACTACAGCGAACTGGAGCGGGACGTGAAAAACAGATATAATGCGGGATGAATGAAATAGGAACCTGTCAAACAGGAACTATGTGATCCGCAGAAGCGTCCTAACCTTAACCTTACAGGAGTCGCGTGGTTTAATTGTGTAATCCACCCACATTAACGCAGTTACACAATAATTTGAAAACCCTTTTTTATTTTGATTTTTTGAAAAGTTTTATACCTCACAATAATATCGATTATTACTTACATTTGTGACTTAATTTTTTTTGGTAGGTACTTGATTAGAGAAAATCTATTCTGTACCTATAAAAGAGCTTAACCTGACTGACTGACTGATTCATCATCGCCGAGCCGAAACCGCTGAAGCTAGAAAGCTGAAATTTGGAAGGTAGCTTCCTCTTACAGCAAAACCACCGATTAAGGCGAGATTTTTTGAAATTCAACCCCTAAGAGGGTGAAAAAGGGTGATAACGAATGTATAAAACTTTTTAACGCGTGGTGCGATTTGGTTTAAACTTGTTTTATATACTTAAAATGCAAAATAAATGAATACGTATGCCAGGATTTTCAAAATAACCCTCATAAAGGAGTAAAATAAGGTGTGAATGTTTGTATGGAGTCTTTTTAATGGGTAGTCAGGTTTTTTCAGAATTGGTTTGCAACTTATCAATAAAATTTGGCAAGGAGATAAAAAAATTCGGACGAAGTCGCAAGCAACAGCCAGTTAATACATATTACCTATCATCACATTTATATATATATATATATCAGAAACATGGCTTATCGAAGCTTCACGTATCGAAAAGCCGCTTGCTGAAATGTGCTGGCCGAGACAGTTAAACGGCAGACGGTATTTCAAACTCTAATAATAATAACAATTAATAAAGTTTTTATGAAACACGACATTTATATTAATTGTTTAGATTTTTTTTTGTCTTTTTGTTATCCACGCGACCATGTGTAGTGTGTACATATTTAGAACTACCCTTAGAAAAGCCGTAAGAATAAGGGAAAATAAATCAACAATACGATCATCAGGCCCATACCCAGTACATGCAGATCATGCAAAAAAATGTCCCGCGGCGGGAATCAAACCAGCATCCTTCTATGTCTAAGACAGGCCTTCGCCCTCTGCGCCACAGAGGTCGTCACTCGGTTTGGGGTGCTTTGGTACTTAATTAGATATTAAATCCTTTTTATAAATGTCATCAGGTTTTTGATTTATAGATCCTGGCCTGGGTCAGACAACCAACATTGTATTCTAGATGTTTCCTTATAGTCGACGGTAGAAGCATAATAATAGGTATTATCGAATGACCCTTGTTTCGCCTTCAATGTATTTCGAACACTACTTGCATGTTAATAGGTAGTAACATTGTCAAGATTTGGACCAGGGCTCCTCATCCGTTGTAAGTAGCTTCCTATTTACCAAGGGCAATGTCAATGTTGTGTAAACCATTGTAATATCCGAATATTATACTTCCACGATCATGATTGACCCACTTGATGGATTGATGATATAAAGGCGCTCCCTCGACGGGATTATTCGTGTGTAATGTAACGTTACAGAGTCGAGCATTACATCAGTGAGGGAGGAGAACTGAGCATTACAGTGCACAAACTGTTATGATACAAAACTAGTTTACCTCAGTGAAGGAGGAGAACCGAGCATTACAATGCGCACCTTGTAATGATACAAATTCAAATCTATACTAAATGTTACATTATACGCGAATGCTCGTCAGTCAGGGAGGTAGTATTGTAATGTAATGCTCAAAGTCGAATCTATAATGCTACATTACACGCGAACGCTCGTCGGTCAGGGAGGTAGTATTGTAATGTAATGCTCAAAGTCGAATCTATATGTTACATTGCACGCGAATGCTCCCGGTGAGGGAGCGCCTTAAGAGAATCAAAGACTTTGCGCAAATGGATTCATGTTAGTTAATCGAGTGCCACATTGTTTTAAAGTCATTTTGCGAACGACTGTATAAAAATCAGGTTTAAACAATATCAGGTAGGTATGTGATAGTAAATTACTAGTATAACCAGTAGTTTTATTAGAATAGATAATTTAAGAATATTATGTATCATTATATATTTATAGCGAAATTTTTCGAAATGTATTTGATAAAAATATATTATAAATTGCTTATTTTGTGTTATTTTTCCTAAGGTTCCGTACCGCAAATGGAAAAAAGATCCTTTACAGGATAACTTTGGTGTCCGTCTGTCTGACTGTGTCTTCCTTTATGTCAAACCTAATGTCGAACTTATGTCAAAACTTCATAGTTGTAGAAATATTAAATACTAACGTCTACGGTCTTTTGAAGCTGTAAATTTAAGCTTCTAAGTCAACGAATTCGAAATACACGGCACAAATTAATACGGTCATGCCGCATATGTTGACGACCGCTAGAAGTCAAAACCTTATAGTGTATACTTCCCGTTGACCTAGAAATATGGAATTTGACAAGCAAGGTCTCACAGTAAAAGTAAAGCAAAACATCAACAATGCGATTACACACTTACATAAATATATCGTACGAGGGAAGGTCAATAAGTTCGCGGAATGGAAGGGTTAAGAAGGGGTAAGGTTAATTTTTTTTACCTGGTAATGTTTAGGTACTCAATACAGGAATAAATTCCAAAATTTAGGCATATCGCGTCATTAACATATTAGTTATCACTACATTAGCAGTACAAGCGGGAAAAATCGTTAAACATGGATAAAATTGAGTTTCGTGCCGTTATAAAGTTCCTTACCAAGCAAGGAAAAACACCTCAAATTATTTTAGAAGAAATGTCATCTGTTTATGACTTGCCCTGGAAAAATAATGATTTATAATTGGAATAGCTTATTTAAGCAAGACAGAATCAATTGAAGATGACAACCGCCCGGGCCGGCCGATCGAGACCACCACCTCAGACATCATCGAAAAAGTCGAAGAACTTGTTCTTGAAGATACCCAATTAAATAAGAAACAATTCGCAGAAATGGTTGGAGTATCGTCTACAACCATTTTGAACATCCTCCATGACCATCTTGACATTTCTAAGGTCAGCGCAATATGGGTGCCGAGAATGCTCACAGCGGTATAGAGAAAGCAGCGCGTCGAGTGTTCACGCGAGTTTTTGGACCTCTGTAGCGACAACAAGGAAGACATTTTGAATCGGATTGTTACTGGAGATGAAACTTGGGTTCAGCACTATGAGTCTGAACCAAAACAGAAATCTATGAAGTGGCAGAAAAAAGGCGCAGCACCCCCTAAGAAATTCAAGGTGTCACGATCGGCCGGAAAGATCATGTTAATCGACTACAACGAAAAAGGATTGAATATCACAGGGGGATACTATGCCACTCTACTAGAAAAATTAAAAGATGCCACCAAGGAAAAAAGACGTGGAAAATGGACTCGAGTTGTGCTGCTTTTGCACGACAATGCACCCGTACACAAGAGCCATGTTGCAATGGCTGCCTTACGTAAACGAGGCTACGAAATATTTAATCACCCTCTCTATAGTCCAGATGTAGTCCCTTCTGATTATTATTTGTTTCTAAAATTGAAAAAAGAAATTCGTGGGAAAAAAAATCTGCAGATTAAGAAGTTAAGTCAGCAATTTCGGCATATTTTGAAGGCCTTGACAAAACATTTTTATTGCTAAGCTTTTTGAAATATCTGAAAAGTGTATTAGGCATAAGGGAGAATATATTTAAAAAAAAATCATTTGTTTCATTTTGACCCCCTTCACTACCATTCCGCGAACTTTTTGACCTCCCCTCGTACATCGATATATCGAATATATTTAACTACAAAGTTATTCGCCCTTCAATACAACTTTTCACAATGTTTGGTGCTTTTAATAGTTTGTGACGGTGTAGTTGCCCTGAATTGGACCGACCGACGGTAAAATAACCATGACTGTGAAAAAAAAACCTTCGTACTTGACTTACCGTTTATTTCAAGAACATTACAAAAAGAGAGAAAGAAAATCTTCAAAAAAACACTCTCTCGTTCAGATTTACGCGATCAAAAAGAACGGGAAGCAGAATGGTTTTTAAAGTGTTTAAAGTTTAAAATGAGTTATCATGATTAAATAAATAATAATGCCAGACATTTCACACAGCATCATCTAGCGCCAAAGTTGGCACAGCTTGTGTTTTGGGTACCAGGACTATCAATCAATCATTGGCCTTAGTTCACCTGTTGAAGATAATTTAGGTGGCGTCAGTCAAGTTACAGAGCAGTTATTTGTAATTGAAAACTTTCGTTCATGGATCCACTCCAGCAAGCTGAGGTGGGTGAAGCTTTCTCTTCACTCCACTCTGCCTGGGATTCTGTTTGATAGCGCAGGCCTTCAAAGGTACCCACACTAACGGCTGGCACCGAGCCAATTTGTTTCTAGTTTTCCTTCTCTGACTGCATCTTATGTAAATACTTACATATTATACATAGATAAACACCCATACCGGAGACAAATACTTGCAGATCATACAATCATTAATCCTCCGGCGGGAATCGAATCCGCAACCTTCTGCGTCTAAGGCGGGCCTTGGTCCACTGCGTCTCATATTAATAATATGATATGAATGAGTTTTACATTATTAAGCTGTTTTAATTAATTATTCCGGAATCTTGTTTGTTTAAGGCTGACTCACTCTTGACCAGTTTTAGATTGACATTAATGACACACCTTTTCTGACGTAATGGAAAGAATGTAACGGCCGGGCCCGATACCCCCGTGAATACGAATTAACATTGTTTTTACATCGCGGGTTCAAAGACTTCGTCGAAAACTTCAAAGCGTCAAAGGCTTTAAAGAAGCGTCATGTCTCATATATTTAAATTAATATAATTATGTACTGTGTGGGAATGTCACCCACTAGGTAAATAGATAGGTAGGTAGGGCACCTACCTACCTATCTATTTATTTACCTAGTCGGTGACATTCCATTACGTTTAAAAAACATGTCAATTATAATGTTAATCATAAGACATCCCTATATTATAAATGTGAAAGTAACTCTGTCGGTCTGTCTGTTTGTTAAGTTTTCACGCCTAAACAGCTGAACCCATGTCGATGAATTTTTGTATAGAGATAGATGGGACCTTGGAGAAGGACATGTTATTTATATTTTCGATTCTGCCAGATCGGGAAACCAAGGACAAATTAGTTTTTGATATACCAGTAACAACTACACATACAATCTCTCGAGAAAAGATCTCGCAGATTGGTGTGCTTCTTACCTGTGGTTCAGTGTGATAGTTCCAGTTGGCATCCGTGAATTGAAGAAGGGTGGCCATAATAGGGACGTCCATGAATAGCTCTTCCCTGCCACCGGCTTCGATCAGCAGGACCTGGAGGAATAATTTACTTGTAGAAGACACTAGTCCAAAGATGATGACATCTAATCCCGATAAAAGATCATACCTATGTAAATTCGTATAGGCTATTTGGTCAGTGGCTGACAGAGCGCTCAAAAGCTTTATGGCCCAAGTACTGGAATAGAACAATCAAGAAAATATTGCTGGACAATCCACACAACACCATCTAGTCCCAAACTAAGCATAGCTTGTATTATGGTGACTAGATGACTGATAGAATGCTTATATATTATGAAATACATACTTATGATACTATTAAACACCCAGACACAGAACAAACATTTACGTTCTTCACACAAATGTTTATCCTGGGAGGGAATCGAACCCTCAGCCTATAGTGCAGAAGATAGAGCTACTACCAACTGAGCTGACAGACTAGTCAAACAAACATTCCCTGCGATCACACCCATTCATAGTAACTATGTAGTTACTAAACGTTAAACGTTACTAAACGAATCTGTCTGCTCGATCTGACCAGATATGTTTTCAAAGATTTTTCTATAAAAACATAACTGGTCATTTTATAATCTCGTGAACCTAACTAACTTAGTACTTTTCGCTCCTTTTTTGTGGTAGTGAATGTTGTCTGAATAATATAACTTGGTATTTGAGGTTTAACGTACCATAATATTATGAAGTCGTCGATATGAACAGCCTCTCGTTCTAATAATCTGGGTTCTTTGAACTCTTTGTTTTTACAGTACGGGCTTTGTGTGTCACTACGCCCCTCTTGCAAGAGTATCCATAAGTACAATTAGACCTAAACGCTTATTTATATCTGCTTTATGCTCTGTGTTTTTAATTTTTTAACATGTAGTAGTGAAATAAACATATATTATTACTAGCTATTGCTCGCGACTTCGTCCGCATTTTTTTGAATGAATTGTAGCTTAAATCTTACCCCAGGATGCAAATTATCTCCTTGCCAAACTATACGTTTCAAAGCAATCACACTCACACACCATTAAAATGTTTCCATACAAACATTCACACCCCATTTTACTTCTTTATGAAAGTTATTTTATAAATCCTAAAACACGTATCCATTTATTTGGCATTTTAAATATCCAAACCAAGTTTCATGTAAATCGAACCACGCGTTAAAAAGTTTCATACATTAGTTTTTACCCCTTTTCACCCTCTTAGGGGTTGAATTTAAAAAAAACCCGCCTTAGTGGGTGGTTTTGCTATGAAAGGAAGCTACCTTCCAAATTTCAGCTTTCTAGCTTCAGCGGTTTCGGCTCGGTGATGATGAATCAGTCAGTCAGGTTAAGCTCTTTTATAGGTATAGATAGATATTAATATAATTTGTTCAAACTTTAATTATTTTTGAAATCTGTGATAAGCTTCAATAAAAATTATGGATACTTATGCTCGTGGCACTAAGTTATTGATCATTGATCGTTACTGCTCGACTGGAGACTTGTATTTTGCATAGGAGTTGTATATTAACCTTAGCATCTTTAACTTCTGTTAGTCTGTTACTGAGAACACACCCAGCTGTACCAGCACCGATGATGATGAAATCATACTCTGGCAGTATTATATTTGTGTCAGTTGGTTCCCCATTATGAAGTTCAGCTGCATCCCTTAAAAAGCCTGTTATGGCTTCAAAGAAGGAGCCTCTCTGTGCTGAGCAACTGATCACAGCGTATATGAAGATGCAGATGGCACTGAGAATAGACAAAATAATCAAATATTAATCCTTGGCAACAATTAGGCCTAAACGATGCACTCTAATTTTAATAATTTCCAAATTTTAATAATCCATAATAATATTATGTATGAGTATATATGAGTATGAGTATATTATAATCTGTTTATGAAACGAAATCAAATATTCTGGTTTACTGGTTATTTAAATTTATTATGGACATTTTAAACGTCTTTAAAATGTGGATGTGGTCCAGGATCTGATATTCGAACGATAAACTTCACTCACTTGCAATGCCACACAAAAACATCGCATTTTTTAAATCCTGACGTTAACAAACAGGTAATTTTTAAATATATTTATACATCATTGTAATTTTAAATTCATTCAATAGAAAAATGTTACGCGAATGGAATCAATGAATATTTTAGACGGTTATCCGCGATCACGTTTAGACTAGACAAATGACGTTCGACTTTGTGACAATATTAAACAAACAATCACTTGACATTTTAAATAAATGTCACCAAGACAGACTATGCCATTATAGGAAGAGAAGAAGAACGTTATCGGGCTATAAAAATAATGTGCATGATTATTCATATTAACGCGTTTATGCATAAGTTGAGTGTTTTTATGATATCCTAAACTATTTTATAACCGTTGCTGCATGCACGCGTTGAAGATTTAGCCGATTAGCCGTAAAAACATAAAAAACAAAACGTCTTTATTAGATTTTTTTGTATTAATATGGGTAGATTTATTAATGTTTTAGATTTACAGCAAAAATACATTTTAGTGCACTAACCTGGATATAAAGTGAAGGTGCCACATTTTGTCACATTTATTGCTTCATAACACCACAAATATGTACACTAGTGCCACTGACAGAGTATTTAAAGGTATCTGAATATAGTTCAGGTTGTGCCCTTCATTACATAAAAAAGTAAGTCTTGTTTTCGAGTTGCAAGTTGCATTACCAGGAAATCATTACAAACTTGTTTTGCAAATGTGTTTAAGGTATTTAAATATAATAATATATTAGTATACGAGGTAACTTTGCTAGTCTTTTGGGCATTTTGCCTGCGGTCAGTGAACTGAATTCCGTTAAAAGGGTCATACTCATGGACATCATTAGAGGAACGGAACAAAATAAAGACAGATCGGATTTTTTTTGTATGTATTATATAAATTATATTAAGCACTTTATTGATTTAACTTTAATAATCATTTTTAATTAAAATAAAACTTACTTCAGTAAAAAACACATGACTAATGAACAGAAATGTTAAAAATGATGTTTTGATTGGTGGTGTTACCCCCTCTAGCTGTTAAAACTGCCTGCAATTTTCTCGGCATGCTTTTGATTAAGTTATCAATGAAATCCCACTCTTCTTCCAGTACCCTTTTCAGATCTCCCATGTTTGTTGGTGTTGGATCCCGCTGTTTTACTCGTTTGCCGAGCTTATCCCAAACTTGTTCGGTGGGATTTATGTCTGGCGAGCGTGCTGGCCACGGTAAAACGTCAATTTAGACCTCTCGAAGATACCCTGAAACTATCGCTGCAGTGTGGAGCCGCGCATTGTCCTGCATTCATTGAAAATTATATCCGATGTATCGGGCAAAGGGCGTGACAATCGGTTCTAAGATATCATTTACGTACCGAGCCGTAGTAAGGGATCAATTTTCTACGATGTGTAACTCCGTACGTGCCCCTATGCAAATGCCGCCTCATACCATCACTGACCCTCCACCATATGACTCTCTTCCCACAATGTTACACTGAGCGTATCTTTCTCCGAATCATCTTCAAACTTTGAACCTTTTATCATCTGGCTTAAGACAAAACCTAGACTCGTCAGTGAACAATATTTTGCCCCAGTCATCATCATTCCAATTTTGGTATAAGCGAGCAAAGTTAGCCCGAGCTACTCAGAGATCTGTGGTTAGCTGGCAAGTGCGGCTATATTCCAGCTTGTTTAAGTCTTCTTCTTACGGTTTTAGTGCTAATTGTCATCTGTCGAACGTCCTGGAGCGTAGATCTGACTTCAGAAGAAGTCAAAATGCGATTTCTCAGAACACTGCTCGCCATAAATCGATCGTCTCTCGCTGATGTGACTCTCTTGCGACCTTGCCCTGCAAGTCTCGTGTACTCTCCAGTCTGCCGGTAACGTATAACAATTCGAAAGATGACGGATTTGGAAACTCGCAATGTTAGAGCCATTTCTGTATAACTGCGACCATTTTCAATTGAAGTAACAGCTTTGGAAACCTGAGCTACGCTAAGATCCGGCGTTGTGCCTTCAGGTATTCATTGATGTGTAAGGACCACTATTGCGATATGTTTTTGTAAAAAAAACTTGAAAAAAGACAGATTTTATGAAATTAATACGCATACGTCAGCAAAAATATTCCAATAGACTAGTGAAAATAACAAATAAACGAAAAAACAAATGAAAGCCAGAAACAAAAGACTATTGAAGTAATTCTTTTTTCAAATTAAATGTTCATGTATATGTGGCCAGTGTGTACTAAGAAATTTTAGTACATATTGTATTATTTTTCTTTGATTGATGAAGCGTTCCTCTCAATAAGTCCATGAGTGTATATAAATAATCACTTTTTCATTCAAATAGCCTGGATGAACCATCGCAGTTGTAACATAGGTACATATTACAACTTAAATAAATAAAGCGATCTTTTTTATGTTTGTGATTCAGGTTAATTTATTTTGATAAAAAACAACTAAGTAGGTACTAACTTACTGATATTAATTAGTAGGGAAAACACACAGAATTAGGTGCATAACATTTAAATAAATATCTATGTCAACTCATGTAAACCCTTTATTGCTATAAAAGAATCAATGTTTTTCAACAACTTAAACACTAAAATTTGTTTTGATTGCATGTTTAAACAATTATTATGTTTGTACATACGGTTCGGAGACATCCAACATATTATATATAAACCTGGTCGATTGAGTCAAATATAAATTCATTACTTACTAATAAACCAATTACTATCTCTATTTGATTGTACTGCGCCTGATAAAACGTGACTATTTTGTAAGGGTATCCTATGATCACGTAATATTATTAGCGAATGGCCCTGAATGCGTTGATTCACCGGACTTACTACAATTTCGTAAAATTTGGCGAACTTATTTTGTTTGCATTAAAGTTTGAAATTACACTTTTAAAGTTGACCGGATTGACGTGTGTTACCTCATTTAATTTGCCATATAAATTGGTGTTGAATGAAACCGCGGAAAATCCTAGGAAAATCAATTCATTAAGAGAACAAAATGACAATTTAACTTATTTTATAACTATTATTTAATATTGTTATTATGACTGGCCTGTCAGCTTAGTTGGTAGTAACTCTGCCTTCTGCGCTGTAGGCTGAGGGTACGATTCCCTCCTAGGACAAATCTATCTTATGTACTATGTACTAGCTGTTGCTCGCGACTTCGTCCGAATTTTTTTCATTTGATTTTAAAATAATTGTCGCTTAAATCCTTTCCCAGGATGCAATTTATCTACTTGCCGTTTC
Organism: Lampropteryx suffumata; assembly: GCA_948098915.1. NCBI lineage: Eukaryota > Metazoa > Arthropoda > Insecta > Lepidoptera > Geometridae > Lampropteryx > Lampropteryx suffumata. The sequence continues at coordinate 7,305,150 of OX402562.1, forward strand.
AAACCAATCACCTGACCGCCCATAAAAAAAATTCCATACAAACATTCACACCGTATTTTATTCTTTCATGAGGGTTATTTTGAAAAATCCTAAAACACGTGTCCATTTACTTTTCATTTAAGGCAAAATAAATGGACACGTGACAAACATTGCAATCCAAACCAAGTTTCTAAGAAATCACACCACCTGTTAAAAAGTTCCCATACAAACATTGACACCCCATTTTATCCCTTTGTTAGGGTTATTTTGAAAAATCCTGAAACACGTTTCCATTTATTTTGTATTTCATTTATTCATATTAAGTTTTAAGCAAATCGCACAACGCGTTAAAAAGTTTCATACATTCGTTTTCAGAGGTTTAATTTCAAAAAATCCCGCCTTAGTGTGTGGTTTTGCTGTAAAAGGATGCTACCTTCCAAATTTCAGCTTTCTAGCTTCAGCGGTTTCGGCGATGATGAATTAGTCAATCAGTCAGTCAGGTTAAGCTCTTTTATAGGTACCTATAGATTTCAAAATATTATATAAGCTAAAATGTTAACTAAGCATAATCGTAAAAGGTACTGTGGTGATCAGATGACTGATAATACTTGTATGTATTCTATCTGTCACCTGGTCACCATATTAGAAGCTATGCTTAGTTCGGGGCTAGATGGTGTTGTGTGCATTGTCTACCAAAATTTATTATTTATATGTTAGTTACTTTAATTTGGTTTTTAGTATAAGCCAAATGAGATCTTTAGCTCTTAACGGAAAGTTAGCTAGTCCGGCAAAACAACAAAATTACCATCAAACATCTGAATGTCGATGCCACCATTGTTTTGTTAAAATCTGATGTTTATAAAAAAACAACACAATAGTCCCTTCGTATATAATTAATAAGATACAAAAGTGGTTTGTCTAAGTGTTATTCAATTTTGAAGAACAAATATGGCATTTTATGAAATAAATATAATGACTAAAACCTAAATATCTATTCTATTATTTACAGATATGAATTAATGAAAACAATTTATTGTATACCTAAAAACTAAATACCTACTTAAGAATTTGACAACAATGAGAAAAATATGTACAATGGGCTGTCTCGTTGCTAAGGGAGCTTTTTGATTATTCTGATATCACGATAGTTAGATATCTATGATAATTATCATTTCGAACCCTGTTCGATTGGCATAATTTTATTATCATATTTTAGTATTCTAGAATGACTTAATAATATTTCCGTGTTATTATAATATACTTCAAATACCTATAGTATGTATCTTTGGATAGAACTTTATTTTGAAAACAACTAGCACAGGTCACTACCAACCTGATTCGATTATACATTATACAACAGGTACAATCATGGTAACGTCACAAATCGCCTAAACATCGCGTTCATCGTCTATTCAACCAATCCTCTTTGATCATGTCTGCACCTTTTTCACCGATCATTATCACCGCAGCGTTCGTGTTACCACTTACTATTGTAGGCATTACACTAGCGTCTATCACTCGTAAACCTTCCACTCCTAGAACTCTCAGTTTTGGGTCCACAACCGCCTCCTTGTCCCAAGATGGACCCATCTTAGCAGTCCCACACTGGTGGTATATTGTCATTGAAATATGTCTTACTTGGCACTCAATATATTCGTCCGACATAAACTTGTGATGCTTGCAAGTTGGCAAAGGCTTCGTATATAATCTTGATCCAAATTGTTTGAATGGAGACGCATTTGCAACTTGCATAGCTATTTTTATACCTTCTACAAGTCGCGCCACATCCAATTCATTTTCGTGGTAACGTGGGTTCATTATAGGATAATGAAAAGGGTTAGAACTTCTCAATCTGACGTACCCTCGTGTGTTCGGTCGAAGTAGTAGAGGCATGATGGTCCAAGCATCTTTGTTTGCTATGGGCTTGTATACAGTATCGTAAATCTCGTCAGTCAAACCCAAAATTTTTCTAACTACTTGCCCATTATCTGAAGAAAATCCAGCAGGTGCCATGTGAAACTGGATATCTGGCCACTGCCCAGAACTGTTTGCATACTTTGTGTTTACAAAAGCAACCCCTTCTAATCCTCCTAAAGTTGTCATAGGCCCCCTTTCATTGACTACATAATTCATAGTCACAGGAAAAGCTTGAAATCTGTTCTGGACAATAGCAACTGGCTTCTCTACTAGGAAAGTTAATCCGCCAACTCCGACATGGTCTTGCAGATTTTCGCCCACTGGTAAATCTTTGAGAACTTTGATGCCTAAGTCTTGCAGATGGTCTTTTGGTCCTATTCCCGATAGCATGAGCAACTGAGGGCTATTAATAGCTCCGGCTGATAATACGACTTCTTTCTTGGCATAGGCTATTCTTTTTACCCCGTGTTTTACATACTCTACACCGTAGGCTTTCATTGTAACTGGATTTATAAGAACTTTGGTTACTTGTGTGTTTAATGAAATATCTAAATGTTTTCTCGTTCTCACAGGTCGAAGAAAAGCTTTCGCTGTACTGCATCTCGTTCCACGTCTTATCGTTCCCTGAGCTATCATGAAGCCAGTTTGGATTGCTCCGTTAATATCTCTATTCTCATAACCAATTTCTACACCGGCTTCAACGAATGCCGCGACTAATGGCGTCCGCCAAGGAGCTTCTTGTACGGTCAAAAAACCTCCTCTTCCGTGATACGCATTCTTTGCCAAATAAGGGTTTCTGTTATCTTCAGACTTGATGAAATATTTGAGTACGTCTCTGTAGCCCCAGCCGGGATTACCAAATTGCTCCCATTGGTCGAAGTCATAGCGGTTCCCTCGAACGTAGATCATGTAGTTGAGTACGCTGGACCCTCCGAGAACCTGGAATTTAAAAACAAATACGCATAAGCACTACATCTGTGGCTGGGCCAGTTCGTGGGTGATTACAATAAACTCAAGGTTTAATTTAACTTTACGTGTTATTTTATTGACCTGATTATTTTCAGTCTTCAATTAGTATAAATATTACAACCCGAATGATGAATATGTGATAATGACCATTATTAAACATAGCAGACTAGCTGTGTTTGAGCATATATAATAATCCTGTACGGAAAGGTTTATTTCGATAAAACATGAATTATTAAGTAAGCACTTGTTTGGATAATGGAGTGGCACTCGGTCGCGCGTACTGCTCAATTAATAGCAGCAGGCGTTTCACACGTCCGCGCGGCGTGGTCTAGTAAAATATTGGATTGTTTCCGAATTAAACTTTGAAAGTCAATTTGGTGATATATACTAAAATTCAATACCTTGCCTCTCGGCCAACTGCATCTGTGGTTCTTGAAACCGAGGCAAGCGTAGGCAGTGGGCTCCGTCTTGTACTGCCAGTCCAGTTTCGTTAGCTGGAGGTACCCCGCTAACGAAGGGACGTCTGTTATCTCATTCTCGTCCGGACCTGGAATCGTTAAACGTTGGAATTATAAAGTACTCGTAGCATAGAAAATCATTAATTAGAATAACAGATACATATAAAATGTAGAACCTAAACAGTTAAATTAAATGTTTGTTTTTGTCTTTCATAAGAAGTGAGGGAATTTGATAACTGCACGCACAGTCAAAAAAACGAACCTACTGTATAGGTAGTTAAACTGGCAAATCAATTGCACTAAAAACAGTAAACAGTCAGGAAGCCTTTTCTTGTTGTGTCAAGAGAGACAAAAAAAATGATAAAGCATGCGGCCTTATGTGGCAAAGCAATCTTATCGTAGACAAACATTTATAATATATTAACAGGAGACTATAGTAAATCAGAATGCTTACCACTTTCCAACAGTAGCACATTCCAATTCTTGATCTCGGTAAGTCGGTTTGCCACCACGGCTCCCGCTGAACCGCCTCCCACAACTATAAAATCATATTCCCTCCGCGGCTCCTTATCCAACACTCTGGATTCTGGATCATAGGCGTTGTAATTGTGGTATGTCAGTGCACCAAGCAACAATGGTATTAACCACAGTCCAGTCACACTGACTGTCTTCAGTGCAGTTGACGCTAGAAGAACGTGGACACCCATTTTCCAATTTCAAAAATATCACAATTTTATTTTTCTCAAGGATGCTTATATCACAACATTATTAAACGCTTTGGTAGTTATAGGATTAGTGATTTTTTTCAGTTTTCTATTTGTGACGATCTGGCGGTTTGCTTTTGCGCATTTGTTTGTTGGCTGGCTCTGGATGGCGACTAGTAGACATATTACTCCGTATCACAGTATCTTGTGATATTTTGGCTTCTTATCTGGAAAGTAGAAAAATAAATGTTATACTAAGAAATGTTATTGTAAGCCAAGATCTTTTGTTTCCTAAAAACTCTTTGAGTGATAATTCAATCCCATTGTTTATGTGGTGCGATCCGTTGAAACTTGTAAAATACAAAACTCATAATCACAAACCCCTTATGTAACTGCGTCAAAATAAATGACTAACAGAGCTCTATCCTCGGTTATAAAATACATTCTATAAATATTTTACGCCAGCTTCCTTAATGTATAAGCGAAAAGCTTTTGATCAGATTTTTTTTTCTGGGAGATGATTAAAGCGCGCTCCCGCGCGTCTGGTTTCATGTAATCTTAAGTTTTGTCAACCATATAGAAGCCATTATAGTTTGCGAGCTGAAGGCATCTTCAAATGTTCTTTAACAGGAGATTTTAATTGTTTCACATTACCAACGAGCAATTTATGCCAGTGCGCTTTATTAAGCTACACGTGCTCATGCTCGAGTACTCCTACTCGATACTCCTCGTTCAGAAATTTGGTTTGGTTTGGTACACAAATATCAAATTAGTTGTCCCTATCGCCAAAATGCCTTTAGTTCGTAGATATGTAAAGTGGTTTTAATTTATTCGGAAGTAAAGTAAAAGACAACGTTATCTGCTTCTCGATTTGCGGGAAAGGGACGAGGTACGTTTCCTACTTGTGCGGAAGATACGATCTAATTTCCTGACATAGCTCGCTCCCGAGGCGTTCGTGAAAGTTTCGATCTATGATACACTATTACGTTAGTTTGGTGAATTGTCATTGTTCAACAGTTTAGTATCACTTCGGGCTCCTATTTTTTACCCGAGTGCTAAAAAAGAGAATAAAGTGTTTTGTGTCTCGGTATCTCATCTCTTGCCAGTATATTTATCTTATCCAATTTTGTACCACAATGATTTACCCATCTCGTCTCTGGGCGTAAACTTGTCCTTTGCATGTATTTCGGTTATTTTTTGGGCCTTCAAGTCCAGTTTCAAGAATCCCATGCGGCTTACAGGTGGTTTGTTTTGTTTTCCAACAAAAAGTCATAACTTGATGAGCTGCATTTGAATGCGCATGAACATCGCAAATAACAAAGAGAGTTTACCCAAAAACCCATTTTATAGAACAATAACAATAACGTAGTTTAACTTATCAGAGCATGAAGTGTTTTGATAATGTACTTTGTAAATCTTGCTTACCCAAGTGACACAACATTCACAGCTCTTAGACGTCTTAGTTAAACGTTTGAAACTTCTTTTATTTCAATTTAGTTTTATCAATCGTTGTATATTGATTCTATGAATTAATGATAATATAGAATAATAAATAATGCCGGACATTTCACACAGCGTTATCTATCCCCAAAGTTAGCAGAGCTTGTGTTATGACAGTAAATATATTACATGACTGATATATTTACTAAGTACTGATGTACTTTTTTTGCAAATACATACATTTTATGCATAAAAACACCCAGACCCGAGACATTTGTCTCAGATCGTACAAATATATGTGACGCGCTGGGAATCGAACTCGCAAGCTTCTGCGCCTCAGCCGGGTCTTGGCCCACTGCACCAAAGAGGTCGTCACAGGAGAATATATTTCAATACTTTGGTTTATATTGCGTTACTATTGGAAATTAAATTCAACATAAAATGACCTAACCTATCCAAACATTGTTATTATATTATTATGAGAAAATTAGGAATGGTTCGTGTTTGAATGTTATTCCAATGGCGCAGGGCACAATTGGATGAAACTTGGTAAAAACTGACCTGTAATAGCATAAACAGGCTACTTTTAATGTACCACGTTTGCAATCCGCGGACAGATGCTTGTTATTCACGAAGTGCATAGATGACGTTTGACAACAAACCTTGCGTAACACGTGCGACCAGTTAGAATCCGTGGCAATAGGTGAAGGCCGTTTCTCGAACTTTCGATTGTGATGTCATAATGATGTCATCGCTCGTTGGTATGCCGGAGAAAAGTAAAGAAAGCTACTCGCAATTAGTATTGGCGAACAGGTCGGTGTAGTGTACTCTACTAATTAACACGACCTTGCGGCCGGCTTCATTACTCTGTTTGAGAAGTAGAACGTAATGTTATATAAACAGATGTTACAATAATAAAACCTCATAACATAGTGATAGTTCTAAGATGACGATGTCGTCAAGTCTCTCAAGACAATAGCTCGAAAATGCAAAAGCGAAATCTTGTTAATTTGACAAAACTGGGTAACCTACCATGAACTCACGAACCCAATCATTTATTTCTAATTTGGACCAATTTCGTGGTCTGTGAGCTAGAAACGTCATCCTTGTGATTACTCGCTCAACGCGCCACGGCTCCGTAAACAGACGCCGAAATTCCGCACAGATTTCTGAATAGAAATTCCAGAGTATGCCATCAGAACATTTTAGTTCAAGTCTGCGATCAGCATGGTTGTAGCAGCTGTACCACAACTATTTTCATATATATTTAATGGGTTTCCTCCGAAGCACAAGAGCGCTTAGAAGAAAATGCCAATGCGACATTTTCTGGACCCAAGGACTGACCTCGCTGAAGGTGGCAACCTCGTTGATGTGTTAAGGACTTTTAAGTTACCTAAGCCATCAGCCCTTCAAGTAGCTTATAGTTCTCGTAGCTGTGAAAATGTGTGCTTTTCTTTGTAGTAAACTGTAACTTGTATTTTTTTTCGGCTGGAAGGTAGCTTACTGGCTTGTTAGTCAACCTAATATGTGACAATAAACTTGTTTGTAAACAAGCTGCGACCTGCATCAGGCTGCGCTGGCGGATGGTGAGCTATCGTAATAACCCTATTAACACAGCAACTGGTACAATGGGTGAAGGCCATGCCGAAATTGCTTTCACTATTGCGTAAAGTATTCGTATTCAGAAAGTTTACGTCAACTGACCGATCATTATGTTTATGGTTGGTTTATGGCCTTGAAAATTACCAGTTTGTTGGTCTGACATTTATGCTGTCTATTAGAAATATTATTTTCAATACTGTCATCTCGACAATGTTATAGAAGTATTTAGAACGAAGTTCTTTATCGCAAGGTATAGACATTAATAATAATATAGATACATAAGCAACAGTTGCGCTATCCAACGACGTCGTTGTTAATATCCTGGTTAATTCTTGTTCACCCTGCAGTTCTCTGTGGATGTCAAAATAGCCTTGAAATGTTTATAATGTGTTTGACAGATAATCATTTTGTAAATCTTTTATATGCATGCAACGTTATATATAATATCTTATCTTATTGGTTCTCAGAAACCCTTATAGTTTCGCCGTCTCTCTGTTAGTCTGTCTTTCCACCTTTAATCAGGGATGTTGCTCGCAGACTAGTCTTGTCGTAATTACATAAATTCTGAAAACATTTTTAGTAGTACGTCCCTACATATCGTTGGATAGGTCTAAAGTTATTAGCACGTTGCTTGAACAGTTTTTCGATAAAGATATTCAATAAGATTCGTGACGTGGCTATTTTTGATTAAGTTCTCCGTCTATATGTCTCCCATAGGCGCTGGGGAAACCTGAAATATTTTCAAAATATTTGGATAAATGAGTATGATAAAATACCAAGAAAAATCGTCACGGTTTGTAAGGCTTTACTAGATATTGAGTCAGGCCAACTGCCTGATTTGTAAACCATAAAAAAAAAAACCTAATTATTTTGTGTCTCGATGATATCGATTTGGTTCGGGACCTGATCATTAGTACGAGTAATTTTTATCCTTATTGACTTCGGAATCATTAACTATGCGTGGTCCTACACGCGTTTGTCCAATTTATTATTTTAGTCGGTTTACCACAAATTACTTTGATGTAACTTACCATCTACGTCTTAGCCACGGCTTGACATTACGATTCAACCACAATGTACGTTTGTTTTAATATCCAATTCAATGGATTTATGCTCACGCCTCCGATTCCGGATTTTCTAAAGTTGCATAATTTCTTTGTTTTGCATACAATACGTAAAATTCAGAAGATTCAACACCACATTTAAAGACGTTTGTACTATTTATTTGAATATGTAAAAGTTAAAAAAATATGAAATCAGTATCTTATAGAAGCATTTTGTTTTGTTGTCTGTCCTGCTTAGAGACGAAGATATAACGTTGCGTGCGTTACGTACTCTTCGGTAATGCACGCTAATGTTATGTAGCCGCTTGAGCACTGTAAGTGACAGTTACCCACTACCTTCTTATGTTTTGTTTTTGTCAACTTTATATAGTTTATTCTCGCGAACGTTGATATGGATAAGATAAGGAATCAGATATATCAGAGGAAGTTTGCAAGTAACGCCTGTGACGGAAAATATGAGGAGTATAAGCGTAGTATGGACATGCGGACATAAGAAAGTCTTGACACTAGAAGGGTGATGCTTTTAGTAGAGGCTTAAGGAAACATGGATGGATTAAATACAAATATTACGAATGATAGAGATAAAGTGGAAGAAAACAACCAGTTGTACCGGCAGAGAGATGATGATAGAGTTTATTGTTGTTTGACCCAATCGACTAGGAAATAACAGAATCGATAGTTTCACTGCTTAGTGTTTATTGATTTCAAGAACTTTAAGAATGCTATACATTCAGGTATTTATAACTAGTGTTATAATGTCACGACCAGTTGTAACTGGTAGCAAGTTCACCTTCAAAGCTTTGCAGCCACAGCACGGTCCCTGTAATTCTCAAGTTCAATTTTACTGACTCGCACAATGGCGTCTACCATTGCCAATTATATCAAAAAAATAAAAATATTAATATGTTTTCGTATTTGTAATAGCTTTTATGATTTTCATGATTAAATCTACCAGAGTTTTGACTCTAAGTTCTACGTAACGATTTTTTAATTACTTTGCCTATCGTTATATTTTCAATTGGTTAAACCCAATATTCAATTCTACATTACAATACATGTTTCCATATTGTCAGACAGGAGCCCGACGTCCTTTCACATCTCGTTGCGAGTTTTAGTTGTGATTCTCGTATCTTACCCAATAGTGAATGTAGGCTACTTCAAAATACCAAGGTCATCTACATACGAAGAAAGTTGACTGCCTTTAAAAGTAGCGGCCGTTGACAAATTCACGTGTCTTACATATGCGTCTTGAAGCCTATTTTGAAATACTGTAGTAATTCGTCTACATGATATGAGGAAATATTTGTTAGGAAATATTGTTTAATAGTTATATTCGCAGACCTATTCTTGTTTTATAATGCTCGTTATGTTTTAAATTGTTACATAAACAACTTCGAGACGTTTCAAAATTCTTATTTTCCTTTCTGTTGTGTAAATTGGTAATAAACAAAATGTAATAAATTAACTTTCAGCCCAATAAATACTCGTTAAACTTATTACTTATAATTGTTGTTATATGATCATTACATTTAGCAACTACCCCTGTAGCAATATGTAGTGTCTTCTTCATCTAAACATTTAATGTCTATCTTAGTTTTCAGACCGTGAAACAGCGCTTTACTTCTTACACATGTGGCTATACAATGCAAAAATGTTCTTGGCCCTGTCTATTCATTACTGTAATTGTTCCAGCGCGCAACAGCGAGATGACCCAGAGTCCTTGCAAGGCAACCAACATTGCGGCCATTGCTGCCGGGTACCGATTTTGTTTACGTAATAAGCAACGTGCGCTGGCACCGATTTCATTGCAATAGTAATGCATCGATAATATTCCTATATTTACAGAACTGGTTTGTAATATTTATTGTATTCATTCAACTTTAACGTAAAATATACAATTTAGAAGAACTTTTAATATATAAGACATTAGTTTAATTTACTTTCTACTTCTAGTACTGACTTCTAGTTCCATTAATATCGCCAGAGAGCTGTAGCTCAGAAACCGAGGTAAATACCAAATTGTATCATTTTTAGTTGAGATGATGCCGTCATCATTAGATGTTCATATCACTTTGAATGGATATATGATATGAATATAGCTCTGACTATAAGAACATAGTGGCGATGTCACATGACAACACTTGTGACATTTTTACATAGTGAATCAAAATAAGTGTGGTTTTTCAAATCAGAAAACCATAAAACGCAATAAAAACTAGGTAATATTCGATTATTCCGAGAGATGACACAATCGTTTCCAACCTCTTTAAATCATTGGAATCCGTGACTCTTATTATGTCATTCACCATTGGATTCACTTTCCATGGCTCTTCAGTTTTGTATTACCCATCTTGACTATAATTGCTATAATATTAACGTTTGTTTTCATTCAACGATTGTTTGAGCATGTTCAATTTACAACATGATGTTATGATTCCGAATAATAGTTAATTAAAACTTAATAGTAGACTGTTTTGTAACTTTGTTTACTTTTGCATCCGGCTATCGGTTTACTTAAAGGATGAGCCAATTTGTGTCCGTTCATATTTTGATGTAATCGGTAATTACTGTAAACAGTGTTGCAATATGTTTTTTTTTAAACGGATAGTAATTACATTACCTACTTCTTGGTTTAACGATTTGATAAACAAGTACTTCTTTCGTTACCAAAATAAACCGTCGCAGACCTTACAGTAGTCGCATCTGATGTGTAACATCTGATATCTCACCTTGGTAATAAGCATCATTAACATTAAATCCTGAATTAGTTCATATCACACTTTATACACAACACTGTAGGATAAGCGTACAGCTGATGCGTAGATCTTATCTATTTCCCTCCACACACGCACACACTTTTGGCTGACAGTACCAACCTCTCGGAAAATGATTTGGTACCATCGGACGGCGACTCTACACCGGCCAACTTTACACCCGCGCGCGCTCATTGATCAAATTAAGTAGCTCACGATTCCTCGGCTTCTTGTTACACACTTTCGTTCCTTTGAACAAATCTACTCCCGTAGATACCAGTTACTTATGACTTTAATAGAACGTGATAAAATAAGCTATATAAAAACTATAAATAAAATCGTGCACAAAATGGCTGCGTCACAACACGGCGGGCTTAGTTACGATCACAAAGAAAATGTAGGTACACGTATAGCACACATACAATCATTATCGTGCGGCAGCTCACGAGTGTCCAACGGTCCCGCCAACATATTGGTATCGGATCCCAATACCGAAAACTGAACAGACAATCTGAAAGATACATTTTACTTGCCTCGATATGGTATTGGGGCATCTGTGGACGCTCTTACGATTTAAGGTTTAGATTGTATTAAATTGTTTGTCATTCAGTCTCGTCATTATTGTATCTTTTAAGTACTTTATATATTAAATATCAGGTTCACCTACTCCCCCCTTCTCTCGCTTTTCTCCTTCTATTAACTAACATAGTGTATTTGCCCTGATGATTATACTATGCGGACTAGTTACTTTGTAAGAGTTTTTTTGGGCTCGAGTAGATATATATTTACTTTAGCGTAATTCAATACTTGTTTTAGTGTTGCGTAGCTGTTAGTTTCTGTGTCTGTAACTGGCTTGTTGAATAATAACCAGTACAGCTTGTTAGATCTTCCTCTTTGTTCATCAAAATACAGAGGGAACCAAGCTATTGGCTAAGTATGTTTGTATGAGTCAGTTGCTAGCTCAGAGTTTTTAGAGCACAAGTTATGGCACAAGGATTTGCTAAGTTATGTGTCTATGTCATAGGTTGAGGTAACAACTTGTGAGGGCAAGCTATTTGTATTACCTACCAATATGTTAAAGCCTCTTTGAAGTCTTGGCTTTTGACATAACATTTGAAACGTGTTGTTTCTTTTTGAATCACTTAAAATTTTAATGACTATACAAATATAGGTTAACCTTTAGTGTACCAGAAGTATTTTTCTAAAACTTGTTTGACCAGCTCTATGCATTTAATTTAATTGGCGTAAATGTATTACTTTTTATTTGACAATTAAAATAAAATAAATGTATTTACGTGTTCACAAAACTTGTTTGACCAGACCTAAGCATTTAATTTAATTGACGTAAATGCATTAATTTTTATTTTACAATTTAAATTAAATATTTGCATCTACTTGTTTACAAAACTTGTTTGATATTTGATATTACAATAATCTATGCATTTAATTTATTGTACGTTATGCAGTAATTTTTATTTTACAATTAAATAAATTGCAATTTGGAGCTAATAATTAAAACAAAGTATTTGTGATTATCAACAATACAAATTTATATCTAACCCATGTAATTTTTGTAGTAACATAAAATTATCAGTCGAACAACTACAATCACTTTTATTTGTATTTCAGTTTGTAAACGCTCAGCTTTTGCTACATAAACGCTGCCTGAAGCTACGATAGTATGATATCATCTAGTAATTACGCTCAAATATTTGATACTCCAAATAAACAAATACGTCAATGCATAACATAATTATACAGCGTATTATTTTATGCGCACCGCATTCTTTAATTGACTGACAGTGACATAATTGAGAAAGCTTATCTTATATTATTTTGAACTAAGCAGGTTCCGCTATGAAATTTAGAATAACAAATGACGATCGACTGAAACTTTGCGACATTGGCAAAAATGTCATCAGGACATTTTTGCCATTGTCGCAGATATAATAGATACGATGAAACCTAGAAGTTACGAAGTTACGAAGACGATTATACGATGAAAACTTGTAGAAGTTATTTAAATCATCTTGTAAAGACATTTATAATCAAATAGCAACTTGACACTGGCAAATGGTCATCATAATGAAGTCGCGCCACTCCCTCGCTTGGAATTTTGAAGATAAAAGTCAAAGAGCACTATCTCTCCTTGTAAGTGTTTATATTAATATTTATATCTTATTTATGTTAATTATGTTAGTATAGGGAAATATATAGGTATATATTTAGTTTATGTAGGTATTATTTTATTTTATTAAATTATATTTTAAAGTTTTTGTAGTACCTATATTTCTCTATATTTAATACTAGCGAGACTAGTAGACTAGACTACCGAGACTTCGCACGGGGCAATGCTGATACTAAATATACTACAGAATGTCTAATGTGATTAGAAAACTCTAAAATTATTAATGTCTCTACTATATTATGCATGTATTATACATATAATCCTTTCTCTTAAATCAATCTATCTATTAAAAAAAACCCGCATCATATTTATACATCATATTATATATGAAATTCATATTTATTTATTTATTTCTTCTATTTTTCCCTTTTGTACGCATTATACCCATCATTCGTTTATGATATCTTCATTTTAAGGTTTGCTGGAAAATAACTCTTTTTAGGGTTAAGCTTTATGATAATTTATGTTTTAAAATATGTTTAATGTGTGTACAATAAAGAATAAAGGGACTGATGCTATTAAAGGAAGAGAAGAAGAAGAAGATATATAATCAAAGCTCTACATAGTCTGTTTCTAACGCTAAAGGCTTGAAATTACAAATATTGATAGGAGACACACATAGTTTAAAATTCATTAATTTATAACATATACAAAACTTAGATAGCTACTTTATTTACAAAAATGCACAGAATACATTCATGTAAATTTATTTGTTTATTTATTATTAATTAAAATAATATTATCAAAAATATTCAAAATAAAATACATGTGAAGCAGTTGCGCTAAGGACGGTTTAAAATAATAATAATAATAATTATTATTATTATCATTATTTCTATTGCTATCATTATCATTACCATATGTGGCCATGCTAATTAGATAGCAGCCAGCTATCTGGTCACGCGGTTTTTCTATCAGACGCAGTGAAATAATTTTGAAAACGCGACGCTCCTGTGTCCCACGGTCCCAGGATTTCGAGATTTTAGCCGCGGGACAAATTTTGGTATGATCTGCAAAGATTTGTCTCTTGCCTCGGGTGTTTTTAGGTACAAAATAACTTTGACTTTGACACAAGCTTGTTTTGGGGCTAGATGATGCTTTGTAAAAACGTCCAGTCAACTTTATAATTTATTTATTTATTTTTACTTTTATTGCGTTTTTTTTTATAAATGTGAGTGTGAACACGAACGACAATTCACGGACTGCGGATTAAACTCACCCTTATAGAGATTTTCTAGATGAATTGAAACAGCGTCCGTGCCTCCATCGAATCGATTTCCATTTTACTTGAGCAAAACCAGTGATTACCAAAATGTACAATTCACGATAGTTTCAATAAGGTTTTTAAATGTATACAATATAATATTAGTATTAACATCAAGAAGAGATAAAAAAATAAAAATAAATTATTAAGATGTGCACATTATTCATAAAGCTTCTAGTATTAGCATACTTGACAGACGTTGTACAAAGACCGTTAAATTTGAATACCATTATACTGTTGGCCTTGGCCGATTGCCGGATTTTATTATGACACATTGTTGCTAATATCTATTATTAATAGTGTAACGTCATCAGGTTCGTTGATCTATACAAATATGAATAACAATATTATGATTTCTAAACTAATAAGACTGAAACCGAAACAAAATACTATAAAATTAATAAAAATACATGATAACCAATAAATCTAATGATTTTATTGTTTATAATTAAAGCAGTTACCTACTAATATTACCAAAGACGACGGAATACCTACCTAGTATATTATCTAACACTGCTGTAGCATCATACTTTGCAAAGTAGTGACCAAGTTTGATGTGAGCATATTATGTTGTTGGTTATTAAGTTTAACGTGTTTAGGCATGGGCCTAGGGAGGTGATCAGCTTGGTGGATAAATGGGTACATTTATTAACGGCTTTAACCTTTTATTTTTACAGTTTATTTTGCAATTATTGCGAATGTAAACTCACATTTGCTGGCTTTGATAGATTCAAATACTTACTGATGAAGCCGCTAATGCAATGCGCCTATGTACCCTTCCAAGCTAATGACCGCGATTAGGTCTCTACCTTGGTAAATACCTATAGCTTAGCACATCAAATAATAAATGTCTATTTCTATTATGTTCTGTAAAAGCCAACTTACGTTCATTTCTATTGGTTTCCATCACAATACTTGGAGAAATTACACTGATTTTGGGTTGACCAGCTGACTCCTTCAGCGTAACTGAGTTTTAATACACTTTACTCACTAAAATCAACTTTATCTGTTCCAGACACAAATCTTTAACAAATCCTTAATCACTCACTAGTTAATGAGTTGGTCCATTACGATTTTCACTCGAATACTTTGTGGAAAGTAATACGTCTTATTATGACTATTGTGAGTGTGCTCTCACGATTCACTGTCGATGCACCAATGCACTCTGACCTTGGTTCGAGCCTGTAATTATAATGTGAGAAACGCATATTAACTTGGAAAATAAGAGTGTTTTCATTGATAAATTGTTTAGTTTACGCAAAACTCAATATTGACTTATTAGGTAGAATGCCACTATCTCTGGATACTGGCAACCGTTTTCTGTTGTTCCTGTCTTCCATGCGAGCTAGTGGGTTTCTAGAGATTAATATTGAAACAAATACTGATGATATTCAATTAAAAATAAAGCGCAAACAGAAGACTTGATGAGCTGGTTTTGGGCATATAAATATAACGAGATAAGGACATAGATAAACATACATAAACTCATAGATCTCATTGATAAACCAGGATAAACTCTTCAGCAAAACAGTACCAGATACTCTGCCTTCAAGCAGTGTACAAGAGTTACTGTTTGAAGGGCACTGGAACTAGTGAAAACCATATGTTACGGTGACGTAGGTGTCGGGCAACCTGGTGCCTGCTAATTTGCCGATTTTTCTTTATAAAAAACCTTACGAATGAAGCCGTGAATTTTGACGTAGATAATAGCAACCTCGTGCCATTTTATATGAAATAGGTTGATGTAACAGTTTGTTACATTATCAAACTATATTAAAATGAAACAAAACCGCAAGGTTTTGACACAAACCAACCACAGAGGGTACAAACTATTTACATGTGTTACAAAATTGATTTGACCATGAACATTTTTCGAAAAACAAACTACAGTAAACTAAAAATCTTGAATAATCACGTGCACTCGATGTCCTGTGTTTGAAAACCAGCGCAATAAAGATTTGAATACCAATAAAATACCGTGAACGGAAGCGAAAATACTTCTATTAATTTTATCCAAGACAGCCAGTAATACACGAAAATATTACAGACCGATAAACATTTCGAAAGGAGCGCCGATAAATATATCAAATTGCGATCAGTAGCGACATTTGCGTCAATTACAAAACAACAACTAAATGTTTCTTAAGTTATCTAATAGTTTACTAATTGTGATCGATGATTAAGCGGAGTTCAAATACAAAAAGTTGCAGTATGTTGCGTAATAGACCAAAGAGTTTAATGCAGTGACAGGTCACGCACGGTAGGTTTTCTTTAAAAGTTGTTTGTGATGTTGACAGCACAGAAAGACTTAGGTGAAACAAAATACAACTTTACCTAAAACTAGTCAAAGAAACTTGGAAAAGGACAGGTACAAGAATATCGGGCAAAGCAAGCATAGCTGCTAGTTAGATACCAAACTTTTTCTTTCGGTTCATCTAAAAACAAAAAACTTTGACTATTATCGTATTTCAAGATCTGATGGCTGTATCGATAGTAATTACAATGGATAACCAATAAATAAAGTTAAAACCGCAAAACCAACTTACTTTACGTAAGCTAGTTCTAGTTTAAACGAAGACATTATCAACGTCGCCTCCGCGCGCCACAACACCTATTAATCGCACAACATATTACGCGATACACGTAATCCAAGGGTTAAATGGGCATGAACGTGACGCAACCACTTGCAGCCAATTGCAACACAGGATTCTAGTTTGTTACGTCCAGTTATCTAAGCCTCAAAGGTGTAACACCACATTGGTTAATTTGAACTTTAGATTAGAATCGAAAATGAGATGATAGTTTTTCAGTGACACAAGTTTGAGTGAAGATCGTACTGCAAATTTTCGATAGAAAGGTTTCGATTGTCGACTGCTGCGCGCCGCGAGACCGCGTGTTGCACTGTGGCTTGCAAGTCTCGTGGTAGAGTGGGCTCCCCACGCAATGGTAACGCAAGGGATTATCGCAGTGTTACGAGACCACCAGACACCGTATGTGGAGTTGTGGGTCGGTAGGGTGCGAGATCATGGCCATTTCGGAGTTGATAATTATATCAAATTCATGATTTGTGAAACTAAGGTGGCGAAATTGGGTCACGTTTAGAAAGATATAGATGAAAATTTAAATATTTCTTATTGTTTGATGACATAATGTAATAGGTATACTTATACCGATTCAAGGAAAAGAAAATAACGATTTGTGCGAACAATATGGTACTGTACTCTCTTTTAAGTTTGAGCTTGGTCTCATAAATAATCAGCAATTATTTTAGAACTTTGTGAATTATTTTAAACTTTGCTGAAGTATAACTTTATGTTACAATTTAATATTCATTACTATTAAGATAAGAAGGGTGGATACAGACAAAAACTCTCAAGTTCGACCTTTTAGATGCTATTATACTTCCCCATTCAAATCCCATTTATGCATTCAAAGTTCAAAATATATAAAGCAGTGGGTCATTACAAGGTGCAAGATACAAGGTAACTTACTGATAAATTATGCGACGCGACATATGTCATGTAGACCACGACGACATGATCGCGTGGTGTCGAAAAACCACACCTATGTACGTACGGTCTACGTGATGAGTCTTGCAAAAGTCGCGGTGATGCGCCGTCCTAAATGTGTCGTACCGATTATATAACATCGATTATCAATAAACTTACAAACGGTGTAAGGAATGACTCGACACGTGATGTGTTTACGAAAATAGGCATACCTACTTTATTTTTGGAAAAGGATTTTCAACTCCACAGCACGAAGAGGCCGCTTTTGATGCGTAGAAACTTGCAGCATATCGCTTTTTACTGCGAGTGTGAGTAAAAGTGATTCGATTTTCGAACACCAACCTTTAGTCTGGACTGGCACGTCAGTTAGTAGTACCTCCTAGAAGGTTCTGCAGGCCTAGCACGGCCAGAAGACAATATTTCCCCAGGGAATGGATAAAAATCCTTTCCCCTGTGTCATTTTGGTCTACCTTGCGAACACGGCGCCAGGAAATAGTTTATCACGGTGGATGTACGGCGGGATTAGCGTTCTCTACAGCATTGTTGCCATTTTGGCAAACAAAACAAAAATGACGTATCAGTCTTCAATATTAGCCAATTTGATCCAGTTGTGACGGGTTCCAATAGCTCCGACCACTCAATTCAATTACACTTAAAACTTACATTTTTGGGCGCTACATTATGATGACACAGAAATACATTATTGCAACAGCCGCAATTTAAGTATTAAGATTATTTTTTGAGACCTATGTACTTCAAAAACACACCTTTATATAAATAAAGCCATTTGTATGACTTCCCAATATTTATTTACTATATATCTTTTTTTTTCTTTTCATATATTAAAATCGATTGCCTTGTGTTAATTTGGCAAAAACTCGAAAATGCTCGGCCGCTTGAATTTTTTTTGTTCTCAAACAAAACTGAGCCCAAAAACTCAAGCCCAACTCAAAACTGGGCTTTGTTTAGCAAAAGAAGAAAATGGTGGCAATTCAGTTGGTTCATTTTTAAAATAAGGAATTGTCTAAAATATATTAAGTTAGTCATAGCATTTGTAAAACCTATTCGGTTGGTACCATCTAACTAAATTGGGAACGCTTAATTAAGTTAGATAAAATTAAATTAGAATAAGTTGGTAGCAGCAGAATACCAAAGGCTAATTTGACAGTTCACCTAAAAATAAACCTAATTTTAGCTAAACATAGTTAGGTTGGTGCCTACAAAATTAAGGCCAATATATGGGAATAGCCACTTCGGATTACTATTTAATTGTAGGAAGCATACCGGGTCATTTAGTAGATTAATACATATATGTAGACATGGATTGTCTTAACATATAAGGGTATTATATGGTAGTTATAGGCTTTAGTTCTGATAATTAAGGCTACTTTGGCATGGAGCTTCCATGAAACGATTACAAGTCACAAACCCACTACTCCTGTACAAGTAAAGTCCTTATGCTTTTTAAATTGTTTTCAGGTATGACGGTTTTAAAGCTACGAAGTGTACCTACGCAAGGTCTGCATTATTAGATCAAGACCAGACTTCCTCTAAACAAGTAAGTGTATTATTAAAGTAGATTGCAAGGTTGCCGAAGAGTAAGGAAGTGCTGTGTTTTCATCCAGAAATCGAAAGTTCTCGGCGTAATGGGACCGCGTGTCGTAACGCGGGCACAATGTGTCCGCGTCGAAGGCTTTCTCGCCACTTGCGACTTCGTTTATTTCTACTTATATATCTAAAGTGTTATTATTAGTTTTATATTAGTAATAGAATGAGTTTGTATTTTTTTAGCACATTAAACTGATGTTTGAGGTTAGATGATAATTATCTAACAGTTTGAGGAAGTATTTTTGAAGTTGTAGTTGGTTATGTTATGTTGATTTAACGGTTATCTCATTTCAGTAGCTCAATGTGCTAATATTGTAGAGCTCAAACAGTGTGTGAACATTCATACCAAGTCACCGTCTTTAATTTGCTGAGTCAGATAATTATTCATTGACAAGGACTAAGTATGGTCTTAGCGCCGCATTAGCTAATTATGTGATAGACGGATAAACTATATCCCTACTATAATAATCTAAATGCAAAAGTAACTCTGTCTGTCTGCGCAATATTGCATCATCTACAGATGATGCAATATTTTTTGTTCAGAATGTAGATAATATATCGAAGAACCTAACTCAGTAAACTTCTCCATACAAAAGTAGACTGTAAACATGTGAATTAAGGTTTATAATCAAATGGGGCGAGCGCGGCAGCCGGCTGCGTCTATATCAAAGAACCTAACTCAGTAAACTTCTCCTTAAAAAAGTAGACTGTAAATATGTGAATTAAGGTTTCTAATCAAATGGGGCGAGCGCGGCAGCCGGCTGCGTCTATATCAAAGAACCTAACTCAGTAAACTTCTCCTTAAAAAAGTAGACGTAAACATGTGAATTAAGGTTTATAATCAAATGGGGCGAGCGCGGCAGCCGGCTGCGTCTATATCAAAGAACCTAACTCAGTAAACTTCTCCATACAAAAGTAGACTGTAAACATGTGAATTAAGGTTTATAATTAAATGGAGCGAGCGCGGCAGCCGGCTGCGTCTCGCCCCAGACGGAAACGGTGTCGCGAATCCAGAGGTTTTACCTCATCTAAAAATATGCGTACCGCGCTAAAAGAAGTTTTGACTTCAATAATGGCGGACATTTCTCACAGCATCACCTGGCCTCAAAAGTAAGCAGAGCTTGTGTTATGGGTGACTAACACAAGCTCTACCACATGACTGTTATACTATTCATATACTTTTTTTTGTCAATATATACATATTATACAAAAAACACCGAGACCCGAGAAAACATGCGCAGCTCATACAAACATTTGTCCAGCGGCGGGAATCGAACCCGCGACCTTCTGCGTCTCAGCCGAACCTTGGCCCACTGCGTCATAGAGGTCGTCAAAACGTGATTATGTCAGTTTAGTCATAGTAGATGGTTATCATGATAATCCTAGGTAGGTACGTATACTTAAATTCAATGACAAACAAAGGAAGTTATGTTTGTCTGAACTAGCACTGTTTTATGCAATTACTGTGAGTAACACAATACCGCGAGCTGAGATCTGCGGAAACGATGTTAGGAATGAGCAACGTAACATGTTGGGTTACATTTATACATAACACATTTTGCGGTAACTAAGTTATAGCGATTGCTGTCTAGCTGGGCTAATGTCAAATAGATTGAGGTTTACTCAATAATAAAAATAATAATAATAACAGCGTAAAAAATAAGATCTGTATACGGTTTATATTGACTACAAAAAGGCATACGACTCGGTACCGCACGCGTGGCTAATTAAAATCCTAGAAATATATAAAATACACCCTGAAATAATATTCTTTTTAAACGAAACTATGACCAAGTGGACGACACGACTCTACACGCAAACCACCGACAGCGTAATAGAAACAACTCCTATCAAAATTCAAAGGGGTATTTTTCAAGGAGATGCTCTTAGTCCTTTGTGGTTTTGCCTTGCCCTCAACCCTCTTTCCAATAGTCTTAACTCATACGATGCAGGCTATATACTAGACATGAAACAAGGACTTGACAGACAAGCTGACAACCCGCTATGTAAACTCAATCACCTGCTTTACATGGACGATATAAAAATGTATGCAGCAACTCAGGCTGATCTGGAACATCTATTGCTGATTACCGAGCAGTTCTCTAATGATATCTCCATGCAATTTGGTATTGATAAGTGCAAAATAAACTAAATCAAAGCAGGTGAAACCTACCAACACGTTTACCAGATGCAAACTGGCGAGTCGATAGATCCTTTAGACGAAAATGAAGCATATAAATATTTAGAATATCATCAATCAAAGCAAATACATCACAAAGAAATTAAAGATAAGCTTAGTCAAAATTTTAAACATAGACTTAACTCCATTTTAAAGACACAAATACACTCAAGAAATACAACCAAAGCCATTAACTCATATGCCATCCCAGTGCTCACTTATTCCTTCGGTATTATAAATTGGACCCAACAGGAGATAAAAAACTTACAACGCGTAATAAATGTTACCATGACCAAACATAGAAAACACCACCCACGTTCAGGTATACAGAGGCAAATCTTACCAAGGTTAGAAGGAGGCAGGGGCATTGTCGACATACACAATCTACATAACCGTCAAATATCAACGCTAAGAGCTTATTTTCACGCCAACGCTGAAACATCCATCGTTCACAAAGCAATAGTCATATTAGATAAAAAACTAACACCTCTTAATTTACAAGATCAAAACAGACAGAAGAATGAAGAACAGACAGACAGACGTTAATAACTGAATGGACCCGGAAATCTCTACACGGAAGACATCGCCACGACTTGAGTCAACCCAACGTCGACAAAGAAGCGTCGAACGAGTGGCTCAGACGAGGGGAACTCTTTCCAGATACTGAAGGGTTTATGATTGCAATTCAGGACCAGGTGATCGAAACCAGGAACTATCTAAAGCACATCATGAAAGTACCCAGTCTACCAACAGACCTATGCCGCAGATGCAACGGCTCCTCGGAAACCATACAGCACATCACAGGAGCTTGCAGGGCGATAGTACAGTCCGACTATAAGTTCAGACATGATCAGGTGGCTAACATCATACACCAAAGACTAGCTGCTAAGTATGAACTCATTGATGTTTCTTTAAGACTAACGCCATACTACAAATACTCACCTGAACCTGTTTTAGAAAACGCTTCCTATAAGCTATACTTTGACAGAGCTAGTTTAACTGACAAAACAACACATTACAATAGACCAGACCTTCTACTCATCAACAAAATAGAAAAAAAAGCACTCATTATTGACATAGCTATCCCAAACACACATAACATTCAGAACACAATCGCGGAGAAATTAGCCAAATACATCGACCTTAAAGACGAAATTACAAGGATGTGGCGTTTGAACATGGTTTCAATAGTTCCAATTGTCCTGTCTTCAACAGGCGTAATACCCAAAAGATTATTCCAGTCATTTAGATTTGCCTAAATAAACATTTGCTTTATTGCAGAAAGTAGTTTTTTTAAACACCTGTAGGATTGTTAGAAATTTTTGGAAACCGACATGTCAGCAGGAACTACAGAAACAACATCAAACCAAAACACTGAGTAGCACTTGGCTTAGGCCCGTGTTTCTGAGCTGATGAAAGTCAAAATTGAATAATAATAATAATAATACCGGACATTTCACACAGCATCATCTGGCCCCAATAAGTAAATAAAAAAAAAAATAAGTAAGCAGAGCTTGTGTTATCAATATATCATTATATCAATATCATTGAGCACTTCGATTTTCGTGTTCATTGAACATTGTTCAGTTTAATTCCAATATTTCCAGCCAATTTCAGGATAAGGATAAGGATTCAGATTTCGTTAGTTTAATGCCAATTAAGGCCTTCCCTCCGGACCGCTGCCCCGATCAGACGTGTTTCATAGTTTATCCGTACTGTTTTATTTCCAAGTTTTAATTCAATTTTAAACTCTAAATTCAAGTAAAGAAATTAGGAGTGCATAAACCCGTAGCAGTTATCAAAATTGCAGCCAACGTTGTCGTTCACAGTTCGACTCCCGCACACCTGCACACATACAACGATTTTATAAATACATGTGAGTGCCTGCCTACCACCACTTTTTGCTTCACATATAACTGAGCACACTACAACACTTGTTAGAAGGACCCTACTACTGCCTATTCCTGCAAGTGAGAAAGGTGCATCCGCAATTTTCAAGCTCACGTCCTCAGGGGTCTTCCCTAACTGGACGGTTAGCGCTCCGCTACGCATCCTTCGCTATCGACCATCATAAGCTGACTCGTTGCTGTGCTGTGTGCGAATTTGTTTGTGTTGCGCTGTGTATACTTGTTGCGTACTGTGATATCGCCTTGTCTCTGCTGCTACCCTGGTACAATTTCGTTTTACTATGCCTCTGAATCGCACCCCCCCCTGCTCGCACGACCAACCCGCAGCCGCCTCCTCGCCAACTATGCCCGCACCTGTGCTCGAGCGTTCGTCATCAACGCCGGCGCCTATTGAAATGCTCAGAGTTCCCACTTTGTCGCCGCTTCAAGGTTGCTCATCGGAACCTGATTTAATGGTACACCAAAAGGTATCTACCCGTAAACGAAAGCGCTCTATCTGTGATGGCGAACATCTGCAAAGTTTCATGTCGGAGATGAAGAGTATGTTTGCTGAATTTAAAAAGGAACAAGAAAAGAGATGCGACCGCCTCTGCTCAGCCGTCGAGGACATGCGCTCGACTGTGGATTTTTTGGCTCAAAAAATTGATGTCCTCCAGGATAGAGTAGAAAAACTGGAAGTCGGACGTAAGGCTGACGTCCAATACATCCAGACTCTTGAGACCAAACTGGACATCTTCGAGCGCAATTCCAGATCCACATGCCTGGAAATCAGAAACATCCCTGTTGGAGCCTTAGAATCGAAGACAGCACTGTTGGATACTTTTATGAATACCAGCAAGGTTCTAAGTGTGCCTATTCATCATGATCAAGTAAAGGATATTTTCAGAATCAACACTAAGGACCCTAAAAACAAGACCATTATCGTGGACCTGACTAGCGCTTTAACTAAAGAAAAGGTTTTATCGATGTTTCGCAAATTTAACAAAGGTCCCTCCAAGTTAACTACTGAACACCTTCACATAAGTGGCCCGGCGATTCCGATCTTCATATCTGAGAATCTATCATCGAAGATGAAGCGCTTATTCTTCCTGGCCAGAGAGTCAGCCAAAGCAAATGACTTTAAATTCTGTTGGGTATCTCATGGCAAGATCTTTGTGCGCCGTAGAGAGAACGGCCCATTCATGCGGATCCAAAATGAAATAGATTTGCAGAAGCTGGGAGATCTCAAGTGACTAATTAACATGGTTGAATGCCATATTTTTGTGCAACATAGTTTTATATCTGTTAATTATTACATAGGTTACCCTATTTTAGTAGTTCACACATTTTTTCTGTACATTTCATTTTTTAGTTTTGTTTTCACCTATGCTAAATACTCAATACTCACTCCTCACTTCTCCACACATTACACTTCACACACTAAACACACTTACACAACAAATTCATACAAACAACCAAACATCACTCTCACACACATACCTCATCACTCTTTCATTTCGCTACAATTCCAAGTGTCTCCAAATCAACATATTATGTTAAAAAAATTATGGCAAAATTATCTCTCTTCTGCTATCTTTTTTATTGACAATAACAATGACAATGTTCCAGTCCCTGTGTTGATCATTCCATCCAATCATGGATAGTCGTAGTCAAGTAAACAACGATATCGAGCAAATCTCTGTGTCTAAATCGTTTACATGTTCTCCTGAGAATGTTGGAACACACATTGTTCAATATGGTACAGACAACGTCAAAATACTTCACGCTAATATCCGCAGCATCAACCGTAATTTTGACCATCTATTAGTTCTATTACAGAGAATGAAACTTGAAGTAGATATTATTATCCTCTCCGAATGTTGGCTCAGCAAAGCGCCTATTATACCTACCCTAACCGGTTTTAATCACTTCCAATCGGATTCTAATAACCAAAACGATGGAGTGGTCGCTTACGTAAAAAGTGACCTGAAATGCATTATTGACATGCCCAGCTTTCACGACGCGAATTGCATTATTTTAAAGATAGCTAACACTCTTGCTATTATAGCTCTTTATCGCTCGCCGTCATTTAAAAATGTAAAACCTTTCCTCTCTAGCCTAGACCTCACGCTAAAAAGCCTAAACAACTTCAAGACTGCTATTATCATTGGAGATATTAATATCAACTTACTTCCTGGAAATTCTGACCCAAACTCAGACGAGTATCTAGATCTAGTTGCTTCACATGCCCTCCTTCCTGCCCATCTCATACCTACAAGAGATAAAAGCTGCATCGACCATGTCATACTTCGTTCACCTAATCCCGCAACTACTCTTATACTCAACTCTTCCATCACCGATCATATGCCTATACTTCTCTGCTGTAAGTCAAAAGCCGAACCATCTACAAATCGTTTATCTCAACGTTATGATGTCCCTGCGATTGTTGATTGTCTGGAAAACACAGATTTTTCTCCACTCCTCCTCGCTAGATCCCGAAGCAATCTCAGATAACTTGATAAATATTATCTCCACTACTATAAAAATATATAGTCGTAACGTACTCATTCCTAGTCGACAGCGTATCATAAAGCCCTGGATCACTCCTGGCATACTGCGCTGCATTCGTCAAAGAGATAAACTGTATCGTAAGTGCAAAAAAAATCCTGATAGCGAAACTCACAAGCTTATTTACCAACGCTATCGCAAGTTTTGCAACAATCTTCTAAAAAAACTAAAACTGGAATACAATCAAGCTAAAATCCGTAATGCCAAAAATAATCCTAAGGATACTTGGAACGCTATTAAACAAATTACTAATCTTCATAAGATAAATTCAACCTCATCTCATCTATTGAAAATGTGTTCCTCCCCCTCCCTTTCAGTTGATACTGTTAATTCCTTTTTTGCAAACATAGGTAAGTCTCTCGCTTCTAAACTCATTCCCATATCTAACACTGACCCATCTACGCCTCCAAACTCTGAACTTTCCTTGCCTCAGCCACCTCTCACTCAACCCTTCTCTAGCTCTATGGCTCTTTTCAGTATTGAAAACTCAGAAATAGATTTAATCATTTCCAACCTCAAAGAAAAATGTGCGACAGGCTGGGATGGTATTACTACCTTGATAGTTAAATCTGCGAGACATATTCTTACTCCTATTTTATGCCACATATTTAACTTATCCATTGCATCTGGCATTTTTCCACGTGCATT
This sequence comes from Lampropteryx suffumata, assembly GCA_948098915.1. Taxonomy (NCBI): domain Eukaryota; kingdom Metazoa; phylum Arthropoda; class Insecta; order Lepidoptera; family Geometridae; genus Lampropteryx; species Lampropteryx suffumata. The sequence continues at coordinate 7,331,886 of OX402562.1, forward strand.
TAAAAAAGCTATTGTTCATCCAGTATTTAAAAGTGGGGACCGAGAGGCTGTTACAAACTATCGGCCTATATCAGTCCTGACTATATTTTCAAAAATTTTTGAGAAAATTATTAACTGTAGGTTAATAAATTTCTTGAATGAAAGGGACATATTATCCTCTAACCAATATGGGTTCAGAACTGGGAGGTCCACGGAGGACGCTGTCATTGAACTGACCGATGCTGTTGTCAGGAACATAGACAAAAAGCAAAAAACTATGGGTGTCTTCTTGGACCTTTCCAAGGCTTTTGATACTGTTTCTGTACCCATCTTACTGAATAAATTGGAACGCATTGGTATTAGGGGAATTGTACTTGACATTTTCCGTAGCTACCTCTCAGACCGATCACAGTGTGTGAAAATTGATGGACTCATGAGTAAGGAGGAATCTATTTCATTTGGTGTTCCCCAAGGTAGCGTTCTTGGACCTACCTTATTCCTTATCTATATTAATGATCTTTGTGACTTAAATCTTCCTAACTGTAAAATCATCACCTACGCTGATGACACAGCCCTTCTTATACACGGTCGTACCTGGCAAATTGCTCGTAACAATGCAGAATTTGCTCTTAAGGCTGTTATGTTCTGGCTGCGATCCAATCTTCTTACTCTGAACATTTCCAAAACTAAATTTATGACCTTCTCCCCAACCTCTGCTGCACAACCGCCCTCATCCTTCTGTATCCTCGCACATGTATGTCCCAATGCTACTATTTCATCTTCTTGTGACTGTCCACCTTTAGAATGCACCTCTACCTATAAGTATCTTGGGATTATGTTGGATAATACTCTTAGCTGGAAACACCATATTGACATTTCGGTGTCCCGAGTAAGAAAACTTATTTTTGTCTTCAAAACTCTACGTCCTATCATTAGTTTCGAACTTCTTAAATCTATTTATTATGCTTTAGGTCAATCTGTTCTTACTTACTGTATCCCTTCTTGGGGTGGCTGTGTCAAAACCCAAATGCTAAGACTTGAGCGAGCCCAGAGGGCAGTCCTAAAAGTTCTATTAAACAAACCGATCTGGTTTCCTACCTCAGAAATTTATTCTCGCACTCAACTTCCCACAGTCCGTCAACTTTTTGTTTTGCACACGATCATCAGAAAACATTCCCAATTAGTCTTTGACCCTACTGTTGTTTATGCCAAACGTAGATCTGATATAGTTTGCAAAACGGAAAAACGGCGCACGGCATTAGCCAGTCGCCATTTCTACTATTTAAGCACAACACTCTATAATAAGGTAAATAAGGAAATTAACATTTATCCCCTTCCCCGATATAACTGTAAACAAAAATGTCTTCAATGGCTTATGTCCCTGTCTTATGATGACACTGAAAATCTTCTTAAGATTTCGGAATGAACACGGAACACCTTTAAACGCACTCTCACTTTACACGCACACACACACCCACACACACACACATGCACACACACACATACACATACACATACACACACACACATATACACTTTACACACTACACACTCGCTACTTCAGATTCAATATTTTTTGTGAAGGGGTCTACAATCCCCCTATAGTATGCTTTAGTATGTAATTTGGGTTCTGTTTTATTATCTTCGGAGGTGGGCGTTAACATTCGCGACACAGTTACATATAACTTCTGCGTAATGTTATCGTTCTTCCCATGTTTTTGATATATTTTTGTTTTTGCTCCCAAAATAAATACATTTGATTTGATTTGATTTGAATTAATACAATAAGAGAAATTTTGTACTCTGGAAATCCTGAGTTTGATTTTGTAACCATAATTTTCGTTAGTTTTGAAGTTTTCAACTTCATGACGATATACAGCACATACTTGTATGTATGTGTTTGTAGACAGAAGCCTTGGTACTTGATTATTGCGTTAAACTTCACAACGGTAGACCTTAACGTGGCCAAAGTTAGTGCGATTGAAGATTCCATTAAATTGCACCCTGAAGAGATTACTAATAAATTATGCAGGTTTTCCTAAAATTGCAAACGTGCATCGTGCATCTTTAATTTTGATGTCGATTTTATCATTGGCCTGCATTCCAACTATTCCTATGAGGCGCACTTGAATCCTTTCAACACACTAGTTCGAAATAACTAGTGGCACGATAAGAAGAAGATTCGGCTTATTCGTCAACTCGCGGATCTGAAACTCGCGTGAATCCGCGAGTTGGCACCTTCCGATTTTAACTAATTTTTATGTCATCAACTCGCCATATAAAGTACAGTCATAACAAAAATGGATTGAAACCAGGGTAAGAACCGCCAATCTAAAGACCTTATAAAAAAATTAAATAAACATTGACATGTAGCTAGACGCATCTACTTAGATTTCGATTGAAAGGTGCGGAATGAGGCAAGGGAGACGCAGTCGATGATTCCAACTAGGTTCTGAGTTCTGAGGACGCAGTAGTTTGGATTAATGACCAACTGATCTGCTTCGTTTACATATAAGTATTAATGTTGAAATAAAATAATCCGCTTTCACAAAACTCCGTTACTTTTGTTCATGTTAAGTCAAAGTGTTGAATTTGGAAAAAAATGAATCTAGTATATTCTAAGTTTATTTGCGGAATGTGACCCAAAAAGAATAACTGGTAACTGAGGATAACAATGAGTGAACTAAACCTCATTTCGTCCTAAATCGACTACCTTCATGTTTTATTGCAAAGCACAAAACATTACCTACTAATTGGAACGGTTGTCAAAACAGTGATTCCCGGCGTAGCCTTTTTACAATCACTTGAAATATTTTTTTTTTTGGAAACTTCACTATTAATAATCTATATCTTCCGCTGATCATTGTATTCCTTCCTTAAACTTATATTAAAAACTGGTCGTTAATATTTTATGCCTATGATAAAATATTATCAAAACTACCGGTATTGTACAAGGGGTGTTAGAGTTTGTATAGAAACTTTTTAAAGCATCGTGCAATTTGCTTGATAATATTTTACATAAATATTCGTTAGTACATAGTAAAAGACCACTAAGGTACTTTGTATTACCTTATTAGAGTATGGACTATACGAACCTTTTTCCAATACCGGTTTTCTTTCGATATGAATTTTTGGAATATCGGTATTTCTGTATTTCGATATTTTTCGATATTATTGGGAAACATTTATTAAATAGGTACGCAATAAGGTACGCAATAAGGAAATAAATTATAGAAATTCAAGAAAAAAGAACACTACCTTATTTATATGTACACTTAAATTAAATAATACCTATTGGGTTTGTGAATACGTCCCAAAAGAGGACTGATTACAAGAAATTATATAAGCTACTAATGTACTAGCCCTCTTGCCACCAGCTGTGGCGGTTTTTTTTAGAATAACAAATTAAGTACTGGGCCCACATGTCCCATAGTCTCTAAACCAAGCGTCGCAAGGATTTCATATTTACCGTTTAACGGTTCAGCTCCAGCCCTAATAATTGTCCCACTGAGATGATCCAACGTAGCCGTATCCAACGTGTCAACATATTTGGCATCCCAAACGAGAGCATATCTCCTTTCTCAGGGGATCAAAATCATGCCATGGGTATTTCATTATCATCGCAGGCCAAACCTACAGCCTGAAGAATTTAGACACGTTGATGGTAAGAGCACGCTTTGGGTGCCAAACCATGATCTCTCCAGGCAAAAAAAAGCCTAGAGCAGCGGGCTATTTGTCGGCAATTTAACTAATTTTCGACGTTACTGGCACAAAAACAGCGATAGGGCTACTCGAAATATTTAGTCATAATCATAAAAGTAATAAAGGATAATAAAAGATATGTCCAGATTCTGGTTATGAGATGGCTAGAATGCAGGCTCGGCTTTTATCACTTTTATTTTGAAGCAAATAGTTAAAACTCTCAAGGAACGTCTCACAGTTTTTGCAGGTTTGCTTTCTGTGGGATGTTGTGATCAGGACATAGGGACTTCAAGCCGATACTGCCTCCGTAGCACCGTAGATCTCTGGTGAAGGAGATTTCAGAAACTTACACGAGAGTTTCTCCATGTGTACGAAGGATAAAAATCTAAACTAGTTTTTTTTTCTAAAACCGATACCACTATATATAATAAGTTGTTCCTAGGAATTGCTTTTTAGAGATAGATTTAGTATGTTAGATGAACTCTGTTCACAACAAGCTAAGTTTGGACGAACAAAGCGTTGTGATTGGCCGAGTGCCGTGCATGCTAGCGCTGGACCGGTGAGCAGCCGAACCGAATAGTTTTGTATAATTACATTTGAACCAAACTTTAAAATTAGGTTTCAGTAAAAAAATGAAACAAGTAATTTCTTTAATAGATAAATGACACTGCAATATTAATTATAAACAAATAGGTATATTAAACGCATGAAATTTAATGAAGTATGCTATTCTATTGTGCATTAGATATATTTTTATCAAATATCGAAAACCGATATGAATAAACTGGATATGTTGTATAATATATATGTTTTGTGTTTTTGGTCCGGTGTTATCGGTATCGGTTTCAATAAACCAGTATCCATGATCTGCCTCTAATAGGGTACAATGTGCTGTTAATATTCTTATGAAGGAACTTCACAAATTTGCCGAAATTCATCAGTTTGATGTAACATACACTCGGTGGGCCTATAAAAACATAATTAATGCGTCTGTGGGATTCCCAATAATAGCCGCATTCATATTTTGTAATCGGTCGTTCAAACCATTCGATTTACATGAAATAATGTTTGCAAACCGGTGTAATCGCGGAACACGGTATGTCTCTGTTACATCATCAAAACTGGCGGAGTCGCTCTGTAGGTAAAGTAAGATAACGCAATTCAGTAATAAGCTATGATTTGAATGTGTTTAAAAATTGACCGCATTTGGAGTGAATGGATTTTCTGATACATGTCCTTTTGGTACATGAGGTTTAGGTTCTAACCGAAAAGGATTTTAGAAGTTTTAAGATATTTTCATGTACAGGTAGATCTAAGCATCCCTACTTTTACTCGTATGTGGGTTGTCTGATAAGTGTGGAAACATTATTACGCGTTTCAACATTAGTGAACGGTAATCTAATTATATCAAATTTAAAATCAGTTTATTCATACTATGGTATGTAACATTACAGATAATTATATATCGAATACGTTATTTCAATTATTTCAACTGTAGGTAATCATTAAGTATTTATGTTGCATTATTAAAACTGTCTATTAGTTCACGTCAAATTGGTTTTGAACGTTACTTATTTATATTTTACTTCCTAAGCTAGGCGGAGAGCCTTGAGTACATTTCGATAGACATTAAATATAATGCCATCTAGTTGTAAATTACTAAACCATAATGTCATTGCATTCACCAAGCGTATGAGACGATGACGTGATTAGTGCTGGTGCTGGTAAAGTAGTTTTGCCATTGGACGCTAGATGCCAGCAGTTAACCATGGATCTACGTACGGTTTTCTTATCTTCCACTACTTAGTGATAGATGGCAGTGTTTACTATGGCGTATTAGAATATTAAAACATAGAAATAGATGTTTATTTGTGGTTCATCAGTCATCATCAGCACTCTGCAACGGATGAATTGATTTTGATGAATTGTTTCTATGGTTACAAGACCTATTTTATTTTTTATGTGCTCATTTTTGGACCAGTTTAATAGTAAAACTGATATTATTTAGTCGAATTTATACATTACGATAGTAATATTACTGAAAATCAAGATTAGTTAAATATAGATAGATCGCATGTTAATTATTTGGTATCTTGGTACCGGGTAGTGTAACTTAAAGCTACAATCAAATTATCGGACAAAACATCTGGATCAGACAGACAAAAGATCTGTGGTGTCGCTGGACTAACAAAAATGTATTATAGTCAAATACAAACGATTATATTATATTAGAATCCAAGTCTGAATTCTAGTGGTATATTTAAATGCTACTTCTTAAATACACTGAATAGACGTGTGATTGTTGGCGTGTATTAGATCATTTTAAACGCCATGTAATTTGATATTAAATAAAACTGCGGAAAATCTTATGAAAATCAATTCATAAGATTGCCGAGGTTTTTCCGGAGGTTTCTCGAAGGTCGGCAACGCGCATGTGATGCTCCCGGTGTTGCAGGCGTTCATAGGCTTCGGTGACCGCTTACTATCAGGCGGACCGTATGCTTGTTTGCCACCATTGTTGTATAAAAAAAAGGAACAACATTTAAACATATTTTAAAACTATCTTTTAAAAATGTTCATTATACTCAGACTTTGTTGTGTGCAAAATAAGATCATACGTTATTTGCGAAATTTTAGGTAGTCTGTCGAAACAACGTAATCACCATCATTGACCCAGTTCGCGTACGTACCATACTCATAAGTCAGCTTGTATGCGAGCTAGTGTAACTTCGTCCACCAAATACTGTTCTGCCAGACTGAGATGTGTCAGACAACTTGTTTCCAGCTTTACATTATATAATGATGAAATTAAACGTACATGAACTTTAAGTAGGTACTTATTACTTTCATTTATTAACTCAAGTGCTTAAATTACTTCTTTATACAGAACTTCCAGGATATAAGATATCTAAAACTATATTAGGTATCTTATCTTATCATAGCATACATGTACGAGTTAAGTGTCTATTTACAAAAACCTATAAAAATAACCGAATCACGAGTAACTTCAGAACATAAAACTGTTTTTGTTCATCACTAAAAACTTCAATGTTCACTCTTTTTACTCTGTCATAACACAAGCCAGTCTTCTTTGATCATGTCTGAGGCTTTTTCAGCTATCATGATCACTGGAGCGTTCGGGTTTCCACTAATTATAGAGGGCATTATGCTAGCATCAACTACTCGTAGGTTTGCCACGCCATGTACTCGCAATCTGGGGTCTACAACAGCGTCTTGATCATGCTTGGGCCCCATCTTACAGGTACCCGTCGGATGGTAAATAGTAAAAGTGAAATGCTTCAAGCAACACTCCCAGTATTCATCACTGAACAACGTATGTTGTTGGCAACCAGGAAGCGGTATATTATGCGGTCGTGACCCGTATCTTTGAAACGACGTTGTGTTTGATATTGACATGGCAATCTTAATACCTTCTACAAGCACTTTTAAATCTTCCTTGTAAGCGAAGTAGTTGGGTTCAATTGACGGCGCGTGGAATGGGTTTCGACTTTTTAGCTTTATCCAACCAGAACTTTTTGGACGTAGCAGCAGTGGTAATATTGTCCACGTTTCAGCGTTCTCTACAGGCTTGTATACAGTATTATATACCCGATCTCTGAGATTTAAAATCTTCCTTATCTGTTCGCCACCATCGGAGTTCACTGAACTTGGTGCGAAGTGAAACTGTATGTCAGGCCAGTTTCCAGAAGGGGGAGCATACTTGGTATTGACGAATGCAAGCCCTTCGACCCCTTGAGTGGTCATTGGTCCTTTCTCGTACAAAATGTAATTCATTGCTACTGAAAATGACTGAAAACGATCCTTCTTAAATGTAACTGGCTTATTTACTACGAAAGTCAAACCTCCTAAACCTATATGATCTTGCAAATTGTGCCCAACTTTTAGATTAGCGACTAAAGGGATGCCATGCTCTCGCAAATGATCTGCCGGCCCAATACCGCTCAACATCATTAGTTTTGGCGTTGCTAATGCACCTGCAGACATGATCACTTCTCTTTTAATTCGGACTTTTATTTTTTGGCCGTTTCGAACAAACTCAACACCATAGGCTTGCTTTTTAACTGGATTTACAAGTATTCTTGTCACCTGGGCTCCGAGTGCGATATGTAGGTTGTCTCTCTGTCGAACGGGTCGTAGAAAAGCCTTCGCTGTGCTGCACCGGCTACCGCGCCTCATTGTCGCTTGGGTCAACATAAAACCTGTCTGTTTCGCCCCATTTACATCTCGATTTTCATAACCAAGTTCCATTCCAGCTTTTATGAAAGCGACCGATAAAGGAGTTCGCCACGGCGCTTCTTGAACCGTCAAATATCCACCGGCAGAGTGATACGGAGTGTTGACCAAATACGGATTGCGATTATCTTCCGATTTCATAAAGTACGGTAAAACCTGATCGTACGACCATCCGTCGTTACCGAGCGCTTCCCATAGATCGTAATCGTTGCGATTGCCTCTCACGTAGACCATTGCATTCAGGACGCTGCAGCCGCCGAGTACCTTGCCTCTAGGCCAGTTGCAGCGGTCGCCGTTCATCGCTAGACAGTAGGAGCGGTTGTTCGACGGCGTAGTCTGAAACTTCCAGTCCATTTCGGAGAGTTGAGTGTAGCCGGCAAGTGCTGGAATGTCTGAGATCTCGTTCTCGTCGTGCCCGGCTTCCAGGAGAAGCACAGTCCAGTTGCCTATCTCGGATAATCGGGATGCGACCACAGCGCCGGCCGAACCGCCGCCCACTATCACAAAGTCGTATATCGGTATCACCTGAAATTACACACGTACATTGATTAAAACATGCATACTAAATTTACCCGCGGCTTTTTACGCGTAGCACCTACATAAAAAGTAAAATATGTATTTCTCCAAAATACAACCTTATAAACCAAGTTTTGTTTAAAAAGGCTATTTTTGTGAAATCGTAACCATTTAGTAACGTATTACTAGCGAACCCGGCTTCGCACAGGTGTAATAGAATTGTGTGTTTATCGTTAACCATAGTTCATGTCCTGTCTATACCCGTCGTAACTTCTAAACGAAATGTCCGATTCGAATGATTTACAGAGAAGTTTACATGTACTTAAGCAATCTTGATTATGAAACTATTTAGTTGGATTAGGATTAATATTATGATGCGAATTTCATTTCTACCCGTGTATTTGTACTAATTTGACTTGACTAATATTAACAAAAAGCGGTTAAAATTCTAACTATAACTATAATAGTTAGATTTATAGCCTCACTGACTTTTTGTGTGTGTAATGATGAGTACTATAAACATGTAGTACCTACTTACACGCCAAATACTAACTATTATAAGGACTTTTTGATACCTTAAGTTACATTTTTGCTATTTTCGTATGGTTCTCTAATTTTAAAATACAGTCTATTCGTATGTTTCTCGCTGATAATATAACTTTCTATAAGTAAAATAAATTTTATTTTTTATAAGTTGTTTTTGATTATATCCATTACAAATATACAAAAATCTAATATTTTCTCTTTATAATATTAGTTTAGATTTAAATTATACGTACAGTATTGATTTCCGATATATACGACTCTGGGTCGTATTGCTGGTATCTGAAGTACGTGATCCCGAGTGCCAGGAGTGGTATCAGCCCCAACACGGTGATGGGCGATGGTGCTAAGCTCACCAGCGCTCCTGCCGCCTCCATGCTTATAACAACTCATCTAACGCTACACTAATATGTACAACTTATTCTACTAGTCTTATTCCTCTTATATCCAGTTGTCTGTTTTCTTCTTCTGTTCGTCTTCTGATAGTATTTTTGGCGTATAATTTCTGATGCCCGTCGTTTTGGGTACAGAGCCAGTTTTGAGATTAGTTTTCTCCGCTTCACACAGATAACCCTTTAATCTTTCGTTTCTAAGTTCCTCCTTTTTTATATCAAATAGTTGAAGCTTGTAGCGTTTTTCTTTTGGAATTTTTACTGGTTTGTAAAGTTCTTTATTTTTTTCTTTATAGTTATCGTTTTTGTATAGAGAAGTGCAAAAGTAATCACTTTTTGTCGATCTGCATTCGCACACGCTAGATCCGCTCCTGTATCCACTGCTCTCTGTAGAACTGTTATCGCTTTTAAAGCTTTCTGCGCTTCTTCTGGCCCTGTGTCGTTTGTAATCTTTGTCTTCGTAATCACTTGATCTGTAGCCAAGTTGCGAGGTCTGGAAAGGTTCTTCGTCGTACTTCTCCTTGTATCTTCTCACTTGACCGACACTAGCGTGTGAATAGGATTGCTCTTGACCCATTGTGGGACGCGCGACAGCGCTCGCGTTCTATTCTGTAACAATTAAAAATATTAATTAGGAATTAATAAAATAATTATAGTTAAAATACAATTATTCAAGATTAAGTAGTGGCACTTAGTACATTTCATACGTTTTGTTTGTCGTGTAGGAATGAATATGAGTTTAAAAGTAGCCAAAACAGTGTCAGTTAATCAAGCTACAGGTCTGCGATAGTTGACTTGTAGGCGAGTTTGTAGACTTGTAGGAGCGAAATCACAGAGTTTCATATCCGAACTCATCATTCGCTGTTCAATCGAGTCAGTTATGACCTTTCTGATGGTAAAGAAACCAAATAAACTGAGCTGTGGCAGCAAAACGCAACGATAGCGCGATCTAGAAATTGTACACATTTAACAGCGACATCTAATTCAATAGTTAGTAAACAGATGCCTTTGATCGGACATTAACCTTGATACTAAAATAAGTAAGTATAAATATACAATAACGACCTCTGTGGCGCAGTTGGCTAAGACCCGGCTGAGACGCAGAAGGTTGCGGGTTAGATTCCCGCCGCAGGACAAATGTTTGTACGATCTGCAAGTATTTGTCTCGGGTCTGGGTGTTTCTGTGTATAAGTTGTATGTATTTACAAAAAAAAAGTATATAAGTAGTATATCAGTCATGTGGTACCCATAACACAAGCTCTGCTTACTTTGGGGCCAGATGATGTTGTGTGAAATGTCCGGGATTATTTATTTATATTAAATGTAATTTGAATATATATGATTAAATTTGCATGATTTACTTCCGAAACTACCTACATGTTTAAAATAAACTTGAACATTCACAATAATAATATATGTCTTGGCGGGCCATAATTTAAACATAATGATTTCAGTTTAGTTTTAGTGATGGTTCATATTTGTATGAGTTCATGTAGTTCATATTTTCGTTAGAATATTATGTTGGCTCGAAAATAATAATAATAATAATAATCCCGGACATTCACACAGCATCATCTGGCCCCAAAGTAAGCAGAGCTTGTGTTATGGGTTCCACATCGTGACTGGTATACTACTTATATACTTTTTTGTAAATACATACATATTATATATAGAAACACCTAGACCCGAGACAAATACTTGCAGATCATACAAACATTTGTCCCGCGGCGGGAATCGAACCAGCAACCTTCTGCGTCTTAGCCGGACCTTAGCCCACTGTAACACAGAGGTCTTCAATGTTAGATCTCTATCGTATAATTATTAATCACGTAAGCTTTTATAACAGTGTTTATAGTAGAGAATTTGTACGAGAGAGACTTTTTATTATTTTAACCGTTTCTGGAAACTTTCTCTTGTAATTTGCTTACACCATCTTAGAAGAATAGACCTCCTATGTTTTTACTGTTACCTCAGAACACAATTTGTGGTTTTAAGCAATGTTAATTTGTACGATAGAACTCAAGCAAAATCGTGCTCTATTCTGTACAATAAGATCCACAAGCTGTGCTTAGTTTGTGGTCCACAACCCAAACTAAGCACAGCTTGTATTATAGTGTCAGATGACCAATAAAACACATATATATTTTACTAGCGAACCGCCCCGGCTTCGCACGGTTGCAATACTGATACTAAATATACTACAGAATGTCTAATGTGATTTGATACCTCTAAAATTATCAGTGTTTCTCTACTATATTATGCATGTATTATACATATAAACCTTCCTCTTGAATTACTATATCAATTAAAGAAAACCGCATCAAAATCTAAGCAAACATAGGGACATACAGACAGCGGGAAGCGACTTTGTTTTATACTATGTAGTGATAATACATACTATGTTATGTATGTGTGATGTGCATACTATGTTCATCACACATATGTTTATCCTGGGAGGAAATCGAACCCCCTAGCTACAGCGCAGGAGGCAGAGCTATTAAAAAGTGTGATGACAGGAAAGACAATATAAACAGGTAATTCATCTATATAATAAACTAAAAAGCGCCTCAGACTCTTTGTTGTTACCTTTTTACGAACGTGATACATAATTAACGTGACCATACGTCCCGTTTTGAACGGGACCATCCCTTTTTTCGATTATTTGTCCCGGTGTCCCCAAACAAACCTGCGGGACGTACAATTGTCCCGTTTTCCGAAGCCGCGCAAAAATTATGGATCTACGACGCTTCAAACCACGGTAATAAAAAAATATATCCTATAGTAGTGCGCTTTTTTCAACCTTACGAAGGTGTGCAAGTTAAAATTTTAGACCTCTCAAGACCAACCAGGAGAAACTTCTGATATTATTGTCAATTATTTGGTCCAAGTGTTGACAGATAATAATTTGACAGCAAAAGTCGTGGCATTTTTTGGGGACAATGCCAACGTCAATTTCGGGGGCGCTGCTAGGCGTGGAATTAATAATGTGTTAGTGAAATTACAGTCATCTCTGCAAAAACCCTTGATAGGAATTGGATGTGGAGCCCATATAATTCACAATGCTGTAAAATCTGCTGCGGATGGCTTACCTTTGGATTACGAAAGCATTATTGTAAAGATATATTCATTTTTTTACATATACACGGTTCGAGTTGAAGCTCTAAAGGAGTTTTGCGCCGAAACTGAAACAGAATATCGCCAAATGCTCGGCTATAGCAAAACCAGGTGGCTTGCGCTTATGCCTGCCTTGGAAAGAGTCTTAAAAATGTATCAGCCATTAAAGAACTACTTTTTGAGCATTTAAAAATGTCCCCGATTATTAAAAAACTTTTTTGAAGATCCCACATCAGAATTGTGGCTTTATTTTTTACACGCTCAGTCAGCAAGTTTTCACCAAGCTGTATTGAAGGTTGAAGATGAAGGTCAGACTTTATCGGCAATTGAGGCTGCAAAAGAAATCAATCAACTAAAAGACAATTTGGCTCAGAAACAGATCAATCAGTTTCTTCCATTTACGGTTCGTAGTTTTATGGCGAAATTGATAATTGCACTGATGTTAATGACGAGTTTGTGATAAGTACGGCTACAGACGGCTACAGAATTTTATAAAACAAGCCGTGAATATCTGGAGCAGTGGACTTGCTTTCTAACCAAAGAAATGGAGATTTTTTATTGGGCAGATTTAAAAAAAGTACCCGCATGGGCAGACGTTCAAAAAGCATTGGATGATTTGATTGAAAGGGGATATATTGATTGCAATAATGATACAGAAGTATTTGACGAATTTTCATTAATTTCTAACTACATCACGCCGCAAAAAATAACCGAATGGAATAATCTAAATGTTTCCATAGAAACTCGTTGGGTGGAAATATTCAAACACTTTCGCACCAACAATCTTCAACATGAAAACTTTTGTATTTTAATTGAATATATTTTATGTCTGCCTGCTACAAACGCTCCAGTTGAGAGAGTATTTTCTTTAATGAACAAATTGTGGACTGCTGAAAAAACCCAGTTACAGATTCCAGTTCTGAAGGCGATGCTGATAACTAAGGTGAACATAAACAAAACGTGCCAAGAATTTTATTCTTATTTAAAATCATCACCAGGCGTATTAAAACAAATTTGTTCCTCTGACAAATTTAAGTAAACATTATTATGTTGCAGAATATTTATAGTTTGCAATAATATCTTTTAACTTTTTCTGATTAAAGAACATAAAATGTGTTTTTTGTTTTCATTGATAACCTGCTTAACGTAAATAAACCAATGTCCCGTTCTGAGTAAAAAAATAAATGGTCACGTTATACATAATGTACCTGGGTATAAAACGTAGTACAGTTTGTAATACATACCTAACGTAATAGATAAAAAATATATTATTATTGTAATATACTATCGTCAAATTCTTCACTTGACCACCGTGAATATGCTAGCAGTGCCTGTGCAGTGACTACCTGTTACCTCTGCATTGCTCGCTTTTGAACACATGTGTTCAAAAGCGTAGCTGAATATTTTTGGGGTCTGTCGTAATTATTTTTTACTTGTTATTATTTAAAAACGATTTTTCTTATCATTACATAGTATAAAACAAAGTCGCCTCCCGCTGTCTGTCTGTCCCGATGTATGCTTAGATCTGTAAAACTACGCAACGGATATTGATGCGGTTTTTTTAATAGATAGAGTGATTCAAGAGGAAGGTTTATATGTATAATACATGCATAATATAGTAGAGAAATTGTTATAATTTTAGAGGTTTCTAATGGGATGTTGTAAATAAACAAATTTGTAGTTTATTTAGTATCAGCATTGCACCCGTGCGAAGCCGGGGCGGGTCGCTAGTAATCTAATAAAACAAACACTTTTGGTACTTATTATCATGTGGTCGGTAGTTAGAAGATTTAACGATTTCGTTTACGTTAAAATACATTATTTGGAGAAATAATAAATAAGTGATGTTGTGGTGGTGTAGTAGCACCAAAGGGTGCTACTACACCACCACAATGTGTACTTTCGATCATTAGGTTGTGGGTTGGAAACAGGTCGCGGATTTATCTTTCGAAAAATTTTTGGTGTGCATCATTACTAGATTTACATCTAGTAGTATACATAATTACTAAGTAGCTGAAAGCGGATCTATAACAGAATCGCAACTGCATCGCTTCAAATTAACTTGCTTTTTGCAGAGAACTGAGCCCAGAAATGAGTCCCACAACTGGTCAATATGTGCTTGTTTTGTTCTCTCAGATATTGAATCCAGTTGAACAGGTCATTAATTAAACAAAAATACTTTAAAAATATATATATATATATGTGACGCTCATTGATTTAAGAAATGGTCAAAAAATATGGCGGAGTTTTCTTATTTTGTAAAAATAAGAAAACTCACAAACGAAAAAAGCAGTTGTATTTTTGAACTATCTAAAGGCTGTGATAAATAATAACTATCTAAAACGTAATTAACAAACACTGTCTGTCATGTTATGTGAATAACATGATTGAGAGAACTGTGGGTACCTATAAACATAATTTCACGTGTTTAAATTAAAGCTAGAAAGTAGAATTATTTTAAAAAGAAATTGGTGGTACTTATAGCGCTCACCTCACACATAAGACGGTATGTTTAGAATGGAAGTTGTGTTGTGCTGAGTATGTGAGTATTGTTCTCTCTCGATTTGAGACAAAAAAACAATTGAGACGATTTAGACAATAATCCAATCACTTACTTCGTAATGTACGATAGTTTATCTTTGAAGTTCAATGTAAGTAACGTCTCTAACAAGCGTGGTAAACTGTCATGCACCGTTGTTATTGTTGTTCTTGAACCATAGCGAACTACAGAGAATTTCAAACCTTATCTGTTAGAAAATAAAGACTGCTGCTACAACTTATTCAAAGAGCACGCCGAGAACCGAATTCTTTTGTAACCTTAAAGTGTTTATGTATGCTCATCTTCAGTCTGTAGTTATTCGTAATATCCTTGGAACAAATATTTGCTTTTCTTACGCTCGCTTTGCTTTTGAAGGGTTCTGAATGCGATGCGATAAATTTTTTGATTGTGCAAATGTTTTGAAAATACATATTTACATTTTCAAATGTGTTTAAAAAATGAGTTAATAAAACAAGCTTAAAACAGAAAATGTACTTGACAAATTCACAAATTCTTATAATTTCTTCAAAAGGAAATCATACCTTAGCATTCGTTTTAAATTTTAAATTTTGCTAAGAAGTTATTATGTATATGTTAAGCTATTAAACTTATTTGTATAGTTATGAGTCAGTCTGGATTCGCTTATTTATGCGGTTCAGCAATCCATGCCCCGTTATATCGAAGTGTTTCCGTCTCACGAGATCTCACTGTTTGCAGTCGACCATTAAGACGGTGCCCACATCAAATTAACTGTATGGAAAAAATTGTCTCATTTTTTACCGCTATTTAGTGGATATCTGCTCGTTAATTGAAGGAATAATAGTAATAAATGAAATATAGTATGTACTTTAAATATATTTCCTCCTACTTGTTTCAAATTGTTTTTAAAGTAACTTCTTACTTCAAAAACAATGTCTAAAATATTAAATCATCACCTTCTCATAAAGTGGACGTCGTTTTAACTTTCAGCTTACATTAATAGGCGGAAATTAAGCTGATTAAAACATTATCGTTTAAGCATTTTTAGAATTTCTTATTTTAATGTTTTCCTAAAAAACGCGATTTGAGCGCCGTGAATTCGCGTCAAATCAACAGATCACGGAGTCGCCTTAAACAACATTATGGTAGTAAGCGGTACTTACGATTTCGGTATTTAAAATACTTAAAAAAACATACATGTGACAATTTATTGAATTATTTAAAATTATTACTTAAAAGTTTTTAGCGAAACTTCTATGAAATATTTTCCGGTGTGTTGTGTGAATATTGTTTAGGCGCAATCAAATGCAGTTCCGTTAGTTACTACCTTCTCGATCTCTGGTTATTCCGCGTCAGGAACAAAAGGCAACTGTCAGACCGGTCTTAGTTTCCTATAGACCTGTTCGAAAAGCTCTACTGGAATGTCGTCTTTGTAAAACTTTATGATTCTAACCTAGTACTTATGTGGTTTGACTATGGTATTTTAATCTAGTTCTGTTAGTCTTGCTCAAAACTGGCCAATTTAATTATTTAATAGGTGATCATGATCATCATTCTTTCCTTATTTACGTTAATTATTAGAAACACAATTTCAGATTACCTGTTATTACAAATTAACTTTATAAACTCTCTAAAAATTATTGAATGTCTGGTCAGTGTTAGGTAGTATTAGGAAACGGTTGAAGAATCTAGTAGACATTTGCTCAACTAAAACCTGTTGAAGTGTAATTCAATATTGACTAGCAGGTTTTGTTTGTTTATTTAATTAGTTCAGTTTGCTGCCAAGCATTTCAAGGATTTGATTTGAAATTTCGAATAAACGTTATTATTCAAATTATTATTACACAAAACGTCAGTTATGAAATAAACTTAAAGATAAAGAGAGAGGTAACAGTTTAAAATAAGTACAACGAGTATTCAAAGTGATGGTTAATAAAACCTCTATACTAGTAATTTTAACCTGTTTTCGATATAATTATTTTATTTTAAATTGACCAATATGCAAATGGACACAAACTTGTACGAGATTTTACACAAACATACATTTTTAAACATACTCAGGCAAGAAGGAGCATAATACAAACTTGACATAATACAACGTGACTGTGATACCATCTAGGACTTTCCCAAATAGCTTTTATAAGTGAAAAACTCACTGAGACAACCGAAATGCTTGTGACTTGTGTTTAGGTCAACATCGAAAAGGTCACAAACACAAAGTAGATGTGAAAACATTTAGACTTTGATTTCATCACATCTAAGTTCTGAAGTAAATGTGTCATTGCTCATTATAGGCTGTCTTTCATTCTTATCATGTACCACAATAAACGTGATTTCGAAGTTGTGGTCTGTTCCCACCCGGTAGCGCTTTGCCACGTGAAATGAATCCACAATATTACGGCAAGTGCTATTATTATTCGCTCATTGTACCGACGAGTATGCCATCTATGCCTATTTCTTGATCAATGCTTTTAGCAAGACAATACGCTATGTACATTATACTCATAGCTGATTCGTTAGTGCACCTTTACTTTGTGGTTACATCGTCTGACCATTAGTCTTTATGGTACAAAGTACTTTCTTGGAACCACTTTCGAACATTAATGTTTAGTATTTATTGCCTATTCTTTCTTTGTCTTCATCGTCGCCACAAAGATTAGCGATCTTAAAATTATAGTGTGTTAAAAAGGGAAATAATAAAACTGTGTCAGTATAACGTATTCTGATTTTAATTTGGTCAGACATAACCTGAATAACAAAACTGATATGTTTATTCATGGCAATTGATGGTCATTGGCGGCCTCCAAATTATGTAAATTTTTGAACTCAAAATGTCTTGTTCAATAATTTTTGTATATAACAAAGTATTTTCTAGAAAGGTGAAAGATATACAAATCACTTTTGGTGGTTGCTTTGAACGCTTTTTGAGCGACACTGTGTTAAAATTATTTTGCTTTTATTATATAACATGCTGGCTGCCTGCACCCAACGAACATGAGGCAAGTCACATGCCTCTAGAATTGTAAACCCGTTTATTAATTCCACAGTGATGCAGTTGCAAACTTTATTTGGTACGACAGCAGCGACCAAGTGGGCCACCAACATCATTACCAAGAGCCTACGTGCACCGCGAACCGTCTCTACCAACTGTGACATCACCATTATCAAAACCAATTTTATCATCAAGGTCGTAAGGTGCATTATTAAATGTCGTAACGCAATCTGGTTTGAGAACTATCACTGGTTTTATTGACTCTTGTCCACCTACAACAGGGAAAGCTAAAGATTGCTCGTATGTTTGTTTAGTTGGTTCTTTAGTTAGTATACCTAGTTAGTGGCCACTGAGCATGCGCACAGTGGCGTAACAACACCAAATTATGGATGACACTCTCATTTTCTATTGACACATTCAATTCAGAGTCCGCGGTAAAGACTTGCAGCACGTTACATAATAAGATATCAATATTTATATGAGCGAATAATATTTTGTTTAGTGTCGTTATGTAATTCGGCTTGATAGTGCTCGCCCATATTCAAAACAAAGAAGTTACTCAATCGTTTTAAAATTAATGTATAAATGTAATGTAATGTAATGATAAATAAATAAATAATGCCGGACATTTCACACAGCATCAAAGTAAACAGAGCTGGGCAATCAAGGATCATTGCCATTAATAAAGTTCTCCTAAACCTCCTTCTGTGCTTTTCTAAAAGTATTTATTATCTATCTACATGGCAACAATAATAATTAAGTAAATTCAGTTTTATTATGCAGATACAGGAAATAAACGTTTTATATGGTTCCAGTCATGCAAATGCTACATGGAGAACTACGCATGAATGATTTGTAGGAAGACGGAGTGTAGATTAAGTAACTGTAAAACGTTAGCCTTCATACCGTGCGTGATACAAATTCCAAACTTCGTCGGCTTTCGTTCAAGTATATTGTCGGTAATCTATAAAACGACAAGCTTGGAGTCAAAGTCAAAAGTCATCTAAAATTCACAGCATGCTCAAAATTATCTTTTGTAACATGGTTTCTTTAGGCTTAATCTCATAATCCACTTATTATGCTGTTCTTTTGAATGCCGTTACTGTATTTACATAGACGATAGAGATAATGCTGATAAATTACTTTCCCAAATATTTCTGTGTCATAAAACTGTGATCAACGGTCTTCGTGGTAAAGGATATTTTTTTTTTTAATAGTTGACCGTTCAGTGGACTAATTTTGTAACCCAATTAAAAGAAAGTAGCACTCATGTATTATTTTTGTGTAACTAAATATTATTCCAAATAGGTAGTCATTTGATTTCTTATGTTTTGTTGGAATAGTTGAGTTTGAGTACCTCTCTGAGAGACGAGATCTATATGAATGAACATCTAGATCAGATTCACTGTATACCTGTGCTATACCTACGGGGTTCCACAAGGTCATGTAATCTCTCGCGAAAAGAACCTCTACCTTTTTGCAACACTCATTATCTTGACGGGTCAGCTTGCCATCGGTGTCAGTGGGTGCGCGTGCGACGATCGCCTCGATGCTCGGTGACATTTTAACAACGGTATTTTATTATGCTAGTTGGTTCGCCTCACATTTTGCAATTTGCTTATAAAGTTGACCCTCCTATAATAAGCGGCTATGAGGTTATTGTGAAAACGTATAAAGAACCGTTTGCTTAAACTAGTTATTTTCGTTTCGAAATTTACTTGTTGAAATAAAAATATCGCAATTTGATCATTAACTACAGAACATTAAGGAGACTTGCTCATAGAAAGGATTTAAAAATAAAACAACAACGATAATAATAATGGAAAGGACGCGGGTGTTGGAATCCTGTCTGACTAGTCAGAAGAACGATAAACATAAAGAAGTCAGAAAGTGTTATTAGATCCTTATTTCACTGTAGCCTTAACATCTAAAAGTGCGTTTCTTCATGTTACAAGTATTTTGTCAATCGTATTAGCCAATTTTAAGTGATATTGCATAACAATGTACATGAATTTTGTGTGTCGATGAAGAATCATTTTGCGTGTTGTATCTATTATAAATTTAAGCTTCACGCTTGCTTTACCTAGTATATCAACTACTAGATTATGAGAATTGAATAATAGTTAATTAGGTAGGATTATATCATAACCAACTTTGTAACCAATTATGACGAATCTCCTATTGGCTCTATATTCTTAAGGCACTAATTCAGTGGTGGGTTTTCATCATCAGGAAGTCATCTTGTTTGGTTATGCATTCAGTTATTAACATTGTTGCACTAATTTATGTTTATTTATGACTATTCTTGGTTCTTATAGCTGGAACATAGCATATTAATATAGGTTTTACATGTTGGCATCGCTTGGTCAACCGAGTCACTTGGGACTTAGTTTGCATTATTTAAAATACACATAACAGAGTATGTAAGTATATGGATTAGCTTATGACAGATTACTGAATTCGACTAAGGGATATCTTGCATAACGAAGTAGTATTTTGAAAGTTTACCATCATTATTATAATGCAGTTTTTAAAACTGGTATCTAGTGCTTATATATTTGACTAATGTTATATCATTGCCAATCGAACCTTGCTTAGCTTTCTATTATCAAATTAATTCTGGACACGGGGTTTGCCTTCTATGTAGAATAATTAATTGCCAATAAACAGTCTGACTTACTTTCAGAATTATACACATTTTCAATTGAATCTAGGCTTAGAGTTCTCTAAAATGTTCAGAAATCACACAAGTGTTTAGCGATTACAATCTACCCAGACTTGCTTAAGCAAGTCTTTATCTTGTTCCTAATTATATGTTATGTGAAATATTAGAATGTAATGATTACCTTGGCCCCATTTTGAAGTCCATAAATTGCAGCATTCAAAATATTTAATATCTTCACCACCTGCACTCACTTTTACTGATATCCACTATCAAATGAAACAGGAGCACTGGACTATTAGTCTCTTCTTTTTTGTTATTTTATTTTGCTGGCGAAAATAGAAATGTGTATAATTCGGTAGGTAGGAATGGTCAATGTTGGATCGATAGAAAGTTCCGGCGTGAGAGTCTGATTGGACGCGTCCGTTGACGTGGTTTGGCTCACGGCGAGTGGCGATTCCACATCTCTAGCGGTGTCTGGAGTTGCTTCATTACCGATTCAATTATTTTTGGGTCGTGTTTAATTTTTTTTAACCATTTTATTTATTGTTATGAGTCTTCGTTGTTTTTAAAAGATCTCTATGAATGTTGCAATGCAGTTTAAGAGCTAATCTAGTTTAGGAGATCGTTTAGATGGATAAAATTATGTTATTAAAATTAATTTTTAATTCTTCATCCCTTACTAAGCTAC
The DNA here is from genome assembly GCA_948098915.1 of Lampropteryx suffumata. Classification (NCBI taxonomy): domain Eukaryota; kingdom Metazoa; phylum Arthropoda; class Insecta; order Lepidoptera; family Geometridae; genus Lampropteryx; species Lampropteryx suffumata. The sequence goes on from OX402562.1 coordinate 7,353,249, forward strand.
AACCCGATCGATAACTTGCTTGCTCTGAGATATTTCATGTTAACATTAATGGTATGTTTTGAACTATACAAATCCCTGCATCTATCGACCCATTAATAAAGTTCATCTGTGTTTTGTTTTACTCTATATTACTTTCATTTTTAGGCTTTCGTATCTTAAAAATAGGATCATTATAGGATCATTTCTTTGTTTGTTTGTCTTCCTGTCTCTATGTCAATACTCTTTTCCTAGGTCATAGTATCAAACTGAAATGATTTTAGCTCTGCGGTCAGCTTTGTAGAAAAACTTTTTAAGTAATTTATGCCGCATATTTTGAACTAGCCAGTAAATTAAAACCTATGGGTAATTATCTATGACCTAAAATCTCTTGAACGCATAAAATATGTGTTTTGTAATTGTTTTTGAATTATTTGTGGAAGACCAGGGAAGGTTTAAAAGGTGAGAAAATATTAAAAATATGCTTGCTTTTTTATTTATTGATTCTGAGGCTGTACGAAGTTTGCCGGGTCAGCTAGTAATTGGTATAATGGGTTAGAAGAGTAGTACAATAATATAGTATGTTTGAGAAAACCGATAAACAAAACAAATACATCCCTACTAATATTATAACTGCGAAAGTAACTTTGTCTGTCTGTCTGTCTCGCTTTCACGCCACAACTACTGAACCGATTTAATTTAAATTTGGTACACAGATAGTCTAAAGCCTGAGAAAGGACATAGGCTACTTTTTAAAATTGGAAAAAAGTGTTTTAAAGGGTTGAAAGGGGGGATGAAAGGTTGTATGAAAGTATTGTCTTTATCAGAATTAGAAGCATAACATTTTAGGCTGTTGATCCTTACTAATATATATTAATGTATTTTATAAATCTTTACTAATATTATAAATGTGAAAGTTACTCTGCCTGTTTGTTACGTTTTCACGCCTAAACCGCTGAACCGATTTTGATGAATTTTGGTATAGAGATAGATGGATCCTGGAGCGGGACATAGACTACTTTTTATGAAAGTACCACGTGTGCGAAGCCGCGGGCAGCATCTAATTAATAATACAATACGTTTATCAATAATAATATAGTGTTCCAAACACTTACGCATTTTTTATTCTTTTAAAATAATTAAATGTTGTCGCCCCATATTTTCATGCATTCGGAAACTCAGTTGAACTGGATCCTATAACTGGATCGTATATGCTCACTCACATCCATATCGGAAGAGAAATACGCAACTAGTATTGGCCATCTGTAAATTAGGTGCACGGGAAAATCGCCTCGTACTTCATAGACATCATGGCTTCGAATGCATTTTTGTAAAAGAGACCTAGGAGTTCACAAAGTAGAGGTAATACAACTTGGGATCTACAAATTGGGATTAGAATCAGTAAGTAAAATATACCTATATTGTAGTTTAACTTTCCTTGTTATTTAGTAGGTACTTCAGTATCCTACTTTCTACTAATATTATAAATGCGAAAGTTTGTATGTATGATTGTTACTCCTTCACGCAAAACTACTGTATGGATTTTAATGAAACTTTACAATAATATAGCTTATACATCAGAATAACACATAGGCTATAATTTATGAAGATATTGTGTGAATTGTCCAAAATATAACGATATGTGTCAAGTAAGTAGGAATAAAATCTGGCACCTGCGAGCTATTCTGGCGTGCGCTAAAAAACCGTTAGTATTACACAAAGTACTAATCCTGCGCAGACGAAGTCGCGGGCACCAGCTAGTATACTATACATAATTATATCGTCTTGCTTTTTTATCCATAATCACTTGTCTATATAAAACGCTTGATCATTTCGGTCTGTCTTTGTCATTAAAATGTCAATGAATAACGATGGCAACAGATTTTGAAGCTATTTGAGGCAGGGATAAACGTGGACACTTTTGTGTGTTGTGTCAGATACAAGCTGCCGATGAATATTTGATTTCTATAGAACCAGTATGAAATCATGCTCTCCTTGCGCATACGTGTGTCCAGTTGCTCCCACTTAACACATACTCATTGACGATCTAAAAGTGTTCGGTGCCGACACCGATCGATCGATCGATCGTCTTCCACTGACAACTTTTAATTTCCAGTTACCGATAACTGGAAATTAAAAGTTGTCAGTTGAAGACACAAGTAACATTAACAAATTTCCTTTCAATTGTACTGAGCTGCGCAAAGGAAATGTATTGTAATTGTACAAGCAACGAATTGTACCAGTTGCCAGTAGTAGCAACGGGCGACTGTGTCCGATGACCGCCACAGGACACAGCAACCACGGTTCCCTGTGATGGTTTGCCGTGTCGGCAACAAAATGTGTCTACGTTTGCGCAGCGTCTTAGCTATGAGGCATGCTACAAAATTATAAAATACGTAAGACTAAGTATGTTTCATAAAAATTTATAGGACCCCCAAAAATACATCGTTTTTTATCCTATTCTTTGAGACGATTCGAATGAGCCCAAACCTCCTGCAGAGTTGAGTATTCAGGTGATGCTGCAGTATCAGGTCAAGGTAATTTTTTTTTACGCTGTTTAGTACACTATCATTTTTCGAAATTCTGGAAAGGCTGACATATTATGTCCAGCTATATTGAATTAAAAAACAAACTACTGAACCGAATTTGATGAAATGTCTATGTGATTAATCGGGAAGTACGATTTTTTCGAATCAGTTCATAAATGACGGAGATATTAGGTAACAAACAAAAAAAAACAAATATAATAAAACGGAATTGAGACCCTCCTCCTTTTTTGAATTCGATTAAAAATTAGCTATAATGGTACTGAAGTGTTTTGAGGACATGCATATCAACCAATCCGTATAGATTCATCACTTTCGCACGTGACTGTGTCACTGGCTATAGGACAATCAGAAGATCAGTGGTTAGTAAACGTAGTTTTTTTATGTGCATAGAAAATAGTAACATCTGTCTAGCGCCACCTGGCGGCTAATAGCAACACCTTTACAAAAAAGAGCCAGCTTTGAGAAACCTGATAAGCATATTAACTGCCATCGTGGTAAGGTAGATGGCGCTCCAACGGAAAAAAACCTGCGTGTAGTTTAGTACTATTCCCGATAGGTGGAATAGGAGTATAATTACCTACAGGGTCGTCCTTAGAAGTCGTCGCCCTTGTTCATGTAAAATATAAGTAGAGAAGTTTTTTTAAATTTAATAACTTAGTTAATACGTATGCCTAGTTTTAAAAAATAACTTATCAGCAAATTTTGTATTCATACTATAGTAAATATTAATTGGTATATATATACTTTCTAAGTTCTAATAAGTTATATATTTTACGCGTTCAATTTACAATACAAAAGACATAAACGCGCTCCATCACACATTCACTTTATGTAATTTTATACAATTTAGTATGCCACAATTACAATAGTGAAATAATCAGTCTTGATGAATAATTAGTCTGATGATGAATTATGAATGATTGTATTCTTATAAATCACTCATTCACCTATATATCAATACTAGCTGCTGCCCGCGGCTTCGCACGCGTGGTATCTACATAAAAAGTAGCCTATGTCCTTCTTCAAGGTCCCATCTATCTCTAAACCAAAATTCATCAAAATCGGCTCTGGGGCTTATGCGTGAAAACGTAACAAACAGACAGACAGAGTTACTTTCACATTTATAGATATATAGATATATACCAACTATATATGGTCTTACTTATAAACTCCTCTTACCGTGAAAACGGCTTAATAGACCAGGGTCAATAATTTTCGAAACCAAAAAAATAATAGTAGGATGAAACCCATTGGAAAAAGAGGAGAATACTATAAAAATGGAAGGAAAAATAAATTACGGGCGATCTGAGTTTTTTTACATAACCTCAAAATTTATGTGAAAAATTTAAAAAACCAAGTTTTTGGGTTTTTATTTGTATCTTTTACAAAAAATATTTTTTTTTTTCACGAAATTTGGTGAGTTACGTTTTTATGTCCCAAATACACTGTAATTTATTTGATTTGAAATGATTATTATTTCACCTTATTTTGACTTAATATCGAAAAAGCACCCTAATTTTCAATCGAAAATTCACCCGTCAAAATATCACCTTTTTTAAAAAAGTTGGTGTGCTTTCTGTTCGTTGAAATCTCTTCTTTCCGATGGTGTAAAAATATATATAAAATATATAATATATGCAAAAAATCGAACAGTTCATTCATCGCCAGTTTCATTCATTACTTTATATTAATCGATTGTCTTACTCGTATTAAATTGTTAATTGATTTGACTTCAAAAGCGATGATGATGCTTTGAAGGACGTTAATTTATAATTATTTGTGATTTCAGTTTTAGTTGCTTCCTTAATTCTTTAATAATTAAGAATCAATTTATGAAATTTATTTCAAATTATTTGAGTACTATTTAAATTATCGGAAATAATTAAGGTAATTTTAAGTCGAATATTTTTTATTAGGGTTTTTGCCATATGACTTTTTTCCATAGGACTTGTAGTTTTGCCGGAAATCGAGATAAACAGTTTTTTACCCTTAAAACCTCATCCCTCAACCCTTCCCGACCTCAGATCGCCCGTAATTTATTTTTCCTTCCATTTTTATAATATTCTCCTCCTTTTCCAATGGGTTTCATCCTACTATTTTTTTTTTCACTTATTATTATTTTTAAAGGCTTCTATCCTGGTCTATAAACACTGCTTACGATTCGCCCTGTCACTATTGGTCACTAACTTATGACACAATTTCAAACAGTAATTAACTTTTCACAGATGTTGAGAGACATTTCTAAGTAAGGCCCTAAAACGTGAAATCGAAAATCAATGCCTTCGGCAATGTCAATGTGTTACGTAATCCGATACCGGAAACTACGTATATATGTGTACGTTTGCAATTTTACTGAGCTTTGTCCATTGTACACGGAATGCTTTTACGACTGAACAAAATAGAAGGTAAATTAAATATCTAGCTTTATAGATTTCTATTCATAGCGCAAATTCATGTTAAGTAAACGCAATGACCGATTTCACTATGAATATTGAGTTTAAAATAAAGCCAATAAGTTCAACAGCTGACTACAAAGTTCTTAGCTGTTGCTGTCCACGATTTCCTGTACCAGGTAGATACTAATCAATGTTAACTAATCATGATATATAGATACTAAAATTTTAGTAATAGCTTTTTCACACGTCGGCACGCGTGATTTTAAGCATACTGAAAATATGAAACTCGCATAGTTAGAAGTACTCGTAAGATATGATAATATTATCCTCTGTTAAGAGTCCAAAGGTTTGAGTTTACAGCGGGAGTTGAGTTTTGTGAAATAACATGAGTTATTTCTTCTAAATCAGGGTCTTTCTCACAATCACATAATGCTGGTTATTCTGCTGTTTTCCCGAACTAGCTGAAATTTCGTAAAATATGAACGATCTTTATTTCGCCTAGACAAAAGTCCAAATTAGAGTAACTTTTTGAAAATAAGTGAACATTTACATTTTGTTCCTTTATTGAATTGATTTTCTTAGGATTTTCAGAAGTTTGAATCACGAACTCTTTACATGATAACTAAAATGAGATAAAACACGTCAGTCGCAAGTCAACTTAGTTAATTAATCTAATTAATGCCGGTTTGGATAAGGCCTACATATTTGAGCCTTTTGGAGTCAAGACCCTGGGCCCGTGAGGAACAGGAGGCCACCGCTTTTCAAAATTATTTCACGGCGTCTGATTGCGTGACACAAGAGCTGGCTCCTATCTGGCTCAGCGTATTAGCATTGCCATTCAACGTGGCAATGCCGCCAGTATCTTGGGTTTGCTGCTCTCTGGAAGTGATCTGGATCAGTTGAGCTATCTATAGATCGTTTTAAACGGTCCTTAGATTATCTCAACTGTTTTACATGTATTTTAAATTATTGGATATTATTCTGTACATTTCTGTAATTATTTATGTAATTAATCTTTTACTAAATTAACGTTTTTATCTAGATTTGACATATTTAGATGACTCTAACATCTAAAAATGTTTCACTAAATCAGACTTTGATGCAAATAAAATAAGATCGTTCATGTTTTATACAACAGTATCAAATAGTAATCAAAAGTTGCAGACTGCTCTGGCGACAGTCGCAATATTCTTACGGAAGATCGCATAATTGCAACAATGATTGATCACGCTTATTATGAGACGAAAGTTTGAAAGAGTGCCCATACGTGTCCAAAGACTTCCTGCATCTGAACTAGATAGGTAATTTCAATGCGTAATATTAAACGGCTGCATAATTCTTGTGGGATTCCAGGATATCATCGGGATCGTTATGTATCCTTTAACTCCTCCAAATCGCGTATTTATTCGTTTCCAACGTTACTATACCAACGTTACCTCGATTTCCTTCTAGATTAAGTTTAGTATAGTTAAAGGTTGTCTGGAAGATATCGCCATATGCGATAAGACCGCCGTTTGCAGGACATACTACATTGTAGCCTTAGCATTGTAGCTGTAGCATTAGTTTTGTTTGTACGTACCTAAAATGTTATGTTCTCAATAAAGTTCATTATTGTTATATTATACAGAACATGTATTAAAATAATCTCATTGCAAACCTACCAATTTGCACATTTGTTATTATTATCTTAACAATATTATACACGCCTGAGCACTATAATAACTAGGTAGACAAGATCTATAGTGAAATTAAAATCAGAGCCGTTTTCAATTCAGATTCAGAGAGACTTTGTTAAACTCTATTCAGACGTATTAAGATATAAAATTGCAGAGTATTCTGTTGCATTATCTTATTTGTTTTAGTCGGTACGTGTGTCGTTGCGCTAATTAATCTCGTTATGATTCGAAATATTTCAGTGAAAGTACTCGCACAGTACACATCAAGCAATACGTTACGGATACCCTTCCCTCATCCCTCCCTAAAGATGGGCAACAAATCTGATATCTTTAATAATCGAGCAATTCTTGTATAATGTTTATATATAATCTGAATCTCGGAAACGGCTGCTACGATTTTCATAAAATTTAGTATGCAGGAGGTTTTGTGGGCGATAAATCGATCTAGCAAGGTTTCATTTTTTGAAAACGCTCGAATTCCATTTTCTTTACTTTGTTTTTTAATTGTCGTTTTATTTGTATTTTATACCGAGCAAAGCTCGGTCATCCAGGTTCTAAACAATAGAACAAGAACTAACAATCTTCCTTGAAGCCATCTAAACTATTGCCTAAATAACGTATCTATTTTGAAGAAATAGGAGACAAACAACCTCTTAGTTTAAACAAAACAAAACATACTAGTACATACTTATGGCTGTATTCCCCTGGCTCAGTAGACACTAGTTGTTTAGTTACCTAATTCTTTAAGGGGTCCTAAAGAAAGCAGTCATAGGTACGGCCAACATAGGCACGGCCAAGCATTATATTTGGCTCATGCTCACGCTTTGCACAGAAGTTAGTTTTCCGTACGTGACTTCATCATCATTATTCACGGCAGGGTAGGTCATACCTACCCTGCCGTGAATAATGATAATGATAATGATGGCCTCCCTTAATGTGTACTATCCGCTGCGATCCTGTGCTGATCTTGTCCATACGCGACCAGCGACTTTGACTATATCTACTACCCATATTGCCAAAAGACAACCGACGTTCCTTGTTCTTCTTCTTTGTTAATGGCATGTGACATAATAATGTAATTTTGCCAGTGTCAAGTGTTAGTATTATTTTATATTAGTTTATAGTCAATTTGTTTGTTAGTAAAGTCTTAGTCGCTGGTCAATTGTCAATTCTAAACGTCATAGCGGAAATGCCGTCTAGAATTTTCTTGGGATCCCTCGTCGTTCAAATCACATTGCACCACAATACACATATAATTCAATTGTCCATACTTGTTCCTATGTACTCACAATTTATTCATTAAAAATTCCGCTAAGATTATTGAATGAAACATGCAAAAAAAAACGAGTAAAAAATATTAAATTAACAGAGCTATGTCATGAAATGACAAACGAAGAATCCGACCGACGTTCCTATAGCCATTTCTTGAACCCCATTCAGTGATTGACTTACCTGTCATTACCACGGTATGCGTCATGCGTGTACGTGACAGGTTAGTTTAAATACATAATGGTATAGCACCTTAATACAATACTAAATGTAAGTAAGACCCAAAAACAGATTAGGTAAGGTAAGACACATCATTACATGATGTTGAGAAAATAATGCACACCAAAAACATACTAATGATTATGATAAATAGAGTATTATTTTATCATTCACAAACTGCTTAGCATAATTGCTTCAGAAGTTTTACACAGTGACCTGGTATTGAGATTGTTTAACACAGGTTTACGTAAGCTGTTTACTGCATAATGCGTTGAGGTTTTGACTTAAAATACTATTAAACTAACGTTTTTGGGATAGAATCTGTAGGCTCGTGGGGACCTAATGCCCCACGGCTAATGGCTCTTATTCAGAATAGTTATCCAAGTGGACGAGACCAATGATCAAAGGGCTACCTCGGACAAAGGATTAGTATGGCTATTCAACGAGGTAACGTTGCAAGCCTTTCTGTTTTTTATCTATAAGTAATTATTTGATTACGGCTATTAGAAAACAATTTGTTAATTAATTGTACCTGCTTGTAGCTTCTTTAAATAAATTAAAAATATACGTTTATTTGACTTTATGATTCACGTAAATATAATTAAAATCCCATGGCTGCGATAAGTTGATTAGGAACATCTTACGTTTGGATTGCCTTTAAATATGATCCGAGATTTAGGAGCATAATAAAATCAAACGTGAATACATTCCTATTTCAGAACACAGTCCCCAGCGATATGGTTTCATGGTTATGTTTAGAACTTCATATTTTGTCAACCATAAATCACGAGCAAAATTACTAGACGCAATGTTCGTCAGAAGATTCATATGTGTAGTAATATTTTTTACAATTTTATCTTAACTTGGGTGCTTTATCTATGTATTGGTAGATCTATACTTAATATAGACTCAGTATATCTAATAATAAATTGCAAGGTCAATAAACAACTTTTACTTCGTCATTAAAAACATACCAAAAGTTAGTTGTAATCAAATTTATTGCCGCGTAAAAGGTCATCAAAGCGCATACCTAATTTTTGCTCTAATTGTTATTATCATCATTTGCATAATGGTCAAGGTTTAAATATTTTTACTTTTTAAAAATAATTATTTTCAGACATTTCACACAGCCATCATCTGGCCTTTCAGTATGCAACGCTTGTATTATGGGTACTACATGACTGATACACTCTGTTTTTATATTATTTTATAAATACATACATATTATGCAATGCTACATTACAAAGGATATACAATAATACATACACAACACAGTGAAATACTTACATTGTGTTAGTATAAAGCATAACCCACACCTGCGCGACCAAAACGACTGCGAAAACGTGCTGCCGCGCGACGGACGCTACCCGTACTTTGCAGACCTACGCGACCACGTTGCATGTAGCATTGCAGACGCTCCCGCATCGCGTCCCTCTTCCCGCATTACTGACGCACAGGTTGGGCCGAACCTTTAATGTGCTCAATCTGTTAACTTTGACACTAGATATATATTGGGGAAATACTCAATACAATCTAAACTTCTGGTTTCTTTACGAATATTTATTTTTATTTAAATTTCTATACTAATTAGGAGTCTTTCTTATTTAGGGCCATAGTAGACTCACCCGCTCGCAATATAACGAACACAATATAGATAGTTTGATAAAACGCAAAGTGACACTGTAATCAAATTAAAAATATAATATCACTAAAGCTAATTTGATAGTTTGATAGCCATAATCAATTCGAAACCCCATAACATATAATGACGTGGTAAACTTTATGTAAACGTCGGGCAATAGCACGAGGGCAACCACACAATACGCATATTATTATTTCTTCACAGTTATATGTTGCACTAAAATTTTACTTTTGTTTTGAAGACAAAAGCGATGTCAAAGTCTCGAAAATTAAACTACACTTAACAAGTGCACATCAGTTATTTTTAAGCGTTTTCAAAAAAAGAGATTTCATTTCGGTTGTATTTTTTTATGTTTGTAACCTCAGAACTACATGATTTATAAACCGATTTGGCAAATTCACTTTTTGATTGGGAGAGTATAGTTTCTCGTTTGGTCCCTCAGAGGCTCACTCTGAGGCGCACTTCAATCCTTTCTCCACACTGGTTTGTATAAACTAGTGACACGATAAGAAGAAGATCCAAATTAATAACAAAAGATTAATACCTAAGAATTTATCTCAATAACATCACAATAATAACATTAACCAATCAATATGAACATAAATTGGTTGTCTGTAAAGTCGGTTTACGGACGATTACCGATCATGCCTCTTTATCGCTTGTTCCGCGCTCTCGTTTGCGTGAGCCGGAGCCTTCATTGATTTATAAGACGTTATCACGTCAAAAAATTGTATGCTTTTCATCGTACGACATAGTATATGCTGGCCGAAAGTGAAATTGTCGAGTTACCTACGAGTTAGCTACGAGTAACGAACAATATGTGATGTAAGTTACATAACTTACGCAATAGCCTCCCAAATCATCATCGTGTGCCCTTAATTACAGCCAACAACTGATAGTATCTCTTCTAGAACAATACATTATGTTGAGCAAACTATTATAGACAAGATAATAAGCAAGATTTGTTTTAAAACAATATTTCTTAACCGCGTTACGAGAATTGTGCAAATGTATCATGTATTTACAGTAATTTTTATTTATGACTCAACATTTTTTTTTTGGTCTTATTTCTTTTTTTTCTTTACTGGCCTCTCAGCTCAGCTCTGCCTTCTGACCGTAGGTTGGGGGTTCGAATGCCTCCAAGGATAAACATAAGTGTGATGAACATAAGTGTCTCTTCTGTCTTGTTGTTATAAAATATTTAAGAAGAGAATACTTACTTATATTTTTACATTTAAAAATATAAGTGAGTGTTCTCTCAGTCATCTGCAGGGCGATTATGGAACTCTAATTACAATCAATTTCTATCAGTTTTCATAGATTTCTAATAGACATTGATTGTAATTAGAGTTCCATAATCGCCCTACTGGTCATAAGTCAAGTTGTACTTAGTTTGGGGCTAGATGCTTGTGTGCATTTTCTAACAATATTTATTTATTTATAACTAAATGAGGACGTTGACAAATTTACCACTTTAAACGGTAATAAGGATAATTACTCGTTAAATAGATAGATAATTGATTCATGGGTGACTTTGCGGAAATGCATTACAAAACATTAAGAATGTTGGTGAAATGGTACTAAATATTTGTCTATATGTTTAATTTCGTTAACTAGAATTAAAAATGATTATGACTGTCGAGAGTTAGATAGGCAGTCAGAGTCAAATACAAGAAAACTTTTACGTACTTCATTGAAACTGAAGTCTTTGATAACATGGGATTTGTATTGTATAATTTATCACCGAATTATATCTTATTTATTGATAATTTTTTATCAATTGTATTGTTCTGAAAGCGTTATCACTTGAAGTGTCATTGATGGAATGGAAACCATACACTAAATTCAAACTAAACAATGCTTTGTGTAGTGTTCAGAAATGCAGGAGACACTGCGCCAAACGTAACCAGACGTTGATCGACCGGTTAACATGTTCAATAGCTCAAACATAACGTTACAGTCAAGGCAGATTCTCACAAACCACGTAATAAGTAACACATGCTTGTATATAACTGAATTAATGAGTCGCAATTTCCGTACAACACAAACGTAGTACAGTCGCCAGCAGAGCCCTTATCATACAATGCCCTACATAATTAGCTGTTAGTACATAATGTAGCTGTTGGTACATAAGTAGCTTTAATGTTTTGTCCTTGTCATTATAATGTCAATGAATAAAGAGGGGCAACAGATTTAAATATCTCGTTAGCTAGTGTGTTATTATAAGATTGATAAAATTATAGTAAAAAAATGTTTGTTGTGATGACGTCATAAGAAAACATTGATGAAAAAATGCATACATTTAACCTATTACGATGGACGCATCGTAATAGGTCACAAGCTGAACGCTTAGGCCGATTTTGTCTCTATATCGCTTGTTCCGCGCTCTCGCTTGCACGCTTGGCTCAGGCGGAACGTGACAATTTTCCGTGCGTGCAGCCGGCGTTCATCGATTTATAAGAGTTATAACGTCAAAATCTATTGTAATGTCAGATTTACGCTTTACCTGAAGTACCTAATAAAATACGAGAATTATATCAGTCAAGGGCAATGCTACTGTGGCATCTTCAATGTTTTTATACGCTTTATATTAGCTTCACTTGTATGTATGTTTGTATGTTTGTAACCGACTCCTTAGGACGCGATTTTGACCTAATTTAAGCGGCCAGATTTCATTCAAATTTTGCACACCTGTCAAAGACCGATGATAAAGCAATAATTCAAAAAAAAAAAAAAAAACGATTATACTGAACTATAAAGTAGAAAATAAATAATAATTTAAAAAAACTAAAAAACACGTTTTATATAGAAAACCAAACTAAAAAAAAGAAAATAAATTTAAATAAATGTTTGTAAGAAAAAAATGTTTTATTTAAAAAAAAGCGTGGGGTGCTTTTTAAGATATTATCGAAATGATAATCCTTCTTCTCATATTTGACAATTAAATATTTATAACTATTGACACCATGCACTCCACGCTTTTTTTTAAATTAAACTTTTTTTTCTTACTTACATATAATTAAATTTATTTACCTATTCCACTTGCCACGATCATCCCTTTTCGTGTCGCGAATTCTTTCCACATTGCTGCTTGAAATATGGTCATATTTTTTTTTGATAATTGTGTTTTGGCTGTAAGATGTTTCAAATTTAGTCAATTTAATTCAATACAATCACATTGAATCTTCTTATGTAGGTATGTAAGAAGATTCAATATAAATTAATACAATTAATACATTAATGCAAGAATTAATACAATCAGTATTAATTAATAAGCATTTTAATGATTCTAAACAAAAGTGGACAACAATTTACCTTCAATACAATCACTTTGAATCTTCTTATGTAGGTATATAAGATTCAAAGTGATTGTATTGAAGGTAAATTTTTGTCCACTTTGGTTTAGAATCATTAAAATGCTTATGATGCTAGTGATGAATGGTAAAGTTTTTGCTGTTGACTGTACCTATTATGCAGTTTGGGGTATTGGAGCATTTGTCAAATCGGCTTACTGTAGTTATGTGGGTCAGGCTTTTGTTGGACATGTTACACGTTATATTTTCGCTGATACTTTCTTTTATAATATTCGTAAAACCTGATGTAACTAAACCTATATTCTGTAATAAGTGTATGCAAGTTTTATGAGAGTCAATAGAAAACATACTTTGTTGTTAGTGTTACATATAACTATGTTATATATAATGTTAAGGCAAATTATATTTATTTACATGAATGTTAAGTAATAAACAACATTACATACATGCGAAACAGTTGAGCTATCTAAGGACAGTTTTAAATGATCCATAGATAGCTCAACTTATCCAAATCACTGCCAGAGGGCAGCGTCCCCGAGAGACTGGGGGCATTGTTTTGTGGAATGGCAATGCTAATACGCTGAACCAGATAGGAGCGTTCTTTGGACACACGATGTTTTTAACATACGCCTCGAAATATTTTTTATAACGCAATATGCGATTTTGTATGGATTTTAAATTGCCATATTGATATGTGTTCTTAAAAATGTAAAAGGGTTAGAAGTGCACTTCTAACTTAGAAAGAAGTAGTGCTTCAATTTATAAAACAATTCAATTCATTCAGAAATGAAAAGCGTTTTAAATTGAAAACGAATTAGTAACAGTCTCAAACCAATCTGTTTTAAAAGATTACATGCGATGGATGTACGCGTTTTTAAATCAAATTGAATTGACTAGATACGAATATTAAAAATGTCGGACATGTTATTTAGAACGTTCGCATATTCTGTTCTAATTCCTGATCAAATTCGCTGAATTTTTAGCGAGATACTGAATGTTTTCATGGGGTGTCTTTCAGACAGTCAACATTTATATTTTGACAGATTGGCGAGCTAGATGGTGTTATTGTTCAAATATTTTCGTTTAGGTATATAGACACCAACTCTTCGTTACAACTATCTTTTGGTATAACAAAAGCATGATTTTCTACAAACAATACGTACCTGTTGAATGTGAAGCGCGCTTTTGAAGAGTACTCCAAATGTTGTTTAGGAACTAACAGACAAGACACATGTTGGTTCACCGAAAGCGAGAGTGCCTCGTTGCGTCGTCGACGCGCGCCTTGCGACCACTGCGCGTGCGCAGGCCGCTTGTCATCGCATCTCCTTCTCTTGCTGCTCGGACGGTGGTACACTGGCGAACCGTCGCGTCGAGTCGGTCGGTCGGTTAGTTTACGTTGTGCAAAAATACCATTAACAAAGAAGTGGTTACTAATATTAACTTCAATGTCTTCACTACACCACCGTGAATAGGCATCTAAATAAGTACTGTGCAAGTATATTCACTTACATACAAAGCCGTAACAAAGGAGGTACTGCTTGGTCTTACCGTTACCATTGTTGAGTACTGTTCAAGCACCACATAATTTCACTATTTAAATCCTTGTATAACTGGCCTTATGTATGCGTGTTATCGAAGATTGATGGTATTTCTAATTTTAATGGTGATCGTAATTGTTTATTAGTTAGTCAAATTAGCGTTTTTGTATATAATAGATGATAAGTTGGGACCGAAGCATTTTGGTTCAAGACCTGCAAGCTCAAGATCTGTAGATAAACCTTCGTCTGATTGCAAGCGTCTGTAAAATGTAGAACACTTACATTATTATAGCAAATTGCTGCGTAGCTAGACTCTTGTCTAGCGTAATAATCGAGCGAGCGTCATACTGCAGATAGAAACGTGTACGAGCGAGCCATAAAATTACTATATTAGTTTTTCAGATACTTCCTGTATCATAAACAGGAGTCGTATAGAAAGTGCAATAATTTAACTTTGAAATGCTTTGAAGTGATCTTGATCAGTGTACGTCATACGCGCAGATTGTATCTTCGCATTGGTGTTATGCGGAGGGAAAGTTTGTTTGTTTGTTTGATATTTGTTATTCTAGGCTTGAATGTTGTGCTTTATGTTGATACAAGAAGTCTCATGATAAGATCTGCGTAATTTGAATAGTCTGTCACATTATTATAACTTTGTCGTGTATCTAAAATATCAGCGCAGGAGTATGACATTCACAAGGTATATGGTGACACAGGGACATGCCAAGAAACAACAGAAAGGGTTAAACTTGACCAAATAGCCAAAAGCAATAAATAATAATTCTTTTAAATCAACATGATGATTGGTGTCAATATCGCGAGATTGAAATCGCAAAGGATTCCAGAAACTTTATATATGACCTGTTTAAGAACTCTATTTATGACCATTATAAGAAGTCTCGTGATATTAGATACAAAATTCAATGATTGCCTAGACTACTTACAGTAAACGGACTATAAATAAAAAATAACTACCTAAATAGGTTTTAAAAATTGCTATCGATGATAAAAACTGCAAAATATAGAAACGAAAGAGGTACCGCATGAAACAATTCACTTCAAAGTAATGATGTTGCGTGAGAATAATTCCTTATCACGCTTCACGCCTGTAAAATTTATTGTATAATGAATCTTGTTATTATTAATGTATTAAAATGTACTTTCTTTATAAACTATTTTATGAACTTGGATTCGCATACATTTTAGTATGTCATTCTTGTTGATCATAATTATGTTGACACATTTTTACTTTTAAGATGTGTTTAATATTTTTTAGGAGTCACTCATTATAAACGTAGAAGCAAAGCACTTTGTTCGTAAGATTGGTAGAATGACAAGGTATGAATGGTACTGTGCGATACGTCTGCTTGTACTGTTGTGAAAAGGAGATGGTGGAATTAGATCATGCAAATTCTCGGCACATTCTCCGAAATGTATTCTATAAAAGATCGAAAGGCAAGCAACTTTACGGCGGTGCTCGAAACTCTGCTAAGCTACATGGCAGCAGTCTTGACCTTGGACTCGGTATTGGAGCCAAAATTAAGAGTCCGTGAAAGAGAACCTAGAAGTCTCAGTTTTCCGAAATGTACCGGTAACGGTAGAAGATTATCTCAGAATTTATATGAGAAAACTGGGACTTGGCGAACCTCACTTGTTTTCGCTGAAAAGAGACAATCTTGCATTTTGGATGCGTTGAACTTAACTAGATTGGCATTCGGACACGCTCTGGAGAGCCAAATTCAGACGCATAAGCATCTCGTCCCTGTGTTTCTGAATGTCAGTTTTACTGGATCGTGCGTTGGCAAATTATCTCTCCACAATTGTACTGTCGTCTGCATACTTAATGATTCCGGGCACAAGCAGATCGTTAATGTGCAGTAAAAACAGTGTGGCAGGGAGCACTGATCCTTGAGGTACCCCAGCATTTGCCGATCGCTCTGACGAGTTGCTGTCAACATATACTCGAATGGATCTTATCCTAAAGAAGTCACCAATCCATGTGCAGAACTAAACTGGCAATCCTAAAGCTGGAAGCTTACCAATAAGGCTGGACCCTGTCAAAGCCCTTTGAGTTGTCGAGCGAGACAGCTAATGCTTCACCGTATTTTTCTATGGCCTCACTCCAAATGTGCGTGACATACGCAAGAAGATCCGATAGGCGAAAAAGTCTTATGAATTGGGAGGCAAGGCAACTCAGGGACGCATGTTTTCAACACTACAGCCGAAATGCCGTCTGGACAACTAGTTTTGTTCACGTTAAGACTACGTAATATAACGTAACTTTCTTGTATTGTCATTCCTGCTTCGCATCGAAGGAGGCTAGGTGGGGTTTCGTTAGAGTTGTCTTGTCGTAAAGCTTCCACAAATTTAGCAGCAAAGATATATATCTTTTTTGCTTTCTCGATTGCAGTGTGCAGTGCAACTTCCTGCGTCTTAGACGGACAAGAACTACAAATGTATTTTTATCATTTCAGGTACATACATCTGCATTCCTTGTTTGTGTTCAATGACAAACTGTAATGAAGCCATCGTAAGTACCTATGCTAGCAAAATAGACCATGCGCAATAGTAGTTCCGTGTGAGAATTGGCAGAAATCAATAACATCAGATCTTATAGGAAAATCGACAAAAGGTACAGCGTGCCAGTGAAAGTATAACAGGATATTTGCTTTATATCACTTCACTCGAAATGACATCGAGGAAACAGATTAAAGATTGCTGTGTTCAAAGCTTGTAGCTGATTTTATGCAATATAATCTATTAGCTTCTGTCCGCAGCTTTGCATGAAACATTGCGCGCTTAGTCTCTACATAAACTAGCCTTTAGCAGGTGTTCTCCGCACATTAGGTACAAAGTAACGAGTACATTAGCGCACCCAACTTGTTGGGCAATTTCGTATAGAAGTGTCACGAGACGTGGTAGGTTACGCGATCGAAAGAGAGGCACTATATAGGTAAATATAATGTTAGGTACTAAGCGCTTATGCGAGCTGAATTGCACTTTGTTGCGTCGTAGCAAGAGTCACTATTTATATAAACAAGAACAAGAATGCCAAAAAATAATTACACTAATTTACAGTATCGGCGAGGCCCAAAGTAGGCGCAGAAGCCTGTATCTTGGGTCTCAAGAGCTCGAGTTACCTAATTGATACATTTTGGCGATGTTTGACAAATGTCGTGCTGTCCGCTTTCTGTACTTGTACTAATAAGTTTTCTTTACGCTATTCCAAGTCACTGACTATATATATATATATCAATATCAATATTACTTTCTCACATTAACACAAATTTTCATCATCATCATAATCATCTTTATAATATGAAGAATAGTATGCAGTACCGTATAATCATTCTAGATGTAGATATGTCATACAAAACAAAACAAAGTAGAACATGGTAATGTTTACGATAATGTTACGTTTAATTACTTAAGTGATGACGGTGGTTATACGGTTTGTAGATATGTATTTATAACCGAGAAACAGCCTTATTATGTACTTACATAATATATAAGGCTGACACCCCTGAACCTGACCTTTGTTTTTTTCTAATCTAAGCAAGCTTTTTAGATTCTATATGCGAAAACTATAAAACTATCTATACTAATATTATAAATGTGAAAGTAACTCTGTCTGTCTGTCTGTCTGGCTGTTTGTTACGTTTTCACGCCTAAACAGCTGAACCGATTTCGATGAATTTTGGTATAGAGATAGATGGGACCTTGGAGAAGGACACTTTATGTAGGTACATTGCGTGCGAAGCCGCGGGCAGCAGCTAGTAGTTATAATATTTATTTCATAGTTATTAGCATTTAAATACCTACATTACAAATCTTACTTAGAAATACATCAAATATTATTTAACAAATTTAGACTGGCATATTCTTCTCGCGGTATTCTTAAATGATATACTTACTTAGCTTCCTTAGCTAGGTATTATAAAAGAGCCTATTGCGATAGTCAACAGCTTAGAACTGGTACAGGTTACGTAAAACAGTAATGTTGTACAGCAATAAGCAGTATTGAATAATAATGTTTGAAGCTTCGTATCCTATATATTTGACGGAAGGCAATGAAACCTATCATAAGAGGGTACATTCTACGATGTTCTTCGTTTTTGTTGTAAGCTGTATATTTTGGACATTTGATTAGCATGAAGTATAATATTAATAGTAATTATTGGGTGCGTTTTTCCTGGTGCTTTTTAGGGATTGGTCATTTGTAAGGTTTAGAATCAATGATATTGCAATTGGTTTGTATCTTCTAAAAATAAAACCTAATAATGATGGTTAGTAGGCACCCTACATACCTAAATAATATTCTTGGACATAACAGACAACATTATCTAGCCCTAAACTAAGCAAAGTTTGTAATAGAGGAACTAGAAATAATAAATGCGAAAGTTGTGGATATTTGGATGTTTATTTGTTTATACATGTCCACCTCTACTTATAAACGCCTCTCAAGCTTGAACGCTGCCTTAACACTGCTCAAGATTCGCCCTGTCACTATTTGTCACTATCTAACAAAAAGGAATGGCAACATTTTTAAAAGTGGTTAACTTTTGTCATTTCAACATTTTATAAGATAGAGCAGTAGTCTGTGATCTAGAAGAGGCTCGAGGTTGCTTGCTTCCCATGTAGGTAGATACTACGCGTGCGATGACGCAGGGAGAATCTAGTAATAACTAAATTCAACCAGTACTCTTAAACGGTGAAGGAACACATCGTAAGGTAGGTAACCATCATGTTGTAGAACCTAAAAATATTGAAGACATTTGCCAGGCTACATTTAATACGGCATAAATCGTAAATATCAATAACTTAATTTAAAAAAATACACTATTATTAAAACATCGATCAAAGTTACAACGAACTACAAGAACTTTTATATTATGTTACTTGCTGCTACGGAACCCTCACGGACGGAGTCCGACTCGCACTTGGCCGCTTTTTGAAATTCGTATACGTCACTGGAAATTCACAGGAAAGCAAAATATCGAAATTTAGTTAACTTTGATGACATATTTTTTCCTTGGATGAAATTTCTATGCGACTTTTCGGGAAGTATATATTGGGGTTTGGGTGACAAAAGAAACACGTAATTAACGATTTGATATAACTGAATTTAATTAATCGTTATTATTTGTAGGAGAGGTGTGTGTGCTCTATGCCAGAGCTTTAACCGGACTACACAAAAGAAATAGGAACTATGCCTATTTAACCAGATCCTCTTGAGAACAATAAAGTACTGTTTCACTAAATACTTATACGTATAAAAGAGCAAGACACGCTAACTATATGTTAGAGTGAGATAGATTTATTTTGTTATATTCCAACACGCCCCCTCAAAATTAATCCTCTTTCTCAAAACAAGTATTCAAAACTATTTACAAAAATAATATCACACACCTTCCTTTATTTACCTGGGAGTACAAATTATCTTGGTCCACCATTTGATGCGCAGGATTAGGGAAACCCAGAAAACCTAATCAGACCAATTCATCAATAATAAATTGAATTTAAAGTTATGGTATCTTATTTACTTATTTACAACACCCCAAGTTTTTCTCTCATTTCAGAAAAACGAACTGTCGGTAATGACTTTGTTAAGATGTCAGCCAACTGATTACCTGAGGAAACATAAATCATTTTAATAACATTTTTCTCCACCTGTTCTCTAGAAAAGTGATACTTTATGTCAATATGTTTTGATCTTTTGTGACTTGTAGGATTATTTGCAATGCTTATACACCCATTATTATCCTCATAGATAGGAATTGCATTGGGTATTTCACTGTCAATGCTGGTCACTAATGATTTTAACCAAAGAGCCTCTCTTACCGCTTCAAATAAAGCCATGTACTCAGCTTCAGTGGACGAAGCCGCCACTGTAAGTTGCCTCTTTGTATTCCAGCATATTGTACATTGTTCAAATAATTTAAACAAATAACCCGTAGTACTTCTTCTGCCTACTTCATCACTTGCCCAATCAGAGTCAACAAAGCCACTTAATATGTTATGATTATAGTTATTACTGCGAACGTAAGTTAATTGTAGATCAATTGATCCTTTCAAGTAACGTAATACCCTTTTTAAGTACGACCACAGTGAATGATTGTTTTTGTTAGCAAATCTACTCAAGATGTTTACACTAAAGCTCAAGTCAGGGCGAGTGCATACCATTATATACATCAAGCACCCAATTAGATTTTTACAAGGAGCCATTGTTACTTCACTTGAGTTTAACGCTTTGTAATCTACTTTGGTTTCCAAGGGTGTACTGACAGTTTTACAGTCACTCATATTGAACTTTTCTAAAACTGTTTTTATATACATTTTCTGGTCTAAGGTAACCTTGTTGTTACACCGCTCTACTTTTATTCCCAGAAAACATCTGATATCTTTTAAGTCAACCATTTTAAACTTATTCATTAAGTAGTTTTTAAAACTCTTCATGGCATTTATATCAGCAGTTGAAATTACTAGATCATCAACATAAAGTACAACATAAATGTTTTTTAAGATATCACCCGCATCTAGAATGTAAATGCATCAATCAGCTGATGAGTATCGAAAACCCTTTTCAATTAAAGCTTGTTCGAACATTTGGAACCAACAGCGTGCAGACTGTTTTAATCCATATAACGCTTTGTTTAATTTGCAAACTTGGTTATCTGCAATTTGGATTCCTTCAGGAATTTTCATATAAATTTCTTCTTTTAGTTTCCCATTCAGAAATGCAGTTTTTACGTCCATATGGTGGACAAGTAAATTAAACTGATTTGCAAATGCTAGTATAAATCTGAAACTTGAGATTCTTGCAACTGGTGCAAACGTTTCGTTATAATCAATCAGATATTCCTGACTAAAACCACGAGCTACTAAACGAGCTTTATATTTTAGGGGTTTTCCAAACTCATCATTTTTAATAGTAAATACCCATTTACAATCAATAATATTTCTGTTTTCGGGTTTTTTTACAAGCGTCCAGGTTTCATTTTCAGTGAGTGATTTTATTTCCTCACTTATAGCATTTTCCCACAAAAGCTTATCATCCCTGGATTTGATTTCATTATATGATGTAGGTATTTTGCATATTAGAGATTTTGCGTATAACAAATAGTTTACAGAAATATCATCTTCATTTTCGTCATAAGATACAGTGGGCAGATTTTTAATCCTCTCACTCCTTCTCTGATCATTAGAAGCCAGTTCATTTCGAGATGAAGTCAATGTATTTTGAAATGAAGAGTCATACACATCTGTTTCACATACAGATTTATTAGGTGGTGGACCTAATGACACAGGTATTTTATCAGTTTGCTCACTCATTTTCTTTACTATGAGCTTATCAGAGTTACAAGGGCTATTGCTATTTTCAGCCAATATTCCCCCAGGCTTCAATGGCCTGCTTGACAAAAATTAATTTCATCAACTATAACAACTCTTGACTTTCACAAACTTTTCATCTACCACATTCCACACCTTATAACCATTCGGTTCATAACCAACCAATATGCCGTTTAACGATTTTTTTTTTATCGAACTTTGTTTTATTAACAAAATAAACAGTTGAACCAAAAACCTTTAAATATTTCAGTTGTGGATTTTATTGTGCCACAATTCAAATGGTGCGGCACTGTTAAGTGGTAGCTAATACCTTTTTCAACACTATACTCTTTCATTTCTTTTGCCAAATATTCACCACCGTTATCACAATACAAATTGACAATTCTCGAACCGAAATGAGCTTCACACTTTGCAACATAATCTCGAAACGTAGCAAAAACGTCTGATTTATGGGCTATTAAGTATGTCGCACAGTAGTGAGTGTATTCATCGACAAAAATCACAAAGTAGTTTTTGCCGTCAAGTGTTGAAGGAGTGATGGGACCACACACGTCTGTATGCACATTAAATAGAGGTCGTTTAATATTTTTTGACTTTGATTTATTAAATGGCAAACATGCTTGTTTTCCATTTATGCAAGCTTCACATAGATTATCATTTGGTGTAACATGATTTAATTGCTCATTGTCACAAAACATTTCATTACTTTTAATTTGCAAAAACTTAGATTTGCCAATGTGACCAAGTCTTTGATGCCATAATTCATACTTATTGTTTACGACCCTATTTGATGAGCTTTCAGCATTTAGAGCACATTTGTCAAGCACAAAATTTATACCAATTAAATTATTTAAAAACTCACCCTTTGTTACCAGTTTACCCTTGTTGTATATTTGCACACCGCCGTTACTGCCAAAAACAACGGTTATTCCAGCTTCTTGCATCTTCTTAACTGAGAACAAGTTGTAAGGGATTTCAGAACAGAAAAGGACATCCTGTAGCGTCCCCTTTACACCCAAGTTGCTGGTTACTAGAAGATTGCCTTTCTTCGTTGCTCTTATGTACGTTCCATTTTTCGCAACTGATATATTTATTGGATTTTTCAGTTCCGTGAAGTTTTGTGCCAGATCTTCTCTGTTAATTAAATGATCTGAGGCACCCGAGTCCAAAATAAACGTAATGCCGTTTTGATCACGTACACATTCATTTTCATAATCTCCAACCATAAAAGCAAATCCCGAGATATTAGGATCTTTAGTATCCGTAATATTTACAGTCTGAACTGTTCTGTTCATTTCAGAACGTTGTTTGCCCTTCTTGTTAAAGTAACAGTTCTTTTGTATGTGACCTTTCTTTCCGCAGCAATGACATTTAATATGTTTTAGTTTATTGAGTTTTGCTTTGAATGAAATTTTATTTGACTGTCCACGATTCGGGTTCCATTTCGTGTTGGAATTTTCAGAATAAGATTTTGATGTTTGGAATTTTGACGATTCCGCCTGAAGAACTTTCATACTTGTGTCGCGTCTTTCACTGATTAACTTTATTTCGTGATCGAGAAGTCTAGTTTTGACAAAGGTTAGAGTCAGGTTCTCCTCAGCCAATGTTTCAATTGCTGTGACGACACCATCATAGCTGTTAGGCAGAGTCATAAATAGATGCGTTACTTTATCTACTTCTTCCAGTTTTGCACCTGCAGCCATTAATTCAATTAACAAATCATCAAACTCTTGAAAATGTTTCGTCAAGGGGTTTTCTCCTTTCAACTTAAAATTTAATAATCTTTTCCTCAAGGCTAATTGAGTCGCTATGCTTTTTCTTTCATAAATCGAATCCAGCTTCAAGAAAATTTGTCTCGCAGTATTTTCTTCGCTAGTAAGTCCCAGCAAAGAATCCGACAGATACTCTATTATCGTATTCTTAGCGATTCCCTGCTTTTTGTGCCACTCATTGTCCGGTTCCTTGGGAGCTTCTTCATCAATAGTTTTAAGCACTTCAAGTTCATTTAATAAATTACGTATTCTAAGTTTCCACACACTATATTTGTCCCCGTCAAACGGTTTAATATTTCTTTTTAATTTGAAATTATCCATTTTATCAAATCACTAAAAAGTCACTTAGAATACTAAAATATTTTAACTCACTGCCTCCGACCACAGGCCACAAGTCCCTTAACACTATGCACTTTAAGTGTCCTTTTTATTTAAATAAAAACTTTACTGAATCTTTTTAATTAGTCTAAATTCTGGGCCCATAACCTATTGGGGTTTGGGTGACAAAAGAAACACGTAATTAACGATTTGATATAACTGAATTTAATTAATCGTTATTATTTGTAGGAGAGGTGTGTGTGCTCTATGCCAGAGCTTTAACCGGACTACACAAAAGAAATAGGAACTATGCCTATTTAACCAGATCCTCTTGAGAACAATAAAGTACTGTTTCACTAAATACTTATACGTATAAAAGAGCAAGACACGCTAACTATATGTTAGAGTGAGATAGATTTATTTTGTTATATTCCAACAGTATATCCTTTCACATGAAAAGATAATTTGTAAATCGGTTCATAAATAACGGAGTTACGAGGTAACAAAAAAAATACAACCGAATTGAGAACCTCCTCTTTTTGAAGTCGGTTAATAACTAGTGATACGATAAGAAAAAGACTAAATATAACTTCCTCTAGATGTGGCCTATGAAAGCTGTGCTATTATTATCGTAAGCTAGCAAGTAACCATGACTAATGTTATTTTGTGATGCAATGATGTAATAACATCTAACACAAATCTTGAGACCTTTGTATCCACTTCCTGTAATTGGCCTGTTCATAGCGCTCGTTTTTCGGCTTGTTGTGATAAGCGATTTTCAACCCCGAAGCTAACAGGATTATGAGTTTAACGTGTGTATCTGTGTCATAATTGCTCTTAAACAGATGAACCTACTTTGATTTACTTAAGTTTTGTTTGAAATGTGACTTGATTGAAAGTGTTCTTAGCTATGATTTCAAAAAATCGGTTCAGGCATTTGAAGATCATCAGCTCTTTTCTAATTGATGGAGAGATGTGAGCAAATTCCACAGGGCTGAACGATTCAAAATTTGGAATCCTGTTACTGTTGCTGGATAAACTTGACCTGGTGTTGCAGCATCACCTGGAATATGAAGGGTATCCAACGCCTCACCAACTTACTGCAGAAGTATCGTGTTCGGGCTCATCAGAATGATCTCATTGAATAGGTTTATAGATAGATGTTTATTTTTGAGTCGGAGGTTTTTTAAATTTCTAATTTAAAAGTTTTATTCTGATACCTCATTGTAGTCTATCTACCAAGTATTTACTTAAATATACAATTGGTCTGTTTAATATAGGTTTATAGGTTGTATAACTATAATTGTCTTCTGCTTCTTCATAAATATAAAAATCAATTGTCGTGTAACACACTATTGTCTCGCAAAAACTGGTAAATATTAATATAATTAGCTCTCTTTTTGTGACGACCTAACTTATATATTGTTTGTAATTTTTTATTTTTATTTGTCTTTATTTCCGTCACAAATAAATATATTTTCTACTAGCTGGTGCCCGCGACTTCGTCTGCGCAGGATTAGTACTTCGTGTAATTTTAACGGTTTTTGCAAAGCTTGCCAGTAGGACAAAAATCTGCCATCTGCGAGCTTTATTATATTTTGGACAATTCACACAATATCATTATAAATGTGTTATTCTGATGTATAAGCTATATTGTTGGAAAGTTTCATTAAAATACATTCCGTAGTTTTTGCGTGAAAGAGTAACAAACATACATACAAACTTTCGCGTTTATAATATTAGTAAGGATAACTGATTTGGCCTTACTTTTGTCAGGTGTAAACAATTCGTTTCACTATTGAATTATAGTGTTCGATCAGCAATATAGTCGTGATATTTGATATCATGATTAACTGTTAAGTGCAGAGTGAAGTGCTACTACTAATACTTCTATCTCTAGAGAGTCAACCCTGCCGGTCATGCAACTACTTACCTGTACCTATTATATGTAAACTAGCTTGCTCATAACAGCAAAACTAGCAAGTTAGACAATGACCCTGATTCGGCAGTTTCGCCGGACTAACTAACATTTCGTAAAGCACGAACGATCTTATTTTGTTACAATCAGAGTCTAAATTTGAGTAACATTTTAAATAACTTTTCTTAAATTTACTAAATTGACACGTGATTGACGTGTTTTGACTCATTTTAGTTATCATATGTTGATATGTTGATTAAAATGTAATGATATGTTGATTAAAACGGAGTAAAATTCTAGGAAAATAAATTTAATAAAAAAACAAGATGTCAGTATTAACTTATTTTAAAAATGTAATTGTAATGTTTCTCTACTTAAGACTGGGCAAAATAAAGATCAAAATGAAGATCTATCTTGTTATCCGAAATTTTAGCTAATCCGACGAAACAACAGCAGCAGCAATATACCTATTTTAGGGTATTCATATTTTTAGGGCAGGTATATCTACCTAGTTTTACATAATACAGATATTACAAAATTTATCATTACCGAACTTAATGTTTAGATTATGTTAAGTAATTGCATTTTATTTATTGCATAATTGTCCTCAATTTAAAAGCAGTCAAATGATGACTTTGCATATCGATCAATTTACCTTATGTACCTCTAATGCATTGTTCACTTGTTAGGCAACACCAAAGGTTTTTGTACTTACCTGAACATAAGTGTACCGTTACTTTCAAATGTCATACAGAAAAGTAATTGTATACTTAACATACATAGAAAGAAATAAATCAAAGTAAGTCAACCTATTACTGTAAAAATAGAAAAAATCTAATACCAAACAGAATAAACAAGTTTCAAATATAAACAATCTATAAACAACTCCATCTACTGTTTACACAAGGTATCTACTGGACAACTGTATGTATAAGGTAAGTCAACTGTACGGATGGCCCATGGCCCACCCATTATACTCGTAGCAAGAACGTAATTTTGTACCATAGACTAACGATAGATGGCGTTAAACAAACGAGCTACAGGTTTAACCGTTTCGCTTTGTGTAGGTTTTGTGTAGGTAATGGACCAACCATTACCTACACAATAGATACTTACTACAAATGTTCTATTCTAATTGCATTGCAGAGCTTTATCGCTAAATATAGAAATGTGTTGACTAGCATCTGCTCCCGTGATACGTACAAATACTTAGTCTGTATTTTATTGCAGATCCATATTAGATCTATATTTATACCAAATTTTATTCAAACAAGTTCAGCTGTTATGGCGTGATCGAACCACAATGAAACGTTATATCCAAACATCCTCACTTTCGCATTTTTATCATTAGATAGCTCAACTATTTGGCACGTATATTATTCTGTACATTTCTGTAATTATTTGTGTAAATAAATTATTTTTCACGTCTCAGTGAGGATTATTATGTAATAAAATACTTAAATTAAGTACACGGTTTTATTAACGGTATATGTATATACACCGTATGCACCGTATGCATTCACATTAATTAGACAAAATAATACATACATTTTTAAATTAAACATAATTATTTTGTGACAAGTTACTACTATGTAAACCTACAGAATATACATTATAGGGATACAAATTCGGTGATTTTTATTGTGATGCAGACACTAATAAAATTATTAATAAAATAGGAACAGTACCTGCACGTACCTTCCTCTCAGGATCTGGAAATAAAATATCCAAGATTTTGCGGGAATTCCACTAGTTGAGTTAGCATACTTACTTTATAGGTGTCTATATAAATTATATCTCTACTGCGACTAGATTCGTGATGGTAACTCGAACGAAAGAAGTATTCTACACCATATTTACACCACTAAGCAGACTGTTAATTTGAACACTTATTATCCCACATTATACCTATAATATGACTAAACTGGTAACTACCTACTGTTTTCAGTAACGTTATCTTTTAATCGAACAAAGTTTCTTTAAACTATTTTTCATGCCTTTATACTCAAACTTTGTGCAATTGGATGACCTTCTTCTTCTCTTTTTAGGAAGCCACATGGCTTTGATCATGTCAGCACCTTTTTCAGCTATCATTATAACAGGAGCATTAATATTACCATTCGTTATCGTAGGCATTATGCTCGCATCTATTACGCGAAGTCCTTCAACTCCATACACTTTAAGTGTATGATCGATGACAGCCATGGGGTCGCTAGAAGGTCCCATCTTAGCAGTGCCAGAAATATGGTAGATGGTCATTGTATATTGACGAATGTAACAGTCCCAATACTCATCTGTATATAAAGGCAAGTGCTTGCAATTCGGCACAGGCTTGCTGTGAAATCTTGCGCCTAATCTCTTCATAGCCGTCGTTTCGCCAACCGCTAATGCTGCCTTTACACCTTCTCTTAGAACTCCAACGTCATCGGGATGAGTAAGATAGTTATGAACCATTATTGGATAATCCAATGCATTCTTGGAACGCAATTTAATAAAACCACGGCTCTTCGGCCGCAGCATCATGGGGAATATACCAAAGACATCCTTGTTGTCTATTTCGGAAAACACTTCGTTATAAAACTCATCTGTTAGCCCGTGTGCCTTTTTAACTTGAGTACCGCCATCTGATGGAGTAGAAGCAGATGTCATCATGAACTCAATATCCGGCCAGTCCTCTGTGACGTTCGCGTATTTTGTATTTATGAATGCAACAACCTCTAAACCTATGCTCGATGTCAAGGGTCCATCTTCTGAAACCGCATACCTCAGTGCTGAGTTGATGTTGACGAGTCTGTTCATAACTAAACTAATAGGAAAGTCAACGCGAAAAACAATTCCACCGACAGCTATATGATCTTGCAAATTTTTACCTACTCCAGGTGAATCGTGAATAACATCGATCCCAACTTCCTTTAGATGTTCTACTGGACCGATACCAGAGAGCAAAAGTAACTGAGGAGAAGCGACAGCTCCAGCAGCTAGGACTACTTCTCGCTTAGCGTACACAACCATCTTCTGACCGTCCCTTATAAACTCTACTCCGTATGCTCTTTTGCTGTTCTTGTCAATAAGAACCTTAGTGACGTGTGAGAAAAGAGCAACGTGTAAATTTTGTCTGAGTCTAACTGGTCTCAAAAACGCTTTAGCGGTCGAACATCTACTTGCTCGTCTCATTGTAAATTGATACCAAGCGTAGCCTGTTTGTTGAGCTCCATTAATGTCTCTTATATCGTAGCCCATTTCTTCGCCAGCTTGCAAAAAAGCCGCTCCGATAGGTGTGTTATATGGTGCGTCTTGTACGGTCAAGTAGCCACCTGAAACAGATACAATAACTTGTTATAAATTGATCGGAGACATTCGAAATGAGGCGAAGACTGCTCTCGGCAATTTTATTGAAAGTACTAGCTGTCCGCGCGCAGCTTCGCCCGCGTTGAAGAATTTTCCGGGGATAAAAAGTAACCTATTTTTTTTGTATTAAAACCTTCCATGGGCCTTAAGGAACATACAAAAAATAATTAGCCGAATTGGTTGAGCCATTCTCGAGTTATGCGCTTAGTATCATTCATTTTTATTTATAGATGTTACCTGTAGAGTGATGCTTCTTGTCTTTCGCCAAGTAAGGATTTCTTTGATCCTGGGACTTCTTGAAATAGGGCAAAATATCTTCATATCCCCATCCAGGATTTCCAAGCGATTCCCACTGGTCGAAATCTCGTTTATTCCCTCTGATATAAAGCATTGTATTCAAAACTGAAGAGCCGCCGAGAACTTTGCCCTTCGTCCAACTACAGCGCTTATCAATCATTGCCTGACAAGCTGTGTCTTGCGGTTGTGTGCTGAAATTGAGAAATATTACATGCATTAATAATGTCTTAAACCCACTTATGATTTATATAAATTCTTTTGTGTTGAATTGCTTTATTCAAACATTTCTTTACAGAGATTATTTCTTAGTGTACAAATTGGCGGTTGCGTAATCAAGGTATTAGTGCCATCTCAATAATCGATGGAAATGGTTTTTTATTGTGCGTTTTACACTGTAGTTAATTGCGTTTGTTGCCTAACTTACCGATATTTCCAGTCAAGTTTACTCTTATGCAAATACAACGAGAGTAAAGGTACATCACTGATATCCGTCTCATGACCACCTGCCTCTAGTAGCAGCACATTCCATCCTTCAGCTTCGGACAGTCTATTCGCTAAAACCGATCCTGCTGAGCCTCCTCCAACGATGATGAAGTCATACGTTTCTCTCAAGTTTTTCTGGTTGAAAGGCCTCTGCTCTGGGTCCAGTAGCTCATAGTTGAAGTACGCGATCACTGCCAGCATGACTGGGATGAAAGTCAATTTACTGAGGCCGCCTATAGTCAAGGTGGCCTTAGCGGCTGTAGTAGCTACAGTCAGGATTCCCATTTTTATTTAGATTTGCATTCTCAGAATGATCTGGTTCTGAAAATGATAACATATTCTTATGAAAAGTCGTGATCTAAAAAACCGTGATGTAAAGATAGAAATTGGTGGCAATTCGGTTGGTTCATTTCTAAAATTAGGCATTGTCTAAAATATATTTAGTTAGTCATAGCATTTGTAAAACCTATTCGGTTGGTACCATCAAACTAAATTAGGAACGCTTAATTAAGTTAGATAACATTAAATTAGGATAAGTTGGTAGCAGCAGAATACCAAAGTTTCATTTGACAGTTCAAAACCTAATTTTAGCTAAAATTAGTTAGGTTGGTGCCAACAGAATTGAGGCGAATATTCATATATTAAAAGTGGCTGTTCGACAGATACAATTTAATATTATAAAAGAAAGATTTTGTAACGAACTTTTGGAAAAAACAGGAATGCATTTCATATATAAGTGCTTTTATAATCATTAAAGAAAGGCACGTTATGCCTTCCTTCGTTATGAAATAAGGCTGCAATTTGAGCGAAAGTTGTTATCCTCATTAAAAAATATAGAAGGAATTGCATAACCTTATTTAAAACAGTTAATAAACTAGGTCATTAACGTACTTATATTCTAATAGAAGATTATTGTTCCTATTAAAGATTTGCTAATCAAAAGCATGATGATGAATTATTTGAATGTTTTAAATAACATTATTTTCATCATAAACTTTTGTTTTCATGCCCAAAGTATTTAAAAGCTTTATTACAAAATAAATAAATACATATTGGTGGATAATGCACACAACACCATCTAGGCCCAAACTAAGCATCACTTTATGTTAACCAGATGACAGATATAAAACTTATAAATTTTTAAATACATACTTATGATTCCTACCCATGATAACCCACCCAGACACAGAACAAACATCTATGTTCATCACACAAATGTATGTCCTAAGAGGAAGGAATGGAACTGAAATGAATTGAAATGTATAAACTCTCTTGTATTAGTATTTCGTAATTAAGGTAGTTATAAGATGGATCATATAAAAAAGCGCTAGAACCAAGACGAGTTTCTTGCCAATTCTTCTCGGGCTTGGGTTAGGATGAATTGGCACCTAAATTCACCTAGTATGTAAGACGTTTCAAAGTGATCCTTGTGATTGTATTGAATAAAGTATTTTTTGACTTTGACTAACTCTCAACCTACAGAGCAGAAGGTAAAGCTGACAGGCCAGTCACATGGTATCTACTGTCTTATATATTGTATAGATATAGTGTCTTGCGTACGGATGAGTGTCGCCTCATGTTTTTATGCAACGATTATGCAACATACAACTGTGTCTTGTATGTATCCTTTGTCACAATCCCAGTGACAATAGCATTAATTTTTAGAACTGGGTGCTCTAGGTCGAAGATTATTGTAAGGGTTACTGAATCGTTTTACTGGGAAAGCATAATAAGTTACCCTAAATGTAATAGAAGTTATAAAGAAAACATTTCTACGTATCCCGGAAGTTTGTTTCATCAGAGCAGCCATAGAAAAGACAGATAAACGTCTAATGGAACGTATTACGCAAGTTGTAAGTTATCGTCCAGACTTGGTATAACTAATTCCAAGGTCAAACATAAATCAGTCGTAGGTTACAGTCTAGGTTTTAAATCAAAGTGATCTTAATGAATTTGCCTAAAAAAGTCATTGCTCCATGTATTATCTTGAACTTAGTGTGAGAATGAGACCGCTTGCATGCTCGCAGGTATGGTTAATAAAGGTTGTTAGGTACCTATGTATGTCCTCTCACTCGACTAAAACCGCCATTTGAGGTTGGTTTCTTTATTAAAACGGCTATATTGTTTGTTAATTCACTTACTATATAATCTCGTCATATTGTTTATTTGCGAGTAGATGAGTATCCGAACGATATTAATGTGGTATTGTACTCTGCTGTAATGAAATAGAGGCTAGTTTACTTTGAAACGGGTACTCCTAGATATTTACTTTCTCCCTGAGCACATGGCGTTATTGCACCGGTATCAGAATGACCTTCTTTCTTGTGCATACGTACTCGGGTTCGTACATAATCGTGTTGCAAGTTGCAGAACTAAATCTACTCGCCACCATATTTTATTATCCCTACATTTTAAATATAATAATAATATAATGTAATAATATAATAATATATTTTCTCTCAAAAAGGTATACAACAGTTTATGCTGCAATTCTTGCTGTCAACGTATTTTGACCAGAAAAAATAAATAAGCCGTATGTGGAGCCTGGAAATGATCTCTTTCATTCCAATTGTTCTATTTTCAATCGTTTTATCTTCTTATTTGAAACCAATTATTCCAGACACTCGCTATACTTAATTTACTCAAACACATCTTTAGTGTATTACAATTTTGTTGAATTTCTTGCTTTGGAATTTAAATACTTGTCGTCAGAATTCATTTGCCTTAGACTCGTGCGTATCATTCATTTTCCGGCATACAGCTGAATTTATTGAAATCATAACAATTAAATAAACATTATAATAATGTCATTAATTCAGACAATAGAAAATGTGAAAATAAAAATGTGTAAAAATGAAAAATGATTTTAATTTACTTTATCTACAGCCCATAGAAAAGTTAAAACAAAACTAGGTCGGTAGACATTGAAACTAATTCTG
Organism: Lampropteryx suffumata; assembly: GCA_948098915.1. Classification (NCBI taxonomy): domain Eukaryota; kingdom Metazoa; phylum Arthropoda; class Insecta; order Lepidoptera; family Geometridae; genus Lampropteryx; species Lampropteryx suffumata. The sequence goes on from OX402562.1 coordinate 7,386,253, forward strand.
TACTTTCGCCAGACTAGCTAAAAACTTCTAAAATATGAACGACTATATTTTGTTTACACCAAATTCCAAATTAGAGTAACAGTTTTAAAATATGCTAAAATTGACGTTTTTGTTCCAATAACAAATAGATTTTCCTAGAATTTTCAGCAGTTTTCATCAACACCAAATTACACGGCGTTTGAAATGAGCTTAAACCCGTCATTTACACGTCAGTTTAAAAGTATTTATATTACTCTAATTCACACTTTAATGTAAACAAAATAAGATTGTACGGATTCAATACAATTTTTTGCTAGTAAAGCGAAATCACAGAATTACCGCCAATGTATGTAAACGTTGGGTGTTGTTTTTTATTTAACTTTCAATTATGTAATTCTTTTTCGGGTAAATGAATGTGCTCTGGTTATAACAGTTTCGTTGAACTGCTAAAAAGTAATTTGAACTGATACGTAATGTAGGTATCTTGGTTATCAGGCTGGTATTATTAAAACTCCTTTCGCCGGCCTACTTTACTTACTCTTATTACAAACAGCGTCTTTCCTTTTAAGCCCGTTGGTACGTTGGTGTAATTTTTTGAAACATTGAACCTACAAACGTATTGCTTGGAAAACATGTTGTTTGTTTTCGGCTAGATTGGTTTGAATCAAAAACTGGGTGCCTATTCCCATATTTACAAATTTACAATGGTTATCATTATATACCAATTCGTCTAATAAAGGATAGGCTTTTGAAGAAAGCGTATTATAATATAAATGATAAGAATTAATAAGAATGCATGGCCTCATGTTGCTCAGCCCTCAGACAGTTAGACGACACTTTTGAAATGTATGCATATATAAACTCTCTTTTATTAGTTTTATGTAAAAAAGCGCTAGGAACAGGACGAGTTTCTTGCCAGTTCTTCTCGGGCTTGGGTTAGGACGAATTGGCACCTAAATTCACCTAGTATGTAAGACATTTCAATGATCCTGGTGATTGTATTGAATAAGTATATTTTGACTACGACTTTGACTACGTTTTGGCTCCGATTGCATTTAGATAATTTCCCAAAAACCTCAAAAGCCAAACAAAAGAAAACATGCGATGAAACGTTGGAATCGTTCATTAGCAGAATTCGCAAACACATTAAAATCATGACGTTCATCCGCAGGTCGATACCATTGAAGTGATAAGAATACCCCTGCTGTTTCATCCGTTTAAATGACACTCAACACAACGGATTCAGTTGAGATGCAGCCTTTTGGTTGCTAGACAATGTTACTTCTGGCAGTGAATAGCGCATGATTGATAAAGCTCGACGCATGACTAAGCGAAGAAGGAAAGAAAGAAAGAAAATCATTTATTTAGCACACACACAAAACAGAAAAGAACACATGAGCGGAAAACAACAGACCATAAATAGGCCCCAAGGGCAAATTTAATACAAACTATGCGTTAAAATTAGCCCTTCCCGCGAACCAATCAACATTTAAAAAAATATGAATCAACAAAGTATGATTTAGGTAAGCACTTCTATACCTATAAAAGAGCTTAACCTGACTGACTGACTGATTCATCATCGCGGAGCCGAAACCGCTGAAGCTAGAAAGCTGAAATTTGAAATGTAGCTTATCAATTCTTATCGTTTATATAAGCCTATCCTTTATAGCAAAACCACCCACTAAGGCGGGATTTTTTGAAATTCAACCCTTAAATGGGTGAAAAGTGGTGTAAAACAAATGTATGAAATTTTTTAACGCGTGGTGTGATTTGCTTGAAATTTGATTTGAATAAATAAAATGCAAAATAAATGGACACTTTTTCAGGATTTTTCAAAATAACACTAACAAAGGGGTAAAATGGGGTGTCAAAGTTTGTATGGAAACTTGGTTTGGATACTTAAAATGCAAAATAAATGGATTCGTGTTTCAGGATTTTTCAAAATAACTCTCATAAAGGAGTAAAATGGGGTGTGAATGTTGGTATGGAAATGGGTTGTGGGTGTGATTGGTTTAAAACGTATCAATAAAATTTGGCAATGAGATAAATTGCATCGTGGGGAAGGATTTAAGCTACAATTCCTTTAAAAAAAATGCGTACGAAGTCGCGAGCAACAGCTAGTATCCTAATAAACATAAATAATACCATGTCAGCGAAACACTTATTCACTATTCATGTTCTCGCACTGTTGGATAGGTAAACGTCGCGCTTGTGGAGTAATCTAGCTGGTCACCAGAGGAGTGACGAAATGATACTCCGATGAATTCCGAGGAAGTAGCTTGTTCAGTTTTCCGGTTTGCGCTTCGAGCTGTCAAAAAGAAGGCGTTTATCGCATGTAAAACTTTTTTATTTTAACTATTTTTCGGTCCGGTCTAGGCCATCTATGTTGAAATAATGAGCACAAGGTTTTAGTGACTAGATTCTTTAACACACAGTTGTAAATAGCCAAATCACTAATGATTTGATTTTGTAAGTATACGTTACAAAGTTAATTGTATGTTCAACTCGGAATGTGTGGAGTCTGTACAATATGAGTCGAGTCAATCATTTTATTTTGTATCTTATATCATTGACATAAATATCACCACATGATTCATCTAACCAGATTCTAGCAGGTTTGGAATTTCTGAGGACCTAGACAAGATCCACTGACTATTGGCGTTTACGCCAACGGAAAAGCCAAATTGACACACTACTTTATGATAATAACAATACGTGACTTCTGCTGCCATTTCCTTACAGTTTATTTATTAGGTAAATTAAGCTTTCGATGTCTCAGACTTAATTCTAAAAAGAACCACACATTCCAACCTAGTAAGATCCGTAAAAAAATCTTCAAACACTTTTATTAACCGTTCTTTGAACTTTAATAATGATTTGTTTTCTATGTTAGATATATTAGACTTCTTCCTTTCCAAATTGAAACACACCATCGGCAAACAACTATTTAAATAACTTTTCTAATGTTTAAATCAGTTATTTAAAAAAAAACAATAACCTTTTCAGAATTATCTTCGCACTTTTTAAGCTTTACATATTAGTGGAAACTTTTCTGTATTATGTAATATGTAAGTGATTTTGTTTATAAGTTTAATTGTTCTGTTTGTTTTTCCAAATAAATAAATAGTTAAAACTTTTCGTAACGACGTTAGCGTGGAGGGAAACTAATCGTTTAGTATTTGTCTAGACCCCCAAGTTCCCGAACCTACGAGCGCTGGGTAAATAGTTCTTTATCTAGTCATCTCGTTTGATTCATTGCTCTTTAAACAATTTCACCAACTTCATATTAAGTAAGTGACTCAACAGTAAAATGTTGATTGGATGTAATAGTTATATCAAGGTCAATTTAGCAATTCTGATACTTACTATTGATTAGAAACTAGATAAGAATTATCTGAGAGTTTGTGAGCCGCGGTTACGTTTGCACCATTGATTTGCCCCATTAATGGTGCAGACGTAACTGGTTAGTTATCTTTGCACCATTCAAATTAATACAACTAACTAACCTTGCTTTCCTCGCCGTAGATAAACTCAACGAAAAATTTGTTTGTTTAGAGTTTGTTTTTGAAACGCGACGAAACTAAAACAGTATATTTTTGCAATCCGATTCCTTTTCGTCTATATCTATTTTTAATGAATGAATGAACGCTACGAGCTAATCTGTAGTTTGGTTAAGTAACTGTGATTGAATTTTGAAGCATAAGCTTTTTGAAGAGAAAACCCACCGCTGTATATAAAACACCACTTATTTACACCACGTTATGCACAAAATTTAAAGACGTCCTTTATTTCGGGAGTATCTTATTTGAATAATCTTTAATGCAGGACTGGGTGTTTATTTTAATAACTTTTTTAAACCTCTTACAGGCTTATTTGTTTGTTATATTATTGATTGTGTAATAGGTTATCTAAAACTACGATAGACTTTTGATCGTTAATTCTTAGTTGAATACCATAAGTATGAAAGCAGAGGTAGTTGCGACAGCTTATAAATTTGCTTGCGACAGCTATGCATTGACCTCGGGGTACCCGACGGCTTCAAGGAAAGAATGTACTAGCCTTAACTATTAGGCCACTGTTCACTCACGTAAAAACGTCTGGTTATTCACTATAACCATCGGTTATGTGTGCAACTGAAAACCTCTCAAATTAATTCGTTCACATTTTTTTGTTGTTTTCCATATGTTTTTAGGACATGGTATAAAAGTTAGCTGTTTCACGCAAGATATTTTACTTTCCAAAATAGATTGCAAGTAAACTATATTTCGACTTTATGTTGTGACAAAATTAGCTGTCAGATGAGATGAAGCTTCATGTCAAGCCAAGATCTAGCTCTTGCTTTACCGAGCTCTTTATAATGCGTACCGAGCTCTTATGAGGCTGCCGAGGTATTGCAGCGCGTCGAGTATGTTCTCTGATGCGGGGGTTCCGGATTTCTTCGCTATCATAAGAACGCGTATAGCGGCTTTTTGGAATAGACTAAGGCGCTCCAACAATACCATCCTAAAGGCTGTTTTTGACTATCTAGCGAATCCAATCTACAGGCACTGGATTTCTGTCCACCTGGACGGAAATAAAAAATGACACCATACCTATATGGTAAAAGGGGTACTATGGATTTTTATTCATATACTTTATATTAGGGTATTCTGTATGTATGTTTTATTCTTTTGTATAGTTTAGTATTTTTGTGATATGGGTGTCAATGCCTGAAATAAACAAATTTTATTTATTTATTTATTTACTATTTTGTGTTAAACAATGTTTACCTACCGCAAAACGAATCTTTGCTATTTGAATATACAATACTGGTGCATGTTATCTGTTTACGCTCGTAGTTTGCATACAATTTTGCAATTGCTTACAAATATTTGATTTACGCGTAATACAAACATTTGCTCAAGAATTTTGTTCAAATGTTAATAGTTTTAAAATTATTCCGACAATTAACTTTCGTTAAACATGATTCATAATAGGAATTCCTAATCGTCAGCTAAATCCGTATTATGCAACAGCGACGTACTCAACCTAAGTGGAGTTCAATTTAATTCATCTAATTCTAGACAATAACTCATTTTTTTTAAATACTTACAGAAATCATAGTAAATAACAGTATTTCATACATGATTTTGAACATAAATGGATTTTTGTGCCAAACGATGACATGACTAATCCAATCAAAGCTGTAATTTTCGGAATACATCAAGAATGTACCTATTAGATACATATGTAGAAGAAAATAAGGCCTATATCTAACAAGCTGCAGCCTGCGGCTTCGCACGCGTTTGTCTGCCTCTCAGCTCAATTGGTAGTAACTCTGCCTTTAAGACTGGGTTGAGGGTTTGATTATTTCTAAGGATAAACATTTGTGTGATGATCATCAAAAATATAATCATTATGTATTGATATAAAGTGATCTGGTTCCCATAGTACGAGTTATGTTAAGTTTGGGACAAGATGGTGTTGTGTTGATGGTCTAATTAATATTTGTATATATTGTAAATGTTTGTATGATCTGCAAGTATTTGTTTCGGGTCTGGGTGTTTCTATGTATAATATGTTTGTATTTACAAAAAAAAGTATATAAGTAGTATATCAGTCATGTGGTACCCATAACACAAGCTCTGCTTACTTTGGGGCCAGATGATGCTGTTGGAAATGTCCGGGATTACTTATTACTTATTTATACCTTGAGCAAAAGTAGCCTTTATGATATTAGGTTACAAGCCACATTTATACCAAGATTTATCCAAATACGTTCAGTCTTTATGACGTGATGGCTTCACAAAGAAAGATAATATAACAAGTAGGATAATCAAATATTCTATAGACCTTTGAAAAGTAGTCAAGACCTTTGGAAACCTAGGTACTTTTATTATTTTGAAAACGAATGAAGGATATCGAAATATCATATATAACCGTTAACATGATAAAACTCTAATTAATATTATATTTGACAACTTCTGTGGCGCAGTGGGACTAGAGTCCGGCTGAGACGCAGAAGGCTGCAGATTCGATCAGTCATGTGGTACCCATAACACAAGCTCTGCTTTCTTTGGGGCTAGATGATGCTGTGTGAAATGTCCGGCATTATTATTATTATATGCGAAAGTGTCTCTGTCTGTCTGTTTGTTACGTTTTCACGGCTAAACCGCTGAGCGGATCTTGATGAAATTTGGAAAGAAGATGTATTGCATTCGGGGAAAGAACATAGGCTACTTTTTGTCAACCTTGAAGGGGGTAAAATAGCGGATGAAAGTTTGTTTAGGCAACTCATATTTTCTTAAGTTAGGGATCTGAAAATTCATATTTTAGGCTTTTGTTAAGAAATAAAGAAATACGTGTTCATCATCCCCGCAGGGGGTGCAGCGGGTGAAATAGGTGATTAAAATCATGAGATGTTCTTTAGATGCACAGAATGCATTCCTTACATAAATAAAAATAAAGGTTCTAAGCACACGCATGCGAAGTCGCGGGTAACAGCTAGTATAATATAATATACGATGATGGAATATAGAACGTATTGTCGTCATTTCCATTCGTTGAACTCTTGTGGTTTACTGAATGCTAAGATTATTGTATAGCTGTTATGTCATTCATACGCGCTTTTGTGTGTTAATGATAGCAAAAGAATGTGATTCACGGAGTTTTATACACCTCTGTGACGCAGTGGGCCAAGGCCCGGCTGAGACGCAAAAGGTTGCGGGTTCGCTTCTCGCTGAGGAGCAAATGTTTGTATGACCTGCAAGTATTTGCCTCGGATCTGGTTGATTCTATGTATAATATGTATGTTTTTAAAAAATAAATAAAAAAGTATATACATATGTACGTAAGTAGTATATTGGTCCTGTGGTACTCATATCACAAGCTCTGCCTACATTGAGGCTAAATGTCCGGCATTGTTTTATTTTTGCATCATTTATTATCGTTGCATATAGCTAGAATAGCGTTGAAATGTCTTGGCATCTTTATTAATTTACATCTTGCAAGAACAGACCCTCTATATATTAATACGTGAAGCAAAAACATTGTACCCCTTTTACGAAAATTACGTGGACGGAGGAGTATGAAATTTTGCACACTTATAGTTTATATAGAGAAGGAGTGCAGAATGCTAATATTTTTATTAAATTATGCATAAAAAATACATTAATTATTAATTAATTATGGTCAATTTCCACCAGTGGGCGACCACTAGTACTTATAAACACCTCAAAATAGCAAATTATTATAAATAGGGGGGATTATGAATACGTCGTACTGTAGCAGCTTATAACGCTCATTTATATACAAGCTGCTTAGTCTCAGCGTGATTCAAACTACACTTTGCACAATTGATTTGTAAAAAGTTGGAGAATGATGAACTGGAAACCGCATTGTTAGGTGAGACAATTTGAGTTAGATAACATAGCTAATAGAGTTTGGATGGGAGTTGGATACAAGAAGGTACTCGCATTTTAATTGTGAAATCATTTCTTCCCTCATAAAAAAAACATAACTTACCCTAAAAACTATGATATAAGTTAATTAAAAATACTGCTCGTTCGGTTTAGTATCTAGGTTCGCAATAGGATATACTACCTCCTCGGCTCGTCATTTATATTGAAGCACTTTTATGAAAATCCCTCTTAGATAAATAGTTTGATTAACTATCTATTATAAATTCATAAATATTAAAAGCAAGCACTGTAAAAGTCAAGCTACTTGTATACCTTAAAAAGTATCGGCTCATTAATCTCCGCACTTAGCACCACAACACTACACTCAGAACACCATAGAAAGTCAACGAGCGCACACACAGCAAGCGGTCGAGACACTGGCGATGCCTTCATTCGCGAATGCAAGGGGTTGCACAACCAGCTGTGGCAGGTTTGGCGAACGGTCAATGTTAATAGGTTACGATGTGATTTGTGATCCGTCACACTATGTCTATGATATGATAACACAGTTTTTGCACGTACACAAATAAATATTGGTGTAATTACGTTATTTTTTCTCTCCATGTCCATTTGACTACACTTGATGACTTGATGAAATAAATTGAATTGAATTGAATTGTAAAACACGAGCGATCTTATTTTCTTTGCACCTAAGTCTGAATTAGAGAATCATTTTGAAATGATACTTAATTATACTAAATTGACGTGATTTAGCTCAATAACATAATTTCAATTTTAACTTATTTAAAAACTGTAGGTTATCCAAAATTATAGTCTAATTTGGACCTTGGTGTAAGCAAAATGATTCGTATTTTAGGAAATCTAGGACTAATAAATATCGTCGTCCTATCAGCTAACGGACAATGACGTTCCTGTACAATGTTCATGGCCACCATTCACTAGTTGCCTTACTCCACCAGTCATCACCACACCTCATCATGGTGCCCAGCTCACTTGAGGAACTCGAGTGATGATAAATTTGATGCCGATTATGGCTAAAGCCTACTTTACATGTAAGGGATACCTCCTTTACATGTAAAGTTAGCTTGAGTTGAGTAGCCAAAACGGTAGCCTAATCTGTAAACCTTTAAAAAATTAATGAAAACTCCTTACAATTACAATTGATGTTGATGGTAAGGCTATAATGACAAAACAGTGTAAACAAATGCATCCTTCTCATTAAAAGATATTATCATTATATTAAAATATTCACACTTTGAATCTAAACTCAATGCTTTTTTTCTCTAGTTTGAACAGTCCTACATTCATATAGTTATGCCTCCTTTTCCTTCATGAAAACAAAGAGATGGGTCCCAAATTTGGATATTTTTTTAGGTGAGTTGATGTCTAGCCAACTTTGGAAATTAGTGGTGTAGACCAAGCATTCATTTAACATGTTTCAATAAAGAAAGACATAACATGCATAGCGATTTCCTGTTATGTCCTCCCTCTTGCACAATATAACTATCAATATTAGGACATGACTAACACCGCTATGTATGATTCGATTCTTTATTGAAACATGTTTATGTAAGTATCAGTGTTCTATAGTTTCGAGTTGCTATTAAGATTTACATGATAATTAACTACAAAGTATTATGGACGCTTTTCAGGATTTTACTAAGGTCAGTTAAAAGTGGTAACGTTAGACGTGTGTTTAGTTTCAAGGCACACTTTGAAAGTATATTGTGCCAGAGAAGGTCAATTGAAAATTAATTAACAATATGTTTATGAATATTAAACATAAACTAATTAAGTGCTCTAGCCTATTTGTACCTATCTTCTTACCTGTTCTTTCTCCTAAAAACAATCATCGTTGTACTGTAATAGTATATTTAAATGTAGTCTAAATTTAAAATTAAAAAAAACCCCTGACTCAAAATAAAACATATAAACATATATAACATAACCATATATAAGAACATTGGATTGGAGGCATCCATTCCAATGAGCTCGATAGAATTCTAATGAAGACGATACCTCTGCAAGTTGGTGAGAAGTTGGCTATCCTACATGTTCTAAGTAATACTGCAACACCAGGTCAAGGTTACCCAGCTCTTGCAATATCATTGAAGTATCAGGACACCTAATTTTGAATCGATCAGACCTGTGGAGTTTGCTTACATCTTTCATCAATTTTTTTTCAATTTTTCAATTTTTCAATCTTTCATCTTTCTTTCATCAACTAGACAAGAGCTGACAATTTTTAAATAGCTGAGCAGATAAATCACATTTAAGAACACTCGATCAAGTCAAGGTGACTTCAATAAAACTTAATCCAAATCGGTTCATCCGTTTAGGAGCTACAATGCCAAAGACAGACACACAGACACACACGTTAAACCTATAACTTGGGGGTTAAAAATGGTAACTTAACCTGCTTGACTCTAAATACCTAATCATTTAAATTGAAATGATCGTTCCATTAACATTGAAGAGAGAGGCCCCAGAAATCTGTGGCGTCGCTCCGTCGTCTTCGTCGTGGTGTCAAGAAACTGGCAAGGTTTTGATCTCATTTGTTACGGTCTATATCCATTTGAGAGATAATTTATGTAGGTAACTTCAGTGAAAGGGTTTCCTCAAACAGCTTTTGTTACCGCATTATTTCATCACTTGTATGTAATACCAGCACCATACGGTCGTTTATATTACAATGACGAAGCGAAGCTCACGTACGCCGTAACTGTTGCAAAACAACCCAGACGATGCCCCTTTATTGATATTGCAGTCTTTCAATAAAGATTGAAAGATGATTTTTAAACTGACACTCCATTAAATAAATTAAATCACTCTAATAAAAATTATTAATATTTATTAGAGTGATGATTATTATTATATAGAATTATTATTCTAAAGTTATGTATCTTAATTATGTCCAATGCATTTGATAACAATTTGTTATTTACCTGCACAAACCTTTGCACCTTTGTGGCCTTTGTGGACCTTTGCCCAATAGTGGGTATAAAATAAATAGGTAAGTATAAAAAACTGTCAAGTGCGAATGTCCCGCCTGAGAGGGTACCGTGCCTAAGTACCTACTTTTTTTACCATCGGTTACTATTACTAGGGCCACTATATCATCCTAAACTATGTATGAAAGCACCAAAGATTGCTCTAACAAAAAGATACTACAAACAAATATTTATTTTGATGTGATATTAAGTACAAATCATCAGTTTTCGGGATTTTTCTTTGCTTGTGCTGTGAGACCTTCAAATTTCATGATTCTAGTTCAACGGGAAGTACCTACCTAATAAGTGTTGATTTAATGGCATGTCTTGAAATATCCGGCTTATATGACCGTACCTAGGCCCTATTTTTTGATCGCGATGGCTAAATATTTTTGTACAAAACGCATCTTCAAATGTTTAGTGATGTTTGAAACAAAACCTACTCATCAAAGTTACCACATCAAACTACAAATTAATTTACAACTATTGGTGTCTTCCTAATATTTATTAGCGAGAGACTTCCACGGTGTTTCGTAATTCAGACGAAACATAAGTTACTCGCGTGTTGCAAGAGCACCCTTGACTCGAAAATCGGGCGCACTGCGCGTGACTAGGGGACGGTCTGCTACTCAAGCTTCTAAAAAGTCATTGGACAAAGCGCATAAGATCTGCTTTCAGCTCAATATAAACTTCATCCACTAGATATGTGATTTGGTTCTCGTTTAGCCACAGTTCATAATAGAACTAAGTCTTTACTAATAACGTAAACTTTAGTTCTAAAAATATAAAACTTTAATAAGTGGGAACTTTTAAGTACCATTAAACCATTACCATCCGCCACTTAATGTAGTTATCTTGCTTGATAATAGTCTATGCAAAACATCCCTAGATCCAATAGATCCAAGCAACATAAACACACAACAGGATTGGAATTTTGCTAAAGGCAATTATGAGCTGCTTTATAAACTTGTATCCGAGGCTGACTGGCATGGCGTTTTGGAAGCCCTACAAGTTGATCTTGCTTTGGACAACTTCTATAATATTATTTATGGTATATTTGATACGTGTTTACCCAGAAAGATTCGCTCCAATCATTCTAGTAGGCGGTATCCTGTATGGTTTACGGCTGACCTGATCAAGGATATAAAGTGTAAAGCTGTAAAACATCGTCTTTGGAAGGCTTCTAAGAATCAAACTTCTTATGAGGAGTTTGCTAGTCTAAGAGCGGATGTCAAGATTCGAATATCTCAGGCTTATGACAACTACCTCGATGTTATTCAAGCACAGATAAAATGTAACCCACGAGCATTTTGGCAGCATGTGGGGAGCTTAAAATCTAAGGGGGGTTTCGAATCGCGTATTTCTTTTGAAGGAAATGAATATGTTGGCAGCAATGCAGCCCAAGCTTTTTCTCATTACTTTTCGGGAGTTTTTTTGCCTAATGTCCCGTTGCTCGTTGCTGAAGGAGGTAGAGTTGGCCATAAAGCGCATGAAACCAACCAGTTCCGCTGGGCCTGACAACATTCCAACTTTTATTTTGAAGGGCTGCAGTGACTACTTAAGACGGCCTCTTTGTTATATCATGAACCTTGCCCTTACTACCGGTGATTATCCACGCCAGTGGAAAATTACGAGAGTTAGACCGATTCCTAAAGCTAAAGATACAACTGAGGTTGACAATTATCGACCTATTGCAGTACTTTCCGCGCTCGCCAAGCTTTTTGAATCAATATTGCATAGTCTAATATGCCCTCAGATAAAACCTTTTTTATGCGACTCGCAGCATGGATTTAGAGTTAAGCGTTCTGTAAATACGAATTTGTTGACTCTTGTTGATTTTATATCTCTGCACTTGGACAAGAGTAAGCAGGTCGATGTTATATACTTCGATTTTAAAAAGGCTTTCGACAGAGTTGATAATGATGTTCTGCTGAAAAAACTTTGTAATATTGGTTTTTCAACAAAATTACTAAAGTTATTTGCAAGTTATATGCGTGACAGGCAGCAATTTGTGCAACATGGATGCTTTGTTTCAGCTCCCTATCATACACGGTCTGGAGTCAGTCAGGGCTCAATATTGGGCCCGCTCTTGTTTGGTATTATGATAAATGACCTTGATGCTGTTCTTAAACATACGAAATGTCTGTTGTACGCTGACGACTTGAAGTTGGTCCATAAAATTGAACAAATTAATGATTCCATACATCTGCAGGAAGACATTAATGCCGTTTTTGATTGGAGTCTTACAAACAAGCTTTTCTTCAACATGGCCAAGTGTTGTGCTATGACTTTCAGTCGCGCGCGTGTACCATTCCTAGCACAATATTTGCTAGGTATTGAACCCATAGTTAGGGTCAACTCTGTGAGAGACCTGGGCGTTAATTTTGATACACGTCTGAATTTTCATGAGCATATGAACGTACTCGCTGCCGATTGTTATCGTAGGTTAGGTTTTGTTCTGCGGAATGCCCGTGAATTTCACGATGCCGGTGCTATAAAACTGGTCTACTCGGCTCTTGTAAGGAGTAAGATTGAGGCGGCGTCTATCGTATGGCATCCACATGAGAGTACTTACGCCTTGCGATTGGAGAAGATCCAAAAGGCTTTTTTAAGATTTTTGTACAAAAAGACCTATGGATATTATCCTTTCCTTTTCCCCACAATATTTTTACTTGGTGCGCTAGGCTTCAACTCTCTGGAAGCTAGGCGTCACTACAATCTTCTGGTCACTGCTTGTCTGATACTGCGCGGTACTTCAGACTGCCCTGAATTAGTGGCTAGAGTTGTAAGACTGTCTGTTCCCGAAGTGCCTAAATACTCGCTGAGGCCCCGTAGTCACGACTTACTGGCTGCACCGTGGGCGCGGTCAGTCGCGCACGACAACTCGCCTCTTGTTCGGGCTCTAAAATTATTAAATGCGCTTCTGGCATCAACACCTTCTTGTGATCTGTTTGCTGACCGATGGACGAATGTGTGCAGAGAATGTCTGAGGTATTGTGAGACGATTGATAGTAGTAGAATTAGTTCAATCTGTTAATACTTTTTTTTTGTTATTTTTTTAAGTATTTTTATTATTAATTATTTAGTAAAAATATTTTATAGTGTTAAATTTTTCTGTTAAAATGTTATTTCATAGCGCCTTGGTGTACCTACTGTAATGCTATGATCTTATTGTGTAAATAAATAAATAAATAAATAAATAAATAATTAAAATTCACAAATAAATAGTTTTCTACAGTTTAACTCGATTTCGTTCAATTATTTTCTTGTTAGAAGTCAATACTGCGTAAGTATACATTTGAGCAAATAACACTTTAGCAACATGATTCACTCTTTCTTCAACATTTATACGAAACGGCATTTCAACATATGAAAGATCATCGAATCACCTCCAAGGTCACTTGAACTTGATGTAACTGTACGCGATGATGTTTTTGCATCAATGTGTTCTTTTAATTATAATATTACAAATTATTCTACAGTGTAATTATGGATTCGAGATTATAGCTACGCGAAACTAAAATAAACCCTAAGAAATCTTCAATATATTAATATGTAATATTTTTATAAAACATAGATTCTTGCTCTCCTACCAATAATACATACTCAGACATGAATATAATTCGCAATTTTGTCTTTATTGTTCTTACAAATATATACAATTCTTCAACATAAATTACCACCAAAAAACAATACAATATGTTTTATTTGTCTTGATACATTTGATTAAACTAAAGTTCTGACTTGTATTTGTCTTAATGTTTAACAATAATATCGACTGCCTTTTCAGCGATCACCATTGTCGGTGCCGTTATATTACTGATCGGTATCGTGGGCATAATGCTAGCATCTACCACTCTTAAATTACAAAATTCATGAACTAATAAAAAATCATTTACAACACCTTCTGCTGGTGTCTTGCTCATCTTTGCTGTTCCTACGGGGTGGTAGATAGTTATCGCCATATGCCTTATGTAGCATTCCCAGTAATTAGCTGATGCAGTTGAGTGTTTAGAACAACCTGGTATATTAAATGTAATCAATTTAACACCCAAAGACTTCAGGCTATCGGGTATCGGAATATCGCCCATTTTTTAAATAAAATCTATAGCTTCCATCAAAGTTTTCATGTCATCTGGGTTTTGATAGCTCATAATAAATGGGCTTCAATTTGGTTTCAGATAGTAAGGTTTCTCCTTTAGATTTTGGATGTATCAGTGTCGGGTATATACCGAGCTAATCACTTTCTTTATTTAAATTAACAATAGCTTTTACAAATCCCTTGCTATACCCAACGCCTTTTAGGTATGGTTCTAACATAAATTTATCATTCTTAGTGAAATATTAATGGTTAAATTGAATGTCTGGATAAAAGTTAGATTTGTCTGTATTAATAAAATCAGTAATACCTATGTTAGAAAAAGGTCCTGTTCTAGTTAACATATACTTACTGAAGAAAAAACTTATGTAGCGCAGAAATTTTACAATCAACATTTGTTTTTAGAAATATTGGCAGTATAACGTGGCCTTGTAAATGTTGACCTGCTGAGAGGTCCGCCAAACATTTGATGCCAATGTCTTTTAAAGGTGTCGGGACATTCATTCTGGCATTGGCCAGAGAGCATAAGAATCTGAGCCATTGACCCAGCTGACAAAACAACGTCTTTTATAACACTTATATTCGCGCTGTTTGCATTTGCTAGAAGGATTTCCATATCATTTTCCGATTTGGATTGTGCAAATTGCTTGTCTATTTTAAATATTTTTTTTCATCATCATCATGATTCAGCCCGATTGCACCCACTGCTGGGTATAGGCCTCCTCTTTATAATGCTACTCTTTCCGGTCCCTAGCAAGTCTCATCCAGTGGTCCCCGACAACGCTGACTGTTTCGTTCGACCATCGGGCGGGTGATCTGCCTCTTGTCCGTTGAGCATCCCTTGGCCACCACTCCGTTACAGGAGTTAAATATGTTTTAGCCGTGTTTAATCGTTTACCATCTCTTTGTTTTCTTTGTACCAATGCGGGCCTCATTATTGCTATCATGGAACTCGAAAGCCTAGTTGAGCCCATGGTGTTCTGATAACAGTGTCCACGGGGTTCACCTTAGTTTCAAACTCTTCATATTGTAATTTATCTTCAACCTTTTATAGTTTCAATCATTTTTGAAATATCATAGAATTTTGGTTTAAAAATAAAAACGAAGGAATCTAAAAATGAAATGATTTTAACACAGTTACGAAAAATCTACTTTTTATGCTTATTATTATGCTGGTTTTTTGTCCTTATAACTTAAGAGTTACTGTCAATTTCTGGATCATCTCCAGCTTCTATCATAAGTACATACTGAGATGGAAATTACACTAGGGGACTTGGTCGTGATGTCCCTGGTGCGCACCAGGGACAGCGCGCTACGCTGCGCTTTCTTCCAAAATATTAATGTATGATGTTTTATTTTACCTCTAATATTTTGTAAGATTTTATTACTGTTATCTTTTGATTGATTTTGGCCACTGATTTTCATAAAAAATATGTAATAAATAAATAAAAGTAGAGAATACAGAGAGTATATTATGTATCAGTGTGCCACAAAAACAAAAAGGTGTCGACTTAGCATAATATGCCTGGCCACTTGGAGGTAGTTAGGCGCTGGTATTCTGTCGAAACCTTCAGCCAAAAGACCTTTGAGATATTTTTGTGGAGTGTTGTGTAGATCTTATAATAATGAGTAAGAATACATGAACAATAATATGGTATCTGTGAGAGCTTAATAAAATAAATATTGATAGAATAAACTAAAAATGCTACTTCAAGCAATACGGTTAAAACGGTTAAATGTAAGGAGAATTTTACGTTGCGCCTGTAGTTTAATCAAAAGCAATCGGCAAATAAAAAATCAGGCTTGCATAGCGAAAGCATGGAATCAATTTGAAACCAAGTGTACTTTACATTAAATTCCTGTTTCTTAAATTATTGTTGTTTTTGGGGTGTAAAAAAAATATACGAAACTATGTGTCTCATTAATTATCAGTTTTGTCATTAGTAGGTACAATAATAAATAAGGATTTTATAAATATAGATTTTCTCTCGCTAACAAAGCAACAACTAGTGCGCTTACAATTGCAAACTGAATGGAAGTTATTTAGAAGTTAAAAGCAAGTTTATCTTGACAATGCGTTATATCTCTTTGGGATCAAATTTCTATTCAAGAATTTTCTTTGTTGTTGATGGTAAAGTTACATACTGAGACAGGCGTTACGTACCAGGTTTTGGTCGAATAAATCTAATATACTACGCTTTCATTTAACCGACCTCGTATCAGTACATTTTCCAGGAATAAATCCTATTGATTGATTTGACGACCTCTGTGGCGCAGTGGGCGAAAGCGTGCCTGGAGGCGCAGAAGGTTGCGAGTTCGATTCCCGCCGTGGGACAAATGTTTGATGATCTGCAACTATTTGTATCGGGTCTGGGTGTTTTTATGTATAATATGTATGTATTTATAAAAAAAAGTAAATAAGTAGTATATCAGTCATGTGGTACCCATAACACAAGCTCTGCTTACTTTGGGGCCAGATGATGCTGTGTGAAATGTCTGGCATTATTTATTTATTTATTATTATATCAAATAGTAAGTGCTTGGCCTAATCACATGGCACTGTGTCGGCGTTGTCACAAATAAATATTACATTGGAGAATAAAGCTCCCACTGATGGCGAGTCCATTTCTAGTCCTCCCAAACAAGACGTCAGCTTTTCCCGCTCTTAACCGTTTAACGTCTTCAATTAACAAAGCCAGACCGTAGCGTAGACCTAAGTATGTATTTTATATTAATTCCAACTTGATACGTCCACGTATTTCTGATAAAAAAAAAGGTTTTGCAAGACAGGCAGACAGACATTAAATGGATCGAAGAGAACGAATGGTTCCTCTTTTCGTTTTCAGGTACAGACATCTAAAAATGATTTTATAAATACAACCACTCACATTCCAACTCACATTCCAACTTCCAACTCACATTACAACTCACCCACGGACAAAGTCCGAGCGCGTCAGCTAGTAATCTATAAACCAAACTGTGTTGGCTGCTACCCGGGCACCGGGGCTTGTCGCCGGAACCGGCATCAGAGTCCGGTGCCGATTATTTGCACGATGCAGCGCTGCCCCATTAATAGGTGCCACCGCCCGTGCCGTGGTTATGTGAGCATGCCCTAACATTTACATACTTTTACACTTTACTTGCATTAGTTGCATTTGAATCAAATTTATTCCGAGAATAGAAAAAGTACCAAAAGTTGGTGAAATCCAACTTAAATTAACTTGCACTTGCATATAGTTTTTTAACCAAAGTTTACTACCTAAATGAAACAAGAAGCATTGTGTGGTACGAATTATGAAAAGAATTTATTTATTAACTAGAAAAAGTTGTCTCTTTATCACTATTTATACCAAAACTTCATATTTGACACCGTTATACTCATAATACAGCCAAACTTTACATTTCTTCGAACCCTGGGGTATAGTTACTTCCTTAGTTTCATAATAAATAGGGCTATAATCGTAATCATACGTCACTGGCAAATAATTGTGATTAACTGGTTTGCTTTTAGGAGGATTATGGTAGTCATCGGTAATAATCTTTCTCTGATCGTAAAAAGGATATCTTTCGGGTATATACGAGTTTGGTGTTTGGAGTTCCTGAACTGGTATTAATTTACCACGCCCAATACTTGGATACCAGTACGGTATTTGGTTGGCTTCATTAACCGTTTGAGTATCCGGATAGTAGTTCAGTGGCACTCTATCAAATTCATAGATGTTTGGATTTGGTTCTCTGTATGATAAATCTTGTTCAGGTGTGATTCCTTTGGCTTGTGTTTCATATTCTTTTGGGAGAAGAGATATTCTGTTTTTTTCCTTGTAAACTTTCGGAATTTCTGTTCGTACACTGGACCCTATGGTACTGTCTTCAGCGAAGTAAGTGAATAGATTAGTAGTTTCATTGAACAGGTCTGGTTTTATGTCAATTTTAGTTGCTTCATTTTCTGAGTTCTTTTCGTGATTCTCGTATTCCGCAGGGCAGATATTAGCAGCATCCGTCGGCTGTTCTTCCCAAGTTTCTTTGATCATGTCAGAAGCCTTCTCAGCTATCATTATAGTTGGGGCGTTTGTATTGCCACTAACAATGGTAGGCATAACACTCGCGTCCACAACTCTTAGGTGTTTAATCCCATACATCTGAAATAATGAATGTATGATTTTAGACGTTTGTTGGACTCTTCATCAATCATAAATATTAATTTGAAACACCAATTGTTACTCACATTTAGTCTAGAGTCAACGACCGCCATAGGATTGTCGACTGGTCCCATAGCGCATGTCCCGACTGGATGGTAGATAGTCAATGTGTGATGTCTAGCTTGACACTCCAGGTGCTCATCAGACATCAACTCGTGCTCAGCACAGCCAGGGTTGCGATGGGAATTCGGACGTGTGTTTAATTCTTGAAGTGCTTTTTGGTTGACTAATTCTTGAACTATGCGAGCTCCCTCTATCTAAAAACAACAAAATAAACATAAAATAAAGATCAGTCATTTGGTCACCATAACACAAGCTAAGCATAGTTTGGGACCAGATGGTGGTGAGTGCATTGTCAACCAATATTTAGTGCTGTTATTATTTATTATAATAAATATTTTACATAGTTGCGATTTATTACTTAATCGCAATCGCAACTATGTAAAATATAATTTAGAATTTCATAAAAAATGGGTTCTTACCATAACTTTAATATCATCTGGATCTGAATAATAATTCGGTACTATAAGTGGAGGTGAATACGGATTACTATCTCTCAACTTAATGAAACCTCTGCTTTTAGGCCGTAAAAGTAGCGGCACTATAGAAAATGAAGGTTTGTATAAGATATCTTCATACAACTCAGCATACACCTCGTCTGCTAGTCCATTTGCGCGTTTACCAAATGAACCACCATCCATGTTATCAGCAGTTGGTGCTATAAATATCTGAACATCGGGGTAATCTTCAGCTGGGTCCTGGTATTTGGTGTTCAAAAAGGCCATTGCTTCAGCTTCCATCATACTGTATAACAACCCTTTCTTATGAACTGTAAAATCTATCATGCTTCCCATGCCCATTGCAGTTTTTGCATTAAAGCAAAAGTCTGTGCCGTTTTCATTAGGATTATCAAACAGAAATGAATGTCCACCCATAGCGACGTGATCTTGTAAATTTCTTCCGACACCTGGAAGATTCACAATAGGGTATATGCCAAGCTCTTTCAAATGCTCTGCGTCTCCGATCCCAGATAACATTAACAGTTGCGGAGATTGAATTGACCCTGCCGACAGGATAACTTCTTTGCTTGCTTTCACGATGCGTTGTTCTCCATGCTTCGTAAATTTTACACCATAAGCCGCTTTATGTTCATCAATCAAAATCTTTTCTACATAAGAACTGGCACTGACGTGTAGATTCGATCTTTTTGCCGCCGGTCTCAAAAAAGCTTTGGACGTACTGCACCGAAGACCATCACGCAAGGTAGCTTGAGATCGAGTAAATCCCGTCTGAAACTCTCCGTTTACATCTAAAATATTGTATCCCATTTGCTCTGCCGCTTCTAATATTTTATCAGTTATAGGTTGCTGATATGCAAAGTTTTCGACTGTTAGTGGTCCTCCTGTCGCATGATAAAGATCATTCTGGAGTCCAGGGACCCGATTGTCTTCAGACTTCAGAAAATATTTGAACACATCTTTGTAAGCCCAACCGGTATTCCCCAATTGCTCCCAACCGTCATAGTCGCGCTTGTTGCCGCGAATGTACAGCATAGCGTTAAGCACACTTGAGCCACCGAGAACTTTGCCTCGCGGCCACTTGCATTTACCATTTGTCATACTCAAACAATATCCATCACTTGGCTCTGTCTGAAACTGCCAATCAATCGATGACAGCTGCAAAGCAGGAAATAGTACAGGAATTTCTGATAGAACATTTTCGTCTTCTCCAGCTTCAATAAGCAGCACTTTCCATTCCGGGTTTTCAGTCAGTCTATTTGCTAGAACAGCTCCTGCTGAACCAGCTCCTATGATTACGAAGTCATAGCATTCGTGTAGTTGCTCCAGAGGACGATCTCGGATCCGGTTCTCTATGTCTTCTATATCCGGCCGATACAGATGTATCGCCATACGTAACATTATTAGTACTCCTAGGCCTGGTAGTAAGCCTAACGTGATTCTTGTATTTGAGATGATGCCTTTTGCAACTAGCTTTGTGTCAGTTGACATCTTGCCGAAAGCTGTATCGCTACTGACGTTAAAGTTCATAATAATAATATGTTCAGCATACGGCATACAAGGCCTTGACTAGTCAGCATTTATTTTTTACATTGGTCACTCGTATTGTTAAATGTAGAGTTATTATTTAATAGAAAGGACAATATTCTGATATAACAAAATGCAGCAATATTGTTTTTAGTAATTTTATTTGTCTATTTTGTCACGTTAGCTAAGCAAATTTTTGTATTAGGATTATGTATTTTCCTCATCCTGCCTAAACTATCGCGTCTAATCCCTAAAGTCAACCCAGTATCGCACTTACCAAAACAAACTATAACTTTATTTTATGACTGATATTAACGAACATACTTAGATATGTCTTCTCTATCGTATAACATACTCTACTTTTGAGATCACAAGAGCGTCAATGCAGCATTTTGTCTCTCGATGGAGCGTTTTATAATTAACAATCGTAAGTTACGACATAAATCAATGCACATCTGACCTAGTTATCAATGGGATTATTGTTAGTCAGAAATAAAACAAAAGTATATAATTTCATTGTATCCGTTACGTCTTATACTTACAGCTGACGAATGCAATGTATTTAGTTATCAATAAATTAATATAAATAATTATTTACAAAATATAAAAACATTGTTCCTTATAATACTGATAAATTAACTCTTTAGTTTGTACGCTCTACAATCTAATAAACAGTACTCTTGTACATTACGGTAATCGAATGATTCGAAGTACTTTTATTTCACATAAAACCACTACTAATAGCGTTTCTTTTAGAAGACTCATTAAACACTCATTAAAAGACACAAAAATCCATTTACGAGTATGTAGTTACTATATTTTCAAAGATATTTCTTTAGCTTAAATGTAGTACCTGGAAATTCGACGCTTCAACCAAAACTCTTTAATCATATCGCTGCCCTTCTCTCCAATCATTATAATTGGAGCATTTGTATTTCCACTCACCAAATTAGGCATTATACTGCCATCTATGACTCTTAATCCTTTCACTCCGTACACTCGCAATTCATTATCAACTACAGCTTCTGGGTCCCAGTAGGGTCCCATTTTGGCTGTACCCACTGGATGATATATTGTACACGTGTACTGTCTGATCATACAATCCCAATAAGCGTCGGTATACCTCTTCACGCTGACGCAAGCAGGAAATACGTGTTTATTCAAAACTGAGCCAAGTCTTTGGAATGCCGTCGTCCTAGATAATGCAACCGCGATTTTTACTCCTTCAATTAATGTTTTTATATCCATCTCATCAGTCAAGTAATTCGGGTAAATGTAAGGATAATCATAAGGATTTGCGCTGCGTAGCTGGATGAAACCTTTGCTTCGTGGTCGTAACAGCATAGGAATTACACTCCATACATCTTTATTGTCTATAGGACGAAAAACTGCATCATAAAATGTTTCCTTCAAGCCATGCACCTTCCTTAGCTGCTCTCCGCCATCAGAGTTTGTAGATCCAGAGATGAAATGAAATTCGATGTCTGGAAAATCATCAGACACGTTCGCGTATTTCGTATTGACAAATGCAAGACCCTCCACTCCACCCATTATGGTCAGTGGACCTTCTCCTAAAACAGCATACTCCATCAGAGTGCTTACAGTGTGAAGACGTTGCTCTACAATGGAAATCTCTTTTTGAATCATAAATGCAAGTCCACCAAGTCCAATGTGATCTTGAAGATTCCTTCCCACTTTTAGATTCTGTATCAGTGGTATACGATGCTTAACCAGCTCTTCAGCTGGGCCTATACCTGACAACATAAGTATTTGCGCAGAATTTATTGTCCCAGCCGAAAGAATAACCTCTTTCCGTGCTCTTACTCTATGTATCATTTTATTTCTTACAAACTCAATTCCAAAAGCTATTTTAGTTCTAGGGTCTATAAGTACTTTCGTCACGTGAGAATGCATTGATATGTGTAAATTCTTTCGATCTTTAGCAGATCGTAGAAAAGCTTTAGATGTGGAGCAACGACTGCCTCTGCGTAAAGTTCCTTGGGCTACCATAAACCCTGTTTGATTCTCGCCGTTGATGTCTCTATTCATATATCCCATCTCAAGACCTGCCTCTATAAAGGATGACACCAATGGTGTGTGGAATGGGGCTTCAGCTATCGTCAAATATCCACCTGTACTGTGATACGGGGTTTCTGCTAAATACGGGTTCTGGTTATCTTCAGATTTTTTGAAGTAATACAGCACGTCCTTGTAGCTCCATCCTTTATTTCCAAGTTCCTCCCATGAGTCATAGTCCTTTCTGTTGCCTCTTAGGTAAAGCATGTAGTTGAGAACTGAACTGCCTCCAAGAACTTTTCCACGGGGCCAATTGCAGCGTCCGCCGTCCATGGCTGAAAACGAAATAAAGCTTGCCAGTTATCTCATACAATGATGTATATTTATATTTTTAGGGCAAACCTAGAAAGCGGTTACATATTGATATCTGAGTGATTCGCACCTAAACAACTTGTTCCTTGAGGTTCAGTCTTGTATTTCCAATCAAGCTTACTAAGCTGCAGATATCCAGCTAAAAGCGGTACATCAGATATTTCTGTCTCATCGCCACCAGCTTCCAATAGGAGTACTTTCCAATTTCCTATTTCTGAAAGACGGTTCGCCACCACTGCTCCTGGAATTTAAAGATAATATTAAATTTATAAAACGTACTGTAGTTGTTAATGCGGGCAGTATAGAATATGGTTTGTCGATATACTCACTGACCAGCGGACCCGGCTCCCACTATAATGAAGTCGTAGTCTGTCAGCAGGACTGCATCGTCCACGTTACCAGGCCGACCTTCCGGATCCGTTTGGTCGAACTGGTAGTAGGCTATGGCTGCTACCAGCATTGGAATGAACCATGCCACCTGAAATTTCAAGAGGGGATGGTAAAATTCTTGTATTTGGATAAAAAATATAATAATAATAATAATGCTGGACATGTCACACAGCATCATCTGGCCCTAAAGTAAGCAGAGCTTGTGTTATGGGTTACACATGACTGATATACTATTTAAATACGTTTTTTTTTTTTTATAAATATGCACATACATATTATACATAGAAACACGCAGTATTTTTTCTAGTATTTATACAAGAGATATGCGATTTCAATTCTATTGGTATCTAAACTAATATTGTAATAAAAAAGTTTGTTTTTTTTGTATGTTTGTTTGTAATGGAATAAACCCAAAAACAATAAAACCGAATAAATACAATATTTCACCTATATAAAGCTACATTATAAGCGAGTAACATAGCGAGTATTTTATACAAAATAATAAAAAATTAGAGAAAAATGTAACCCAAGGTATCAAAAGTTTGGCTTTCAAAGTCATCATTTCGCGTGCGCTGCGAAAACTATCTATGTTACGTAGAATAATGTGCCACATGTTTTTAACTACTTATCATTACCCACAAAACAGTCCGCGAGGCGGTCTATTATTTTTGTTCACAAGTCAATCAAAACATGGTAAGAATCGAAAAATGATGACATTCGTATCATGGTATGAATCTTTATTCTTGGAGAGTTTTAGTGGTAGTAGCCTTCCGATCCTAGGGTCGTGGGTTGGAATGCGGTCGTTCACCATTGAAATTTTCTGACAGACAAAATATATATGTGCGCTATACCAGTACTATCTAACGGTAAAGGAAAGAGTAAACCCGCATGTCATAGAACCTAAAGTGAAAGAACGCTCAAAGTGCACGAAAGAAGCCTCTGAGGAGCACTTTACCACTTTAGTTCGAAATAACTAGTGACACGATGAGCAGAAGAAGAAAAATAATCTTGTACAATCTTGTTAAATAATATGTCCATCTAAATTAAAATTCTAAATTGTATATGAGCAAAGCCGGGGCTAATAAAATCGTAGATCTATTTCAATCTTAATTCAGGTAGACATCATTGTAGAATTGAGCAAAATTGTATCAAATAAATAAATGAATAATACCAGACATTTCACACAGCGTCATCTAGCTCCTAAGTACGCAGAGCTTGTTTTATAAGTACCACATGACTGATATATTACTAAATATTTTTTTGATTCATACATATTATACATAGAAACTCCCAGACTCGATACAAATACTTGCAGATCATACAAATATTTGTTCGCCGGCGGGAATCGAAGCCGCAACCTTCTACGCCGCAGCCGGGCCTTGGCCCACTGCGCCACAAAGGACGAGTATTATTTCACTCATATCAGTTAAAGTTATGGTACAGTTAAGGTAAAGCGCCTGATAGAAAACATATAATGTGAATTATTATCACACCTTTAAGAAACGTGTTCTTCTTTTCCTGTAAACCGAGTTTCCTGTTTCCTGTTCTTTACACGCGAAAAGTTTGCAAATAACCTCTAAAGTAGGTTAACCTAACCTACTTAAATGTTTTTGATGATTATAGTTACCTGCGTACCTGCAGCAGCGGCTATGGCCGTTCCAGAAAGCACGTCGGCAGCCGCATTTACAATTGAGCTCATTTTGTCTCCTAGAAAAATAAACACACTAGTTTGTTAAGAGAACTTGCTATGCGCAATGATTAGGCTCTTTTAAAAACAACATGAATGGCCTGTCAGCTCAGTTGGTAGTAGCTCTGCCTTCTGCGCTGTAGGTTGAGGGTTCGATTCCCTCCCAGGATAAACATTTGTGTGAAGAACATAGGTGTTTGTTCTGTGTCTGGTGTTATAAAATATCATAAGTATGTATTACAAAATATATAAGTATTCTATCAGTCATCTAGTCACTATAATACAAGCTATTCATAGATTCGGGCTAGATGGTGTTGTGTGCATTATTATTTATCTAGCAATATTTATTTATTTATTTACTGTTTCTGTTTTTTGGTGAGAAAATTTCAAAGTTTATCTTATTTTGGCACGCCAGTAATTAGTTGAATTACTCAAATTGGGATAAATTATAGTTACAAAATATGTAGTCTTATTTATAATTTCGTGGGATTAATACTTTCTCTGTAAAATGTTTTTTAACTCTTTTAGTTTTTTGTATTGAAAAAAATACGGAACTTTACGCTGCACATTGGACAAAATCCATTTACGAGCACTTTCGCTAGAAAGTTAATGGCAGATAAAAGAAAAACAGTGAACAAATTTGGGACATTTTAGAAGGATTTACAACGTAACATACAAAGTACACTACTAGCTAAGTAACATGGTGCTTCACTATCTTGAACATATTCATTATAGTTAACTACTATTGGATTACTGGATGGATAGTATGCAACCAGTAAAAACTGTTCGCATAACGCTATTTTATGACGCCTGTCGTTTATCGTCATGTAATGTGCCGGTATGTGATAGTGTAAAGTGGCGCATGCAACATGCGAGGCGTGCCGTTCTTTATAAACAGCATTCATTATATTCGACACAGTAAAACGGTTTCTTCTTCTTCTGCTTATAGAATCACTAATTATTTCAAACCAGTATAGAAATAGGATTATAGTGCGCCTCAGCTCAGTATTATAGCAAATGGAATACAAATACAAATAACAGTACAAAGCTATACGCAGTTTACATAATATATACATAATGTTTTGTGACGAAAGCGAATTATAATATAAATTACTAGTACCTAGATGGACCGAGCTTTGCTCGCTATAAAACATGGATAAAAACGTTTTCTAAAAATGAAACCCAGCTAGATTGATTTATCGCCCCTGAAACCCCCTGCATACTAAATTTCATAAAAATTGTTGGAACCTTTTCCGAGATACAGATTATATATGTATATATATATATATGTATAAAATAATTGCTCGTTTAAAGCTATTACTATATTGTTGGTAAGAATGCATTGGCTCATGTTGCTCTGCCCTCTGACATTTAATTGACAGATTATATTTGTCTTATGTAAGTATTATAAAATATATTAAGTATTCTGGCAGCCATCTGATTCCCATAATACAAGCTTTGCTTAGTTTGGGGCTAGATGGTGTTGTGTGCATTGTCTATCAATATTTATTTATTTATTTACAATTTTTAACCAACTTTTTATTCACCTTGTATTCGTTTTCACAGATAAAATAGTAATAAGAAGGATTATTCAAAAAAGCGCTAGTTCGAGATTCTTGTCAATTGTTCTCGGACTTGGGTTAGAAGGAATTGGCACCTAAATTCACCTAGTATGCAAGACGTTTCAAAGTCTGTATTGAATACAAATATTTTTGCTTTGCCGTTGCTAAAAAGTTATAGGGTACAGAATAGTAGATTTTTGTAGAAAATAATGTTGTCTAAAGAAATATAAATATCTTTATAAATATCTAGAGTGTATTCCATACACTCTAGATATTTCTCTAGATATGTCTCTCACTCACTCTGTCACTGTCACTCTAGATGTGTATGGAATACACTCTAGATATCTATTAGGTAGCTTTGGTTTAGTTAATCGTCATTAACCTTGTTTTAATTAATGACTGCGAAGTCGCGTATCCCAGTTAGTGTTTTCCGTTAGTGGTTGTTCTCTTTAGCAAATCGACGTTTAACGGTATGATTACCGTTAAATGTCGATTTTGATCACATACTTCGATTTTGATCGCATAGGTACTTTCGAAATCAAAATATAGCAAAAAAAAACAAAATAATATCATTGGTGTAACATAATTTACTCGTTTATAAACAGAATTTCTTACTCTTGGCTAGCAAAAGAGTAATTTTTTTATTACATTTTCATATTTTTTCTTATCCTCGTCAGATGATGCTCAACTATTTAAATTGTAAATTTCCTTGTATTCGGGAAATTATTATTGTGATATTATTTTTAGAGAATGTATAATACTAGTGTTCGCCCACTGGTCAAAATTCAACCATAGTTAATTAATAATAAATGTATTTTTTATGCATAATTAAAAAAAAATATCAGCATTGTGCACTTCTTCTCTATATAAACTATAAGTGTGCGAAATTTCATACTCCTCCGTCCGCGCAATTTTCTTACAAAAGG
Organism: Lampropteryx suffumata; assembly: GCA_948098915.1. Classification (NCBI taxonomy): domain Eukaryota; kingdom Metazoa; phylum Arthropoda; class Insecta; order Lepidoptera; family Geometridae; genus Lampropteryx; species Lampropteryx suffumata. The sequence goes on from OX402562.1 coordinate 7,413,918, forward strand.
GTACAAAGTAATAACTTTGTACCCTTTTGTAAGAAAATTGCGCGCAATAAGCAATAGCTTCACGTATTAGTTTGAGTAAATTAATAATTAATTACACCTTGTTTCCACAGCAACAATAAAAGTGTTGCAAAAATTACAATTGCTTTACAACTGTTCAACGTGTTGAAAAGATGGTTTTCCGTGTCATCGACTTGTGGACCACTTATAACTTAACTTACAAAGACACTTTTACTTCAAACACACTCATTGTTTCCGTTTGATTAAAACCGAGTCAGCTAAGTGCATGTAGGTAATTAATTGTTCTTGAGTTAGAACTAGAAGTGCTGCATCATCATCATCATCATCACTTCTCTGTAGCTATTTATTAAGAATCACCATTTAGTTAATTCCTCTTTGACAACAGAATTTATGTCAGCATGTATGTATGTAAAAAATATATATAAATTTTCAACTCAATTTATTTCTACTTTTACTTATCGATATACATATACTTTATCTAAATACGTGTCTACATAAAACTGACAGACAATTTAAAGTGACGATCATGGTTTCTGGACGGAAGGATATACAGGTCGTACTAGTTGTTTGGTCCCGGCGTTTAGCTTCAGAACTTGAACTTCGGAACGCAAGATAAAATCCATTTCTTAAAACAGTAAATCTCAACTGCGTCTAATGCTTTACTTATCCATTAATTTGGCTGACCTTTAAGTTAAACTATATGTTTTTCAACCGACTTCAAAACAGGAGGAGGTTCTCAATTCGACTGTTTTAATATTTTTTCATTTTTGTTAGGTACCCCTTAACTCATTCATTTATGAACCGATTTGAAAAAAAAAACTGATTTTATGTGAAAGGATATACTTCCCGATTGGTCCCATATAAATTTTATAAAAATCGGTTCAGTAGTTATGTTTTTAAATCAAAAAAATATGCCATCCACTTGGATGAAACGAAATTTTGATATTTTGCTTTTTATACATGAAGTCGGTTGTTTTTAGTTTATAAAACGTAATTATATATTCACAAATTAATAGCAATGAACATGTTTTATATAGTGATAAGACACATTATAGTTTTTTTTTGTTAGAAAGTGAATTGAGCCGTAACCGAACATTTTTGTAGTGTTTGCACGTTACCTCCAGAATAACAAGAAGTTCCGGTGAAAATAAACCATTATGTAACTATGCTTCTGTGCCAATTACTAAACGTCACGTGGAATATTCATTGAGTTCCTTTTATAGAAAAATATCTATGGGACTTCGTCGTTACTATTAAAAATTGTCTATTGATACACAAAGCATTTAATACATATTTTGTACAACCTGGAATTTGAAGAATGCTCGATCGTTCACTTGTACTAGATCAAAGATATGATCCGAAAAGTATAGCACGGTTTCAGTAAATCACTGTCATTTTGTCAATGCTTAGCCAAAACATGTTAAACACAACAATACAACTTACCTTTTGTTTTTAACTTTCACGGTAAGCACACATCACTGATAAAATCATCTTACAAAACATTTTAAATTAAGCTAAAAACAAACGAACATTTTAATCCTTGTGTACTTGTTCATGAAATAAGAACTAGATTCTATCAACAGAAACGATAAAATTGTCTTGTTTTGTACACTCTAGCGTTTCAATTCTCCGGTGTAACGGTAACTTTCTTCGACGTACGATTACCGACTCCTGCGCACGTAGGCCGTCAAACTGTTTGTGAAATGGTGGGAGAGTGGTCTGGTATTGTTCCTTTTTTGGAATTACTAAAAAGCATACTTTTGTTTTTCTCGATCACTATGGGAAAGTATGGAACTCCTTATGTAGACTATGATTACGATCATAATAAAACTAACTGATGGTGGTTTAGTTATGTAGGTTCACTCTATAACTAATTTTATAGATACAAATTAACAAATATATTTTGCCAGTTTTCTGGTTCCGTTACAAGCTTTTGTTTATCATTACCCGCGCTATATCTACCAAGAGTTATATTATCATTTAAGGTGAAACAGTGTTATGGGATTTCAAATAATCGCATATTGGCCTCAATTCTGTTGGCACCAACCTAACAAATTTTAGCTAAAATTAGGTTTTGAACTGTCAAATTTACCCTTGGTATTCTGCTGCTACCAACATATCCTAATTTAATTTTATCTCACATAATTAAGCGTTCCTAATTTAGTTAGATGGTACCAACCGAATAGGTTTTACAAATGCTATGACTAACTAAATATATTTTAGACAATTCCTAATTTTAGAAATGAACCAACCGAACTGCTACCATTGTATTACTTTTGCGGTCTGGAGTGATGATAATTTCCGTGCGTTCATAACATCAGTTTAAGAATCGAAATGAGCGAGGGAAATAATATACAATAAGTTTTGTATATCTATCATAGTCACTATAATCAGATTGTCTAACATAAACTGCAGAATAATCAAATTGGATCTATTATATAAAGTGACATGACAGTGCAACTTAGAAATATAAAGTGGAAACTCACAGCAGTAATGAAAGTGAATTTGGTTATTACATCCAGCACGGTTGAGTGGAGTCTAATAGAACTCGAAGATTGCTATATTTTCCAGCCAAAGTTGCAAATTATTAGTTACGGTACTGAAGTAAGAAATTTGTTTAATTTATGCTGTATCTCTCAAATTGTTTGGTATCCTTATTAAGCCTTTAAAAATATCGTCCATACGCAATGGATATTCAATGCAACATGTAGAGTCAATAAGTTTGTGATTCACCTTAGTTTGAAATTATCTCAAATCTAGCTTATCAATCAACTATCCCAGAAAAGATAAGTACTTATTAGAAATAGTCTGATGCAATTCCGTTGCAAGCATACGAGTACAATTTGATAGCAAGTTACTCCAATATCTTTGTTTGGAAGTACTAAAACGAAAGTGCAAGGACACTTCCAGCTTCTAATACCCATTACTTGTTCTGGCAAACCCGTTTGTACACCTGTTTACTCTCCCTTTAAGGTTACTGCACTCGATCGTAATGTCGGAAGCGAATGCTCCTTGTAAAGCTTAAGGAAAAACGTAGAAACTAAAAGGGTGACTAATACACTTTCATGTATTCGTAAAAATACATATATTCGTTTCGCAATGGTTTGGAATTGACACAATGACCAAAAATCGTTTATGAACCATCTTCATCTTAATAAAAAAGTTACGTACGAAAGTTTCGTTCCATATACATTAGTGCAGTAGATGTAAAATCATAATGTCTAATACTACTTTTGCTCAACTTTTATAATAACAATGTCTCACATATTGTTCTGATTTCAGGAGGATGTTGCGGCTCCACAACGAAGAGTACGATAGTGGGCGGCTGGGCATGGGCTTGGTGGCTTGTGACCGATGTTCAGCGTATATCCCTTGAGGTAACACATTCTACTGTACACATTTCCTTCGTATATGCAGTAATCCTTCATTAAATCCGTTTCTCTGCTTTGATTGACAGCCTATACAGATGAACTGTTGATTCTTAGAAGATATGTCATACAGCTTTCTGATGAGAGTCGTTTTTCCAGGTTATGACTCTTAACCCGATGTGCGAGTTCGTGGAAACGGCGCAAGGCGTCCCCCTCACCGTAACTGGAGTGGCACAATGCAAAATCATGAACGAAGACGAACTTCTCACGACTGCTTGCGAGCAGTTCCTTGGCAAAGACGTTAGGGAAATCAAGATGACCATCCTGCAAACCCTCGAAGGACATCTGAGAGCTATTCTCGGTAAGTGACTAAAGGCCAGACAATGCTGTTTTTAGGATCCTCCACATGTTTTTATATTCTTTCTAGCTTACCTCATCTAGCCAATATAAACACCATGAGTTGTGAACGTACACATTTGAACGCAGTAAATTTTATTTGAATGCCACCTAGTGAGTATAAAAGGTACTTAATAAGCTTGTAGCGTAGAGAGGAACAATAATCCTGTGTTCGGTACACAGTGAAGTAACTTACACCCTCATGTTAGTAGATGGCGCTTTGTGTCGGCTCATGTAATAAACAACAAAAAATCAAGCTCTTCGATACGAACTGTTGAAAAACTTTTTAAGAAACATCCTCGTACATTTTAAAAAGGTGGCAATTCGGTTGGTTATTTCTAAAATTAGGAATTGACTAAAATATATTTTAGTTAGTCATAGCATTTGTAAAACCTATTCGGTTGGTACCATCATTGGTTTATGCCATCTCTGGTTAGGGGCGGACAAACAGGCAGACAGACGGGCATAAAGAAACTATAAGGGTTCCTTGTGGTCTTCGGAACCCAAAAAACCAACTGATTGTTGGAATATAACAAAATAAATCTATCTCACTCTAACATATAGTTAGCGTGTCTTGCTCTTTTATACGTATAAGTATTTACTGAAACAGTACTTTATTGTTCTCAAGAGGATCTGGTTTAATAGGCATAGTTCCTATTTCTTTTGTGTAGTCCGGTTAAAGCTCTGGCATAGAGCACACACACCTCTCCTACAAATAATAACGATTAATTAAATTCTGTTACATCAAATCGTTAATTACGTGTTTCTTTTGTCACCCAAACCCCAATAGGTTATGGGCCCAGAATTTAGACTAATTAAAAAGATTCAGTAAAGTTTTTATTTAAATAAAAAGGACACTTGAAGTGCATAGTGTTAAGGGACTTGTGGCCTGTGGTCGGAGGCAGTGAGTTAAAATATTTTAGTATTCTAAGTGACTTTTTAGTGATTTGATAAAATGGATAATTTCAAATTAAAAAGAAATATTAAACCGTTTGACGGGGACAAATATAGTGTGTGGAAACTTAGAATACGTAATTTATTAAATGAACTTGAAGTGCTTAAAACTATTGATGAAGAAGCTCCCAAGGAACCGGACAATGAGTGGCACAAAAAGCAGAGAATCGCTAAGAATACGATAATAGAGTATCTGTCGGATTCTTTGCTGGGACTTACTAGCGAAGAAAATACTGCGAGACAAATTTTCTTGAAGCTGGATTCGATTTATGAAAGAAAAAGCATAGCGACTCAATTAGCCTTGAGGAAAAGATTATTAAATTTTAAGTTGAAAGGAGAAAACCCCTTGATGAAACATTTTCAAGAGTTTGATGATTTGTTAATTGAATTAATGGCTGCAGGTGCAAAACTGGAAGAAGTAGATAAAGTAACGCATCTATTTATGACTCTGCCTAACAGCTATGATGGTGTCGTCACAGCAATTGAAACATTGGCTGAGGAGAACCTGACTCTAACCTTTGTCAAAACTAGACTTCTCGATCACGAAATAAAGTTAATCAGTGAAAGACGCGACACAAGTATGAAAGTTCTTCAGGCGGAATCGTCAAAATTCCAAACATCAAAATCTTATTCTGAAAATTCCAACACGAAATGGAACCCGAATCGTGGACAGTCAAATAAAATTTCATTCAAAGCAAAACTCAATAAACTAAAACATATTAAATGTCATTGCTGCGGAAAGAAAGGTCACATACAAAAGAACTGTTACTTTAACAAGAAGGGCAAACAACGTTCTGAAATGAACAGAACAGTTCAGACTGTAAATATTACGGATACTAAAGATCCTAATATCTCGGGATTTGCTTTTATGGTTGGAGATTATGAAAATGAATGTGTACGTGATCAAAACGGCATTACGTTTATTTTGGACTCGGGTGCCTCAGATCATTTAATTAACAGAGAAGATCTGGCACAAAACTTCACGGAACTGAAAAATCCAATAAATATATCAGTTGCGAAAAATGGAACGTACATAAGAGCAACGAAGAAAGGCAATCTTCTAGTAACCAGCAACTTAGGTGTAAAGGGGACGCTACAGGATGTCCTTTTCTGTTCTGAAATCCCTTACAACTTGCTCTCAGTTAAGAAGATGCAAGAAGCTGGAATAACCGTTGTTTTTGGCAGTAACGGCGGTGTGCAAATATACAACAAGGGTAAACTGGTAACAAAGGGTGAGTTTTTAAATAATTTAATTGGTATAAATTTTGTGCTTGACAAATGTGCTCTAAATGCTGAAAGCTCATCAAATAGGGTCGTAAACAATAAGTATGAATTATGGCATCAAAGACTTGGTCACATTGGCAAATCTAAGTTTTTGCAAATTAAAAGTAATGAAATGTTTTGTGACAATGAGCAATTAAATCATGTTACACCAAATGATAATCTATGTGAAGCTTGCATAAATGGAAAACAAGCATGTTTGCCATTTAATAAATCAAAGTCAAAAAATATTAAACGACCTCTATTTAATGTGCATACAGACGTGTGTGGTCCCATCACTCCTTCAACACTTGACGGCAAAAACTACTTTGTGATTTTTGTCGATGAATACACTCACTACTGTGCGACATACTTAATAGCCCATAAATCAGACGTTTTTGCTACGTTTCGAGATTATGTTGCAAAGTGTGAAGCTCATTTCGGTTCGAGAATTGTCAATTTGTATTGTGATAACGGTGGTGAATATTTGTCAAAAGAAATGAAAGAGTATTGTGTTGTAAAAGGTATAAGCTACCACTTAACAGTGCCGCATACCCCAGCTTTGAATGGGATTGCTGAAAGAATGATAAGAACTGTAACAGAACGAAGTCGTGCAATGGTATCTGGTGCCAAACTAAGTAAAACGTTCTGGGGGGAAGCTGTGTTAACGGCTAAATATCTGATAAATATCAGCCCCACGAGAGCACTAAAAAAGGCTAACACACCATTTGAATTGTGGCACAGTAAAAAACCACAACTAAAATATTTAAAGGTTTTTGGCTCAACTGTTTATTTTGTTAATAAAACAAGAAAAACAAAGTTCGATGAAAAATCGTTAGAGGGCATATTGGTTGGTTATGAACCGAATGGTTATAAGGTGTGGAGTGTGGTAGATGAAAAGTTTGTGAAAGTCAGAGATGTGATAATTGATGAAATTAATTTTTTCTCAAGCAGGCCATTGAAGCCCGGGGGTATATTGGCTGAAAATAGCAATAGCCCTTGTGACTCTGATAAGCTCATAGTAAAGAAAATGAGTGAGCAAACTGATAAAATACCTGTGTCATTAGGTCCACCACCTAATAAATCTGTATGTGAAACAGATGTGTATGACTCTTCATTTCAAAATACATTGACTTCATCTCGAAATGAACTGGCTTCTAATGATCAGAGAAGGAGTGAGAGGATTAAAAATCTGCCCACTGTATCTTATGACGAAAATGAAGATGATATTTCTGTAAACTATTTGTTATACGCAAAATCTTTAATATGCAAAATACCTACATCATATAATGAAATCAAATCCAGGGATGATAAGCTTTTGTGGGAAAATGCTATAAGTGAGAAATAAAATCGCTCACTGAAAATGAAACCTGGACGCTTGTAGAAAAACCCGAAAACAGAAATATTATTGATTGTAAATGGGTATTTACTATTAAAAATGATGAGTTTGGAAAACCCCTAAAATATAAAGCTCGTTTAGTAGCTCGTGGTTTTAGTCAGGAATATCTAATTGATTATAACGAAACGTTTGCACCAGTTGCAAGAATCTCAAGTTTCAGATTTATATTAGCTTTTGCAAATCAGTTTAATTTACTTGTCCACCATATGGACGTAAAAACTGCATTTCTGAATGGGAAACTAAAAGAAGAAATTTATATGAAAATTCCTGAAGGAATCCAAATTGCAGATAACCAAGTTTGCAAATTAAACAAAGCGTTATATGGATTAAAACAGTCTGCACGCTGTTGGTTCCAAATGTTCGAACAAGCTTTAATTGAAAAGGGTTTTCGATACTCATCAGCTGATCGATGCATTTACATTCTAGATGCGGGTGATATCTTAAAAAACATTTATGTTGTACTTTATGTTGATGATCTAGTAATTTCAACTGCTGATATAAATGCCATGAAGAGTTTTAAAAACTACTTAATGAATAAGTTTAAAATGGTAGACTTAAAAGATATCAGATGTTTTCTGGGAATAAAAGTAGAGCGGTGTAACAACAAGGTTACCTTAGACCAGAAAATGTATATAAAAACAGTTTTAGAAAAGTTCAATATGAGTGACTGTAAAACTGTCAGTACACCCTTGGAAACCAAAGTAGATTACAAAGCGTTAAACTCAAGTGAAGTAACAATGGCTCCTTGTAAAAATCTAATTGGGTGCTTGATGTATATAATGGTATGCACTCGCCCTGACTTGAGCTTTAGTGTAAACATCTTGAGTAGATTTGCTAACAAAAACAATCATTCACTGTGGTCGTACTTAAAAAGGGTATTACGTTACTTGAAAGGATCAATTGATCTACAATTAACTTACGTTCGCAGTAATAACTATAATCATAACATATTAAGTGGCTTTGTTGACTCTGATTGGGCAAGTGATGAAGTAGGCAGAAGAAGTACTACGGGTTATTTGTTTAAATTATTTGAACAATGCACAATATGTTGGAATACAAAGAGGCAACTTACAGTGGCGGCTTCGTCCACTGAAGCTGAGTACATGGCTTTATTTGAAGCGGTAAGAGAGGCTCTTTGGTTAAAATCATTAGTGACCAGCATTGACAGTGAAATACCCAATGCAATTCCTATCTATGAGGATAATAATGGGTGTATAAGCATTGCAAATAATCCTACAAGTCACAAAAGATCAAAACATATTGACATAAAGTATCACTTTTCTAGAGAACAGGTGGAGAAAAATGTTATTAAAATGATTTATGTTTCCTCAGGTAATCAGTTGGCTGACATCTTAACAAAGTCATTACCGACAGTGCGTTTTTCTGAAATGAGAGAAAAACTTGGGGTGTTGTAAATAAGTAAATAAGATACCATAACTTTAAATTCAATTTATTATTGATGAATTGGTCTGATTAGGTTTTCTGGGTTTCCCTAATCCTGCGCATCAAATGGTGGACCAAGATAATTTGTACTCCCAGGTAAATAAAGGAAGGTGTGTGATATTATTTTTGTAAATAGTTTTGAATACTTGTTTTGAGAAAGAGGATTAATTTTGAGGGAGCGTGTTGGAATATAACAAAATAAATCTATCTCACTCTAACATATAGTTAGCGTGTCTTGCTCTTTTATACGTATAAGTATTTACTGAAACAGTACTTTATTGTTCTCAAGAGGATCTGGTTTAATAGGCATAGTTCCTATTTCTTTTGTGTAGTCCGGTTAAAGCTCTGGCATAGAGCACACACACCTCTCCTACAAATAATAACGATTAATTAAATTCAGTTACATCAAATCGTTAATTACGTGTTTCTTTTGTCACCCAAACCCCAATACTGATCACGAAGTTGTTGAGCTTGACCGTATTCAATGAGGTCAAGTGAGATGATAATGATCTTAAGGTTTCCTGGTAAAAGTTTCTAGAAAATTCTACTCATATCTCAATTGGTGTTTCGTTCAATCTAATAATAATAATAATAATAATAAATGTTTATTGACATACATTTTAAGTATTCACAGACATCCTCTGAAGTCTCTGACTCCTGAGCTAGGTACAAAATACCTGTGTTACAGAAGTCAGTGTCCTCTCCCATTTCATTCAGGTAACATGTGAATTTATGAGAATAAACAAACAAAACTAAGATAACTTTTTAGACTACCAAGAAAGACCAACTTACGAGTATTTATACTTAAAAATAATACAGAGGATACAAGTTGGATATAATATTAATATTAAAATGAATATAAGTAAAAAGGAAATAATAATAATAATTGAACTAGCTACCTACCAACTTTAGAACTAATAATAATTAAAAAATAAAACAGGTCTGGAGTAGTAGGTTACCAGGTAAGCAGATATTTTTATAACTCTATTTTTGTTGTAATCATCTTTGTCGTACGGAGTAATCATAGAGTATTTTTGTAGGGAATCTGTACGGACTGATAGTCATTACCTTAAGTAAGGAGCGTTGAGCTCTTTCAAGCTGTAACATGAATGTTTTGAGCCGCCCCAAATCTCTACACAGTATCCCAAGACGGACTGTACTAATGCATATTAGACACTGCGTAGTGATTCTAGTTTAGCTGCATGCCTTAGTTTATTGAATACCCATTACAGTTTCCTAGTGCGTGAAGTAGTGAGGGTTATGTGTGGCAGCCAGCTAAGCCTACTATCAACTGCAACTCCATGGTACCCAACACAGGATGACCTAGCAATTTCAGGACATGAACAAATTGTATCAATTGGATAGTTGCACGAATGGACTCTGATATTACCATTATCGGTAGGTCTGATGTTTGATGCTGGAAATTGTAGGAAAGATGTCTTAGAAGAATTAAGGATCAGAAAGTTAGCTCTAAGCCACAGGTTAACTTGGTAAATCCCTTTTTCTGTAGCACTACGAACATCGGCCCAGGTCCTTCCGTGGAACACAATGGCTGTGTCATCAGCGTATGTAATTATCTTTCCATTAGAGATTCATTTTAGACAAAGGTCATTTATATACACTAAAAAAAGACTTGGGCCGTTCTCGGCCCAAGTCTTTTTTCCCTGTGGGACGCCACATACAATAGAGGAGTCGATGCTTATGTTATTTTCAATTTTAACTCGTTGCGTACGGTCGGTCAAGAAGTCTTTGTATATTAGGAGTGCTTTTCCACGAATGCCAATCTGTTCCAACTTGTTCACAAGGGTAGGGATCGAGATAGTGTCAAACGCTTTGGCTAGGTCGAGGAATACACCCAGACATTTCTGTTTAGTATCAACCTGCGAGGTAACGTAATCTGTTAGTTGACTAACCGCGTCAACAGTACTTATCCCCGGCCTAAAACCAAACTGCGATTTAGAAATAACGTTGTTACGTTCTAAAAAAGATACAGCCGACTATTTAGTATTTTTTCAAGAATTTTTTGAAAGTGCAGGTAAAACTGAGATAGGTCTATAGTTTGTAACTTTATCACGAGGTCCACCCTTGTATACTGGAGTAATCAGAGCCTTCTTAAACACCTTTGGGAATACTCCTTGACAGAGTTTGATAAGTTTTGTAATTGGAGGTATAATTTTATTTTTGGAAATTTTTGCAGCCTCACTGATGTGGAGTCCTATCCAGTAGAACAGTTGTTTTTAAGATTCATAATTAAGTGTTCAACTTCAGATTCATCAGGTGGAAGTAATACAAGAGAGTTAAGAGTTGGTTTATTGTTTGCCAAATTTGTAGATATACTAATGGTATTAGGAGCCTTGACTTTATCCGCTATTTGCTTACCTATGTTAGAAAAATATTGATTAATGATCTCATAGAATTTAATAGTTCCACAGCTGGTCTTTTAGGTGTCGTGACGTCTATAATCGTTTTAATAGCATTCCATGTTTCCTTATTTGTTTTAGCATTTGCTAATAAAGACCTATTATAATTTCTTTTGATTTTTCTGTGTAATGCATTACAAAAATTACGATAACGCTTATATGAGATAAGAAGAATATGGTTGTTTGGATACATTTTTTATGGAGCCAGTCCCTGTGCCGGATACATTGGAGTAGCCCATGAGCTAGCCACGGCTTACATATTCTTTTCTTGTTTGAGATATGACTTATTGATGAGTTAGTAACTATAGCTTTGGTTAGATGTTCCACAAAAGCAGAGGCGGCCACGTTTGCGTCAGATGTGTCGGTTATAAAGGAAAAATCAACAGTTTCGAGGTATTTATCAGCTGCCTCAAAATCAGTCTTTCTAAATGAGTTAGGTTTTTTAAACATATTTTTGCCCAGGCAAAGGTTGAGCACAACAGAGGCATGATCTTTAACGGTGGAATCCAAGACAAAAACTGACACAGGTAAAACCGTTCGTAACATTATGTGATCCGATCAGTTTCCTAAGCGAGTGGGATAAGAGTGACCAGAAAGTAAGCCAAGCTCTGCACAAAAATCTAGGTATGTATTACTCTTCCTGTCAGTATTGTTGGTTTTAATGTGAATATTCATATCACCGACAAGAAAAACATTTTTAGTAGAATTGAAAGGGTGGATAATTGTTTCCAGTGAATTGAGAAAGCTATCTATGCACTGGGTGGATGGCGATCGGTATGTTGCAAGAATAAAGACATCAGGAACCATCTGTATAGAGAGGAAACTAACTCCTAAGGACATGTGTTCCTCAACTGTGCATTTTATATGATTTTTGACGTAAAAAACGATGCCATCGTTTTGATTCAAATGGTTTTTGGTTCGAAAAGAAAGAAAACCATCTAAGGAATAAAGACGTTTGTGGTCATTCAGCCAGCACTCTGTTAGAATTATAACGTCATAGTCGAAGGAGAATCTTGATAATTGGGCCAGAAAGTTGTCTAAGTTCTAATATATGCTTCGAATGTTTTGTGAGGAAGATACCTGAGTTTTGAGTTTCATATTGCAATGTTCCGTATTACAGTTGTAGGCTGCCGCTACAGATATATTGTCAAGTTCTGTAGACAAATCTAGATCTTTGTTAATCATTGTTAACAGCAGGTATACAGCGGGCACAAATACATGTGACAAGGCCTTTCATGCCGTAAATATTGCAATGTTTGTTGATAGCACGAATAATACATAACTGCGAGAGAACTTAAAATAAAGCGAAAGTATTTTCTTTGGTGGGTCTGAAGGTGAGTGTGAGTTTTGTGTGAGTTGTGTATGGTGTAAAAGTAACAAAAACGTAAAGTAGTGTATGTTGTGTGTGAAAAGTGTGTGAGTACAGACATTATGTAAGACAAAAAGTTTGCAAGTGCGGATATTATGTAAGACAAAATTCAATATTTTATAACAATCTATTATTTTTATCTTGTAGTGCGTGGAATGCACACTAAAACTGGACATGGATTTTACAATTAGCATCAGTATTTGCCACTTTTTTGGGTGAATGTTATGCAGGTCAGCTTCATTCTTTATGTAGATTTGTCGTTTTCCCTCGTCTAGTCTCAGAAATATTTTTCCATGTGATGACCAGCAAAACTTATAACCGTTTTCTTTGGCGAAGGTACGCGCAAGGTAATAATTGTGTTGATTTTTGGTCAACCTTTCTGAGAGATAAATTGGTTTCAGGGGCCAGTTCATTTTGAGATGAGTAGTATTTAGCCTATTCTGACTGTTCTTAGTGTTAAACTGACGGACACTTTTTATGATGCTGTCTTTTGTCATAGTACTCACGAAGTCGACAACGATAGGTGTGACTCCCTCCTTATTGCTGCCGCAAAAACATCTTTGATTTTTTATCGTTGAATGGGGTGGTTCAGTACCTTGGTCAGGTCAGTGACAATCCTGCAGAGATCCTCCTTATTTTCGCCCGTCTCTTTAGGTATGTTTCTTATTTCGATCTTTGTAGAGTGCAGCTGACGCTCCAGGTTCTCAACTTTTTCATGTAGTTGTTGGATATGACCACGGTCGGCTTCACGCTCATCTTCCAAGTATTGTACTTTGAGTTTTATGTCGTCATATTGTTTAGAGATGAAGGTGATGGAGTCTTTTATGTCAGCATTTTGAGCGATAATTTCAGCCATCGCTGATTGCAGTGCCGCAAATTTATCATCTGTTTGTGCAGTAGAAGCTGTAAGTAATGTGCGAATCTCAGCCATACAAGCAGTACCGCTGCAGTCGTCACGCTTCCTTTTCATCCTGGAGGAAATAATTTCATTTTCCATAGTAGAACTTAGGTTAGGTGTGGATCCAGATTGCATCATTTTGCGGACGTTTAATAAGTCCTTCCCTGTAGTAGGCGTAGAGGTAATAGACGTCGTCGTTTCTGACATTGGTAGTTGAAGTCACTTATTCCCGTGAGCAGCCAATTCGTAGCTACTATGTTTAGTAATTCTCAAAATGGTCAAACAGCAAATAACAATAAAGTTCAGGTTCAACAAGGTATACAGCTCGCGTTGTAGTGAAAAAGAGCGTAAGCGCCGTGGAGAGTTCGTCGCTTACGCGTTTTGGTCGGAACTACTCGTTGCACTCACTTTATTTACGAGTTGACGGTATGTTTTGCAAAAAACTATTGGGATTATTGATAGATTTAATCACACAAACAGAATAGCTCACAGTCACAATCACTTGGTACTCTTTGTATTTGTTTATAATATTGTTTACGCAAAAAAACACAGCGGTCTACGGTGGCGGAGAGAGGAGAGGCAATCATTCAATTCAAGCAATCATCTAAGCAATCATTTTCAGTTCACCTTATCTTTCGCGAGGGTGTTTTGCGATCTGTCACCTATGCAACACAAACAAAGCGGTTGCATTTATTTTAAAGAAAAGCCATATGTTTTTTATATACCATGGTTTTTTTACACGTCAATGTTTTGAGTGAATTCAATTTTGTGAAATAAATAAATAAATATTGCTGAACAATGCACACAACACCATCTAGTCCCAAACTAAGCATAGCTTGTATTATGGTGACTAGATTACTGATTGATTTATTTATAGAGATATAAAAATAAAATTATTGAGTTTTATAGAGATATTATTCTAAATACATACTTATGATACTCCACTACTATACCTTAAAGTAGAATTGTTTAGTCAAATTAACAGTTATATATACGAGTATTTTAAGTTTCGTTTCCATCGTGTTTTGGCAGCGCATGACTGTATAAAGACCGATAAGACCTTCCAACACGTGGAAGCTTCCGTGTCGTCACTGCATTTCATAATCAGCCGCAATGAGTCACATGAACAAGAACACAGTTACTGTTATATTCACCTTGGTTGAAATTCCTTGTATAAATATAGTAATTGCTTGTAGATAATAGTTCCTGATTCATATTTTAGCTACTGCAATTTGCTATAAAGTGATTCTGCGGGCAGCAACCTCTCACGCGATGTTGCCATTACTAGTTCCTCGAATGGAAATAAATAATCTTTTCCATGAAAAGTTTCCATAAGTAATAAAATTACGGTTTGCGAAGCTAAAAAATGCTAAAGCCAACCATTAAGCGCCTGAGACGCAAAAGGTTTCGGATTAGGTTCCCGCCGCGGGACAAATGTCTGTATGGTCTGCAAGTATTTGTCTTGGTTCTTGGTGTTTCTATGTATAATAAGTATGTATTTACAAAAAACATTATATCAGTCATGTGGTACCCATAACACAAGTTCTGTTTACTTTGAGGCCAGATGATGTTGTTTGAACCGTCCGGCTATATTATTATTTTATTATATTATATTATTACAAAAGAATAGAATATAATATAATGTTTATTTGGTATTTGTATACACACGAAAATTAATAATACAGTAGAAACATGCAGGTCGGTAATTATAACAAGTAGGTAAGAAGGTAAGTAAAGAAAAAAAGAAAACACACAAATAATTATTGTGGTATTGAATTATAATACTTAAATAAAAATAAAAAAAAAGTTTATTGGCTTAGTAGATAGGTACAAAATGATTAAATATTTTATATATATTAAAACGCTAGTCTTACAAAGGTCAAATTCAGCATCTGCTGTAAAAAGGAAGGTAGTCGATAGGTATACCTACCTACACCACAGCGCTGTTATGTTACTTGTACTCCTGTTTCTGATAAATCGTTAAAAATAGCTGTTATTTTAATTGTGAATTTTAATAGCGGTTGTAGCAAAGATCTTGAAAACTTTTTATAAGGTTGCACAAACCTTGACAATTAGCATACGAATTATTATTCAACATATTAGTTTACGGATGATCTATTTAGATTTCGAAACACCCAAGCACTTATACCACATATACAAAACACATACCTTAGCAATACACAATCAAATGACACAATCAATACTGCTTTTCGAACAAATTTACAGCTATAAAGCTTTTTTTTTATCATCGATAAACCTACTTTTGACCACGATCTCGCCTGATGTTAAACGACGATGGGGGGGATGGGGGGGATGTTAACCTGCGTGAGGTTTAGAAGACACCTATTTACTCGAGACTTGTAGAGACTTAGATTGTAGTTTTCAGGAAAGACAGGCTACGGCAAAGCATTCCAACCCTTGGCTGTACGCATTACAAAGTTCATTACTGCAAGCCCGTTAGATACTAAAGTTGCCTTTGCAGGTGCCCGCATGCCTAAATTATTCATGAAGTGTCCTTTACTTGTGACCGAAACTGACGTGCAGCTTACGAGTACGTGTACAAGGGAAAATTACATAAAAACACATGAAAATTAGTTTTTGATGAAGAACAGCGTCTTCATCAAAAACTAATCGCTCCAAAAACTAAACCTCAACGCCTACAGATTTTGATGTTATACTGTTTGATACTAGCTTGATTTACTCCCTGATGTATGTACGAGTATGATAGTACAATACTCGCACATAAACAGATCGTATCACGTATCGGAAGTGTCTGCATTCAATACAAGTAGATATACCTGTCGCCTTACCTATTAAGTTAGAAGGCTTTACCTACGCAGTACACTCGAGCCTTGTTCCGGTTTGTATATACTTGAAAATACCTACGGTGTATCGCAAATCATTACATAGGGTTCAAAGGTAGGCTTATCTCGAGTACGCTATTCCTCTTTATGGATATAGTATTTTCGGAGCCATGGATCTGTTTAAACAGAGTTCAATCTTCAATAGTTATATTTCGTTCTTTTGTTTCAATCTCGTTTTTACCTTCTTTATAACTAGAGTTCAATCAACTATAAGTAGCTAGAATATAAATGACGGTGCACTAGTTATTTCATTCAAAGTTAAAAGGGCTATTTATCTACTTTTCACTGTGAAGAAACTCGTTAGCAAGTCGTAACTTCAATGATTAGTCATGCTTTCTCTGCGAACCTTTGAAACAACATTAAAGATACAATGCAGTTAGAAAGGCCTGTCAAGCTTTGTCACGTCGAGGTTCTTATCAAAGCGACCTCGTTCTATATGCAGCTCTTATAATTTTTCAGTGAGTGTTATAATGCTCTTTGATAGTAGGTACTTTATCATCTAGATAGAGCTAAGCTGTTTTAAAAATACACATTTTACTATGGGTATGATTTAAGCTGTTATATAATTCCCATTTACTATGAATGTGAAAAATTGTGTGGATGTTTAAATGTTTGTTTGTTACTCAAATCCGCAATAATGGCTAAACCAATTTGGATGAAACTAGGTATAGATATAGATGTAGATCGGGATTAACATATATGCTACTTTTTATCTACGTACCACGCGGAAAAAGCCGCAGGCAGCGGCCGGTAAAGTACAAGTTATAACGTTTATTATATTCGTAGGTTCAGTCAGTCCCGCTTCAAACCCACATTTACAGTCACACGGGAGAAAGGTATGTTTCTTCGGAGCAGCAGTACTCGAGTTGGCTTACGAATATTTGTTCAGTAATATTTCCAGACGTTCCATGATTTATTCATTAAATCTACATTTCGTTGGCAGACGGGGTGCAGACGGGGAAGTTTTTGTATTCGTTCTGTTATATTTTATTTTATTACAGACCTTCATCTTTGAGTCCCTGTTTTCGTACTTAGAAACCGTTTTATTACTAATTCATTGTTATGTTTTACGTATTACGAATATCATGTAACTTAATTTGTATTTTGATTTGTTAAACCTAATAGTCCTATCACCTCTTATATTAAGGTATTTAGTCTTATAATCTACTTTTATCGGTGCTCAGATTACTGATGGGTGCTGAATTATTACATTTCAGCAATGTTGTTCTCTACAAAAGCATTTTATTACAAAACAATTATAAATGTAGGTCAGGCAGCCCGACGAAAGCGAAACATATATCAGAGTGTTGCGGGGAGCATTAATCAAACAATGCAGTCATAGGACACGAGTCCCTGTATGCATATCTGCACACGATTGAAATCATATAGCAGCTTGTAACCATTCGTACGGTCAGCATAAAGATTTAATTCAGGGACCACGGTTATTGCAACATAACATATAAGGTACTCTATTGTATTGGGTGGGTGTGCCCGTAGGATAGATGTACATGTTTATAAATAAATAACCGAAACTTCGGAAATACGCGGTAAATATCCGTTATTCACTAAAATATATTTTTTGTTTAAGAATTTATTTCTCACAATTACAATTACACTTACAGAGAAATGATAGATAATTAAAGTTATATAAATGTGCCATGGCATATATTCATGGCGTATCTTAAATATGAAATTGAATTGAATTATTGTATCGACTATGCATCGGGTAAGCCGATGCATAGTCGATTCAAGTAGTGCCGAGGGACGCAATTCAATTGAATATGAATTCTGATCGAAAAAGTTAAAAAAAAATATAAAATAAACATGGTTACGGCTGTATGTCCTGGCTTAAAACAAGCCACCTTCTCAGATCTCTTGTTACTTACATTTACTAATGCCTGAAGAGGTAATAATATTTAAAAAAAAACAATCAACAACGCACACAGCATTATCTACTCCTAAACTAAGCATAACTTGTATTATTGTGAAAAATGAAAATCTAAAGTATCTAAACCATTGTCGAATCCACTTGAACACTCACAAAAAATCATCAAAATCGGTCCACCCGCTAACGAGTTTAATAACAAACACACGCACAAAAGATTTATATATATAAACATTATAAAAGCAGACGGTGACTTAATCTCTTAAAAGCTAATACGATTAATGTTATATTTCCCGTGCGAAAAGCTATTGCCATATTATAAACCAAATGTGAATGCTTGTGAAAGCCTTCAGCCTGACCCTTCATCTTACTAGGGCTCTGTGAGCTGTAGACCTCGCGAACATTGTTCGAAATGACTGAAATATAACCATTTTGAATAAATTTCAAAAACTAAATCAACAAAAAAAAACAATATAGAAGTTATAAAACATGCTCACAAAATTTCTCGAGAATCGGTTGAGAAATGCGACCTGTTGAGGAGAACATCCGAATCAGAACAGACATGTGTCAATCAATGTGTTTATCGTGTATGAATGACAATTAGCATTATTACATTAATATTTTGTATATTATATTTTTTGTAAGTAACTTTTTGTACACCGCCGTCGTTCTGTTTTGGTTTATCCTGTCCATACAAAGGTTGTCTGGAAGAGATCACTTTCAGCGATAAGGCCGCCCATTTTACAATTTTATTTCTATTATTTTTTCTGTGTTATTTTTGTGTACAATAAAGTTTTGATCTATCTATCTACCTATAATTAACGTGAAGTGTCAAGTCTGTCCTTGTCATTCTTATGTCAATGAATAAAGATGTCAATAGATTTTAACAACACATTATATTATATGTTATTAAAGGGTAGAGCCTGAATCTATATTGCTGACGCTATCTCCGGTGCAACGTGTCGGTAATCACGTAGGCAGGGGCCCTCTGAACGGGCTCATATTCAACAGAACTGCAATAGTAACTAAATGAAATGCAAAGCGAACTATAGAATTGCACATCGATTGATGGATAGATACCTACAAATAAATGTTCGTATGATCTGCAAGAGTTTGTTTCGGGTCTGGGTATTTTTCCATGTATAATATGTATGTATTTAAAAAAACTGTATAAGTAGTGTATCATATCATGTGGTACCCATAACACAAGCTCTGCTTACTTTGGGGCCAGATGATGCTGTGTAAATTGTCCAGCATTATTTATTTATTGTAATAATTGAAAGTACGAACACTACTGACCTGAAGTTTTTTCCAGATTCCTGTTATTAAATAGAGTTAAATCTTGCTCATCCTTACTAATATTATAAATTTGAAAGTAACTCTGTCTGTCACGTTTTCACGCCTAAACCGCTGATCAGATTTTTATGAATTTTGGTATAGAGATAGATGGGACCTTGGAGAAGGAGAGGCTACTTTTCATGTCGGTACCGCGCTTGCGAAGCCGGGGGCAGCAACTAGTTTTAGAAACAAATAAGACTTTCCGTGTCAAAGACCGACATCTCTCAAAATCTATTATTTTTGGATCCTTTTTTGTAGGACTTACCGCCCAAGCTTGTTTGCATAAGAAATTCCGTCGTTGATCTCATAATGTTAAACAAACAATTGAGATGGCTGGATATGTAAAGTCTTTACAATACAAAAACATCAGAATACATATGAGTCTCTAAAAATTGTATAGAAATTTGATAATTACGTTTTAAAAACTAAAAAAAAACCGACTTCTTTAAATGAAATTTGAGCCCATAAACTAATTCTAATCTCCTAATTTTTTGCAGTCGGTTTAAAATAAACACTTCGGAATTTTCGCTCCATATCTGTTCATTTTCATGGTCGGAATCACCCCCGTTCGGACTTTACATAATAGTTTCACGACATTCTGTATATCACTATGTTATTTACGTCAAAACATATATATGTATTGTAATAACATGCCCTGATTCTGTAAAAAAACATTAGAGAGCATGTTGTTTTATGAAACGTGATACACATCGGAAATTTACAAAACATGTTGAAAACTGTAATGCATTACGTTAGACTGACGTTATTTGTTTAGTTGTATCACATAAGATAAACAGTGATGTTATGAAACATCCCATTATTTCTTCATACATAATTATATAATGAGCATTGGATGTCTAGTGGTGGTGGCTCAAAAGTCAAAAGATATTTTACTCAATACAATCACAAGGATCACTTTTAAAACGTCTTACATACTAGGTGAATTTAGGTGTCAATTCATTCTAACCCAAGCCCGAGAACAACTGGCAAGAAACTCGTCCTGGTCCTAGCGCTTTTTTCCATGATCATCTTATAACTACTTTAACTACGTAAATCGAATACAAGAGAGATTAAACATTTTAAATGTGTCAGTTAACTGTCTGAGAGCAGAGCAACATGAGGCCATGCATTCTTCCTTATGATCCTATGGTCGTGGGTTCGAATATAGTCGTGCCGTGCACCAATATATTTTTCTAATAGAAAAATATATGTGTGCTAAACCAGTACTCTTAAACGGTGATGGAAAACATCGTTAGAAAACGCGCATACCGTAGAACCTAAAAATAAATAAATAAATAAATAATGCCGGACATGTCACACAGCATCATCTGGCCCTAAAGTAAGCAGAGCTTGTGTTATGGGTACCACATGACTGTTATACTACTTATATACATTTTTTATTTAAATATGTACATACTTATTATACATAGAAACACCTAGACCCGAGACAAATACTTGCAGATCATACAAACATTTGTCTCGCGGCGAGAATCGAACCCGCAACCTTCTGCGTCTCAGCCGGTCCTTGGCCCACTGCACCACAGAGGTCGTCAAAAGGTTCGAAGACATGTGCCAAGTGTACGAAAGGAGACTCCGAGACGCACTTTAACCCTCTTAGCACACTGGTTCGAAATTAGAAGATAAGAAGAAGAAGAAGCAAAAATCAAGCTTAGGATGGGAGGATAATTTAAGCTATTTATATAATGCTTCTCTGTTTCTCTTATAATCAGCTTAATATTAAGCTGCATTGAACAAACCGAAACTCAACACCAAGAGCTCATGAGTTTCAGAGCTTTGGCTAAATACCCAGAAGTTTAAATACATATCTAGTAGCCCTGATTATGTAATTTTCCCAGACTACCTAAAATTTAAAAAACGTATACCATAAATTTTGCTTTCACTAAAGTCCAAAATAGGATATCATTTTTAAATGACAGTTCTAAAATTCTACTACTAGCATTCTACTAGCATAGCATAGCTTTCTACTAGCATGTAAGACGATTCAAAGTGTTCATTGTGATTTTATTGAATAAAGTTTGCTTGAATTTGAATTTGAATTAAAAAAAAAATCTTTATTGACATTCTGCATTCTGCAATTTTAAATTTTACACATATTTACACGATATCTCAAATGCACTAAAAACACGCCAATCAAACGTCAATTTAGTATAATATAAGAATTGTATTTAAAAAATGTTACTCGAATTGAAACTGGTGCAAATAAAATAAGATCATTCGTATACCGCGTGTCCCGGAACTAGTATGTTATGCCGGGGTGGTCCGATTCCTGATACTTACGTGAACAACATATGTTTTACCTCTTTTATAAGTTCAATGTTTTTCATTGAAGAAATGAGCAGCAAAGTTTGCTTCAAAACTGCACTTACTACAAATGGTAACGTCCCTAAAATCAGCTGTTTATTGAACTCTGAGCGTGACCCCAAAATGAAGTATCGTTTGAGTTCACGCAACACAAACATAAAAATTGCCTGCATTGTGATGCCACTGAGAAGAAAGTAAAATTTTGTGTTTTTGTTGAGATCAGCTGCAATTTTTATAAGAATCTTGTTTATTCTTCTATCAAATTTTCGGATTTATTGCATAAAATTTTTGTTGACAAACAAAATTTGCAACTAAACGGGATTTTTTTATGATGATGATGATGATAACATGTTCACAACTCTTTATTAATACAACTTGATTTGGATCTTCATAGAAATTAAAGGTTAAAGGATTCAGTGACCAAGAAAGAAGCAGTGACATGACTACAGAATAAACTAAGCAAAATAACATCACTAGGAACCAAAGTAGTATTTACTTACCAACATGATTGTCATCATTGTGATAGGTTTGAATTTTCACATCAAAAATGAACCCTAAAAAATTGTCGGCAATATCAAAGGATTTTATTTTGCTTTGATTGAATTGATTTTTGCTCAGTGATTTGTTGTACGTCGTGCTGTCAACTTCCTAGTTCCTGTTAAGAGTCCCGTTTCGAGTTATCATCATGACGTCCTCCTACTCTACAGTAATGAGGAATACGACCGACGATATGATTTTTGTGTGTTGGTGCCGCGTCGAACTATGAACAATGATCGGCACATTGAACTATTCTTGTGACCATTGTGTGTGATTTTTACGAGTAACCATGTGTTTTTTTAACTCAATCATAAGTGATTTGTGTTGGATACCTAAGTAGTACCTAGAATAGGTACCTACTAATTGGGTAAAGTGGTGTTTGTGATTGTTAATTTTCAAAATTTTACGGATCCGCCTACTCAACTCAGACAAGACATTAAACTGTATGTAATCTAGGTACCTAAGTTGTTGCTTCTTTTACTTTAAAATTAAAAACATCGTTTTTCAAGAGACGAATAGGTAATTGGATTAGCCGCTGGATAAATAGGTACCTAGTTACTAAATGAATATCTACTTAGTTTTGTGCTACAAACGAAACACCATGGCTTGTGTGAATACCGCAGTCAGTATGTAATGTAAGTACCTACGTCAATAGATACCTACACACACCAACCTAGGTACCTATCCAGCCTAGCTTAGCAAGCAATTTGAACTCACGCGAAACGATGTAGGTAGGTAACGCACTTAGAAACATTGTTGACAAAATAATAAAGGGTGTCAATTTTATTTCTTGAATGTTTTTGGATGGAAATCTGAAAATAATAATTCTTGTACCCCTACAACTGTTAATTTTCATGGTCGGAATCTGCTCATTCAGGCTTAAAATACTAGTTCCAGGCCACCCTGTATTACGATATTTTAATGAATCCGACGAAATCAGGGCCTCCCTTACTACCCACTCTTAGATATATCTTATATTTGAGTACATACTCACACACGAGCTGGTCACTGTTGCCATTTCAATAAGTAGTACTTCCTGCTATATTATTATCATCCCGCCGAAGTTCATTGCTACGGGGCCTGTCTCATTTCTGAATTACCATCTCATTCAGCAGATTCCCGCTCCACTTAGTAAACAACGACCTACGCATCTGGACGTAGTCCTACTCAAAAAAAAAATGCATTGACGCCAAACACGATATTTGTGCTGTCTGTAACTTTGTGAGGAAGGAAGTGATGCTGCAGCATCAGGACAAGGTTACCCTGTTATCGCTATTAATAATAAAGTAACAGGATACCAAATTTCAAACGATTACACCGGTGGAAGTTGCTCAGATCACTTCATCAACTAGAAAAGGGCTGATAATCTTCAAATGGGTAAACAGATTTGAATCCAAGATCACTCTAAATTAAGTCGTATTTCAAACAAAAAAATCGGTTCCGTTAGAGCTAAGATGCCACAGACAGACACATATTATACGCACGTTAAACTTGAAATACCCCTCTATTTGCTTCGGGGACTAAATTGACTCCTTCGTATCGTAAACCTACATAGATAGATAGATGTCTTTAGTACAAGCCAACTTGTCCTTTGACAATGAATGTGTTGCTTCATAATAACCTCCTATGCTACTATGGTTGTGAGCGTTTTCTTTTAAATAGTGGTGTTTTCCTTTCATTGCATTCACAAGGACAGATATTGATAAGACGTTATCCCTTAATCGACCTTGAGCTCATTTTCAATTGACTGCTGCGCAATGTGAGCTTGTGTGTTGCGCAAGCTCTGCGAGCCCTCTGCGCTGTAGGTTGAGGATTCGATTCCCTGCTAGTACAAACAAATGTATGATGAACGTATGTGTTTGTTCTGTGTCTGGGTATAATAAACTATCATAAGTATGTATTAAAAAATATCTAAGTATTCTATCAGCCATCTAGTTACCATAATACAAACTATGATTAGTTTGTGGCTAGATGTGTGTGTATGTGTGTGTTGTGTGCATTGTTCACCAATATTTATATTAATTTATTTATCATTTATCTTTGTGCAAATGTTGACATGTTCAAACAAATAGCTCTCTGTCTTCGTCGTCACTACAGGCCTTAAGGCACCTAAAATTAGCACGGGCGTCTAAAAATACATAAAACCGGTTTGGCAGGTCATTCTAAGAGCGAAACTAATGCTTTTTCTGCAAAACTCCATATATTACTGTATGTGTGTGAATTCAATATGAATTTAACTGCAAATTATAAAAGTTGGAACGTCGCATAGAACAATAACGTTTATACTTTATATAATCTAAACTGCACCACAATAATGTTACTATGCAAAGAAAACAGTAAACACTATTATATCTCTGTTCAACAAGGTCTGAGAGTGGGGGAAACTTACAGTTTTATATTGTAAACGGACGATCTACCGCGCCACTCTTTCGCGACTCTTTGTAGTTTGAACCCGGCTGCTCTCAAATCGATTAACCATCTAATCGATTTTATCAACCACTTGATGCATCAGAACGATCGATCACATTCATCTAACGGTCGTTTTATGAAAATTAAAATTGGGTTTGGAACGTACTTGCGTGTTTCGAAATAGTTTACACACGCGTTTCAAGGTTAATACCGGCCTAACAATTTAGCCAGTGTTTTGAATATTTTTCATAGTGTTTGCTAAGATAGTGGTGTGTAGCGGCATGTGTCGAATGCTCGCTTAGTGCAGTGTCGCTGGTTCCATTTTATCAAAGCTGTCGCCATGGCTCTTGTGTGGATGAGCGCTTTTAATCTTGGAGTAACCGTTGTTGCAAGTTTAGCTGTTATATCAAGGTAAGAGGCTTCATTTTCCCATGTGTTTCTATGCTAAGCACAAAGCAGGCTTTGTTTATTCTGTGCCAGGTCAGCAACTTTTTGTGTGCCGTGTTAAGGACGGTAAATAATAAAAGACGCTAGTAAGCCTTTCTTAGCACCATTGTTATGTTCTTTATTTTTGTCAGATTATTCTGTAATACTTGAATTGTTTCACTGACTTGCACTGAGACACAAATCTCGAAGTAGGTTGTTTTTCAATATAGTTATAAAACGTATGTAATAAAGTCTCATGTATGGCACAATTCTTATTTTTTTTCCGTTGCGAAACACACGCTATTCTCTTGGGCATGCATAAAATGTAAGACTTCCAACATTCAAAAAACTTTTGTGATAAGGGTTAAGTAGGTACTATTTGGGAACTGAGAAGGAGCAGTACTATTTATACATTCAATTCAATTTATTCTTAAAGAATACATAGCTACATAGCTTGTGTATGATTATATTTAACATAGCAGAAACAGTTATACCTAGATAGATTTATTGATCTTGCACCTTCTGTAGGTTCAGAAACAGTGACATCTTCTCAAATATTAATTCATTATTAAAGTAATAACTAGAGTTCTAATAGGTACCACTAATGTAACGTAAATCCCTTGCTTTATCGAATGACCTCATTTGGTATGACGTAAGCCAAGCGCCTGATCTGACGTAGAGTAAGTAGGTAGAGGCCGTGAACTTGACAGTTGCGGTGATATTGTTCAAGGCGTTTCTGTATTACGAGTAGGAACAATAATATATTTCTGCTTAGCATTTGAAGTTTGACAATTACAAACCTTAAGGCAGGGCGCAAACGTGGACATTTTTGTGTCTTGTGTCAGATACAAGCTACCGATGAATATTTGATTTCTATAGAACCAATATAAAATCATCCACTCCCTGCGCATTCGTAAACATTTTTTGTGTCCAGTTGCTCTCACTTGACACATACTCATTGACGATCAAAAAGTGTTCGGTGTCGGTAACTGGAAACTAAAAGTCGTCAGTTGAAGACATTACAACATTAACAAATTTCCTTACAATTGTACTGAGTTGCGCAAACGAATTGTATTGTAATTGTACAAGCAACGAATTGTACCAGTGGCCAGTGGCCGATCACCGCTACAGGACACAGCAACTACGGTTCCCTGTGATGGTGTGCCGAGTTGGCAACCAAAAGTGTCTACGTTTGCGCAGCGCCTACGTGGTATAATGAGACACAATGGCGAGACTGCAGAACTGCAAGTGTTGGTCTCTTTAAAGGTGATGCTTGATGACCAGCATAATGTTCGCCTTCGAAGAGATCGTGAAATATGAACATGTGAAGGAGTAGCTTGATCCTGAGGCTATGTTCGATATCGCTTTCCTTACACAGCATAGAATAAATTATGTTATGGTATGCTTAACCCATTATTTCTGATCTTGTATAGCTAAATTGGCGTTAGTATATTATGAGGCCATCTTTGTTCATTATCGTTTGAATGTCAAGGATATACTATACTTAGCGAGCGTCTTAAAAATTTGGCAAGTGATTACGAATACGGCGGTTTGTTTATAACCTTTGGGACAACGAAGGATGCTTATAAGTTATGTTGTGATAAACACAAGCTACGATCATAACTCACTAAACAAACTTGGAAATGCCTTTGTATGGAAATTGCTCTTTCCGAACGCCTCTCTAAGCGCGAAACGTGTTAGTTAATCCAGGCAAGTCTCGCTTGTAACAAACAATATTTTATATATTATATACTTACTTAGATCAATTAAATATGACCTCTGTGACACAGTGAGCGAAGGCCCGCCTGAGACAATTTTTTGTATGATCTGCAAGTATTTGTCTCGGGGTCTTGGTGTTTCTATGTATAATATGGATATATTTACAAAAAATAGTATATAAGTAGTATATTAGTCACGTGGTACCCATAATTCAAGCTCTGCTTATTTTGGGACCAGATAATGTTATGTAAAATTTCGGGAATTAAAAAAAAAAAAATAGACAATTGTCTTCAGAATTTATAGAAATTTCTGAATTTACGGATCATGGATTACGGAAGTATACGGATAACGGATTTTTGTTCTAAGTATTTTCATTAGATTTCATTAGCTCATTTGAACACGGATGCTTTTGTCAGTGAAACTCTTTCTTTTACTGCTTTTTCGTTCCTTCCATTCCTTCCGTTATGCTTACTGCAATTAAATATGTCCCATCATACACAAATAATGTCCAAGAATAAAATCCACAGTGATATCACCAATTGCACTCAGGATCTGTACACCCACGCAGATCAAGAGTGCTGGACATAGTAGCCAGGAAGAACATTATTACCTAGGTTATCACAATCCACTAGGTTAAAATGAGCGGACTTATCTTCTAACATATAAAATTCTTCTGTCACGGGGTGCGTAATCGAACTCCTCCGAAACGGCTCGACCGATTTTCGTGATCCTTAGCGAGGATATTAGTCAGGGGGGAGAATCGAACAACATCTATTTTTCATCCCCCTAAATGTTAAGGGTGGTCCACCCGTTAATTTATTTTTTTATTTTTCAGACAAAATTTTTTGTTTTTATTTTTTTATGATACGAGGGCGGGTCAATAAGTCCGTGACTTTTGGAATAAAACACAGATTTTTTGATAAATAAATAATTTTATTTTTCAACGTAGTCTCCCTTGAGCTCTATACACTTTGTCCAACGCTTCTCCAATTTTTTTATCCCTTCCAAAAAATAGGATTTGTCGAGGTCCTCAAAATAGGCCTTTGTTTGCGAGATGACTTCATCATTAGAGTCAAATCTTTTTCCACCAAGCCATTTCTTCAGGTTTGGGAACAAGAAGTAGTCACTCGGAGCCAAATCTGGAGAATAGGGCGGATGAGGGAGCAATTCATAGCCCAATTCCTGGATTTTTGCCATGGCAACTGCACATGTGTGCACCCTTGCATTGTCTTGGTGGAAAAGAACTTTTTTCTTGGACAAATGAGGTCGGGTTTTTTTCAAATCGTCATTGAATCGGTCCAATAAGTTGGCATAATATTCCCCATTGATTGTTCTTCCCTTTTGAAGGTAGTCAATGTGGATTATTTGGGATGCCCGCGTGCATCCCAAAAAACAGTCGCCATAACTTTATTGGCTGACAAACCCACCTTGGCCTTCTTTGGCGCCGATTCACCCTTAGAAACCCACTGTTTTGACTGTTGTTTGGTCTCTGGTGTGTTGTGATGGATCCATGTTTCGTCCACGGTTACAAAACGGCGCAAAAACTCCTCCATATTGCGATTAAACAACGCCAAACCTTCCAGTGATGTTGTTACACGATTGCGTTTGTGGTCGACTGTGAGCAAACGCGGCACCCATCTTGCGGAAAGCTTTCTCATGCCCAAGTGATCATTCAAAATTGAAACCACTGAGCCATGCGAGATCCCTACGGCTTCCACAATCTCTTGCACTTTCAATCTTCGGTCGGCCAACACCATATCGTGAATTTTTTCGATTGTTTCGGGTGAAGAGACCTCAACTGGGCGTCCAGGACGTTCGGCATCTTCAGTGCTTGTACGGCCACAACGAAATTCAGTAAACCACTTTTTTACCATTGAAATCGATGGTGCAGAGTCCCCATAGTATTTATCAAGCTTAGCCTTGGTCTCGGTAATGGTTTTTTTTCGCAAAAAATAATGCTTAATAAGCACACGAAATTCACTTTTTTCCATTTTTTCCTCAAATTAGTGGGTAGTCTGATAAAGATAGCTGTCAAACACAAACTAACTGACACAGCAAGTTCAAATTTTGACAGGAGTCAACTGACAGATGCCTGTTGACAGGAGTAGTGTTGCTTTTTCAGTAAAGAGGTCAGAAATTCAAAAAGTCACGGACTTATTGACCCGCCCTCGTACATCATACAAAAATACATGCAACCCTAAATTTTCACCCCTCTACGATCAACCCTTATTTTTTAAACATCTCTAATATATAAAATTCTTCTGTCACGGGGTGCGTAATCGAACTCCTCCGAAACGGCTCGACCGATTTTCGTGATCCTTAGCGAGGATATTAGTCAGGGGGGAGAATCGAACAACATCTATTTTTCATCCCCCTTAATGTTAAGGGTGGTCCACCCCTTAATTTTTTTTTTTTATTTTTCAGACAAAATTTTTTGTTTTTATTTTTTTATGATACATCATACAAAAATACATGCAACCCTAAATTTTCACCCCTCTACGATCAACCCTTATTTTTTAAACATCATATTTACCTATAAAAATGTTTCCTAAAAATAACATACATGGCAAAACAACGTTTGCCGGGACAGCTAGTTATCTATATGGGTGTTCGTTATAACAACCGCTTCCGTGCATCGTAGAGCACGTTAAACACTAGACCATGACAAAAGAGTCACTCGCTCTTACGAAAGTCCATTGAATGAGGTTAGAAATTATCATGACCTTCATAGTGACTGATTTGGAATAACATATTAGGTAGTCTCTCGACATGACATCAACAATACAACCCGATCATTGTAATAGCGGGCTGATTGATGCGATGATAGAGTGAACTGGGATTGACGTAATCTGATGCCTACTTCCCGGTTGTACAAATAAAAAAAAGGTTATCCTGCTTTCTTCGAGATGTTTTAATTCAAACTGCATTATCGAAGAGGATCATCATCATCATCATCAGCCCGTGTCAGTCCACTGGACATAGACCTCTCCCATACCACTTACGAATATCAAAAAGCACATTTTACTTAGATAAATAATGACATTGTAGCAGCTGTCCGCAGCTTCGCACGGACGTAGCCTGTTCTTATTTCATCGTAGGTACCATACCTATATACGATGAAATAATAACAGGCTACGTCCTTACCAAATTTCATCAATACTTGTGCAGCCGTTTAGCCGTGGAACTGTAACAAACGTACAGACAGACCGACAAACAGACAAGAGACACTTGCGAATAAATAATAATAGTATGGAGTATGAATATGGATTGCTAGCAGGTTTCTCAAAGCGTGTTTGATTATAATTACACATAAATGTTTATCCAAGTCCTTCCCTAAGATACAATATATCTCCTTACCATATGTCATCA
This sequence comes from Lampropteryx suffumata, assembly GCA_948098915.1. Taxonomy (NCBI): domain Eukaryota; kingdom Metazoa; phylum Arthropoda; class Insecta; order Lepidoptera; family Geometridae; genus Lampropteryx; species Lampropteryx suffumata. The sequence goes on from OX402562.1 coordinate 7,444,312, forward strand.
AGATCCTCTTAGCCGTTTAGCGATGAAACGTAACAAACGAAGAAAGATCTGGATATAGGTACTTTCGAATTTGTAATACTAAGTATGGATTAGGCTAGATAAAAAGCTATAAATAATAAAAACCGAGGTGATTTGCGTAATAACGATGTTATCTACTTTGATAAAGCTTACATAATTAATGAAGATATTACAATGTCAAGACCGTTATTAATTTGAATTGTAAATGAACCCGTAATCAAATATTATTTTCTACTGGCTATTTCCAGTAACATAGATAGAGTTTAACAAACATGCCGCATACCAGTGTGGTGGATAGGTTTTCTAGCAAGAAGTCAAGACGTTCCATTCGGGCCGTGAAGTAGCTTTAAGACTATGTACATTACATGCAGATGATTATCACTACGTAGTATAAAACATTGTCGCTTTCCGCTGTCTGTCTGTCCCTATGTATGCTTAAATCTTTAAAACTACGCAACGGATTTTGATGCGGTTTTTTTAAATAGAAAGAGTGATTTAAGAGGAAGGTTAATATGTATAATACATGCATAATATAGAAGAGAAACACTGATAATTTTAGAGGTTAGCGTATATTGGTTTAACGTATTAAAACTACTGAGCTACAGCAACGCGTGGCCGGGTCAGCTAGTGATAATAATAATAATATTGCCGGACATTTCACACAGCATAATCTGGCCCCTATGTAAGCAGAGCTTGTGTTATGGGTACCACATGACTGATATACTACTTAAATACTTTTGTTTTTGTAAATACATACATGTTATAATAACACACCCAGAGCCGAGACAAATACTTGTAGATCACACAAACATTTGTCCCGCGGCGGGAATCGAACCCGCAACCGTCAGTGTCAGCCGGACCTTAGCCCACTGCGCCACAGAGGTCGTCAATATAATGTAGATCATAATGATCATGTGCACTCACCAAATATCAATTACTAGCGAAATGCATACGACTTCGTTCGCGTGGAGTTACGAGTATTTTCTTACAAATTTCTCCATCCAAATCTTAAGTTTCTCTGACGGTTTTTCATCAGTCAGTCAGAAGCGTTTAAAATTTATATTATATAGATAAGTGTACTTGTGTTCGGTTCAGATAAGCTTTTTATAGAACTCGATGCTCGTATCTGGTACACAAGTCCTTGGGGATTCTCCGGTCTTTACCCTCGCGATATGGGATGATACTCATACGAGGAATCAATTTGATGGGGGCTTTTGCTCCAGCGTATGAGAAATCAATTTATCGGGATATTGCTACGGATATTGAAAATGTGTTTAAAAGGAACCTTTCGAAACAAAGTGTGGAAATATTTGCATATCGATTCCCAGGAGATCGTTTGTCTAGCTTGGAGTCTTAGAATCTGCATTTCTGAGAAACTATTTATGAATAGTGGTAAATATATACGAATACATTTGAATTAATTTGATTTGTTTGTTTGTACTTCAATTTTATGCCCGCTGTACACATTGGGGTAAGGTGCTAGGCTAACATGTGCCAAAATATCGGATCCCAAAGGTAGGCATTTTGGCGTTTTGATAAAGATGGACGTGGAAACTCTCGCAGCCGGGGCAATTTATTTATACAGTACGATTAATTAATACCTGAATGTGCAGCAAAGTCCAGAACTCGAAATAAATGGCTCTAAATAAAAATAAACTGATTAAGACGCCAACATTAATGCATGATAATAATGCATGGCCTCATGTCCCTCTGACCTCAGACAGTTAACCGACACACTTGAAATGTATAAACTCTCTTGTATTAGTATTTCGTAGTCAAGGTTAAGTTATCAAGATGGAACATGTAAAAAAGCGCTAGGACCAAGACGAGTTTCTTGCCAGTTTGTCTCGGGCTTGGGTTAGGATGAATTGGCACCTAAATTCACCAAGTATGTAAGACGTTTCAAAGTGATCCTTGTGATTGTATTGAATATAGTATATTTTGACTTGACTTGACATTTAAGTACTGTATGCGGAGCGCAACAACATGTAACAACACGATGGGCCAGTTCGATGGCCCAATGTGTATAGCCGGCTTTATAATTATATACGAGACGAAATCTATCTAATCTATCTATCTATCTATCTATCTATCTAATACCTTTAAACGAGCAGTTCTTGTATATATGTGTACAATTATATAATCTGTATCTCGGACGGCGCCAGAGATTTTCATGAAATTTAATATGCAGGGGGTTTCGGGGGCGGTAAATCGATATCTTGGTGATTTTTTTAGAAAAAGTCGTTTTATCCGTGTTTTATACCGAGAAAGCTCGGATACTGACCATTAAAGCGAGACGACGATACAAATTTAAACCAATCGACGACCAATGAATTACAGTTTTTCTTACATACGGTATGTAAAGTAGGCACTTAAATTAAACCAATGATATCCAAGTCCAATTTTGTTTCTATTTAAATGTCTGAAGACGATACCGGTCTGATTTCAATAGAATAGTTCTAATAATACAAAACTAGTCAACTAGCCTGATGAAAACTTCTATATAATTGGGTCCATTCGAGACAACCTTGTAATTTGGAGCAGTCTAACTTTACGCAAGTTTAATTGGTTCCACTTGTATAATTTTCAGGCTCTTTACCCAAATGTTTCATAAATATTTTTGTCTTGCTACATTTTAATAACAGAATTCGGTAAAATCTACAATATTTTTGATCTTGGTTCGTCTCAGTATGCGTCTACGAAAAAGTTCTTGCAACATTAGGTATAGGTATATAGATACGAGGTATAGGTATATAACTAGCGACCCGCCCCGGCTTCGCACGGGTGCAATGCTGATACTAAATAAACTACAAATGTGTTTATTTACGACATCACATTAGAAACCTATAAAATTATCACTATTTCTCTACTATATTATGCATGTATTATGCATATAAACCTTCCTCTTGAATCATCTATCTATTAAAAAAACCCGCATCAAAATCTGTTGCGTAGTTTTAAAGATCTAAGCATAGGTACATCGGGACAGACAGACAGCGGGAGGCGACTTTGTTTTATACTATGTAATAATGAATTGTGGCATTTTATTTCTGCCCGCAGCTTCGCACGCATAGTAGTACCTACACAAAAAGGAGCATGTATGCTATTTCAGGTCATCGACTAAATGTAGACAATGTTTCATCCAAATTCATTCAGCACTTATTGAGCTACAAACAAATATATAAAATAAACATAGATGGCGCCACGTTAGATCGCGCTATGGATGCGTATTAGAATTTGCTCCAATCATTTTACTATTCACTATCTATTTTATGATTAGTAACTATAAGTTACTAAGTAAACTTAACTAAATATTATCAGATAATACGACGACCTCTGTGCCGCAGCTGGCCGGCTGAGACGCAAAAGTTTGCGGGTTCGTTTCCCGCCGCGGGACTAATGTTTGTACGAACTGCAAGTATTTTTGAAAAAAAAAAAAGTTTGTTTGACAAATGTTGTATGATCCGCAAGAATTTGTCTCGGGTCTGGGTGTTTCTATGTATAATATCTAGGTATTTACAAAAAAAGTATATAAGTAGTATATCAGTCTTGTGGTACCCATGACACAAGCTCTGCTTACTTTGGTTTGGGGCCAGATGATGCTGTGTGAAATGTCCGGTATTATTATACTATTATTATATACTTCGCAGTATGACTATGTTCTGGCTCAGCTCAACATATACTCGTAGGTAGCCCGCTTACCCGCAGCCTGCGCTACCATCGCAACTCATTACTGTATTTAACTGAGTGCAGTCAGACGTTAAGAGATTTATACGGTCTAGTTAGCTTTACTATCCCTAGGGCTACATATTTTATTGAGGCTTCATATTCACCGGGATAAGTGTCCAAGCTTTTTTTAATGGTTTTCAGCACGTATTATAACGAGAATGCTTCTTTCATTTTCAAGATCTGTGGCTTTAATTAACATTATTGGCATTGTTACTATTGATGGTGATTCTGTTTCCCCTAACTACCAACATTTTCGTAAAATACAATGTTATTTATTTCACCCACCACAGTATAATTTTGCGCAAACATTGTTAATGATTATTATTAACAATGTGACGACCTCTGTGTCACAGTGGGCAAAGGTCCGGCTGAGACGCAGAAGGTTGCGTGTTCGATTCCCGCCGCGAGACAAATGTTTTTATGATCTGCAAGTACTTGTCTCGGGTCTGGGTGTTTCTAATATTATATATATATATATGTTTCTAATAATATAAATAAATAATGCTGGACATTTCACACAGCATCATCTGGCCCCAAAGTAATCAGAGCTTGTGTTATGAGTACCACATGACTGATGTACTACTTATATAAGTAGGTACATTTATTTTTTTACATAGAAACACCCAGACCCTTGACAAATACTTGCAGATCATACAAAAATTTGTCTCGCGGCGGGAATCGAACCCGCAACCGCGCCTCAGCCGGACCTTAGTTCACTGCGCCACAGAGGCCGTCAATATAACAGCACACTTTATACCTAACATTGTAGATTAACCGCATAGCTTATGCGTTCTTCTCTATTTCTGTATACACTTCCGTCCCATTTCACGATATTACTCTCACAGATTGCAAGAAAGCGAGAGGAAAGATACATACAAGAGTTATACATCAATAAATGTTGTCTTAAATAATAGATGATTCCTTAATACTTATTAACTAAAATATATTATTAATATCAACCTCTTTATCAGACCGCTCAAATCTAGAAAAATATATTATCTGGACATATTATTATCACAATAGATTAATCGGTATTATAAGGATTTCTTTGATATTTACCGAAAACTGACAGGGATAAGCTAAGTGACTCATATCTAGATTGTAGTGTAGAGCAATATCAAGTGTAGGATGAGCAATTAACATAGTAAAGTTAATCTGCAACTGTTAACTACAACCTGGGTTAAGCCATACGAATTAATAGCTTTAAAAGCCAATGGTTAATAAATAAATTAAATAAAGTGTGTCTCAATAAGAGTGCACTATTTTATTTAAAAATAAAAAAAAATTTGAGTAAGTTTTGATATTTATAATACATTATAAAGAAGACAAGTTCCGATTATGTATGGACTTAAATATATGGCAAATGGCCCCTACGGCTCTGATGACAGGCCATTACTTTTTGACAAAGATGTGGCTGTATCTCAATGATAACGCGTTGGATCTCGGCCTTGAGCTCAGGGATTGTTTCTCGCATAAATCCGAGATTTCACATCACACCCAAAAAAGATTCGCACGGCGTTAAATCGCATGATCTTGGTGGCCAGTTGACATCTGAATTTCGTGAGATGATTTGATCTGGAATTGTTGCTGCAATAAATCACAATTGTTTCGTGGGCGGTTGGCTGGTGACGCCGTCCTGCTGAAACACATGTCATCCAGATCTATACCATCCAGTTGAGGCCACAAGAACTCCGTTATTATATTCCTGTAACGAATGCCGTTCACAGTCACTGCAACTCCGACCTAATTTTCAAAAAAGTAAGACCCAACCACACCGCCTGACCTAAATCCGCACCAGACAGTTGCTCGTTGTGGATACATTTGTTTCTCATGGATTACGTGCGGATTTTCTAAGACCCAATTTCGACAAATTTGTTTATTCACCAAGTCATTCAGATGGAAATGCGCTTTATCTTTGAAGATGACTTTTGCGAAAAATCGGCGTTCGCTTCACTTTGCTTTGTTACCTATTAAACAAATTGCTGACGCTTTGCATGGCCTACTGGTTTGAGCTCCTGAGTAAGCTGAATCTTGTACGGGTGAAGGTCTTTCGTCAAAATTCGCTGCGTTCGTGAAGTTGGAAGATGTAGAGCACGATGCCTAATTGATGATTTAGAGTTTTTGGCCACACTCTCGTTTACGTCGTGTACGTCGACGCAAAGGAGACTTTCTGTCCACAACCGACCCAGTTTCTTCAAATTGTTTGACTACTCTTCGAGTTGTTGACACATTACGTGCACTTTCTCGACCAAAAATTCCGCGAAATTTGCGAGCGGTCTCAGAGTTACTCCATTTTTGTAATGTTTTCACAATGATAACACTTTCTTCTTTTGTGTAACGCAAATAGTATGCAATATCCTATAAAAAGAGACTGGACACCATAACTTATATAGCCAACCAAACATAACATTTGTTCAACAATAACATTTAAAATTTATCGATATCGATGAATGACCTAACCTACCCACGGTTGGAATTCCTAAGTGGTATTGATTTAACTATGGTTTTGTGGTGGTAAATGAAACTCCAGATGTTTCATTTAACACCACAAAACAAGGTGCTAGGCTCAGTATACGAGTAGATTTGGGTTCAATAATAAAACGTCATTAAAATAATCAAACAATTATATTTAAAACAACGTTTTATATGTACATCCTCTTCCTGTTTATCATAATAAAACCTAAAATAAAAAATCGATCAGATAAGAAATTAAATTTTTACTTTATAAAACTGACCCTTTTCAAACCTTTCAAAGCTCCTTTTTACCACGGCTAGGCTGTTTAACCGTGTTCTTTTTTTTTTGGAAAGCTTTATCATCATAATGCTTTCCGCAAACAAATTTCAATTCATGAAGTTTTTCAATTGATAAGTCCTCATTGCCTGCCATCTTCACCCATTTTTACACCTAAAAATTATGGCAGCGAAAAAATATCGATGTTTGTATAATGTTTCGATGCACCCCTCTATTACTGAGATTGCGGTTATTATAATAATATTTTGTTCCAATATGATGTAGGTACTACTAGGTGCCAATAAATTGATATATTAGTTAAAGTTCTACTCACCGCCCTTCATCCAGGGGAAATCTAGCCATAAAAAACCGGTTACTACCATATTTTCTTTGTGAACGAATTCCACATAGCACGCATTAAACGCCATACACCTCTAAATTTTCCTGGAAAACAGGAATTTATAAGAAAGGCACTCATGTTTATCATGCTAGCAGCCTTTTAAACCTTATCTATCACTATTTATTAAAATTTAAAACGATTATAGAGTTCGTAAACAACATGTAAACAATGCAAAAAGTGACAACTGAGGCTGAACTGACTGACTGACTGACCAATTTATGTCAGTGCTGGAAAGAGGAGCTAATATCTTCCATTACATCAAGTTTAGGCCTCTATCATAGTTCGTTTTATTTTATTCAAGTCGCAGCAGACTGGTGTAACGCTCCATTTATATTAATTTGAACGATTATAGATGGCAGTTCTCAAATTTTAAAGTTGCCACCATACGAAAAAAATTACAAAAAATTTAAAATATCAAATTTTAATTATATTATAAATAATTAATTATAAATAACCATACAACACATTGTATCTTTGGATGATGCTTGGATGATGCAGACGACTGCGATAGTCTTTAAATTATTGGCGATTAGTTTAGATTAGACGTTGACTAACAGAAGAGCTAGCAATAGAGAAGGAAAACTTTAAACAAGCCCGGCTCGGTACCAGCCGTTATGCACCTGCAGCCGAATCGACACCGCATGTACTGATTCGTCTTTCCTGCGAGTCCTGTCGGCAAGGTCGAGAGCTTACATTAAGGCTTACCTAAGTGCACGAAAGGAGCCTCTGAGGCACACTTTAATCCTTTCACCACACTAGTTAGAAATAACTAGTGACACGATAAGAAGAAAAATAATTGTATCTGGCTATACGAGAACAATGAAGTAGATATTGAACTGTTTTTCGTTCATGAGACTGTTGCGAAACACGGATGCAATGCTTCGTCATTGTAATTTTCTGCTTCATTAGAGCTTTGGTTGGTTTGTTTTGAATAAACAGGAAAATAAACATCACAGCAAAACTCAACTGTCCTAAAGACTATTGGAAAACATGAGCATCATAAACGGTTCTAATACCTAGTCATTTAAACCCATTCTCTCACATTTGTTTAGTCTTTATTACATATATATATATAGTCCGGTTAGACCAAAAATTTTGAGTGAAGGTGCATAAAATCACAACAAGCTGAAAATCAGTAAAATTATTCAAAACATAATTATAGATAAAAAAATTAAGTTCCCCATCATTCCCGTGTATGGGAAAAAATTTACTCGAGGTCAAAGGTCAAAAAATGAGTTTTTCGCCATTTTCAGCAAAACGGTAAGTTTTACCATAAAAGTACCCCAAACAAAAATTGTAGATCATAAAATTATCTATAAAAAATGTATCAATACTTTTTTCCTACGAGCCACCGTTTCTGAGATATAACGGTTCAAAAAGTTGTAAAAGTTGTTATCGTCATAATATGCATGAGTACGCCACGTATTTACATCTCTAGAGTTGTTATATATTTGTTGTTTCTTTTTTTCTATCGGTCATTGTAACTTATACTCAAAATATAAATTATACATAAGTTATAACTATAACTTCTGGAAGCAGCTCGGACTCGTGACGATGCTATAGCAAAAGCTGTTCTTGCTCGAGTCGAATTTGAATATGATTTAGTTGCTGCTGAAGCTAAGTATCATCGAGATTGCTATGTTACTTTCTTAAAACCTTCCAATGGAGCTAAAATCGGTTGTCCTAAAGACGAAGCTACGAATCTGGCAATGGAGGAAATATTTACTTACATTGAATATAGCGATTACTGTCAGTTCACTTTGAACAAATTACAAAATATTTACTTACATTGAACATAGCGATTACTGTCAGTTCACTTTGAACAAATTACAAAATATTTACTTACATTGAACATAGCGATTACTGTCAGTTCACTTTGAACAAACTACAAAATATTTACTTACATTGAACATAGCGATTACTGTCAGTTCACTTTGAACAAATTACAAAGTATTTACTTACATTGAACATAGCGATTACTGTCAGTTCACTTTGAACAAATTACAAAGTATTTACTTACATTGAACATAGCGATTACTGTCAGTTCACTTTGAACAAATTACAAAATATTTACTTACATTGAACATAGCGATTACTGTCAGTTCACTTTGAACAAATTACAAAATGTTTGCAAAACTACGACTTTCGATAACAGAACAATTAAGCTACGACTAAAACTAAAGTATGGTGATAAACTTATTATCACTGAGAAATCGGGAGCATCAACATTATTAGTATCCACTAAGCATATGATTGTTGGTGCTCCTGATTTCTCAAATATCATGATGATTACCCATTCATCATGATATTTTGAATCAAGCCTGATACGAAAAAAAAGTATTTGATAATTCTAACTTCCCGTGGAGGGTAGTTAGAAGTCGCAAGTTTGAAGTTTTAAATAATAAAATCCCAGAATCGTTGACATATCTTGTGGAACGAGTGATTTAAAAAAAAACAAGCGATCAAATTTAGATCATTTAAAATTAATATGCACAAATATTTGCCATTGTATCATGACTGCTGTAATTTTTACCATTTATTCACCAACTAGCCAGTAACTATAATACTATCTATACGACTTTACTTTGTGCATTAGAGAATGCAAAACGGTATGGTCACACTGTATGCATCGTGACTTTCGACCAGCCCCTGTATGCTAAAGCTCGAGAAATGGTATCAGCCGCACCTGAGGGCTCTGAAGTATCAAAAATCAACATCAGACTCGGAGGATTTCATCTACTGGGGTCTGGGGTATTTTTATGATAAAACTTACCGTTTTGCTGAAAATCGCGAAAAACTCATTTTTTTTAGTCTGACCTCGAGTAATTTTTTTTCTATACACGGGAATGATGAGAAACTTAAATTTTTACCTTGAACCTTCGAATGTCTAGATTGACTGGACTTAATATACACATTAACAAATAAATTAATATTTTTTTTATTATATAATATACAAGTACAATACATGTACATTAAAGGAAGAAGAAGGATTATTTTTACCGTCTTGCGAAGCAAACATATTGTGCTCTTATATTATTTATTTTTCTCGAGTTATTTCCTGTTTTATTAGTCATTTTGGTGTTTTTATTTAATTTATTTTTTATTTAATTTAAATAGAGCTAAAGTTACTGACTCGCTGTGAATAATTGGAATAAAAGCTTTGTTTCTTTGTGATTCAAGCAAAAATAATCCGTATAATTATTTTATATGAAAACACACCTATCTATAACATCTATAACATCTATAACAAATGGCGAACGACAAGATACGACTTTGTGACATCATACTATAAACAGTATAATCACTTGAAATTGGGAAATATGTAATTATTATTACATATCCCATAATAAGAAAAAGGTAAAAGATGAAGAATTATTCAGGAGATGAATTAAAACCATTATGTCAAATTCAATAAACACGTACTTACTTAAAATAACAAAAACAGATTGTCACTAAATAAGTTAATTTTGTAACATTACACATTGTGGTTTGTTTCAAATCTGTTGGAAATAATTATTCATTAATGGGTGAACATTTCGTATTGCGGTTATCACACAGGGGTTGGATGGAGTTTACTGATTTATAAAGGGACATACTCCTGGGTCCTATTGTAAATACCACCTATTTGTTTTTCACATCCTTACTTTATCATTGCCAGATTGTATAGCCCTCGCTAGACCCATGCCACTGTTCAGAGCGGGTTCTATGTTTCCTTTATTTTCATGTATTGAGACATCTTTCTATATATCCATGTCTAGAGTACATAGATTAGGGATGCACAGGACCGAGATGGTTAGCATAAGTCGGAGAGTTATACGCAGTAGTGGGTGCTACCAGGCTGAAATTATTCATTCATTTATTTTATTTTGCTTAGTGCGCCACAGGACGACCTCTGTGGCGCAGTGGGCGAAGGCCTTCGATTCCCGCCGCGGGGTAAATGTTTCTGCAAGTATTTGTCTCGAGTTTGGTGTTTCTATGTATTTACAAAAAAAGTGTATTTAAGTGGTAGATCAGTCATGTAGTACCCATAACACAAGCTCTCCTTACTGTGGAGCCAGATGATGCTTTGTGAAATTTTCGGCATTATTATTTTACTTTCATAGGAAAACAGACAGATTTTTAAACTTAATGATTATGAACTAAAGGTGGATTTTTTAGACGCGGCAGTAAAGGCAGCTTAATCACATTCTTAGAAGACTTGCCTTAACATTTGAAAATATTTTGACCTGCATTTACTATCAGATAAAACGGAAAAAATCTCAAAATGTTAATCTAAAATGTACAAAATGTATTTTTTTTCAACTGTAAAAGCCGATAAAATACCTCCAAAAGTTAAAGACTTCGAAGAACTTTTTTTCTGTAGCTACAACGGTTAAAAAGAACGCCCCGTCTCAAAAATCTACCCTATATAGATAACTATAGACAAGGCATCGCCACTAAAGCAGTCGAATACTTCACTGTTGGTGTGCCGGGAATATTTTTCATGCCCGTCACATTTTTAAAGTACTTCTCACGGAGCTTCTTATAAATTAACATAATCCATCACGGTCGTGTTTCAAAAAGTGTGCCCTATCTATCTTGGGAGAGCCATTTTAAGTAAGATCCTCTAAAAACAGCCACAATGGATTTCCAATACATTAAAAGTTAACGTTATTCTTCAAACCTTTGCCCTCAGAATACAATACATTAAAAGTAAACGTTATTTTTCACGCCCATGAAGTTTGACATTTTACTCATCATCATTCATCGATAATTTGTTTAACTGTTATTTACTGACCTCTACCACTTAAAAGCATAATATTTATCAAATTATTATCTGTATCGAAAAAATACATATCTGTTCAAGAAAACTCCTTACACCTTTAAAAGACGATAAAAGAAGGTCTTTCCATCATGATTAAACTTATAGTCTACGGGCAAGAGCTCTAATTAGGGGCGAACAGACAGACGATTCATAAACATTGCAAAACTAAGGGTTCCTTGTGGACTTCGGAACAATAAAAAAAGCACCATATTAAAACATATTTCTCAAGCATATATTTTTGAAGTGAAAAATTCTTTTAGCGCGGTACGCATATTTTTAGATGAGGTAAAACCTCTGGATTCGACACCGTTACCGTTTTTGGGGTGAGACGCAGGGCTGCCGCGCTCGCCTTATTTGATTATAAACCTTAACTCACATGTTTACAGTCTACTTTTGTATGGAGAAGTTTGGAGTATGGAGTATGGACATATTATCTATAATACATTCTGAACATAAAATATTGCATTGTCTGTGTTCGTTCAGTATTTGATTGGCAGTCGCCATAATTACTGATTTTGAAGTGATTTGAACTAAACTCAAACGCGCCAATAGTAGATTGTTGCACCGAGCGCAAAGTTAGTCATTAATGCACGAGTGTTATGTTGGTGCCCGAGCGCAAGCGAGGGCACTGAATTAACACGAGTGCATTAATTACTCTCTTTAGCAAGGTGCGAAATTTACTTTTCTTTCAACTACCAATCTATCTACTGTGATAAAATATACCTACTCAAACTAAAAATATGAGAATCAAAGTTTTACAATGGTATAAAAAGCGTGCACTTTCTTTTTTTTCACCAAGTCGGTTTTATTCAGCCGATTTTTATTATCAGCCAGTATTTTTTTGATCTAATACAAACATTTATATTAAACTTAATGGGAGATATTAAACCACTGTGGTAAATTTATATCTAAATAAAAAGTAATAAACAGTGCAATAATGAGATTTCATATAACATTACTGCACTGTGTTGGTTCTAAGCAAAAAAGACCCCCTTTGTGATCGGTTTTGTGGTGATTAATGATAATATTACTACGTAGTTGAAAGAAAAAATAAGTTTTCACTTCTGTCGGCACTCCCGGAGTGCAACCCGATTTTTTTATTTTTTCTATGTTGGGTGTTTCACTACGTGATAAAATCCACAACGAGGAAATCCGTAGAAGAACCAAAGTCACCGAAATAGCACTCAAAATTTGCAATTGTAGCGGCAATGGGCAGTCCATATAGCTCGCAGAACTGATATCCGTTGGGGAATAAAAGTTCTCGAATGGCGACCAAGGACAGCAAAACGAAAAGCAGGACGACCCCCCGCCTGATGGACTGACGACATACGATCGCAGGAAGTCGGTGGATGGAGAGAACTCAAAATAGTTCTTCCTGGAAATCTTTTGGGGAGGTCTATGTTCAACTATGATGATGATGATGATTTCATTCTTTTTTTTTCATTGGAAGCTATAAAAAATTACTTTAATAATGGTACTATCTTTATGGATTTTAGTAGCAACGTTCTCGGTGGAAATTGAAGAATATCTTGGTTTATTAAATTATTTATTGCCCTTTACCCGTAAAGTTGTAAGTGAATCGTTATGATGCCATTCCTTAACCTGTGTAATACAAATTAGAAAATACTTTTCTTACTGTGAAACGAAATCCAGCAAAGGACCAACTTTGATGGGTTTCGTTTAACTTTTTACTTCGGAAACCTGTGTAAAGATTTATAATGAGGATCAGTAAAGTTATAGCAAATTCATTGAACTATTATTTTTTTTGACATAAGAATGATATTTCTTTTTGGATTATCCAAATCAAACCATCACTTACGAAGATATTAGGTAATTAACATTATACCGTTCCTGCCGGTAAAATGAATATACGCTGGTGCGTGTGACGTCACTGGGACGGTCGGAGCGCAGCCGGCCCTCTTACTTCACGATTCAATAACTGGCGGCGACCGTCCCTGTGACGTCACAGCTACCGCGGCGGCCACTCAGAGAACTTTTTTATTCGTAGAACAAAAGTTTTTCTGTATGTTAAGGATTTTTTAGCTCCATAAATCGGCATTCTCAACTAAAATCCTTACGGATCATCATTACACTAGCTGACCCGACAGACGTTGTCCTGTCATCATATGAATATTTAATACGAATTGATATAACCAATAACTGGCAAACAACTGACAGTTATGTCAATTCCAAAATAGTTTTTTTAGTTTCTCTGTCTACGTTTTTTTATAACGGATGTTGAGCAGATTCGTCCAGTACAAAGTACGTGACGTCCATCAATCACATCAAATCAACTAAGTTATAAATTAGTTGGTATCATTAGCAAAAAGACTTTGTTTTTTTGTATAAATAAAATAATATTTAAATCCCAAATCGCTGCATATAATAATAATAAATGTTACACATAATTTAAGTAAATGAGAGAGAGAATAAACTGATTAAATAAACATGTACTCGAAGAAAACTTTGCAGTTTTTCATTATTTGCCTTTTTTAAGGCATCGCCTACAAATCATAGACCTGAGTTACTTTATTTAATTACTCTGGTCTCGCATAAAAATACTGCGAGTTCTCGAGTTAATTAAAACTGTCGGTTAGAAAGAGCTGGATAATTAAAAACAATCAAGATCGTTATAAAGTAATGAATAGCGGTGCCTGTGGCTCGCACAATGGATATTCAATGTCTACGGGCAAATCTATTACATTTTATAAATAACTTTTTTATTATCTCGGACCAATGACACATATTCAAGCAAAAGTTATTTCTTGTTTAAAATAGTGCTATACTTTTTGTTAGATAGTGGCAAAAGGGGACATGGCAATGGGAATGTTTAAGCAGTGTACAAAATGAGACTTGTTTATAAGTAAATAGTCCATTAAAATGTTACATTTTTTAGGCCTTAGTGTGCATTTGTCAGAGGACGCAATTTTATTTTTTTAATGTGTAGGGGGGGTCAGTAGAAGCTTAAGTTCAAGTTTGTGGGGTCGGCACCCTTGTCCCCCGGCCGCCATCTTGGAAAAGGGGGTGCAAAGGGTTTTCGCGCTGTATCTCGTAAACTAGTTACCTTACAGAAAATTTAATCAAACATAAAATGTAGCAAATTAAATTTCCTACAATTTTATTTCTATTACTTTTTATCGTCAAGTGACCAACAAAAAAGTTATAAACAAAAATAAATGAAAATTTTGTTTGTTTGTTCTAGGTTTTACAGCGCTCCAAACTTAAACGGATTCTCGAATGCTCATAGGGATGCAATAAAAACTAAAAATTAGGCTTACTTTTCTATCTATATTTTTTTTATTTATACAATTTATTATGATCTTAACATTCCTATGCTATTATTGAACTATGTTTGACCCTTTTACCCACCACCTATGAGGTATAACATGGGCAAAGTCAAATTTATAAAAATTTAATGCATTTTTTAATGCATTTTTTGTCACTGTCTTAGCAAATCGTTTGTATCGCAGAGTGTCTAGAGTATCGTCTTTATTTCCGCCATATAAAAAGACGAAAAAACGTTCGCCAACAACACTGAGTAACGATGACTCGACTTTCTCACTCATAAATAATTTAGTTCCACTTGCTAACTCTGGATGCTTCTGCAAAATTTTTATAAATTTGACTTTGCCCATGTTATACCTCATAGGTGGTGGGTAAAAGGGTCAAACATAGTTCAATAATAGCATAGGAATGTTAAGATCATAATAAATTGTATGAATAAAAAAAATATAGATAGAAAAGTAAGCCTAATTTTTAGTTTTTATTGCATCCCTATGAGCATTCGAGAATCCGTTTAAGTTTGGAGCGCTGTAAAACCTAGAACAAACAAACAAAATTTTCATTTATTTTTGTTTATAACTTTTTTGTTGGTCACTTGACGATAAAAAGTAATAGAAATAAAATTGTAGGAAATTTAATTTGCTACATTTTATGTTTGATTAAATTTTCTGTAAGGTAACTAGTTTACGAGATACAGCGCGAAAACCCTTTGCACCCCCTTTTCCAAGATGGCGGCCGGGGGACAAGGGTGCCGACCCCACAAACTTGAACTTAAGCTTCTACTGACCCCCCCTACACATTAAAAAAATAAAATTGCGTCCTCTGACAAATGCATACCCAAATGTAACTTTTCAATGGACTAAAAGTCGATTGTGTATTTGTTTAGTCTAATTCGAAAATGCGTTAGTTTGACAAGCAAGACAATGACATGGTCTGGTCTTGCTAAATGGATAAATTAATAGAGGTTCCGAGAGGTACAAAATCATTACAATTCATCAATTTGCTCTTCTTGGTGCCATAATTCTATAATTCTTAATACTACATAGACACCAATTAAAACACTGTTTCCATATATTATAATATCCAAAAAACATGAAATTCAAACTAGATATTAAGTTTTTACGCAAGATTAAATTCAATTTAATTTAATATATAATAATAATACTAATACCGGACATTTCACACAGCATCATCTGGCCCCAAAGTATGCAGTACTAGTGTTATGTGTTAGCAGTGCCACATGACTGATATACTACTTACATACCTACTTTTTTATTCTTTGTAAATACCTACATATTATACATACATAGAAACACCCAGACCCAAATACTTGCAGATCATACAAACATTGTCCTGCGGCGGAAATCGAACCCGCAACCTTCTGCGTTTCAACCGGATCTTAGTCCACTGCGCCACAGAGGTCGTCATATATATGGATATACTAGTTGCTGCTCGCGGCTTCGCACGCGTGGTACCTACAAAAAAGTAGCCTTTGTCCTTCTCCAAGGTCCCATCTATCTCTATATCAAAATCGGGTCAACGGTTTAGGCGTGAAAAAGTGACAAACAGACAGACAGCCAGAGTTATTTTCACATTTATAATATTAGTAGGGATTAGTTATAAGATGATAATAATATTACTTTCTAGTACTTCATTTACCCAATTTGTAAATCTGTGGAAATCTGTAAATTTTTTATGTTATTATTTATTTATTCGTGAGACCTGTAGGGCGATTATGGAACTCTTGATACAATCAATGTCCATCTGTTTCGATTAGCAATCGGCATCAATGTCTATCAATTTCGATTAGCAATAGGCATTATGTAAATCAATCATATACGATGCATTTCAATGCTTAGTACGCTAAACACGGTTCCCACCACAATCGTACTTTGTAAATTGGTCGACTTATAGTTTGACACCAACTTCACATTGTAACTAGCGATAGAAGCCGATAGAAATCGCAGCGATCCGTAATACCAATTCATCAATAGTAACTGAAAGCTATTAGTATCAATGTTTTGATAGTATCAAAGTTCCATAATCGCCCTACTGGGGTAATATTGCAGTAAGTCAATGATCTTGTTTTGTATTAAACTTATACTACAACTAATGTTTACAAATATAGTAACTTTAATGCAAAATGCTGAGAATTAGAACGATGTTAGTGACCCTTTAAGAATGAGGGTAGGTGGCAATATCCGAGCTAAGTAGAAAACTGTCTCGCAGACAACGACAAAGTTGGACTCATTTTCCACGCAATCTTCTCTGTTGTTCAGTGCGAAGTACCACTTTATTTTTAGAGTTTTATACTTAGGTACCTTTTTTATCTCATAACCATCACCATCATTTTCTCACCTAAGCATGTTAACGTCTCTAAACTTTGCATGCGTTGTAAGCTTTCAATCTGCCAAAATTTGACCTTGATTTTTTCTTGCTTGATTTTAAGATTCAAACTTTTACTAAAATGTGTATCAACTGCCTGTTATTTAGTGCTAGGTCAATGCTACGTTTTATCTAGTAAAAAACTATTTAAGTCAGTAACTGGCATGAGTTCAGCTTACACAACACAACAAAGTAAAATTTATGAATGTAATAATGTCTTCTATTATTTCTCAAGAGAGTACCGAAAGCTCTTTGTAAGGCGCAGCTGACAAACTAAACCTCGATACTATCAGAACACTAATAAAAGAGGATTCTATATGTAACTAGTAAATCACACGGACTTCAAATACGCGTTGGGTCTTTGGGTGTTCTCGGGCTAAAAATCTGTAGAAAAAATATTTCATGTGATCGTAAATTGGTATTCTTTTACGCAGTAAACGCCATTGGTTCTTATTCTGTTTCTTTGGAGGACTAACTATAATTTGGTAAAACACAAATGATTATTTTGCGTATACCAAAGTCCAAATTAGAGTAACATTTTTAAACGCCAGTTTTAAAATAAGTCAAAAATGATATATTTTTTTACTATTGAATTGTTTTTTCTAAAATTTTCCGCAGTTTTAATCAATACCTCTTTACATGATGACTAACATGAGCTTAAAACAAGTCACGTTACACGTAAATTTTGTAAATTTAAAAAGTATCATTTAGGAGGTTAGGAGGTATCCAATACTGATTAACTTTGTTAAGTTAACTTAGGTAAAGTTACAGAAATAAAACAATTTGTATTTTTTTTGTATTATTCTTCTTCTTATCGTGTTATTTCGAACCCGTGTGGTGAATGGATTGAAGTTCAGAGGCACCTTTCGTGCAAGAAGTGTCATTATAAATATTACTCTAATTTACACTTTGGTAGAAACGAAGCAAGTTCATACGTATTTTACCAAATTTTAGTAAGTCTGGCGAAACAACAGAATCAGCGCCATTCTATGAATCAAAAATAATTAGAGTATGAACATAGAGGTATAAAAACGAATGGGAAACAAAAGGATATTTACTGTGGGAGTGCGAGGGAGGCACCCTCTGCAGTCCCAGTCCCGCCGCGGCCACCGCGGGCGGTGGGTCTCGGCTTCGTGACTGCCGCTTTTGTGCTTTAAGCTTACGCGGAAAAACCATTTGCTTACAAATAAAATTGCAATTTAATTAATCTGTTAAATCTTAGTTACGGTAATGTTTATTACGAGACAATTAACCGGAAAATTTCATGACGATTCGATAAGTGATCGAAGTTTATACGCAATGCTAGTGATTTTTTTTATGCTAATTATGTTTACCTTATGCTAATGTTAGTTATATTATTGAATATGATATCAAACAATTAAATTTAAAAACGTAGGTATTATAAATACAGTGAAGAAATTTAGGCAAGGGTTTAAAACATAGTGAAATGGGGTATTTTAGGTACCTACTATACATTTTCGAAATCATCCTGCCGTATTGCCGTATTGCTGCAAATCTCAAATTCATACTAATAATTATAAATTCGCGAAAGTGTCTGTTTGCCTGTTACGTTTTCACGGCAAATCAGCTGAACGAATATTGATGAAATTTGATTAGGAAATTGTGTCTTACTGCAGGTACTTTTTGTGTAGGTACCACGCGGACAGAACCTAATGTCAATAATATAGAGCTAAAGCTTATAGCAGAGTTTACCTAAGGGACATTGATTTACCGAAAGCTCTGTTCCCCTCTCCTCGTCTCGGAACCCAGTTTCTGAAGAGTGATGCGAGTCGTTCGTTTCTGACAACCAATCTTGATTGGACGATTTGGACGTATGTCAATCTTGTAGACAGAAGGAATTTAGCCAAAAAAAAATCTTGTCCATTTCTTCCGTTATGAACATTTGTAGTTATACATAACTACTACTTGCTGCTCGCGGCTTCGCACGCGTGGTACCTTCCTAAATAGCAGTCTATGTCATTCTCCAAGGTCCTATATATCTCTATACCAAAATTCATCAAAATCGATTCAGCGGCTTAGGCGTGAAAATGTGACAGACAGACAGACAGAGTTACTTTCGCATTTATAATATTAGTAGGGATTTAAACTATCATGGTTTTGAACATAATTTTCACTCAAAACGGATATTTACCATGATATGTGATTTTCACTTCCCGATATTTCGGCACGGTTGCATGCGCCATGATCGCGAGACAAACAGAAGACTTTGCGGGTGGATGTTTGTATTGGCAGACAAAACGGTCTACCCTCTTGCTCAGTTTTTTACTGCGAACACCGTACCACCGAATTCCCTGTCTGTATTAACTAATTACGATTACAATACACAACACTCACGGCATCTGGACGTATAACTGGTACCTCCCATTTTCGGTTTTCTGACATCCTCTCAGGATTTCAGGCTCCAGATAATTGAAAACCGTTTTCTCGATTGAAATTCCTGTGTTTGGCAATCTCTATTGTCTCTTGTACCAATCTTGGTATGTAATGTCGTTCCGTTGAGATTACCTGTGGGTTGTGTAGCTCGATCTAGTGGTTTGAGCAAAATTCCAGTATATGTATCGCTTATAATAATACATTTAAACTTTATTTAGGCCCATACAAAATAAATACCTTATAGACTAACATATAAACTTATGAACCAAAAGTCAGGGCACTATCTTCGTTAGCGGTGCTTCATTCAATCATTTCCTATAGTACTATGGTTATCGCACTGGCAGACCAGGAGGGGTTGCTGACGATTCGGACACAATTTATTCGCACACAGTGTCCCAATTGACACTTTTGATTTTAAAATTTTCTTTACTGTCGATTCGGACACCATCAAACTATTGAAGCTTTTGAGTACAGTCAGGTAAAAAAAAAATAAGCAAAATATAATATAATGTAATAAAGCTAATCAAATTGCTTTGCGATTGCGACCGTGTGGTTAAAAAAACAACAAGTCTCATTCATAGTGTATATTTGGTATAAATCAACATCTTGTATACTAAGGTATCTATATAATATGATCGCTTAAAATATCTCAAAGATGTATTTTTAATTATTCTAAGACAGTATATGAGTATGTATAAAAATCACAGAAAATAAATCAATGTTCAAACAGACCTAAAATTACAACATATTTGTTAGTTTTCAACATCAGCAAGACCTACTGAAAAAAACTATAAAAATTGTAGGTTAAGTATTTTAACAAAATTTAAAATACCTAACCTACAATAATCACAGTATTCTACACAGCATTTGGTAGGTACTAATTAAACACTTTAAAATCAACATAATAAAAAACTAAAGATTTTCTTATACCTTATAACAATTTTCTATCTTTCCTTACGTATTAATAAAGTCATTAATTTAAGAATGTATCAAAATCACAGACAATTTATTGTGAAATGAGAAAAATATCCCGACAACATTTACTGATTTGGCGTTATTTATTATTGTTAAAAAAAGTACCAAATTATCCTAAGCGCGTATACTACTATGTATAAAAATCACAGATAATCATTAGTTCCATCATAGACTTAAAATTTCTACTAATTATTTTTTAGTATTCATGATCACCAAGGCCTATCTACTGAAAAAACAATAAAACACTAAAACAAAAAAAAAACATAACCTACGAACCTAACCTACAATTACAGTATTTTACACAGTATAAGGCACAATATTTTACCTAGTAATACTTAATAATAGTAAACACTTTAAAATCAACGAAATAAAACATGTTGACCATAGATATTCTTATATATCTTAAAACTTTTTTCTTTCTTCACTTCTATATAAAATAATTAGGCTGTCTATGCACAATTCAATATTTATTCTTCAATATTTAGTCCTCGCTGAAATTCAGTCATGGTAATATTGAGGTGTTCATTCAAATTGAAATCAATTGTGGGTTTTGATTTTTTGTATATGTTAGAGCCACTCAGATATAAAACCTGTTGATATTTGTCTTCTATTTCAAAAAAAGTTGAAAATTGTGCAATGTTATTCGGTTTTCTGCATTTCTTTCTATTTATTACGGAATTCCAAGTTTCAACCATATGTGTGGTTCGGTGCGGGCTATCGAATGTATTCCATATATTGTAAAATAAGGAAATCTCGTTCAACCAAGTGTTAACAAAATAATAATTAAATTTTATAAGTTTTCTATTTTTGGGACATATAAACAGCCAGGCATCGTCTATTACTTCTCTTGACATTAGAGCTAAAACACTACACCTTTTTAGGTGTTTCTTTTCCAATTTTAGTTTTTTTTTATACCTAATTGATCAGCTTTTCGCCATAGACTCGCTTGCTGTGCCGCCGCCGCGCTTCGGTAAAAACTGTTTTTTTATCTGACTGTACAATGCAGCTGTTTTGAATAGTGTCCGAATCGACAGTAACAAAAATATTAAAATCAAAAGTGTCAGTTGGGACACTGTGTCCGAATAAATTTTGTCCGAATCGTCAGCAATCCACCAGGCGTACTCCGGACTTAACGTACGAAGTTACAAGTAGGTACATTGGCGCAAACAACAGGATGGGCAAATTCGTTGAGAAGTGCCACGCCAAACGAGATAGAGTTACGTGATAGAATGAAAGACACTATGTAGGTAAATATAAAGTTAGGCACTTAGCTTTTGTGCGAGTTGAATTGCACTTTGTTGCGTCGTAACAAGAGTCGCTTTTTATAAATAGAATATACTTGTACTAGTAAGTATTCTGCGGCATCGGTATAATCTACTGTAATGATAATTCACCAACACCTAAAAAAAATAACTATACGAAACTTATAAGATTGGTAGCAAACTCATCGGCGCCGCGCCGAATATTTGGAATTTCTGGAGTGAATATTAATCCAATAGCAAAACGAGGTAATATTTTGAAAAATGTATACCTATGTAAATAGGTTAGTATTTATGTTCATATTCTTCTACTAGCTGGTGCCCGCGACTTCGTCTGCGCAGGATTAGTACTTCGTGTAATAGGTACTAACGGTTTTTGCAGCGCACGCCAGAATAGCTCGCAGATGGCAGAGTTTTTTCCTACTTACTTGACACTTATCGTTATATTTTGGACAATTCACACAATATCTTTATAAATTATAGCCTATGTGTTATTCTGATGTATAAGCTATATTATTGTAAAGTTTCATTAAAATACATTCAGTAGTTTTTGCGTGATAGAGTAACAAACATACATACAAACTTTCGCATTTATAATATTAGTAGGATATGCACATGGAGTTAGTGAATACGAACGATTAAGTATTTGATAACCCATTGTACCTTCGCGTAGGCGGGTGTGAGCTGCTTCAGTGGGCAAGCATTATTATCTACTGCGTAAAGACTCTACTCCAAGGTCAGTCGTTTGCGACATGTGGCGTTTCGTCATACCGCTCTGGAATATCCATGATCTGTTAAGTATATGCATAAGAGATAAAAACCCGCGAATATCCAGTTATTTAAGAGCTTGTGGAAATATTGTAGTCATCAATAACTGCACTTGTTTTTAGATTTTGTCTTACAGGCAGTATTTTTATTGACCAAATCAAATAAATTAAATAAATATTGATGGACAATTTAACACCATCCAGTTCCAAACTAAGAATAGCTCTTACTATGGAAACCAGATGACTGATAGGATACATACAAAGTCAAAGTCGAAGTCAAAAGATACTTTATTCATTACAATCACAAGGATCACTTTGAAACGTCTTACATACTAAGGTGAATTTAGGAATTTAGATTAATATACCTTATAATGTACTTGTTATTCTTTATACTTTATTTGACTGGCCTGTCAGCTTAGTTGATAATAGCTGTGCCTTTTGCGCTGTAGGTTGGAGGTTCGATTTCGTCCCAGGACAACCATTTGTGTGGTGAACGTAGGTGTTTGTTCTGTGTCTGGGTGTTATAAAGTATCATAAGTATATATAAAAATATATAAGTATTCCATCTGATCACCATAATACAAGCAATGCTTAGTTTGGGGCTAGATACTCTTGTGTTCATTGTCCACCAATATTTATTTATTTATGATAACACACGGACACAGAACACACATCTAGGTTCATCATTATCACACAAATGTTTGTCCTGGGAGGGAATCGTACCCGCAGCCTACAGCATAGATGGCAGAGTTTACTACTAACTAAGCTTATAGGCACGTCAAGTTACAGTAAAAGTTAAGCCATGACAGAGACCTTCTGGTGGCCTTTTAATTTCATCTACAAAGTTGGCGACTGACTCACTTAAAGTAGTAGCAGAAATTGTAAAAATCATTTTACTAAAAGTGCCTAAGTGACGAAAGTTCCTCTAACGCAATGTTTTTTCTTTCTGGACGGAATATTTTAGAAGTCAAATGGAATGGTCGGGCCCTTGTAAAAGTGTGTCAAGGCGTTTTACGTCTGCTGGCCGTATAGAGCTCAACACAATGACTCTTTTTAAGAAATTGACCTCATGTCAAGAGCAGAGTAATTGAACTAGTTCGGTAACCTCATTTATGAAAGATTCATTTAACTGATCTTACTAATATTGTAATTTTAGTTTATAATAAGAATAAATATTGCTGGACAATGCACACCACACCATCTAGCCCCAAATTAAGCGTAGCTTGTATTATGGTGACCAGATGACTGATATAATACTTATATATTTTTAAATACATACTTATGATACGTTATAACACCCAGAAACAGAAGAGACAGATAGACCAGTTTAGATACTTTAAATATAAAAAATTGGTAGATAGATTCCATAGATAAGACATAAAATAATGTACTACATGTTTATAGGTTTCTCTATTTACAACAAATAAGTCTGCGAGCCTATATGTCTAAATATTATATGTAGTTAAGTACATACTGAAGCACTAAAACGCAGTCGTTCCAGCAGTATTAAATAAAATCATCCATCAAATTTCTCAATGAAAGTTACTTGCACAAATATTTGCTGACGGGTTTTTTATATTATGGAAGCTGGCATTACTAAAATGTTTGATGCCTTTTTACTTATGTTCCGAAAAGCTAAATATTTAAGAAGTTTAAAGTATGCGATGATTTGTTATAAAAAAAAGTGTGCGTCTCGGGACGCCCGAGAGTAGTGATAACTTAAACTAATCTAACTAGCGCTGTAGGTTATAGTGAGAGAGGACCTGGCTACCGCTGCCGTATGCGTGAGAGAAAGGGAAGCCAGACAGACTGGCGACTGGCTCCCATAAGAA
Organism: Lampropteryx suffumata; assembly: GCA_948098915.1. Lineage (NCBI taxonomy): Eukaryota > Metazoa > Arthropoda > Insecta > Lepidoptera > Geometridae > Lampropteryx > Lampropteryx suffumata. The sequence goes on from OX402562.1 coordinate 7,468,888, forward strand.
GTTACCACTTCAATATATTTAACTAACAGAGTTGTCAGTTATAACTTCTATATCATTAGTCAACAGACAGTTGCTGAAACCTTATTTATGAGACAGCTCAGTGACATTGGCTCAAGTAATGGCGCTAAATGGGCGGAAGATTAATGATTAATTTCCCGACCATTTAGGACCATTATTTACCATTAAGTCGTGTGCACAGGAAATCTATGTCGCGCTTTCTTAAGGGTTATTCAAGAATGTTTTATTTTTCTTATTATGAACCCTCTAGAAAGCTTTTATAAGCCTTTACAATTCTTTAGTGCAGTCTGGCGATTCTGTAATGCTGATTGATATTGCTGATACTATCAAAACATTGATACATCTATAGTTACTGTTGATGAATTTAGTATTATGGAAGAAAGAAAAAAATAAAGAAAGAAAAGTTTATCGTTTATGCTTTTTAATATAATATCATTGCGTTTATGTTTAAAAGTTTATTTAAGTTTATATACTTACTAGCTGTTGCTCGCGACTTCGTCTGCGTGAATGTCAGTTAATGCGGTTGGATAAATATTATTACTATGTCCTTCCTTGAAGTTTAAGCGTACTCTATACTATATTTCGTAAAAGTCGATTCAGAAGTTTAGCCGTTAAGTCGTTGCAAATAGATAGACAGGCAGAGTTACTGCGCGCGTGAACCCGAACTTACCTATTTTGTTGCGGAGTTATTTTAAAATTATGATATCTCCTAAAATGCTGATTGGAATCAAGTGATGTCAAGGACAATTTTGTTCACAATTAAATGCTTGTGATTAATAACGTATTTATTTGGATAAGAATTAATATAATGTTGATAAAACTCCTTCGCAAAAAATACAATGATTTTGAACAAATTTAATTACCATAAAAAAGGTTATAGTGATCCAATCTTAAAAGACAGACATATGCTATCGCTGACTTTTTTTGAGAACTTTTAATGAGGAACAATACATAATTTTTGCGTAACTTAAACCGTTTACGCAGCGCACGCAACGGAAGCTCTCAAAAATGAATATTTTTTCCCGTTTTTTGCAACATTTTTCAATGAACTATCTAACACAAAAATATTTTTTTCAATTCAACCAGTAGCTCCTGAGATAAGCGCGTTCAAACAAACAAGCAAACATACAAACAAACAAACTTTTCAGCTTTATAATATTAGTAGGTATAGATTCAAGTTTAGTTTATCGTGTCAAATTGCGATATCATATTAGTCATATTAGTCAATTTACTTACTTGTTAGTTCACAAGTTAGGTACTTACATACTTATGAACGCCGATGAACGCCGGCTGCACGCACGAAAAAGAATGACTCATTGTAACGTTACGATCGGAACGAGAGCGCTGCACGAGCGAGCGAAAGGCACGATCGGCTTGAGTACAAATAAAAGTAAATTTATCAATTAAATTCTAGACTTCATTTCACTCCTTTGTATCCATACAAAATAGTGATAATTCAATAAAATGATTTAACTTTATTCATAAAAGTAAGCAATCATTTCATCAATGTTTTGTTATGAAATTGTCACGTTAAACTATCGTGCGTAAACCGACTTTACAGACAACCAATTTTTTTTATTGTTTTTTTTGTGTTTTGTTTTCATCTCATATTTGTCATCGGTATGAACACGTTAAAATTACGACTAATCATTGGATACGAGCTCCGTCGTTATAGCAGTGCTTATACTGCTATAACAACGGCTTAGTGGAAACGCAATTCTCCTCTATATGGGTGTCGTCGCTAAAAATCATAAGATACTAACTGATAGTTGATAGTTACCGCATCGTTATCACTCGTTATTTATATAATTCGCGATGTAAATAGTTCCTACAGATAAACCTACGACATTTTAAAATTAATTGAATAACAGTCTTATTGCTATGGGATAAGAACTAGACATAATTTGAATTAACATAGGGTTTACGATAAGAATGCGCAGATTTCCGCATATGTTTATTCTAAAACGCTTGGCAATTTTATATTTTTTATATTTATTCAAACAGTGAGTGTCAAAGTGAACAGTTTACGTTTAAAATTACGAGTGTAATAAAGTTGGCAGTATTAGTCAAATCTATATATTAATACGTGAAGCAAAAACGTTGTACCACTTTTTACGAAAATTGCGCGGATGGAGGAGTATGTTGTATGAGTTTATATAGAGGAGTACAGAATGCAATTTTTTTTTTTATTATGCATATAAAATACATTAATTATTAATTAATTATGGTCAAATTTCGAACAGTGGGCGACCACTATTATAGATAAATCAAAGACTTGTCATAAACCTAATTAAAGTTCTTGACTAGATAATAATAATAATATAAAAAAATACAATATTTTCGAGTGGATGTCGTGAATTCGCAATGAAGCACACACTAGACCTCTGCTCCATCTGTGTTGATTAGTTTACGACGTCTCTGACAGAAATGACGCGACGCTTGATATATTAAAAGCACAAGCACTTGTACCTATTACAAGTATTAGTATTAGGTACCCAATAGAAAACGAAAATGGAAAACGAAAAGGACAGGACAGGAAAACGAAGCGTAGGACGACCCCCCACCCGATGGACTGACGACATTGTAAAGATTGCAGGAATTCGGTGGATAGAGAGGGCTCAAAATCGTTCTTCCAGGAAATCTAATGGGAGGCCTATGTTCAGCAGTGGACGTCTTAAAGGCTAATAATGATGATGATGATGATACCAAATAGCATATCTTGTTTGAACCTGTCCTATCGTCATTTAGCATTTACATTATACTGTATACATCAGTATACAATATCTTTCTAATTGTTTCTGTAAGCAATCCTTAATTAATGAGATGATCAAACCAAGATAATACCAGCTGTGCAATCTATTGTTTTCTATTAAAAATCACACAAATTCCTCTTTGTATCGTTGTCACTAGTCTCACTAATTACATTAATATTATAAATGGAAATGTGTACGTGTAATTGTATGTTTGTTACTTCTTAAATTTTTCCTATCGTCAATTCGGTCAATATCGGTAATTTGCTTACGGCGCTGCGCAAACGTAGACACTTTTGAAGTGTCCACGTTTGCGCCCTGCCTAAACGTCTGGACGGATTTGGATGAAATTTTGTATATAACATAAAATGTAAATCCGTTATTGGCTTTAGGATAAATGCGTTAGATTAAGTAATATTGTTTATTAAGAGCTGTGGATTTTGTTTAATAAATAAAATAAAAATAGATAAGTTGACCTGGAATCGTATATAAGCTTTTCATTTACGTACGTTCCTATATAGGCAAGGCCGCGGATAGTGGCTAGTGCAACATTTTCATTATTAATCACAACACCGCGTCATCCAATTATAACTGAAAACGATTTAATAAATTAATGCCTACTTTTTTGGCCATTCTACGTAACGTTAACAATGTCGATAAATCTTATCTTTGTGAACTAATTATACTGCGTTTATAAAATGCAAAACGATTGTGGGATTGTTAATATTCGCAACATGTGCTAATTGTATTCATTATTGTTTTGCAAAAGGGATTCAAGGTTTTATACGACAATCTGTCTATAGTATCGAACGATCGCAAACTAGTCCATTAAAATGTTACATTTTTTAGGCCTTAGTGTGCATTTGTCAGAGGACGCAATTTTATTTTTTTAATGTGTAGGGGGGGTCAGTAGAAGCTTAAGTTCAAGTTTGTGGGGTCGGCACCCTTGTCCCCCGGCCGCCATCTTGGAAAAGGGGGTGCAAAGGGTTTTCGCGCTGTATCTCGTAAACTAGTTACCTTACAGAAAATTTAATCAAACATAAAATGTAGCAAATTAAATTTCCTACAATTTTATTTCTATTACTTTTTATCGTCAAGTGACCAACAAAAAAGTTATAAACAAAAATAAATGAAAATTTTGTTTGTTTGTTCTAGGTTTTACAGCGCTCCAAACTTAAACGGATTCTCGAATGCTCATAGGGATGCAATAAAAACTAAAAATTAGGCTTACTTTTCTATCTATATTTTTTTTATTCATACAATTTATTATGATCTTAACATTCCTATGCTATTATTGAACTATGTTTGACCCTTTTACCCACCACCTATGAGGTATAACATGGGCAAAGTCAAATTTATAAAAATTTAATGCATTTTTTAATGCATTTTTTGTCACTGTCTTAGCAAATCGTTTGTATCGCAGAGTGTCTAGAGTATCGTCTTTATTTCCGCCATATAAAAAGACGAAAAAACGTTCGCCAACAACACTGAGTAACGATGACTCGACTTTCTCACTCATAAATAATTTAGTTCCACTTGCTAACTCTGGATGCTTCTGCAAAATTTTTATAAATTTGACTTTGCCCATGTTATACCTCATAGGTGGTGGGTAAAAGGGTCAAACATAGTTCAATAATAGCATAGGAATGTTAAGATCATAATAAATTGTATGAATAAAAAAAATATAGATAGAAAAGTAAGCCTAATTTTTAGTTTTTATTGCATCCCTATGAGCATTCGAGAATCCGTTTAAGTTTGGAGCGCTGTAAAACCTAGAACAAACAAACAAAATTTTCATTTATTTTTGTTTATAACTTTTTTGTTGGTCACTTGACGATAAAAAGTAATAGAAATAAAATTGTAGGAAATTTAATTTGCTACATTTTATGTTTGATTAAATTTTCTGTAAGGTAACTAGTTTACGAGATACAGCGCGAAAACCCTTTGCACCCCCTTTTCCAAGATGGCGGCCGGGGGACAAGGGTGCCGACCCCACAAACTTGAACTTAAGCTTCTACTGACCCCCCCTACACATTAAAAAAATAAAATTGCGTCCTCTGACAAATGCATACCCAAATGTAACTTTTCAATGGACTAAACGTATTCATGAGATATATAAATAAACACGCACGTGAAAATGATTCTTTTAATCTTTTTTTTATTCTAGTTTAAAAAACCTAAGATAGTATTTTGTTTAGTATCAATGTAGATTGTAGAGTCAAACTAGTCTTCCAAAGCAAATAACTTGTGTAACATAACTCAAAATGTGGTGGATCTGTATTGTAAGTGATTAAGCGTGGTGATACAAATAAATAAACAAGAATGGAAATACTGCGTTTGACGCTGGTGCCGCTCACGCTTACTATCGGTATCACATCGTTTAATATTAAAAAGTAAGTACTTAGGTATGTAAAAATAATGTGATGTGGCTTGGTGCATATTGAATACAATGATAATAACAAAACAAAACACATACATGCTCACGACGGTAGACTTCCCATTCAGATATATAGTTACTTAGATCTTTACAGATATCCAAGTGCGATAGTCAGAGGCACGCACACGTAATTATAAATTATAATCCGACCGTTGCACTGTTAGATGGTTGTTCTAGCTAATTGCAAAATAATCTCGCTGGATTTATATAAATAGGTCCAAGCAAGTACAATGAGACACCCCTCATGGTCTATGATGTTGAACGCTTTCTTTCACGATGTCGGCAGTAAAACATACACAGCAGCGCCTAAATGAAATCTCTTGTTGTTACAGGAACTCTTACTGTAGAAGAAGTGTACAAGGACAGAGACCAGTTCGCGGGTCTGGTTCGCGAGGTGGCGGCGCCCGACGTCGGCCGGATGGGAATCGAGATTCTCTCGTTCACGATCAAGGACGTGTACGATGACGTGCAGTACCTGGCCAGCTTGGGGAAGGCGCAGACGGCGAACGTGAAGCGAGACGCGGATGTGGGGGTCGCCCAGGCTAACAGGGACGCTGGTATACGGGTAAGTTAGAACTCCACGTAGGTCATCGCTGACTGGTCCTTTGTGTACATGACGTGCAGTGCCTGGTCAGCTTGGGGAAGGCGCAGATGACGAACGAGAAGCGAGACGCGGATGTTGGTGTCGCCCAGGCTAACAGGGACGATGGTATACGGGTAAGTTAAAGGTCCACGTAGCTCATCGCTGGCTGGTCCTTAGTGTATAATAACTTACCTGGCCAGCTAAGGGAAGGTGCAGACGACGAACGTGAAGCGAAACGCGAATGTGAGGTAGTCCATGTTAACAGGAACGCTGGTACAATTAAATTAAAGGTTTACATAGCTCATCACTATCTGGTCAACTTCTAAGAGTCTACTGTAAATAAGTGACTTTATCTTTATATATATCAATCTTCTGTGCGTGTGTTTGTAATGAAACTCCTCCTAAACGGCTGAACCGATTTTGATGAAATTTTTTGTGTGTTCAAGTGGATTCGAGAATGGTTTAGATTTACAATTAGATATTAACGCGCAGACAAAGTCGCTAACGGACAGCTAGTATAATATGAAATGTAAACACACAGTAATATGTTTCCAGGATATTTCACGTTCATTTGATATGCTATTAGTTTTCTCGGAGGAGCTCAGCAACAGGTTGAAGCCAGTAAGTAAATAGTAATCGGATAGTATGAAGGAGTCACGTACAGCAACCTTTAGCGACTCGTGTTTTCACTGTAATCCGTTGAATCCTATTAAATAGCTAACTTAGGAGTTTCCCTATCTGGTATTGGTCTACTAATGTGAGTAGGTTTTTGATCCAGTGGAGTAGAACTTATGTTTCTAGAATGTTCTGGAAACGGGCAACTAATAGATCCTTTAGGAATGTGGAAATGATGCGGTGAGGCCCGAGAGATCAAGTTTCCAGTCGTTGCGGTAATTTTTCGTATGAACTGTATATATTATGGATATTATTGGGTGTTTTGTAAATTTCAGGAAGCGGAGTGCGATAAGAGCGCTATGGATGTGAAATACTCGATGGACACGAGGATCGAAGACAACACGAGGCTGTTCAAACTGCAAAAGGCGCAGTTCGATATGGAGGTCAATACAGCGGTGAGTCAAAGTATTTTTTTATTTTTATCATTCCCTATACAAACACAAAGATACCAACAAAACTACAAACAATACATCTTAAAATATAATAATAATAATAATGCCGGACATTTCACACAGCATTATCTGGCCCCAAAGTAAGCAGAGCTACATTTATACTTTTTGTTTTTGTAAATACACAAATATTATACATAGAAACACCAAGGACCGAGACAAATATTTACAGATCATACAAGCATTTGTCTCGCGACGGTAATCGAACAGGCAACATTCTACGTCTCACTCGGACCTTGGCTCACTGCGCCACAGTGGACTACAGAATACATTAGCAGTCGCTTTTTATCACTATTTGTAACGTAGGATTTTTAAACGATTCCAAATGATTTATCCTTGTATAAAACCAGATGCCTATAAATAAAATCATTCGTCGGTAGCATCAGCTGATTAAACTATGAAAATCAGAACTTTTCTTGCTACCTGTAACAAACTTCGTCCGAATGCTTAAAAAAATATCACATTAAAATATTTTGCCTGACTTAGCTGAACTCTGCCGATGACACTGAACGTGACATTAAGAATATATAAATGACGATCGTCTATTCGACTAAGACTTTATTAAGTATCAAACAATCACTTGACACTTGCAAAATTGTCATCATTGCAATGCCATTAAGGAAGAAGAAGATATACCTGTTACTTTACGAAGTTTTCTTTCAACTCGTATAGCGCGTATATATTTATGCGTTTTTATTAACCCCTCAAGTACCGAAGTCGCGATATCGTGCCAAAAACTGTATTTATTTATTTATATTTGGAAAACCAACAGCTAAAAATAACCATAAAACTAGAAAAGAAACATGTGCAATTCACACGTGGTAGAAGTGAAACCTTAAAAAATGGCTTTATGATAATGAGACGAATAAGAAAATAAGAAACACTGTATAATGCTTCCTATCTCATTTTCTCTCACGTTAAATCTTATGAATTTATGTGTCTGTCTCTTTTTACTGTCGCTTTTTCGTTTCATCGACTTTCAAATCACAACGAAGCTAAAGAAGTTTTCACTTCAAAAACAAAGCCAATGAAAGGTGACTGATGGAAACATATTTCAATACAATTATAAGGATCACTTTGAAAGGTGTGAACACACATTAATGAAAAGAGGCACTTGCTCGCTATCCAGATATAATCCAAACATTCTTATGCCGAGTTTTTTACTCAATAAAACAAAATAATTTTCCACCAAAATAAAAACATCAAATGGTACCTATATAACACTAGTATGGCGATTATGGAACTCTTGATACAATCAATGTCTATCAGTTTCGATTAGCAATAGGCATTATTTATTGGATTGGTATTACGTACGGTTAGTTTCTATCTCAGTTTCTATTTATATGACAGCAAGTCTTACAATCAACATCAAATTTCCGTAATACCAATTCACCTATAGTAAATGCAAGCTGTTATCAATGTTATGATAGTATCAGAGTTCCATAATCGTCCGGCTGGGTTGCCTGGGTGCTAAAAAATACATATATTAAATATTTAATGTATAAAAACCATTATCTTAAATTAGTGGTTTTCAAAGAGTTAAAACGAAGCGAAATACTGAACTGCTTTTCTATGTACCTATTCTATGTGTATAATATTTATAAAAAAAATACAAGCTCTGCTTACTTTGGCGTCAGATAATACTGTATGAAATGTCTGGTTTTTTTTTTATAAGTTAACATTGTGTTATCTTTTATTCCAGAAAGCAGAAGCAGCATTGGCCTACGAGCTGCAAGCCGCGAAGATAAAGCAAAGGATACGAAACGAACAAATACAAATCGAAGTAGTAGAGCGACGCAAGCAAATTGAGGTGAAGAAATCAACCCATTCATCAATTAAGCACACGTCAAATTCAAATCAAAACGCGATATATTCAATAGATACTAATCATATTTTGAATTTGTATTATATTACGGAAGGTTGATGTTGTTTATATTAGATAGATAGATAGATAGAAAACACTTTATTGACTACCACACAGAATATTACAGTAACAAAAAAATCTAAACTTATTTAAGGCAATACAATGGGCGGCCTTATCGCTAATAGCGATCTCTACCAGGCAACCGTTGGATGGACTGGACTATAAATAGACAGAGAAGGGCATGTAGGTGTGGTGTATTTATATAATTACATACTTACATATATGTATAAGATATATACATATATGTAATATCTTATTATTCTGTAAAATTAATTGAAAGTACGTTTGGTTTTAAATTGAAATACTGACTGTAACGGATCGCTCCCAACCCAAGTAGTGTCAATTGAGATGAGAATGCAACTTTTGAACTTTTGAATGAAACTTTTAAATTGTTCAATAGAATAGATTTATTGAGTGGTATTCTATAAGGCGACAAAGTCTACGAACATCTGACTTAAACCAGTAAATGCAAAACGCATCGATTGCGCGATTCAGCTTTTGGCACGATTTAACAATGACAGTTGTGAATTTGGAACTAAAATTACCTTAGACATCTCTCACTGGTATTATGACTTTGAAAACATAAAAATCGGAACTAAACACCAAATTAAATGGTTTAAATATTATATTAACTACTTAAACTGTACATATACTAAATTGAAACAGTCGATGGAAACACAAAACTGATTCCAGTTGCAATCAAACCAGTGATTGAAATATGCTTATACGTAATACCTACAAGATCTCCAGTTATAGTAAACTAGCGACCCGCCCCGACTTCGCACGGATGCATTGCCTATATAAATATAATACAGAATGTCTAATGTCATTAGAAACCTCTAAAATTATGAGTGTTTCTCTACTATGCATGTATTATACATATAAACCTTGCTCTTGAATCATACTATCTATTAAAAAAACCGCATCAAAATCCGTTGCGTAGTTTTGAAAATCTAAGCATACATAGGGACAGACAGACACCGGGAAGCGACTTTGATTGTAACTGATTGTATCATAGAATCCATATTGGCTATATACGTTTGAAATTAATAATATATTCGTCTCCATAAACAAAACGGTTAAAACTAACTAACATTAAGAAACTTTAGTACATATGTACATATTACTAACAATGTAACTAATATTATAAATGCTAAAGTAACGCTGTCTGTCTGTCTGTTTGTTGTGTTTTCACGCCTAAACCGCTGAAACGATTTTGTTTAATTTTTGTATAGAGATATATGGGACTTTGGAGAAGGACATAGGCTATTTTTTATGTAGGTACTACGCGTGCGAAGCCGGTGGCAGCAGCTAACAGATAATAAAAACAGAAACAAATTTGAACTGGTAGAAATGGTATCAATAGTGTATACAATGTTAGCTGTAGCTAACCTGATTTGGAAGAGACTGGACTGGAAGTACCTGCCGGGCGATTATGGAACTCTAATTACAATCAATGTCTATCAGTAATGATTGAAATCACGCCGAAAACTGATAGACATTGATTGTAATTAGAGTTCCATAATCGCCCTACTGTTCTCTAAAATAAAATAGTCTAAAGTCCTTAGATAGTAAAATGCGATCTAAGGACCGATTGAAGCGATCTGTCCTCAAGATATTGTCATTAGTATAATGAGTGTGATTCGTAGGTGGAGCAACAAGAGATCCAGCGACGGGAGGAAGAGTTGATGGCCACAGTGCGTCTGCCAGCCGAAGCAGAGGCCTATCGCCTACAGACTATCGCCGAGGGGAAACGGTAACACAATCTCTACTAATATTACAAATGTGAACGTAACTCTTTTTGTCTGTCTGTTGCGTTTTCACTAAACCGCTGAACCGGTCTTGATGAATTTCGGTATAGAGAGGACCTTGGAGAAGGACATTTTGTTTCAGTTTCTTGGCAAGCTTGATAAATAATACTAATCAGATGTGTGTATGTTACTCCAGCACCCAGACAGTGGAAGCGGCGAAGGCTGACGGCGAACGTATCAAGGTGCTGGGTCTGGCTGAGGCCACGGCTATCGGCGACGTCGGCAAGGCTGACGCGGAACGTATGCTCGCTAAGGCCAAGGTCTACAAGCAGTATGGAGAAGCGGCTATCATGGCTCTCGTATTGGAGGCTCTGCCCAAGGTATGTTCGATTAAATCTTTGGTCATGTTTTCCTGGAATTCAAAATACAAAATTTGTTTATTCAGAACATGGCACAGTAAGGAACAAAAATTACAAGTAAAACGATGAAACTACAAAAGTTGTAAACTGTGAAGCAGTCTCAACGCCCACCTCCAGAACTGAGGTTCTGTATAAAATAACTAAATACAATTAAAATAAAACAAAAAATATAAACAAAAATAATAACATTAACCTCTTGAGTGCTGAACTATCTAGACTTCTAAATATGGCGTTAAGCGGCGGTGGCGGCAAAACGGCGGCATAAGATGTATTTTCATAAAATCAACTATTTTGAACAAACTACTTTGTGTAACATTTCGCGCGCTGGCACTTTTGGGCCAGTTGCGAGTCTACGGCGATCATACTACTGCTGATCAAATTATACCTTTAAATAGCGAAAGGGTTAATGAGAAAGTCCAATGAATGACTGAGAAGAAGATGATAAGTGCGAGTGTGTGGAAATGTGAGTTAGAAGTGTGTAGTGTGAGTGTGTGTGTGTGCTTGTAATGAGTACCTAAATATGTCTGTTTTCCTGGAATTGCCAGGAATCAAACTAGTTTGATTATATTAAAATACTAATATAATAACAATATTTATTCAATATCTTAGAGCTAAGTTTTATCACTTCTTCTTTTTGCCGTTTTCATAAACTCAATCTCACAACATTTCACTTCATCGTACCACCTCTATGCAGACGATTTCCAAATCGTGTAGATTTGGAGGCTCCGGTGGCGTTGTTGCCTGGTGCTATAACAGGTATCAATCAGGATCTTAGTCGTATTTTGGATTGGAGTAGGGCTTACGGTCTTAACATTAATCCCACGAAAACTCAAGCGATTGTCATTGGGGGTTCGCGGATGGTATCCAGAATTGACTGGTCCAACCTTTCTCATATTATTTTTGATGGAGTACACATAAAGCTGAGTGAGACGGTGAAAAATTTAGGTGTTCTCATCGACAGAAACCTGTCATGGGAACAACAGTTAACCGAAATCAGCCGTAAAACTTTTGCCTCAGTAAGTTCTATTCGAGGACTGCATAACTTCCTTCCAATCGCCACTAAAATTTCGCTTGCACAGTCACTCCTTCTTCCAATATTAGACTATGCTGATTCCTGCTACTTAGATTTGACTGAACATCAACTTAAGAAACTTGAGCGCCTTCAAAATCTCTCCATTCGATTTATATTTGGGTAGCGCAAGTATGACCCATGTCTCCGAATTTCGAAAAAAGCTCAATTGGTACCAGTTCGCTTTCGCGGAATTTACACTCTCTTATTTTTTTACATAAAATCCTCTTTAATCCCACAACACCTACCTATCTCAAAGAACGTTTCCAATATCTCCACCTCTCACACTCTCGAACCTTGCGCTCCTCTGATACTCTCTTACTTGCGACACCTGTCCACACTTCCTCATACTACGCCAATTCTTTCACAGTACAGGCTGCTCAATTATGGAACGCACTGCCAGGTGCTATTAGACGCGCCAAATCACATGCTATTTTTAAAGCTATGGCCAGGGAACACTATTTGTCCTGTTGTTAAATATTGCTTATTTCTTAACATTATTTAGGTTTATATATATTATTTGTATGTATTCGTTTATTTAGTTTATCAGTATTTAATATTATTTATTTATTTTTGAAATATTAGGTATTGCTGTATTTCACTTTTTGTTATCCTGTAAATATGTATGTACATATTATTTTTATCATAAATCACTTATATTATTTTCCTCACCCCCTATTCAGCTAAATTGATTTCTATCCATCCTAAGGTTGTCTGGCAGAGATCGCTATCTAGCGATAAGACCGCCCATTGTACTACCGTGTAGCTAAACACCGTTTCTTATAATAGTCTAATGTATTTTGTGGTGTGCAATAAAGTATTTTCTACCTATTCTATCTATCTCAGTGTTACAATAGGAAATATACCTAATATTTATTATAACACCATAATACTTATTATGCAACTATACTTATATAGGGACTTTAGTGTATTGACCGTCCGTCAGCTATTTATTATGAAAAATGTAGTCCTTGCGCATACAATCGTAGGCAAAAGTAACCAACGATCTAATGCTGGTAGAAAGCGAAGGAAAGACCAAGTTTTTGCGAGTCATAGATTTTTTCATAGACTCTAATCGAAATCTCACTCTGTGACATTGTAATCGACCAGCAACATAGGTAAAAATTGTCAAACTGCGAGTCGAAACTGTCATTTATAGCACAGGATTTCCTAGTTTAAATGACAGTGTTTTTTTATTGTAAACCTAATTACCTGAGATCAATAAATATCTTATCTTATCTTATCTTAACTAAGGTAACTGCTTACAATATGCCCGAACTAGGAGAACCTGTGTCTCGGGCTGGATAGGACTAACAATATTAAATTATAGGTAGGTAAATAATCAAAAATAAACAAAATAAACAAAGTTACAATAGAAACGGTTCTCGAGTTCAACTCAAGTTCATGTGAAAGACAAACAAAGCGAAAACCTACTTTAAACATAAAGGTAGGTAGAAATATTATTAGCGTATTATAAATGAGAAGATACGGGGTGCTATTAGTATTAAAATATATTTAATTGATCACCAGTTATGTAAGTCATTAATGATATGTTGTTGCCGTTTTGTTCAAAATTGTAAGTCATATCTATTTTTCATATCTCATAGATTAAATCGCTATCGATGCATACTTGCCAGCGCAGTGGCGATTTATCGATGCCATTTCTAACACCTGGATTCACAATCAATAAATGAATATGATTAAAATGCTGCCTTGAAGAAGTCAGCTGTTCGGGAGGCAACTAACTTTTCTAACCTCGTCAATGCCCTGATTGCGACTAATAAGAAAATTATATAATGCACCAAACCGTCTAAAATTTGAAATAGAATCAATTTTGACCCGACTAGATGACATATTTAGTATTTTTTTACAGTTATAATGATAAAAACAGTTTTCATATAAATTTGACATGCCGAAAGTATTGTTTTTTTTTTCAAAACAGCGTCAATCAGTATTAATAGTATTAATATTAGATAATAAAGCAACTCGCTGTTTCCACAGTTAGGCTCGCTAAATTTAATAAAAGTATCTTAAAGCGAATTATGAAATATCAGATTATTTGGATGAGAAAGCAGTTTGGGATGAATCTGCTCCAACTCGACTTGGCATTTGTAACAAACTTGGCAAGAATCATTCAAAAAAGTGTTAAGACCAGAGAGTTTCTTGCCGGATTCTTCTTGAACTGGGGTTAAGAGGAACCGGCACCTAGATTCACTAGCATGTAAGAACTTTTACTTTGACTTGATGCGTATGCAAAATTATTCCAAAATATTGGAACGAAGTTGGATATTGGAACATTATCGCGGGTTAGCGAGAACTGTAAGAGAAAGAGAGAATGAAGGAGACCGATAAATATACAGCCGACCTCTGTGACGCAGTGGGCTAAAGGCCGGCTAAGACGCAAAAGGTTGCGGGTTCGATTCCCGCCGCGAGACAAATGTTTGTATGATCTGCAAGTATTTGTCTCGGGTCTGGGTGTTTCTATGTATAATATGTATGTATTACAAAAAAAGTAAGTATATAAGTAGTATATCAGTCATGTGGTACCCATAACAAAAGCTCTGCTTACTTTGGGGCCAGATGATGTGTGAAATGTCCGGCAATATATATATATACATATATAGTTTTAGATAACTATGTATATATATATGTATATATATATTTGTATATTTATTGATTGATTATAGTCAAAATAAAAGAGAGGGGTGGATAGAGAGAATGAGAGCCTGGCATGTACGAAATAATTTTCGTTCCAAACGCGTGTTCCCAGACACGTAATTTTTTTTAGTAAGTATATTGTTTAAAGGCAGCACATAGCAACCATGCGTCACTGAATGAGATATATAGCAATCATGGTGTCACAGTAATTATCAGTGTTAGCAAAATACTATCATTCGAAATGAGATCATACTGATTAGATATCCGGCATTATTACTGACTTGCACTATTGCAATCAAGATAATCACTTACCTTCATGATCAAGTCAGTACTGTTACACAAAATAAGCAGTGTAACTATAAAAAATATATTTTTTAGCTGCTAGAGTGTACATACATTTAAAATACCCCGACATTAAAACACTATTCCATTTGAGACATTGAGACCATTAATTCAATTCAATTTCATTTATTTCAGCCTTTATAAGTATATGTACAAATTTGAGCCATATTTATCATAATAATAATTTAAAACATAGAGAACATAAATAAAATAAATTTAAGCCCTCAGCTGCTACGTTACCTCAGCAGTGCGTGCGGACAAATAGTAGGAAGAAAAAGCTAAGGAATAAGATTCATCCCACACTCAACATCATGAACACCTGGTATCAAGCAGTTGAAGTTTTTAACAAACTGCCCTAGAACTAAAATCTATTATTCACCAAAGAACAAAACTCAAGATTGAGTTGAAGTCTTTTCTTCTGGAGAAATGTCTCTATTCGCTCGATGACATTTGAACCGTTTTATGATTATTGATTTTCTTAATTGAACACATTAAAATGTTCTGATTGTTGATTTAGGTTAGGTATTGACATTATATAGTATGTAAGGAGGAGGCCTTTGCCCAACAATGGGATGATCTATAGTCATAACAATACATTTTCAGTAGTAGTAAATACAATAATAGATAGATACATACCTACTTAATAAATATTGATTGTTACAATATTGAGTGCGTAAAAAATAATAATAATAATAATAATAATAATTTAAAAAAAATTGGTATCTTATTATTAATAAATGTATGTATCTAATCAAAACAAAACGAATCAAAGTTTAGAAATGTATAAACATTAGAATCAGTGCTGGCTATAGGAGGCTAAAATAAATAAATAAATAAATAAAATTGACATTATATTGCATGTTTCCATAATTTTAATTAAATGTTTTATAATTTATATTTATCCGTAACTATGAATTATATATGTTGGTGGTAGGTATCCAGATTCCAGGTGATGTTGCAGCATCAGGACAAGTTTACCATGTTCTTTCAATATCATTGAAGTATTAGGATGGGTAAATGGGTGGTTCATGATTCATGCCGCTGACAAACACACATCCCCAGATACAAACGTCACACATATAACACTTCCCTGTTTGCGTCGAAAGTTCTAAGCGTTTGTTATATTTGTTATACAGATAGCTGCCGAAGTGTCAGCTCCTCTGGCGAAGACAGATGAGATAGTGATGGTGGGAGATGGCGGTGCAACCGGTGACGTGGCACGTCTCGCCAGCAGCATGACGCCAGCGCTGCGCACTCTCACGGGACTCGATCTGCAGCAGGTCATGCAACGGCTGCATCCAGATGCACCCACTTCAGGTAACACTTTATATGGACGATCATATATTTAGTGGGGATGATATCGTACCTAGTGTGGACGATATAGTCTATAGTCTACAACCGAACATAGTGTAAACTTGATAGTAATCATAATTTTATGTTAATAATAATAATTTATATATTATATTTCTAATAAAACCTACGACGGTATTGAACCTAGTGTGGACGATATCGCTTATACTAGGTCCAATATCGTCCACACTAGGGGACGATATTGGACCTAGTATGAGCGATATTCGACTCAGCACTTGGTGAGACAGCGTAACACTTGATAGCATATTCGTAGCATAGGTTTTAACCACAAACTCTTGCCTAACATCTCTTGATAGTAGCTCTGCCTCTGCGCTGTAAGTTGAGGGTTCGATTCCCGATCGATAAGCATTTGTGTGATGAACACAGGTGTTTTTTATGTGTCTGAGTGTTATAAAGTATGGTCAAAGTCAAAGTTAAAGTCAAAGTCAAAACGTTATTTATTCAATAAAATCACAAGGACCACTTTTCATTGTCTTCGCACATGCTAGTGAATCTAGGTACCGGTTCCTCCTAACCCCGGTTCAAGTTCAGCGGTGTTTTGGGGATTGTCCTCCAATATTTATTTATCTCTATATACAAAATCTCGCTTCACGATGTTGGTCCGGCATAAACTCCGGAACTATTTAACTATTTTTTTATGAAATTTGGCTGTGAGTAATTTGGTCAAACTTAAAAGATAGGATAGTTTTTAACTCGATTATTGATCTCAATATTTTTTTATTGCGTATTCAATGTTTTCCTACAATAAGTTCCATAAGTTTCCAACAGATGGCAGTATAAGTTAACTTCAACAGAACTATTGCTGTATAGTTCTGTTGAAGTTTAATTATATATTTACGATTATTATAATGTTAGTAAATTTGTTTCAGAAGATCTTGCTTCAGCTTCCAAGAACCCGTTGAAGAAAGAGGTCTCGGCGTTCTAGGGAACATCTTCGCTGCACACAGAGTGGCTCTGTGCGTTATACCGCTGTAAGATGGAACTACAGGCGGACGAACTATGTAACACGCGAAAAAGTTAATTATATTGGACAAAATATTCAAATTAAAATCAGTTTTATGCAATACAATCACAACGAACACTGTATTGTTACAAAATATGTGTTATTTCTATATCAAATTAAGAAGTTAAATACAGTAAGTATTAAAATATACGAACAAAGTTACCCACCACCTACCCACCAGCTTATTGTAAAGTATTAATAACTGATATTTGCACTATTTGGTTAAATCTAAACTTAGTACATTATAATCTTGTTTTACAGTATCTGTAGCAAACTTTCTTCTCAGAAAATAATCTTCTTTCTATATAATGTATGATGTATGACTTTCTATGTGCATAGAATGTTATGTTGTACCTAATCCAAGTTTAACCTTTTCTCAACTGAGCAACACGTATCATTTTTGAGAATATATTTCTTCAACACATACTTTTGTTATTATACATTTGATTATTGTCTATTCTCATGAGGAAGAAATCTTTGTCTACAAGAGTCATGCCATAGTAAAATAATATAATAAATATATAATAAAATTATATATTCGTTGCCTCATTATTTATATGATTTTATGCAATGTAGTGTCCTTATTTACTTGGTAACTCCGCACGATCATATATTCTAATGAAGCAACTCATATAATAATGATCGAACTTCACTTTGAAGTTCGTTTGATCGTATATAAATATACCTATAGAATAAAATAAATTGGCGGACAATCAACATAACACCATCTAGCTCCAAACTAAGCATAGCTTGTATTAGAAACAGATGAATGTTTAAATACTTATATATTTTGATGTACTACTTATATTTCAAGTATGTAACATTTATTTTCAAATATATATTTATAAATGGTTAAATAAAATCACTTCATTTAGATTTAACTTTTAGTGCAAGTCAGTCTTTTTGTATTGATGTTGTGTATAGCAAGTTATATAATATTATACGTATTTCTGTATTAATTGCAGAAACTATATTACTTATATGTGAAATTGTATACGCTATATTAATACGATGGCAGTCCAGTGTGGCGATTATGGAACTTTTGACACAACCAATGTCTATCAGATTCGATTAGCAATCGGCATAATTTAAATCATTAGTTTGATTGCATTTAGAACCAGTTTTGACAAAATGGATTACTATTACGTACGTTCGGTTTCTATCTTAGACCAAATAAATATGTAGACAAGAAGGCCGTGAATAACCTAAGTGAAGCCTTAAAACCATGTTCCTCTGTGTAAATACACGCTCCCACGTACACAGATCCAACCAAACTGTGCTCCTTCCTCTTAGTATATCCATAAATACTTGTACTATTAAGTATTCTCTCATATTGTCACATGTAAAAAGAGTCACAGAATGTATTTATTGTAGTTGATCGCGTTGCTCCGTCTTAATATTTAATTGGTCTGAGTTTTCTATTCATATGCAGCATGTATGACAATCAATATCCACCTTCCGTAATACCAATTCATCAATAGTAACTGAAAGCGATTAGTATCAATATTTTGATAGTTTCAGAATTCCATAATCGCCCTACAGAAAGCATGTTTATCTCTACAAAGCTATTGATTTGATTTCAATTTTGATATACGTCAGAAGAAGGTACTCTTGTATTTTTTTATAAATTGACTATAAAAATATTTGCTTTTCATGGGGATAAACTACATATATGGCCGACTGTACATTTTATCGTAGGTGCACAAATTTCTGGTTATCCTTGAGTTAGTAAAACAGGTTTATTATTTTTACTTTTTTGACATTCTAATTATAATCGAATTTTCCAAGTTTTTTTGCAAAAAAAATGGAAACCTTAATATTTGAATAACTGAATTTGCATTTTTAATTTATTTAATTAAGATACAGCTGTTACGACTAAGTATTCATTAATGAGTCGTGGTTATCAAATGATATTTCATAGAATCTTACTGTAGCATGTGTAACGTATATTTCAGTAGATATATTTGTATTAGAATTTTTATAAAGGTCACACTACATAATTGTGCGTGTTGTTCAGTCTCTCCCGAAGCTAATTCACTGATCATCTCATATAAATTACTCTTAAAGTTTAATTATATGGAGGCGCGCAGTGCTGGAGCATGCATGGATATGTAGTTCGACGTTCGACAACGTGTTTACTAACACTGCCTTCAGGTAGAACTTTACTAAATTAATAAACTTCGCTTAGACTAAAAATGTGTACTAATTTTCATTAAAAATGTATTTTAGCCAAAATTTGTTTAACTTGAACATGAGATAATATTTTTTAACTGAATTATGGCTCAAGTTTGGACTTTTGTCAGTTTTCAACATGAATCATTAATAAATAAAAACTCGATAAAATTTGATCTGTAATATAAAAAATTGTATCCGGCATCAGAGAGTAAGTGCCTACCAATTCACCTACCTTTTTTTATGTTCTACCCGCACTATTATTTTAAAATATGTTTAAGACCACAGCACAAATTAATAAAACCCACAACTATTTTAATGTCAATGCATATTATTAATATTAAGTATTAAAAATGTCTAGTAAATTCATACATATTCCGGCTGTTGCTATGGCACATAGGGGGTAGAGAGAATCCGCGAAGGACTGCGGCATTATTGAGATTAAAATGCGCTGAAAGATATTAACTAAATGCACTTAATGCATGGAAATTAAGGTGAGTCTAACCGAAGAACCAATGTGCCATAACAAAATCCGTTATCTGTACTGTTACTATGTGCCATGTAAACGGTAGCGATATTACACTCAGTGTGATTCCACTTAGATAAGTATTATCTGAGTATTCTTATCTTTAAACCAATGGCAGTTCTTACTCGGCCCACTGGTTACTAACTTGTTTACTGTAACCATCGATTACGATTAGATATTGTTTAAAAGTAATCGGTTAAATGGCAGGTTAAATTGTTGGTGGATTGCATACCATGCGCTGAAATTATTGGTCTACCTATGCTCGCCATTATTAATACTAGATAACTTAATACAATCAATTATTTAATTTAAGTATCTATCTACTTAAATGTTCAATGTCTAAAATGCATAAATATAAATGTTTATTTTTTATTAAATGTGTGTAATTTTGGAAAAATAGTTTTTATTTATTTTCCTAAACAACTAAAAAAACATTTTTTAATAACCTAGTGGAATACGAAGGCCATATTTCAGAACCATACTTATTTTAAGAAGCCATAAGGAGCCAGCTTTAAGGTTTTCTGTTTGGGTAGACATGTGTTTAACTTTAAGATAATCCATTTTTAAGGTTCTGTGGCTGTTATTGGGTACCCAAACGTACTTTGGATTAAAAGATATGCATTTAACAGTAGAACAGGTCGCACAAGCAGTTGCATTGATTGACAAAGTACTTACACAACGTGAACGTTTTTTTATGCAGTTGCAGTGTGTGCTAAATTAAGAATAAGAATTATTTATTTTAAACAAAACTTAAAAAACAGTAGGTATAACTATATAACAAAGAAATACTAAAAAACATAAAACTGTTAAAACTAGGTAAGTACCTATATTATACAGTAAAGACTTTCCGTGCTAGTTAAAAACTGTGTTACGGCAAGGTAGCGATTCTCGTTCAATATACATACGGGTCATATTAGAGTGCCACAAGTCTGGTGGAACCGAAGATATGTACCTAATACAAACGAACAAACGAGATGGTTACACAATGTAACAAGCTCATATTTGGACGTAAACAAGTTGGCGCGGTATAAGTTTGTAAAACAGACAAATCACATTTTTGTAATAAAATTTTTGCTTTACGTTTGCTTTAAATTTCTTAATTAACGTTCAATATCAAAAATTATAGGAATGCTGTCATGGTTTAAAGTCATTAAAAAGTTCATAAAACATAAAACAAGACTACTTTTTACCCTACCCACCCATAAATCATGAAATCACAAGTTAACGCATAATTTGTGAGTGGCCAAGTTTCCGTGCCGGTAGCGTATATCGCCGTCAGGAGTTAACCGGTTCCGTAGCTACTTATTTATTCGCTGTCAGCGCATCCGTGTTGAAGACACATTCTCTTCATTTTGCAACCACACTGCTGGGTCCTTCAGGGCGGCGTTCTTTCTCCTCTTCTCCTTACTATTTTTATCAATTCCATAACGCAAAATCGAATTCCTCCTACCCGTATGCAAATTATATTTAAGTACACCTACTGCCAAACTACTATTGGTAATGTCAACGGAGTCATAACTCTTATAAACTTCTCCATCCGATATTAGATTACGCAAATGCCAGCTATCTTTCCGAAGTCCTACTTAGTAAACATGAGCGCCTTCAAAATAAACTTGCGCTCTAAATTGGGTTCATATTTGGCTTGCGCAAATACGACCATGTTTCGAAATTTCGCATGAAGCTCAAGTTCCTTATTCGTTAACGCCGGAATGCTCATATCCTGTCCTTTCTATACCTTTTTCTGTCTTCTTATCCCCATTATTTAAAGAAACGTAATGTTTTCCTGCGTCTGACAAACGATCGTATTCTGCGCTCTTCTGACACTTTCCAGCTCATTACTCCTGTCCATAGTTCACGTAAATATTTATGGTGAATCTTTCACTGTTCAAGCTGTACCTACGCTTATCTGTATCCATCCATCTAAAATCTATTCATATCTTTAAAGTCAATGTCCATGATCAATATCTGCCCATATCTGGAATCTGTTAACTGGTTGCTATTATTTATCACCACTTATTATTATAAATTTTTGATCACTAAGTTTTTATTATTATTAATATTATTTTTGTAGACCGCCGTCGTTCTGGTTTTTTTATCCTTTCCATCTCCTTCGATATATATTTATTCTGTGTCACAAGGGGCTTTGTGTACAATGAAGTGTTAATCTATCTTCCTATTTATTAATAAGGTATCCGAGAGAGTTGGACAAGCGTATTTCGCTTTGTGGCGTATTTCGGCGAACCTGAATACTAATATGTTCAGGAGCTGCTATAATGTTTTTGTGTAGGTAATCTATTCTCCAGTATGGCGTGGAGTTGTGGGAGAGTTCGGCAGACTCGGGGAGAGCGCAGTTAGGCTCAGAGGGCTGTACGAGCAGTTGCTAGAGTAGGTACCACAAGAGATGTGAGCACGACCTTTCTGTTACTCCTTAAGAATAATGTCAGTCCGCTGCCAGGTAATCTACCAAGTAGCTGTGACGTTAGTGGGCAAATCGATAAGTTCGCAAGGCTGGGAGACGGTCACAGCCAAGAGACGCGATCCCGCGTCGCCTCACCAAAACGTCAAAGCTAATAATATATTAATTTTGTCAGCGCTAAATATATACGTTAAATATACGAGTAATTATGGAATACGAGCACGAGCTTCGTCGTGGTAGCAGATCGGCGCAAACACACGCAATATCAACGACGTATGTTGGAGCGATCGTTGGTAGGCAACGGACGCATGGGCCGTCATTAGTTTGAACGCGGAAGCGTGGAAATGTTGTGTCTAAAAATGTTTACCTGAAAAATTTACCCTTAACGAAAAGTTACCCTCAAAAAAGTAAAGGTGATTTTCGTGGTCTAGTGCCGGTATGATTAATTCTAGCTTCTTACCAAACGGCACGGACAGCAGCCAGGGGAGAGAGAGGGGTTACAATTTTCGATTTTAGTTTTTTAGTCGAAGTTCGATCATGACGGCCGTAAAATTCACATTCACATTGTGCACCAAACTGATAGAAGAAAAAAATGGGGTGAACAAATTCAATTGATGTTGTACGAAGTTAAAGAGCGCTTTGGTCTACAATGAAAATAACTCTATTCAGTTACCTACAGACGTTAACAGTGACATTTCGCTTTCTGGTATCTACAGCCATTTATGCTTAGAGCATGGGTTACACAACTTAGTTACTGTAGATGGGATCGGTAGTGTTCCTGAAGTAAAAACATTTGTAAACAAATGTAAAAAGATCGTTAGAATCATTCGTTACCGATTACCGGGCTTGGAACGAGAGGCTGAAAAGAACAATTTAAGCGCGTATCAGAAAACTTGGAGAGTGATGAGAATGAGCCGATTGCTGATGAGGAAGCCAAGTTACAATCAGAATCAGCACAAGTGATCGATGGTGAATTTGGTAGCATTAATAATGTGCCTTCAATCAAAACTTCTACGCCAACCCGCTGGCACAGTGTGCTAACTATGCTGGAAAGTTTAGGACACTTTTGTAACAGAAATCCAGTCAATAACATGTTAACCCAGATTGGTCAGGAAGATGTAAAAATATACCAACAGGAGTGGAACCTGTTAGAGGATCTCATCAGATTTTTGCGTTAATTCCGTGAAGCCGTAGAAATGCTATCCACTCAAAAGACGGCTTCGCTTAATTTAGCACTGGCGTTTCATTTAGAAATCAGAGATATTCTAAATTCAATGTCTGATGAGAAGACGCTTATACTTAATGCTAACGCTGAAAAATAAAATGATGGCAAAATTAGACAGAAGGTTCCCAATTACCGAAAACATTGTGACCGTGGCTCTGCTCGACCCTCGATTCATCAACCTAAGCCTGATTGACTCCTATCTAGAAAGCAAACATTCAACGCGTACTCCATTTCTCGCAGAGCAACTAACAATTAAGGTTTCACATCATCGGATGGAGCACCTGCTGCAGTCAGCTTGTCTAGAGAATCATTATTGTCAAAACTGTTAATGAAACATTGCAGTGGCGGGTCTAGCTTTGTTTACGAATCCAACGCAGCAGATCAAGAGTGCTGAAGGTTCTTGGCAGCCACAACAAATTAAACTCTTGAAGATGATAACATTCTCAAGTTCTGGGGGCCAAAAAATCGGCATTTCCGTTGCTAAGTCTCCTTGCTGGCGACTAGTACGCCAAGTGAGCGGGTGTTTCCGTAGGAGCGAGCGTAGGACCGGGATAACGTACCACGCAATTTGTAGGACAATATGACTGTTAAATTATATAAATATTAACTAAGTAAAAATAAAATAATCAGCTGGTTAGTAATCATTTATGATGACCTCGTTATCGACACATGTTGGAAAGAGGGGATCTTTGATCAAACCATAGATTTTGTAGGACAAATATTTTTTCGAATAATTTAGATAATTATCTTGAGATTTAATCAAAAAAAAATCAGTTAGAAATAAATATTTGAAAATCATAAAATCGACTTATATTATCCTTGCTTCCTCTGTTAGCTACCACGATAGCGAGTTTCGTACAGGAAATTGTAGGGCGTCTCATCAAAATGAAGCTACTCACGGAAAATTAGCTTGATAGTAATCAAAAGCAAAAATGGACCAGGGATCCGGGACTATTAGAGATCCTTTTTCTATATTAAACTTTAATTTCAGAGTTTACAGTAATGTTTTATTTAGAGCCTAATCTTAAGCGTGAATAGAAATCGACGAAATACTGGAGTTAAACATCATTTTGCAGAATGAAAAGTTTGAAAAGTCACGGACTAAGCCTGACTAAGGATACATCTATATTATAGACCGCAGAAAGGTCTACCTATTTAAAATTCGAGCAGCATCAAAGTGCATTTAAACATGGTTTATGCTATACATTTTGATAAACACGGGCTTTACTCACGTATTATTTTGTCGATGGATGGAAACCGCGAGCTTCGTGAGAGATTCTACGCATTTTACACAGTTGCTAAAAGATGTGGTAGTTGACAATGGAGAGCTAATGGTGAGTTTTGATGTCACTTCTTTATTCACTAATGTACCGATAGCGGACACCATCCTTATTATAGAAGATTTGTTTGAAAGACCACAGACTTACCTATCGAGTACATGACAGTGATAAAGTATATCTTGACGAGTGGTTATTTCTCCTGGCGAGGGGATTATTTTCTGCAGCTGGAGGGAGTAGCGATGGGTTCACCCATAGCACCTGTCGTAGCTAACCTATATATGGAGTGTTTCGAAGCTACCGCGCTACAAAATGCACCCTGTAGGCCAAAACATTGGTGGCGGTATGTAGATCATGTATTTGCAATTGTACAGGAGGATCAAATAGATAGGTTATTGACACACCTAAATACACAGCACCCTAAAATTGCATTTACAGTAGAGCACGAGCAGAATGGTGAGTTACCTTTTCTGGACGTGTTGGTTAAACGTGAACATACAGGTCGCCTATCCCACTCGGTATACCGTAAACCAACACACACAGATAGGTACCTAAGAGCCGACTCTCACCATCATCCGGCCCACCTTTCATCAGTACCTAGGACACTGATTAATAGGGCTTTGAGACTATGCCACCCTCAATATCTAGATGCAGAATTATCACACGTTAGGAATGCACTGGAGAAGAATGGCTACGGATGGAATCAAAGTTTTCGCATTGCCAATTCATCCTCAAGAAAACGTCAGATGTCAGTAGAGAGAGCTGCAGCTTACCTACCGTTTGTGAAAGGGGTGACGGATAAAATTGGACACTTGTTGCGAAATATGGCATCAAGACAATATTCCGACCACTTACTCAACTTAGACAATTGATACGCTCTCCTAAAGACACAGACCCTTTGAGTGTACCTGGGGTTTACAGGATTCCTTGTGATTGCGGTAGCTCCTACGTAGGTGAAACTAAGAGGAACATTTCTACCAGGCTGACTGAACATATTCGTGCCGTGAAGAACGCTAACATTGCAGAGCACTCGCTAACCTCTGGCTCTACACATTACATTCGGTTTGATAAGGCTCAGGTACTATCAAGAGAAAGATTCTTTGTACCTCGAAAGATCCGTGAAGCAATCGAAATCGGCCGTGTTCCAAACTTCAACAGAGACAAAGGTTGGTTTCTTTCTCCAGCCTGGAAACCTTGTCTGCATGGAACGGATTATAGTAACGATGCGGAGCCGGTTAGTGATTAGTGTCAGTGCTGTATGTTTGACGGTTCCCAATGTTGTGGGCACGAGTGGCGAAGTCGAAGAGCCAGTACTAGCACCAAATGTGTTACCGCCTGCCGTGACAACGTTTCCCCCTCTACCCGCACGCACGACTCGCGCCGCAAGATACCTCACCCGCAGTGCGAACCGTGAACTCGAGCGGCAACGAGCGGACCGCGGATCAAACTCACCCTGATGAAGATACTCTAGATGAATCGAAACAATGTCGGTGCCTCCATCGATAAAATAATACGTGAGTAAAGCCCGTGTTTATCAATATGTATAGTACAACTCACGAAAGTTTTGAAAGTGAAATATTGTTTATGCTATCATAAGAATGCTGAAATAAATATTTTTTCATTTTTATTCTACTGCTACCAGCCAGATACCTAACGTCTTGCTCCAGTATTTCATTAATTTCTATGCACAGTCTCTATTCCCGTTTTATGGTAAGTACTTACCTACGTATAAGATAAAGAAAAATTAAGCCACGCCGCAGTAAGCAGTAGGTAAGATCCGCAGGGTCGGCGCGCCGCCGCCGGCCAATTTGATATCGGCGCGCACGTCTAGACCATACCCACTAGAGCGTCCCGTAATCGAACAGCACCGTCGCGTGCCATGCACGGAGCGTCAATAATTGTCGGCGAGAATATTTCATCGGTACGGACACGTTTCGCGCACGGCGCGCGACTTTGCCAGGCCGCTGCCCGCAGGCAGCTAAACGGTGAGCTTACGGGGAGTATGCGGGTAGTATGACCGTAGTAGACGCGTTGTTGTAGCCGAATTGCTTTGTTGATGGCAAAATGATGGCAATCATTGCCAGTTGTCCAAAAGGTAAATTTTTTATAGCCATTCCTATTCCTATACTTACAAAACTACATCACAAGACGTCTACGCAACGCTAATAGATGTTCAGGAATGAACCGGTACCTGCACGTTATTGAACCGATTCCTGCCGGTTTTGATGCGTGTTGCATATGAGCATCAGATTACAGATTACATACGGGTTGCAAACAGGTCTAGACCGTTGTAGATTCGTTTCAGTGGGCATAGTGAAGCGTTTCGTGTTGTTTTCCGTGCCTGACACGTTCCTACTACGGTTATGGTATGATACGGGATAGTGGGCATAAAACGCATGACCCCTCATTTCAGAACAGTCGATCATAAATGTGAAATACCAATACCACATGGGACTTCATGCAGTGAACTGTGAGTTGACTGTCGGTCATTCAGTAGAAGAGATTTTTGAAGTGAAAACTTCTTTTAGCGCGGTACGCATATTTTCAGATGAGGTAAAACCTCTGGATTCGCGACACCGTTACCGTCTGGGGCGAGACGCAGTCGGCTGCCGCGCTCGCCCCATTTGATTATAAACCTTAATTCACATGTTTACAATCTACTTTTGTATGGAGAAGTTTACTGAGTTAGGTTCTTTGATATAGACGCAGCCGGCTGCCGCGCTCGCCCCATTTGATTATAAACCTTAATTCACATGTTTACAGTCTACTTTTGTATGGAGAAGTTTACTGAGTTAGGTTCTTTGATATATTATCTACATTCTGAACAAAAAATATTGCATCATCTATGTTGGTTCAGTATTTGATTGGCAGTCGCCATAATTACTGATTTTGAAGTGATTTATTACTAAACTCTAACGCGCCAAAATAAGTTTTCACTTCTTGTCCGGTCAATTTAGACATTCGGAGGTGCATAAAGTCCCAACAAGCTGAAAATCAGTAAAATTGTTCAAAACATAATTATAAATAATATTTAAAAGTTCCCCATCATTCCCGTGTATGGAAAAAAAATATTCAAGGTCAAAGGTCAAAAAAATTAGTTTTTCGCGATTTTCAGCAAAACGGAAAGTTTTATCATAAAAGTACTTTTGACAAAAATTATAGATAA
The DNA here is from genome assembly GCA_948098915.1 of Lampropteryx suffumata. Lineage (NCBI taxonomy): Eukaryota > Metazoa > Arthropoda > Insecta > Lepidoptera > Geometridae > Lampropteryx > Lampropteryx suffumata. The sequence goes on from OX402562.1 coordinate 7,497,119, forward strand.
AATTATCTATAAAAAATGTATCAATACTTTTTTTCCTACGAGCCACCGTTTCTAATATATAACGATTCAAAAAGTTATAAAATTTGTTATCATCATAATATGCACACGTTTCCACGCCACCTATGAGGTAGTGTACTTAGCGCTTTTTAACGTGGTTTCCCCAGTAGGCCTACTCCACGGGTCAGTTGTGATCCTGTTTAATGTGAAACTATTGCAAAATAACGGAAATTTTCAAAAATTTGAAAAGATAAAAGCGATGTAAATTAAAAAAAGTGGTGAAGTTCATTCGCCTGATTCGTAAGTTTCAAATTCTTCTTGTTCTTCTTCTTGATCTTCTTCTTCTTCTTCTCCTGCTTCTTCTTCATCTTCATTTTGGATGCAAGTAAATTGCGTCAATAGCGATGTATCGCATGACACTTCGTCGGAATCAAACGAATCCTTCATTGTTTGTGATTCAACATTAAAGCAGGACCGGCCTTGACAATTTATGCATGCCAGAGAACAAAACAGTCCGACTTTTTTGCAACCACATTTAGCACTGCATCCCTTTTTGCAGTTGCAAAAAATTGTGTTCAGCAGTTTTTCCGGCGCAGGTCGGAGTAAAGTTTGAACTGGCTCTAATATATTGTTGACCAACTTCCAACCCGTCTGTTGGGTCTAGCTGATAACCAAGCCACACTTGAACTTGGTATTATACCCGAAAAAGATGTTGATGAGCAGCAACTGAGGTTGGAGGAAGACAAGCTAATTGAACTTGTTTTTTATTTTTAGTATTTTTAACGAAACATGCATGCATGATATGCATTATCTAAACAGGTAGTTTTGTAGGAGCTCCGTACATAGAAAGAGGAAAGCGGATGCCGTTGGTGATAACTTCTTCTTGAGTTGAATTCAATTTTTATAAAACTTCAGCACATTAAACTAAATCTATATTATATTTATTAGATTATTATTATATATGAAGTAAAATGTAGTGTATATTAAATATATATTTTATGGGTTTATTAATTATTGTGTAGGAAAGTTTGCCTACATAGTTATAACTAATGTATATTTTATATTTTAAGTATAAGTTACAATGAGCGATAGAAAAATACTTCAACAAATAATATAATATATATAATATAATAAATAATATAATATATATAATACATATATATATATATATATATATATAATATATATATTATAATATATAATATATAACAACTCTAGAGATGTATATACATGGCGTACTCATGCATATTATGACGATAACAACTTTTATAACTTTTTGAATCGTTATGTCTCAGAAACGGTGGCTCGTAGGAAAAAAAGTATTGATATATTTTTTATAGATAATTTTATGATCTACAATTTTTGTTAAAGGTACTTTTATGATAAAACTTACCGTTTTGCTGAAAATCGCGAAAAACTTATTTTTTTGATCTTTGACCTTGAATAAAAAAAATTCCATACACGGGAATGATGGGGAACTTTTAAATATTATTTATAATTATGTTTTGAACAATTTTACTGATTTTCAGTAAGAAGATTCAGAGAGAGCCACTTTAGAACCAATTTTAGTGCTGCTTCCGCAAATAAACCGGCCTCCACCCAGTCTCGGCCACTAACAATCAAAGCTGTGTCATCTGCATATGTATATAGGCTACAGCTAGGAAGCGGAAGCTTGCACAGGTCATTTATGTAGACGAGAAAGAGTACGCTCTTTCTCGTCCAAGAACACATCCAAGAACACATCCCTGAGGAACTCCGAAACTAAGCTCTTCCACATTGCTTAATACATCGTTAATTACGACTAACTGACGGCGGTCGGTAAGGTAACTTTTAAAAAGGTCATTGACGTCACCATTAATACCAATGTTAGTGAGTTTGTCCAAAAACATAGGCACAGAGACAGTGTCGAAAGCTTTTGATAAATCGAGAAAAATGCCAACTGTCTTTACTTTTTTGTCAAGATTTTTAGCTTTAACCGATGTGAGCTCAATGACAGTATTTTCTGTCGACTTAGAGTTTCTAAACCCAAATTGATGGACAGATAATATATTTTTGTCATTCAAGAATTTAACGAGACGCTTGTTGAATTTTTTCAAAATCCTTAGACTTCATGCTAAGTACGTAAATTGGGCGATAGTTGTTGACACTGGCTCTGTTTCCACCTTTGTATATGGGATGAACGATGGCTTTTTTGAAGACTGAAGGAAATGTACCAGAAGACATGCATAGGTTAAAGAGGAAGCTTAAAATAGGGGATGGAATGTGCTTAGCATTCTTTATGACAGACGTAGGTGTATCCTGTCCCAACCAACTGCACACTTATCCTTCAGACCGATGATCACCTTTTCTATCTCTTCACAGTCGGTAGGTAGTAAAGCCATTGATCAGGGTAATCCACGGCTTGATGATGCGTTTACTACTTGACAGAGAAAAACCCTGACTGTGCTTTTCCACAATGGAAGATAGCAATTGGACGAGGGAATGGGCAGCAGCGTTTGCATTATTTGACAACATGATTGAAGATAAGTCCGCGATTTCAATTTCTTTTGTAATCGCACTATAATCCAGTTTGATCGATGAGTTTTTGAGAGATCGACGTTGAGTTACCATGTTCAAGGAAAAGAGAATAGGGGCGTGATCGGTGACAAGTGAGTCCAAAACCAGAGTTACTGCAGAGAAGGGAGGTTTTAGGATGATGTGGTCTAGACAGCTGGTATTACGAGTAGGTATAACATGTGCAGGGAGCATAGCGTGTGAAAATACCAGGTTAAGATACTCATCAGAATTCGAGTCGCCAATATTCAGAACAATGTTGATATTAATATCACCAACAATGATGATAGTGTGGGGAAGTTATGCAATTCAGCTAAGCAGCTATCTAGACCATTTAGAATGTCATCAACATTTTTATGAGATGGTGAGCGATAAACAGCTATTCGGTTGTCAAAAGTGAGCAATATTGAGTTTGAATCAGCAATCATAGGTAACACTCCGTTGCAGGCTAGGTTATTTTTAACGAACGCTACTACACCTTCATTTTGTGTTATGTGGTCGGAGACAAATAAGTTAAATCCAGGAATAGATGGGAGATTTGGGCACTTGCTTAGCCATCACTCGGAGAGTATTATGATATCAAGATCTACTTGAATCCTGTGTAATAAAAGTAAAAGGGCATCGAAATTACAACTTATACTTCTTATATTCAGATGCAGTAAATTAAGAGAATTGTCGATCTTTAAGTACTGGGAAGCAACTTATATGATACCTCTTGACACGCAGAAGGTGCATGCAATGACGCTATCTCTATCAGACACTCCCATTTCGATTACTACTGAAGCGGACCAACTATAAAACTTATCAAAAAACACAATAATGGATAGGTAGGTAGGCTGAAGTGCCTAATGCCTATAACTGTCGTATCTTTGCCCACAAAAGCTGATGATCTAGCTAGATCAATATTATAACCTATCTTTTTGTAGATCATTTTGTATCTATCAGTTTTTTAAAATACTCGTATATACAGAAATGTGCAGAATAATATAATATTCATGTGAAACAGTTGAGCTAAGTATTTAAGGACCGTTTAAAACGATCAGAGGGCAGCCTCACTCTCACGTTAGTTCTTGGGTCACGCTATGTTTCAACAAGACGTTTCTAATCATAGATTGTTTTATCAATAACTAACTTTTGCACGCGGCTTTGCATGCGTGATATCTACATACAAAATAGCTGCTAAGCTATTCTAGGTCACGGACTATATCTACACCAAGGTTCCTTGGTGTAGACAACCAAACATTCATACATCCTCACATACACACAAACTTTAGCTTTAAATATTAGTAGTATAATACCTACCTAGTAATACCCACCTATCTATGAAAATAATTTTAAAACTGTTGTGCCTATAATATGTGTATTTTTCATGTCTATTACTGAATAAACATTTTTCTCATTTTGTCTTTTATTTAGCTATCTACTTACCTACGTGTCGTTCACTTAGGTACTAGGTACAGTGACGAGACAGTGCCCTTGGCCGAAGTGTTGATGAACACTCTAGCGAGTGCTCGGTAGGTACCTATCCTGAATTTGATTGTCTACCTATATCTGTCACGTCACTGTACTCATTATGTGTAATGAACCCATAATGGGTATTTTAATCTACGTAAGTACAATTAGGTGTAGGTACGTCGGTGACAGTAGGTTAGATAGGTAGGTAGTCTCAAAATGATGTGGTTACATTTAGGTATCTACGTACCTAAGTACAATTTGGTGACAGAATGTTAGATGGTACCAAAATATGAGGTTACATTGACGTAAATACTATTTGGTGTACGTTGGTAACAATAGGTTAGATAAAAGCAACGAATAATCGATCATATGCATTAACAAACACATGCATTCAGTATCAGTGAGGGGATTTAGATACGCTTAGGTTTTGCAAATGCACTATCACAATTTTGACAGCACTTCTAAGCCGACGCGGATTATCCAGCGATGTTGATAACGTCCGCTTATTTCTACCGATAAAGACACCCCGTGGTTACCTATCCCTACATACTTACAGGTGTTATAAAACAGTAGATATCAATAGATAGGTAAACCTAAAAGAAATAATTTACTATGGACAGTCAACACTTGATAAAGACTGTAAAATAAAAGGTAACTTTTTAACCACGCTTTTAATTAATAAACATTTTTTTCTTACTTACATTTATTAAAATTTATTTGCTATTTTTTAGTTTGGTTTTCTATATAAAGCGTGTTTTTTAGTTTTTTTAAACTATTAATTATTTTCTACTTTATGTTTTAGGATAACCGGCTATATTTATTTTGTTTTTTAATATTTTTTTCGAATTATTGCATTGTCATAGGTCTTTGACAGGTGTGCAAAATTTGAATGAAATCAGGCCGTTTAAAGTGGGTCAAAATCGCGTCCTAAGGAGTCGGTTACATACAAACATACATACAAGTGAAGCTAATATAAAGCGTATAAAAAGGTAGTCTTTTGAAGAAAGCTTATTATAATATAGATGACTATACCTATTATTGATAAGAATGCATGGCCTCATGTCGCTCTGCCGTCAGACAGTTAACCGACACACTTGGAATGTATAAACTCTAGGAATGTATTAGTATTTCGTAGTTAAGGTATGTAGTTATACCTAAGATGGATCAAAAAAAAAAGCGCTAGGACCAAGACGAGTTTCTTGCCAATTCTTCTCGGGCTTGGGTTAGGATGAATTGGCACCTAAATTCACCTAGTATGTAAGACGTTTCAAAGTGATCCTTGTGATTGTATTGAATAAAGTATCTTTTGACTTTGACTTGACTTTGACTATATTTTTCAGCTGATAAAGTTCAAATTTTAGACCGCATCCCATCTGTCGGGGACTTCCGTTAGGGCCGGTGCGGCGTCGAATGTACCGAGGACCTCAAAATTCCGCAAACATTCCGGTTTGTATAAGGCTAGGCCTTATTTGATATTTGAGCCTTTTGGAGTCGAGACCCTGCGGGGGGGAACAGCGTTTTCAAAATTATTTCACGGCGTCTGGTAGATTGCGTGACCCAAGAGCTGACTCCTATCTGGCTGAGCGTATTAGCATTGCCATTCAACGTGGCAATGCCGCCAGTACCTTGGTAACGCTGCCCTCTGGCAGTGATCTGGATCAGTTGAGCTATCAATAGATCGTTTTAAACGGTCCTTAGATAGCTCAACTGTTTCACGTGTATTTTATATTATTGTATATTATTCTGTACATTTCTATAATTATTTCTGTAAATAAATGTTACTTTGTATGTTGATGTTTGTTCGACAATAACTTTCGAACCGTTGATCTAATCCTTACTAGTATTATAAATGCGAAAGTAACTCTGTCTGTCTGTCTGTCTCGCTTTCACGCCAAAACTACTGATCTAATTTAAATGAAATTTGGTACACAGATAGTCTAAAGACTGAGAAAGGACATATGCTACTTTTTAATTGGAAAAAAGTGGTGTAAAGGGTTGAAAAGGGGGATGAAAGGTTGTATGAAAGTATTGTCGTTTTCAGAACTAAAAGCATACAATTTTAGGTATTTTGTTGATTAGATATACATTATGGTATTCAAAGTTTGTAAAAATGTACAAATGTAAATAAATTTGTAAATAAATGTATTGCAAATAAATTTATGAATATAGTTATTAACTGCATCAATTATCAAAATTAAAGAGAGGTAAAGGTGGGTGACAGAATGAGAGCCTGGCACGATAAAGATTAATTATGCTAACCCTTTGTCAATAGGGGCTTAGTTCCAAACGCGTGTCCCGCGCCCGCGACACGTTCATTTTTTTTATGTATCTATATATGTAGTTGGGCATAAGAACCATGTTCATGTACCTACATATTTGTTTATTTATTTATTTGATTTTATTATTGCGTTTCGTAAGGTTGAGTGACTGAATTGAAGGTATCGGCAGAATAACAGCGCTGACCTGTCATCTGACAGGGAAGCATAATGCTGAGTCGAGATCTTTTTGCTGATTTACCACACAGTCACACAGCACTGTTGTTATCCTACTTCCTACTAATATTATAAATGTGAATGTATGTTTGTTTGTTACGCTTTCACGCGAATATTAGGTACTTAACCGATCATCATGAAACTTTGTACACATATTTTTGGAGGTATTAGAAGTAACATAGGATAACATACGACCTACTTTTTATGAAAAAAAAAATAATATTTTTTATGAAGTGAGGACGAAGTCGCGAGCAACAGCTAGTCATTACATAGTATAAAACAAAGTCGCTTCCCGCTGTCTGTCTGTCCCTATGTATGCTTAGATCTTCAAAACTACGAACCGGATTTTGATGCGGTTTTTTTGCGGAAGCCGCGGGTGGCCGCTAGCGCCATCTATCAATATTTATCCGTAACATTGTTAATCTCTGTTATTATTACAAAAAATTTAAAAGCTATCTTTTCTTTCATAGCGATATTAGTACTTGAATATTTTTTGTGAAGTTGTAACCGCCCAACGAAGTGGGCACGGGGCAGCTAGTCAACAATAAATTTTGCAAGTCACCAGAATATAGAAATAAGCTGGTAATTTTTGGACTAAATTGGACAAAGGATTGTTAAAATACGGCTGAGACGCAGGAGGTTGCGGGTCCGATTCCCACTGCGGGTCAAATGTTTGTATGATCTGCAAGTGTCTACAAGTGTGTTCCTACGAGTATGTATAATATTATGTAGGTATGTTATTACAAAAAAATATATAAGTAGTATATCAGTCATGTGGTAGTAAGTAGAGCTCTGCTTACTTTGGGGCTAGTTGCTATGTGAAATGTCCAGCATTATTTATTTATTACAAAACATATAGAAACAGGCGAAATAAATAATAGTAATATTCAGTGCGGTGCTATCTGAATGTGCTTTGTTTATACATTCCTTTTATTTATATTTGTATTTATTCCGGACGTATAGTTTTAAGAAAAAACAAAAAACAACACGTAATAGGGTTATATGCAGGGTTGGGTTCTAGTCTTGATCTGAGGTTCACAATCTTAAGAGTGGAAGGCGGGGTGGGAGGGCATTTTAGTAATGCCTTTAACAATATTGATTTTGATATCTCTCCTGCTATGAATTTTACGCTCTCTTAACACATCTCCTGAGGTAATTGAGTTGTTTCACTGTTACAGCGTATTCGCATAGATGAGTCACACTGATTCTAGTTTGAAATTAAAGCTGGTGTTCCTCAGGGCGGCGTTTTATCTCCACTACATAAATAGTATCTCTCAACATCTTCGTCCTATACCTATATGCAAACGATCTCTAAATCTATACTAACACATCTTTAGCAAAGCTACATGAGGCGATTGATGTCACTAAAATTATAATGTGCGTAGCATTCTGAACTGGAGTAAATCGTATGGTCTCTCTGTCAATCCAGATAAAACGCAGATCATTGTAATAGGCAGCTCCAGAATGATATTCAAAATCGACTGGTTTCATCTCCCTCAGGTGATCTTCGGTCGAAAATGCATTCAGCTGAGTGACTCGTTAAAATACTTAGGCGTACACATTGACAAGCAACTTTCGTGGCTACCACACCTGGCTGAAGTCAGTCGGAAGGTGTTTGCTTCTGGTGCCTCTCTTAGAAAACTTCGGAATTTCCTCTCTAAAATCCCCTCCATCTGACTGTCTGCCTGTCTGTCGGTCCTAATCAAAGCTCTTGCTTTTAGACTTAATTCATCTTATCATTCATTCGGATTCATCTTAACGTGAAAAAAAGGATTTAAGAGTAAAGCGGGGTTGTTTTATTTTATTTAACTACATATCGTTGGATAGGTTTTTTATAGATGTGTTTCAAAGGTTGAACAGTTTTCGATACATTTGATAAAAATTAAGCTACCTTGTAAATTTTAATAGACTCCAGTGTCCTACCTAAAATTATTGTATCTAGTTTACTAACGTCCGAGATCTGACCACTAGTCATTCTTATCCTTACTAACTTCGAAAGCCTTCACTGTTCGTGGTCACAATTGGTCAATTTATTTGTTCCCAAACTAGAACACATCTGTGGGTGATACCAACCTGTGGATAATTATGATAATGAGGTTAAAGTATAAAGGTTGTGCTATCACCCATATTTACCCACACCCACGCGTTTAGCTAGTAACATTTATATAAAAGTAATAAGTAGGTACCTACTGAATCTGATAAAATATACAATGTAGTAAGTATTTCTTACCTACATTGTAAGTTTACTTATAATCCAGAGGTGCAATAAAGATAGATAAGTAGCAATAACGTTTGACAGTCGTCGGCAGCATAAAAGCCACGAGGGGAGCAGAGATCTCTCATTTGTTAACTCCCGTAGCCACAGAAACCCGTGTAAAATGGCGTTCTTCGGTAAAGTCTATACCCTGGAGAAGGACGAGAACTTTGATGGATTCCTGCGGTCTAATGGTGAGTGTTTGAGAAGTGACGAACATTGTTTAAAGTTTTTGCAATTTTTATTTCAGTGAGCCTAATTGATTCCCTATATTTGACTCTTCCAAGTTATTTGTTTCTGGTCTTTTTAGGGTTAGGTTCCTGTCTACCTGACCCTCTTAAGGTTCAAATTATTTTAAGGGGTTAAATAAACGCGGCATGTTTAGGCTTATCAATATCAGACAATCCATATTTATTGTTCAGTGATAAGATAATTTTAATCTCGTTGACTTTTGCTCATCATAATCCAACGGTCATATTAGGTAGGTACTTAATAAATTATCGAAATGGTTAAAAAACAATTCTTAATCGCACTTTTGTAACACTTAATTACTCAACTCATAATTACCTAGGTACTCATAGAGATCATCATAATTTCAGCATAAATCCACCTACTTGGAGGTAAGGTAGGTAAGCCTCATCCACTTTGTGCCACTATGTTCGGTAATAGCTGATTGCTTTTTCCTCATTACCCTCGAACCATCTGACATTAGCACGTAATTACTGGCCTGGCACTGTGTTTGATTGCTATATGAAATCGCTACTTCTGTCAAGGCAGTGTTTGCCTGGTAATGGAGTAGGATTTACTCCACCAGACAAACATCTTGCAATGTTATACCGATGCCGTTTTCCCTTACTTCTTTTCCTTAGACCTTTTGATATTATCTACCTTAAATACTCTTAGGTAGATTAAAACACACTAACGACCCACTGTTACAACGCCAACAAGAGACCGAATACCAGAATGTATACCATGCGTGCATTTAGGCACAAAAAAAATGTTTTCACATTACTCTGACCAGCCGACTGTGACGCTATTTTCTACCTAATTAATATCACAATGACGATTGGTTGAAAAATACTTTTAGAATAATAAACGCGTTTAAATCATTCAGCGAAGTAGCGTATAAACTAAAGGTACTAACTAGGTCATTCTAAAAATAATTACAGAAATGTAAAAAATTATATACAATAATATTAAATACACGTGAAACAGTTGAGCTAACAGTTGATCTATAGATAGCTCAACTGATCCAGATCACTGCCAGAGGGCAGCGTTCCCAAGATACTAGCGGCATTACCACGTTGAATGGCAATACTTTTTAAGGGTCATTCTTGTAAAAAACAGCATCGACAATAGAGGAGATAAAGAAGACTAGAATTTGGTCCTTAGTGCCAAATATTCATAAATTGTCTATAAGCAGAAACCTGTTATTTGCTTTCTGCATTTAGCAAATCTTTTCTAGCTGTTGGTTTTCTTTAATAATACATTTTGAACAATGTAGGTATATAACTAGTAAACTATGTTTACTAGTAGCCAGGCGGTAGTACAATGGGCGGTCTTATAGTTATGTAGCGATACGTAGTCAGGTCCTAAGAATGTTTTTCCGATGAACTATTGCAATTAACTTATGCAATATAACGCAAAAATGTATATCAAAACGTGATAAAATAAAATATGTGATAAACTCTTCAAACTTAACCCGTCTCGATGCCGTTTATCAAACCATCATTGGGTTTTCATGTTAAAAGGCGGCCGACCGCGATAATTTTAAACGTCTGAACCAAAGCTAAACCACAGTCAAAACGTAATTTTTTATTACGCGCTAATCACTAAAGCGGAAACGATTTAGCTCTAGTTTGGATTATACGAGTACGTTGATCAAACGTTGCGGGATCGCATTATTTTTGACAATGATTTCAAACGAACATTTTTTATTTAGTACATCCTAGTAGCACGTGCATAGAGTAATGCTAGGTAGTTCTATATATAAATTTGTTCGATTGGTAAAATTTATGTAAAACCATTTTGACATTCAGATTAGCCAAATCCAAACATTGTTAAAACCAAACCGTTCAATGGTAATTACGTTAATAGATAGCGCTATCGCCCTACAGGTAAATTTTCGACTCAAGCTGATTCTGATTATTTAAGTAAGTACTTTCCGATTGGGTTAACGCAGATTATGGTATTACCTAACTCTAATAGCGTGATAAGCCACGGCAAACATTAGAACGAATATAAAAGGAGCGGCATTATCGCGCATTTAGGTTATATTTTTTGATTGCACTTAACAATTCACGCAAGTCTAGACATCCGACAAAATGGCTTTCAGTGGAATTGAGTACAAGTACGACAAGCACGAGAGATTCGACGAATTCCTTAGGAGTGTTGGTACGTACTATCTTGTTGCTTTTGCGTTACATACCTAAGTTAAGTTGCGATAAGTAGGTACCTACGTGGACATGGACTCCAGAAAAATCACATCAAAATCAGATCTACATCCCGTATCTAGGCATCATTGCCTACATGGCAGCAGAGCTCGAACATTACGTAATTACCTACCTAGAGTAGGTAAGTATCGCCTATCCTAAAAGCTTATAAATATACCGAATCTGGACAGGCTCAATGTATTTTTCGATGACATTGTACGAACCACTTGCACATAGAAAATCTGGTATGATCAGATCAGATGCATAATGCATTGTCCTCTAATTGAGCCAATTTCAACTCAATAAAAGCTATACTTCCTGCTTATCGATTCTGGACAACGACTCGAATTGTAAAATATTTTGGGTAGGTATCTATCTATGTATCTTGTTGTTTATGGCCTCACGGAAAGTAGGCACACATATATGCATACTTATGTAAGTAGATATGTATGTATATATATGCCTAACTTTACCCAATGCTAAGCGACAAAAAGCTACAATATTCATAACTTCACTCTAATAAATTACGTACTTAATTCAAGTTCTAACCAACCATTATTAGTCACTAATTTAAATATATTATCCTGTTTCAGGTGTCCCCGAGGACAAGATCGCAGCCATGGCTGCTCACAAGCCAACGCAGAAGTTCACCCAGAGCGGTGACTCTTACACCGTGGTCACCACCTCCCCCGCTGGATCCAAGGAAATCACCTTCAAATCCGGCGTGGAGCTCGAAGATGTTATCGGAGATGATAATATTCCCGTAAGGCACCATCTTTTTATTAAAGGGTTTGAGATGATGGTCACCAAAATCTTATAATTTAATCATAATTTCATTGAATCTGTATATATACGATTTAATCCGTTTGTATCCGATTCATAGTTTTTACAGTAGGTACTTATTTAGCATAATTTCTTAAGTTTTATTTTATTTCTTAAGTTCAACGGAAACGACCTCATCGTGGTACGTATCGTATACCATCATCGGTCTCTCATATAATATCTACTACACACGCTTAAATAAGTTATAACACACATTTTGTTCTTGATTCAAATCAAGAAAATCCGCAGTATTATTAACGCAGTATGTTTTTAAGAACTCTAGGTGTATAATCTATTGATTTTGTGTTTTTTTTAAAGGTGCAGTCCTATTTTTAAATTAAGAAAAATAAATAAATTAAGTGATTTCAGTCATAAAAATATGTGATGCATATTTTTTTCTCGGTTTCAGATTAAGACCACCTACACTGTTGACGGCAACACCATCAAACAGGTCATCAAGACCGACCTTGGATTGGCCAACTTCAATCGGGAGTTCAACGGAAATGATCTCGTCGTGGTACGTATCCTATCATCCACTATCTGGGTATCCGACTAACAACTAAGAATTTGTGTGGGCACGTTGCCAATAAGGCCAATAAGATCGTAAAGTTTGTCGTCTGTATGGAGCGAATGAAGAAGTTTAATTCTTTGTTGCAGACTATCACCAGCGACAAATTCGACGGTGTAGCAAAGAGATTCTACAAAGCTTAAGTTAATTAGTGGATAAGTCTAATTTATTGAATCATTTTTATTAAAAAAATAACAAATGTATAGGCATTTTTCATTATAACCCTCTCCTATTCTGTTTATTTAATTCTTGAATAATAAAAAAAAAAAAAAAAAACTTGCCTAAAAGTTTTAACTATAAAAAACAAAAACAAATACCTAAGTTCAATAAACTAACTACCTATTATGTATTAAAATGTAAACTAACCTGCCTATAGAACTGGAAACAATATGAAAAATATTACATAAATAATCCAGTCGATCCCGGTCGACACCAAATGGATGCGTGCCTAGATCACAGATAACATTGCCACGTTATATGGCACTGCTAATTCGCTGACCGAAATAGAAGCCAGAAAGTAAACAGCAAAAAATAAAACCGAAAGGTGTGATATCACAAACTATAGGTTGCTATGTGTGATGTGAATGACGAGCCTAAACAAGTCAGAATCAAATTTCCTAGCAATCAAATTTATCAGTTCAATGGTTTATTATTAATCTAGATTAAGATATCTAAGTGATAGCACTAAGAATAAGTATAAATAAATAGAAGTGCATCATAGAGTTATTAGTTACTCTTTGATTTCCACGCAAGGAAAAACAAACGTTACATTCGGCAAAATGGCTTTCTACGGAGTTGAGTACAAATTCGAGAAAAATGAAAAGCTCGATGATTTTCTTAAAGCCGTTGGTAAGTATTTTGATCTTATTGTTTGTGCCAATCGTTCATCAGCTAGTTTTATACAGTTTTACTGTTTAGTCGTAACGACACGTTTAGCTACCTAAGTTCAATCTGTGACTCTACCGCTATACTCTATTGTCGAGTAAATACATTTCTCAGTATTGTACTGCATTGAGCATTGTCCCCTTATTGAGCCAATTTAATTTCAATAGCTAGCCATTTAGTTATGAGGCAGAGCTAGGTACCTAGCCTGTTTCCTGTTCCGAGATCTACTTATATTTGTAAAACTTCTTGGCCTTAACGGTTTGCAAAGTCTCAAGGTACCTACATTTTCTTTTATTCATATATAAAATATCGATAGCATAGTTATATTTTAACTCAGCTTAGTTTGAAATTCATTCACCCTTATTTAAATTCTACAGTGACAGTATTGGTATAACAAAATTTAAGTCATTAAATAAAAAGATGATTTTATCCAATACAAATTAAATTTATCGTCTCCCAGGACTCCCCGCCGACAAGATCGCGCCTTTACTTTCGCAAAAGCCGTCGTTCAAGGTAATCCAGAACGGTGACTCCTACACCATGACCTCAACCTCGAGCTCCGGTGCCAAGGACACCACCTTCAAATCTGGCGTCGAAATTGACGATGTCATCGGAGACGGCGTTCCCGTAAGTTACCTTGACATTAACATGACACGAGTAGGTCTGTTTAATGAGTTTACTAAAGTCCAAAGATTACGACATTAAAGTTCATTAAGGCAATAAATGATTAATTTCCACCAGAGGGAAATTTGGGAGAACATCCCCCAAATGAAGTATACAAATAGATAGGTACTCAATTTGGCGGATGTTCTCGACACAAAAAGTGTTTACTTTTCGCTACGCCACTAGCTCTTCGTTTACGCTATGACTTGTAAAGAATATTTTCTATTCTAGATAAATATGATTGGTCCTTTTGAGGACAGTCGCGGTTCCCATATAAACATGGAATAACATTTTAAAAAGTTAGAAAGTTATAGTTAAATACCTAATACCACATAATTATCTTTCTACATTATGCTGTCCATGAATATCAAATGGAAAACCCTCTATATTTTATTAAGATTTTTGAGTATAAGTTGTGCATTTCAGATTAAGAGCACATTCACTGTCGCTGGTAACACCATCACACAAGTCGTCAAGAGCAGTCTTGGTACAGCTACCTTCAAACGAGAGTTCAACGGAAACGACCTCCTCGTGGTACGTATCATATACCGTCGTTGGTACTCTCATACGCTTCAATAAAAACAGGATGTACAGTAGTAAAAAGTAGGTACTATTAAAAAAAGGTTCAACGATTCAATTCAGTAGTTTATTTGTTTATATCTTAAAAAAACCCTTTGAGGCACCATCTTTTAGTATACGCTTAGTCTTCTTTTTTTTCTTCCTAAAAGGGCATCTCTTGATGTCAGTTTTGCCAATGTCAAGTTGTTGTTTTGTCATAATATCGTCACAAAGTAGCAGTCGCTCGTCATTTGTCTATTCTAAACGTCATAGCAAACTTACCGTCTAAAATTTCCATTCATTTCCCGTCGTACAAATCAAATAGCAACAAAATAAATATATAATTCAATTGTCTAAATGCGACACTTGTGTTATAATTACAATCAAAATGTAAGTATTCATATCAACTTCGAATTGCAGAAAATTCAGAAAATCTAATTAGGTAATTCATAAGAACTAATTCATAAAATGTAAAAAGAATCTCTGCGCTTAGTCTTTTTATAGATTTACTAGCTGTTGCTCGTGACTTCGTACGCATTTTATTTGAAAGGAATTGTAGCTTAAATCCATCCCCAGGACGCAATTTATCTCCTTGCAAAATTTTATTGATAAGCAAACCACCACCCATTAAAAAGTTGCCAAATAAACATTCACTCCCCATTTTAATCCTTTATGAGAGTTATTTTGAAAAATCCTAAAACACGTATCAAGTTATTTTGCATTTTACCTAAGTATCCAAACCAAGTTTCTAAGAAATCACACCACCCGTTAAAAAGTTCCCATACAAACTTTGACACTCTATTTTACCCTTTTGTTAGGATTATTAAAAAAAATCCTGAAACACGTGTCTATTTATTTTGCATTTTATTAATTCATATCAAGTTTCAAGCAAATCGCACCTCGCGTTAAAAAGTTTCATACATTCGTTTTCACCCAAAAGGGGGGGGGGACTTGTTCTTAGGGGTTGAATTTCTAAAAAATGGTTTTGGTGTAAAAGAAAGCTACCATCCAAATTTCAGCTTTCCGCTTCAGCAGTTTCGGCTCGGCCATGATGAATCAGTCAGTCAGGTTAAGGTCTTTTATAGGTACAGATAAATTAATATGGTAACACGTTATGTCGCCGCTTTCTCTATAACTTTCAGTGTCAATCCTTAGATATTATTAAGTAACTGTTTATTACATCTTGTGATTATAATTCGTAGATATAAGATATTTTACTACGTCAACTAAGTAATGTCAAATCTATCAATCCATTAATCTTTACCTTTTTATCTACTAAGTACCTACATGCTATCGTTTCTATATAACAAGGATTACATGATTTTATTGCATTACCTTCCCGCGTGAGTATTTCTACAAATCATTCATCATCATCATCATTAACTTAAAAAATTTCAGTAGAAATAAAATATTTGAAAATGAACTAGGTAACATCATGAATAATAATAGCTTTTATTTAAATACAAGACAAGAGATACAAGAGAGTTTATACATTTCAAGTGTGTCGGTTAACTGTCTGACGGCAGAGCGACATGAGGCCATGCATTCTTATCAATAATATAGTCATCTATATTATAATAAGCTTTCTTCAAAAGACTACCTTTAATGTATGCTTTAAATTTCTTAATAGGTAGTTTAGTAGCATTTTCAGGAAGCTTATTATAGAAGCGCACCGTGTTCCCCATAAATGACTTATTAACTTTTTCTAGTCGAAACCTAGGGATGTATAATTTATGTTTATTCCTAGTGTTGATTTTATGAAGGTCACTATTTTGCTGAATCCCATCTCTATTTTTATGTGTATATAACAAATTTTCATATATATATTGTGAAGCTATTGTGAGAATATTAATTTCTTTGAATATTTCTCTCAAAGATTCTCGTGGTTTCATTTTATAAATAACATAAATAATGCAGGACACTTCACATAACATCATCTAGCCCCAAAGTAAGCAGAGCTTGTGTTAAAAAAAGTATAGAAGTACGTATATCAGTCATGTGATAAAATTAATGTGATTATCATGATCATGTGGTAACATGACTGATATACTTAAGACTTTTTTTTTACTCATCTTATCAATATCCTAACATTATGAAGTTAATCCGTTCGGCGTTCTGCAAGGGAGTATCTTAGGGCCTATTTTCTTTCTTTTCTATGTTAGTGATTAGTAGACATAGTTTTGGATAAAAAAAAACATATATCCAGTAACATTATTTTCAAGAAAGCTGATGCCTTAATCTGAGAAGCAACTCTATAATACTACATAGCAAATAAGTTATCTTTAATAATAATAAACGTTTATTTATTGTTACAGACAATCACCAGTGACAAATTTGACGGTGTCGCCAAGAGATTCTACAAAGCATAATTGTATTAGCCTATAAGCCATTATTTATTATATTTTTATAGAAAATAAATGTTTTATTTGTAAAATAATAATTTAGTGCCGTTTTTTGTACCCTGACACAGGCCAAATATATTAAGTAAACCCTTGGAACACCCAGTCAGAGCCTCGTGTAAGTATTGGGCGGTAGGAGATAAATAATAAATAAATAATGTCTGACTTTTCATTTTCACACAGCATCATCTAGCCCCCAAAGAAAGCTGAGCTTGTGTTATGAGAACCACATGATTGATATATATATTACTACTTATATATCTTTTTTTTGTCAATGCAAACATATTATACATAGAAAAACACTCAGACCCAAGACAAATGTTTGAAGATCACATAAACATTTGTAACGCGGCGGGAATCTAAACCGCAACCTTCTGCGTCTCAAGCACACCTTCGCCTACTGCGCCACAGAGGTCGTCAGATAGATACAGACAGATAGGTAGGTATCTCATGATTATGAGTCAAACTCATATTCTCTATCCTATCAGCATCATTGGTCTTAGTTCATCTGTTGAAGATGATTTAGGTGGCGTCAGTCAAGTTTCAGAGCAGTTATTTGTAATTAAAAACTTTCGTTTATGGATCCACTCCGGCAAGCTAATCATCACCATATATAAGAAAGAACTCTAAAGAAGATACTCCCTTGCGAAACACCGCAAGGATTAACTTATAATTGGTCATCTCTGGAGATATTTATCAAATCGGAGACTATATAGTCTCCGATTGAGGTGGGATAAAGTCTCCGATTGAGTACTCTTGATTTTTGACACAAGTTATTCACCAGGTACTTTCTTTCACGACGGAACGAAAGATGTTTGCCCATGTAAATTCACCTATCGACTGCATAGCAATGAATGTCGTCAAAAGACAGAACATTATTGATATGCAGCAGAAACAACGTCGGAGATAGCACGAAGCCTTGCGGAACGCCAGTGTCTATTGCTTTGCTTTCCGAGCAACTGCCATCAACAACTGCTATTATGCTACGGCCTGATAAGAAGCTAGCAAACCATTTGCACAAACATCTGTCTAACATCTGTGGTGCGCTTCCAGTGAAATCGGGTCATGCGTCTGAGAACATGAAATCGAGTAGGTACTACATCCATGCATAAGTTATGTATGTTTTGTAGATCAAGACTACATGGTTTCTTGCATATTACGTCAACCAGATAATCAAGATCGATAAGACCAATGCATATTTTAACATGGTACCTACAACTTTTATTAAAAACAAATTAGTCTTAGTCAAGGCACCGAATAAATAGTAATGGTAATTATAAATAGCCTTCATGGCCTAAATTTTGCCCGTCAGCTCAGTTGATAGAAGCTCTGCCTTCTGCGTTGTAGGTTAGGGGTTCGTTTACCTCCCAGGACAAACATTCGTGTGATGAGCATAGGAGATACTAAATACAAAGCATCATATCAACCTTTATGAAGTCCACTGCTGGACATAGGCCTCCCCAATAGATTTCCAGGAAGAACGATTTTGAGCCCTCTCCATCCACCGACTTTCTGCGATCTATAGAATGTCGTCAGTCCATCGGGTGGGGGGTCGTCCTACGCTTCGTTTTCCTGTTCTTGGTCACCATTCGAGAACTTTTACTTCCCAACGGTTATCAGTTCTGCGAGCTATATGGCCTGCTCATTGCCACTTCAACTTGCAAATTTTGAGCGCTACGTCGGCGACTTTGGTTCTTCTATGGTTTGTTTGTATTTCTATCTAATACAAAGCATATTGTACTATCATTATTTATTTTACATAATTTAATATACATTTTGATACCAAGTAGAGGTACTTATTAAATTGCAGTGTATATTTTTCTCAATCTTATTAAAATACACTCAGGTTGAGTAGGTACTTACAGAGGTACGAGTATGTCAATTGCATAACCATCCTACATATTTAAAAACTAAATATGAAGGTAGGTCATGGGTGTACGTTACATAGACAGGTAGGACATGACATTCATTCCTAAGTGGGTACAAGTAAAAGAAAGGTAGGATACCTACTAGGTCTATATATTATATACTTGAGAACAGAGCACAAACAGATAACGATGCTCGCACCACTTTAAGTAAAAGATAACAATTTCGAAATATTTGATTGCAAAATAAATATTGATTCGAAGTTCGATAAAACCGGGTGAGGCAAATTGGAGTAGTCTTTTTTATGTTTCAAGATTACTTTTTAGATTGTTTTAGGTTCAAGTACCTACATTACCTAGAATACCTAGGTACTATAAGGAGCTGTCAAACAAAAGGTATTTGTATCATACTATTTGAGTATTTATTATCTTTATAAAGGTATTATGGTACAACTAAATTGACATCACACATTAGGCATTTAGGATTATCAGAAAGCAACTCAATTCTAGCAGTGCGGTTACACCAATTACATGAAAGGTACTCAAAACTCTCTATCGGAGTGAAGGTTAGAGAACAAAACATGTTCAAATGGTTATTTTTGCAGGAGAACCCCTGTATCTTCTCATCACAGCCTTGGCATGTGTATTCACATATCATACCTGGGTCAGACCTCACAAAGTTCAAAATTTCAGACAAATCTCTGTTGTTTTTTTTACAATAGTATTCAAGAAAATTTATAGCACCAAAGAAACTTTCCATTTCCAACCCCTCTAAGTGACCTTCGCTGACACGTTTCTCATTGTATTTCCTGTAAAGCATCTCTGCATGAATGACTAGAACTTCTTCTTTTATTGCATCCAGTGACTCTTCAGGAATGTTTTCGATGGGGTCTATTTTAAACAGGTTCTTTAAGTTGATGTAGAATGTCATGAAAATCAGATAGAGTTTGAGTAAGTAAATATTTCGACATGCTTCTTCATATAAGCTCATGTAAACTATTGGTGGAGCCTCCTTATGTTTCATACACTTATACCTCAGTAGTTCAATGACATCCCAATGATTTGTCAACTTTTCTGTTGGATTTTCTAATAGGACATTCACTAAGGAGTTTAGTTTCTCATTTGTTGTTGCAAAAACGACATTAATTTTCAAGGATTCTTTTCTGAAATTAACTTTTCTGTCAACTATTATTAAGGTGCATAGGACACTGTTTTGTGAAAAGCTGATGTTATAAAGTTCAGATGTGGGGCTGATGGAGCTACATTCTATTGGAACTAGGTTCACATGTAGGTTTGTGTCATTTATTGCTATATTTATCTTGAAGATTTGCCCATTGACTGTAGTGAGATAGATTTCATCTCTAGAATTGGTGATACAAGTTATGCGATAATCATTTATGTTACTTATGTATCGCTCACTGACATTGTAGTGACTATCAATCATTAAGATCAGTAGATGCCGGAGTTTGTTGCATATTAGAATTATTTTATCATTTATAGTGATATACTGTAGTTGAGTAGATATCATTCTATCTTTATCAGGCCATATGATGTGGGACTTTTTTAACTGCACATGACAGTTTTGTATTTGACAGGCTAATATAATGATTTGTCCAAAAATGTTTGAACAAATAAGTACAAAACCATTTTCTGAGATTGGGATCCATCTCATTGAAAGGATTTCACCTTCCCCACTTACTATAGAGCCTTGAAATTGAACAGATACATTTGTATTGTTACTCAAAACTAGCCAAAACATTATAGTGTCATTTTTTTGAGCAGTAGCAATGTAGCAGCATTTATCTCCAGCTAATCTCGGAGCCCAACACATGGCTGTTGTAGACAATATGTGAGCTGCCTCTTTCAGTTCAGCAAATACTCTTGGTTCTTTCAATGTCTTTCGAAAGTTCTCAGTAAATGATCCAGCAATTTCAAGCATGTGCTTCCACTTAGAGTTATCGTTTAAAAACAAGTCGACTCCGCCGATATTATTTAAAACCGCTAGTAATGACTCCTGGTTCGACAGGAGACCGACGGGTGACCACTCGAAGGACACAACGCAGGTCATTTCTTCCGTAAGCTGAGGATTGTGTGGCCACAATGTCGGATCTTGAATCATTTCAGTAAAGTCTAGATTTCTCATAGAATTGTTTATTACTTTGTCAGTGAATAGTTTAGAAGATGCTTTGGATTTCACTGGAGGCAAAAAAGTTTGTAAGCAGTTGATTTTTTTCTCTAAGCAGTCAACTTTATGGGCTAGTTCGTAGAAATGCAAACCTTTCTCTGATCTTACGGTTAACGTCGAATTGTGCCAAGAGCACATTCCTTCTTCATTTTTATTTATGTTGATATAATAGCTTGTTACTTCGTGCAGCTTTTCTAGGTCCATTTTGCGGTGGATAGGTAATTGTGTAGGTACGTATGAATGATTTCGCAAATGTTATTTTACAATTTGCAATTTATTCTTATTCTCCTTATTTTATGTCGTCTAATTTTATTTGCAGTTTATGAAACAGAAAGCAAATGTAAACAAAAACAACACAGGCACGATTAACATTTTTGTTTGACAGAGGAGCCATGCTTGTTTGACTTTGACAATATCAATTGAAAAAATGTTAATGCCGCGATTGAATGTGTAAGTAATTAAAATATGCATTGATCTTGCGAATGTCTTTTGCACATAGATTTTAAAGATTTAAACTTGCGTAAGATAGATTGGAGACGTGGGGTTGAGGCCGATAATATAAACGAAATAAAATAGTAATAATAATAATGCTGTGCCACTGCCTGTCTCAACTTTAATTATCGATACAAATTGCAATTTTGTCTTCTTGTTTGATGTTGATAAGCTGATTCGACGCAGATAGTACTTACAACTTATACAGCCCGACCATTCTATCGGTTTTTGTAACCAAATTTGGAACTAGCCTCAATATGTTGGTGGCGCTCTAGGTGATATTTTTTTTTGTTTGAAAATACAAAAATAAAACTCCTTACAAAACATCTAAGTTTTTTATTTTCTTCCAGAGATAACTTGACTGTTTTGAGAAAATCTGAAAACAATAAAAGTCACTTTTTAAATATAACACAAAAAAATATACAAAAAATATCATCAAAATCGGTTAAACTCATCAATATCATCAAAATTCCAAACACATAAACACAGAAGATTTAATGATATAAAGCTTGATATAATTTAACATAGCAGTATTCAGTACGAGACACAGGTACACAGGTATACCTATAATAACCTGTTCTCTGTTGTTAATTTCCCTACGTCTACGAATACGTTTGTCTACGAATGAGTGGGATATTTATTAGTAATATTTATTTGTTGTAATAGTTGTGTGGCCCACCCTATTGTTAATCGGTGGTTAGCTTAGCCGAATTTCAGGCGTTGCACTCTCCAAAAAAAAAACCCATTGTCAGATTTGTCAGTGTCAGATGCTCAGCTGTATCTGGTCTGTCAGTCAAAGAAAAGTCATAACAAAAGCACGTTGGTTGGAATGGATGGATGGATGTTTTGTCTTTCTTTCGTGTGGATCATAATATAATAATATAATTTCTGTTTCTTGCCTATCGATAATTTTTACTATGGGAAAGAATAAATATAATGCTAAAGCGCGGCAAGTCGTAAAAACTAATATCGATAATACACAAACGAATGAAGTAAGTCCATTTTCATAACCATGCCTGCCCACAACCAATACTTCGATTTCCTATTTTATTTTAATTGCCTCCATTGCTTTTAGTGGACTCTCTCCACTGTTTGACTCCGTCTGTTTCAGAGTTTCTGATGTAAGTAGATCTATTTACATACGCTTGACACAGTTATGAGAATTGGTTTGTTAATGAAGCACTAGTAGCATAAATTACATAGTTCACAAATCAAAGAAGTTATTTAACGCTATGCAAGATCTGTATGGTTATTATGGAAATCTGGTTACAATCAATGTCTGTCAGTTTCGATTAGCAATAGACTATTTCATAGTATCACATAAATATGTTCGGATTCTCTCTCAGTTTCTATTCATATGACAGCATGTGTTACAATCAACCTACCGTAATACCATTTCAACAGTAGTAACTGAAAGCTGTTAGTTAAATTTTGTTATAATATCTTCTGTAAGTACATGGCACTTCTGTTATAGGCACTTTTGTACTTTGGAGGACATGTTAAGCTGCTCTGGTCTCTGCTCTTCAAAAAGTTGTTAGGCTATGAATGACGACCTCTGTGGCACAGTGGGCTTAGGTCCGGCTGAGATGCAAAAGGTTGCGGGTTCGATTCCCGCTGCGAGGCAAATGTTTGTATGATCTGCAAGTATTTGTCTCGGGTCCGGGTGTTTCTATGTATAATATGTATGTATTTACTAAAAAAAAAAAGTATATAAGTAGTATATCAGTCATGTGGTACCCATAACACAAGCTCTGCTTACTTTGGGGCCAGATGATGCTGTGTGGAATGTCCGGTATTATTATTATTATTATTATTATTATAATGAGGCCTTTGCGCAGCTTATTAACTCTGTCACCAGTGTTGTTCATTGATTCATATTGAAGTTATGTTTGCTTCAATATGTGAAAAACTAGGACGTACTGAAGCAAACTCTTATTGGTTTACAAAAGTGTATGAGTTTTAAATAAACATTTTAGATACATGTGGATTTCAACAAATGTGAATATGGAGGTGCGGATACAACCAATCTTCTGGTGTTGCCATCTAAGAAAAGAAATACCAACATTGTGGCTGAGAAAAAAGAGAAAACCAGGTTTCTATCTAAAGCACAGCGGAAAAGGTTAGAAAAAGTTGTTGATAAGAAGAAGAAAAAAGAAAATGTAAGTCTATGTAAATGTAATCACACTATTGCTAGTAAACCCATTTATACTATCAAAAGTATTCAATCAAAATTAACACTGTTTAAATTTTTAGAGGGCAGCCCTTCTAGAGTCTCTCTCACTAGTCCAAGCATCCCCCGATGAAGTAAGACGCTTGACTACAATATCATCTGTCCAAACCATCGGCTTACGGAAACTGAACGAATATAACTTTGACAAGTCTGTACAAGACACTGTTGACACCGATGAAAATAAGAAGTTTAGTAGTATTGCTGGTAAGGCATAATGCTCTGTATTAAATAAAAAGTTACCTGGTAGGTTTGGTGTTCAAGTACATGTATAACTAGCTGTTTTAACATTCAATTATTAGCAAGATAATAATTGAATGAATGAATGACCTCTGTGGCGCAGTTGGCTAAGACCCGGCTGAGACGCAGAAGGTTGCGGGTTCGATTCCCGCCGCGGGACAAATGTTTGTACGATCTGCAAGTATTTGTCTCGGGTCTGGGTGTTTCTATGTATAATATGTATGTATTTACAAAAAAAAAGTATATAAGTAGTATATCAGTCATGTGGTACCCATAACACAAGCTCTGCTTACTTTGGGGCCAGATGATGTTGTGTGAAATGTCTGGGATTATTTATTTTAATTTATTTATTTGAATGTTTTGGAAAAATTACAAAGCATAATCGCGGTTTTCGCGGTTTGGCCATGATCCCGAGTGATTTTTTGAAAACTTTTCTTAGCGAGCACCCACGGCCCTAAAGGAAGCTGCATACCAAATTTCATTCCAATCTGTTCGGTGGTTTCTGATATTTCGTGATGAATGAGTATTTGACAAAAATATATAGTAGATATCACAAAAGAACTACACATGTATAACTTTTAAAACTATCATGGTTTTGCACATAATTTTTACTTAAAACGGGATATTTACCGTGATAATATGAGTTTTTCTGCTTCCCGATATTTCGGCACAGTTGCATGCGCCATGATCACGAGATAAACTGAAGTCTTTGCGTGTGGATGTTATTGGCAGACAAAACGGTCTACCCTCTTTCAGTATTTTACTGCTCACTCTGGACGCATAACTGGTACCTCACTTTTACGATTTTCACACATCCTCACCACAGGGTTCCAGGCTCCAGACAATTGAAAACCGTCTTCTCGATTGAAATTCCTGTGTTTGGTAAACTCTATTGCCTCTTATTGCCTCTTATCTTGGTATGTAATGTTTTTCAGTTGAGATTACCTGTGGATTGTGTAACTGGATCCAGTGGATTGAGCCAGATTCTAGTAGGTGTTTAGCTATGGCCGACCATTTTGTGTGTCCGTATTTTTGACCGCCTGGATGTGTTCTTTCACTCGACAAGCTATGGTACGTTTTGTTTGGCGGATGTAAGAACTCCCACAGCTGCAGTCAATCTTGTACACTCCTGGTGTTTGAAGAGGAATCTGATCTTCTCTAGACTTCAGTTTATCTCGTGATCATGGCACATGCTGTGCCGAAATGTCGGGAAGTAGCAAAACTCATATATCATGGTAAATATCCCGTTTTGAGTGAAAACTAACTACATATATAGTTCCTATGGTATATTATTTTTTTCGTAAATACCTTGTTAACCTGGGTCTTCTCAGAAAACTCATCTTTTAATAAATGTAATGGCATCATGTGGTTGTTTTCCTAAAGTATTGTCACAAAGTCGCAGTGGATCGTCATTTGTCTGTTCGAAACATTATCAGTGAATGACCTTCTAGAGTTTAGGATCTTTCTTTCATCAAATAATTTACTGATCTCTAGATCTAGATGCTTTGATCTTTGGGGATATCTAAAGAGTAGTTAGAGGTATTATGATAATTATGTCTTTCATTTTGTTTAGGTGCGAAAAAGCGTTTGCGTCTTCTTAAACTTGACAAAGCAGATAAAATCAAGAAGTCCAAACATGACCCTAACATTGTGAGTCTGGATCAATCTTCTGAAGAAGAAAGTTCGTCTGAATCAGATGATGATGTGAAAGTTGTTGACAATACTGTCCAAGAAGTAACTGAAAATGAACCTTCTGCACAAGATAGTAAAGTTAAAATCTCTACTGATCATAACCAAGTCAAATCTAAATCCGAAACTGCAATAGATGTGAAACAAGCCCCCGGAAAAGAGAAAGAATCAAAAAACAGTGAAGCTAAAGATAAAGTTCTAGAAACAACTGCAAAAATAAATAAAACTGAAGAAAAGAAACCATTGTTGTCTCATGCTACAGTAAATGTGGAAGTGATAAGAGACCCTAAGATTCAAGTCGCTAGGTTGAAATTGCCTATTTTAGGGGAGGAACAGAGGATTATGGAGCTAATCAATGAAAATGAGTTCTTGATTGTGGCTGGTGAAACAGGTAAATTTGATTTAAAATAAAAGTTGTTTGATGACTGCTATCACCTTCCTACCTTCCTTCCTTCTTTATATTTTTCTAATTTTCAGGCAGTGGTAAGACCACTCAAATACCCCAGTTTCTTTACGAAGCCGGATATGCGACACACAAGATGATAGGAGTGACCGAGCCGCGACGAGTCGCCACTGTGGCTATGTCGTCTCGTGTTGGACACGAGCTTGGTCTTACCAGTAAGGAGGTGTCGTATCTAATGCGGTTCGAAGGAAATGTTAGCAAGGAGACGAAGATCAAATTTATGACTGACGGTAAATTAAAAACAAATAATTATATCTTAATTTCTCTTGAATTAACCTACACTTGCATTTTATGTTACATTGATTTTAGAAGTCAGGAAATAATGATCATACGATTTTGTTCATTTTTCATTCGCTTCGCTCGCCCAAATATTCAATAATATTTCTCATATATTTACGCGGCGCGCTTTGCTTGCGTGTGAAGTCTAATATTACCGATCAGTAGTTAATTTTGTGAAGTTATTTTTGTATTAAATTAAAACTAATACATATCTTCATTGTTCACAGGTGTCCTTCTAAAAGAAATCCAATGTGACTTCCTCTTAAGTAAATACTCGGTAATCATCATAGACGAAGCTCACGAGAGAAGCGTCTATACAGATATACTTCTCGGCTTGTTGTCTAGAATAGTGCCTTTGAGGAGAAAACGGGGGAACCCCCTAAGACTCATAGTTATGTCTGCTACATTAAGAGTGGAGGACTTCACGGAAAACACGAGACTTTTTAAGCAACCTCCACCTGTTATAAACGTAAGTATTTAAGTGTGTTTGTGACTAATCGATTATAGTTAAGGACATTTCGCGGACTTTTTTGTGAGTAATGAGGTTTAGCATAAACATGTAGGTAGTACATTATTATATGTATTATCAATAGTTTTCGCAGCGCACGCCAATTAAAGACTCTAAATTTTATTTACTAGGTTACACTATTGCAATACTTATATATTTTGAAATGAATACTTATGGTACTTTATAACACCTAGACATAGAACAAACATCTATTTTCATCACATTAAATGTTTGTCCTGATAGGAATCGAACCCTCAACCAGAAGGCAGAGCTATCAACTGAGCTGACAGACGAGTCAAGGAATAAAGGCAGGAAAATCTAATCAAAATATTATTTATTTGATATACCTAATTATTCAATATAAGGAATATTGAAATGTCTTCTTACATGCTAGTGAATCTAGGTGCCGGTTCCTCTTACTTAACCCAGTTCAAGAAGAATCTGGTCTGAAAAGAAATGCGTCTGAAAAGAAATGCGTCTGGTCTTAAATCTTTTTTGTGTGATTCTTAATTTTGTCACGGATGCTGAGTGGAGTTGGAGCAATATATCTGCTCCAAGCTTTTTTGTTAATAATCATAATAGTCTGTTATTTTATAATAAGCTCTATGAGACAGTTTCTGTTCTTTTTATCTTCCTATTCGAACCAGTGTGGTGAAAAGTTAAATGTGAATGTTAAAGACTTTCTGTTTAATTGCGTTTTTAAATTGGCCGACAAATCTGACAATTCACTTTGTTATAGAAGCGTACATTGCACTTTAAAACATTTACTAACTTTAGCGAGCCTAACTATGAGATCAGCGAGTTTAATTCCTTATTTTTAGAATTATTGTTATGTATATCGCTTTTAAAAAAAAACAGTTATTAAAGCGATATACATAACATACATTCAATTTTCATATAATAAACTGACAAGGCACTGTCATGATATGTATTTCATTTAATTTATGATGATGCTTGTGTGTAATATGAATGAATGAATGAAAAGGCTTTATACCACTCCTACCTACTGAGAAACTTGCCTATTGCTTTTCCAAATATAACTTAGAAAGTACATCATTTCAGGCCTACTAAAATGCAGGACGGAAAAGTCTATGGAATTTCATTTCTAACGCGTTTAGCGGGAGAGAAAAGTGTATGGAAATCCATTTCTAACGTGTTATTTTTTTTTAATTTCTTCATAGATCAGCCGGTAGCTATGGGGGGGGGGGGACATTTCTCGACACTTGGGAGAACAAGAAATGTTCTACAAATTTTATGAATTCAATAATTTTCATTGAAGAAATGTGCAGCAAAGTTTACTTTAAAATTGGTAGAAGTATATGTCTATGCTTACCTATCTTAGTATACCAATAAATTTGTACTTGCACAAACTTATTTAGGTGGGTAGCGTGCTTGGAAACACTGTAAACTAACGAGGGTTGTCAATATTAATAATTGGAATAAACTTAAAAGTTAATGTATGGAAATTTAAAAATAGGAATTAAAAAAAAATCACCTCCATAACTGTTTATTTACATGGTCAGCATCACCTCGTTCAGGCTTAAAATACTAGTTCCGGGACACCCTGTATAAAGCAAATAAACGCAATAAACTTACACAATATTATTGATGCTTATATATATTTACATAATCGAGATACACAAATACAGATACCTAACACATATTTAAATAAATTATAAAATAATACGGAATAATAAACATAATTTTACAAAAACAACATATCCATGATTCATAACGATTCAGAGAGAAACCATTCATTGATCATAGCTTGGAACACGGCTAGTGAAGGGTTTAATTCTTACAGATAGACTCCAGACAGTTTCCAGTAACGATTCACTTCAACAAGCGAACGTGCAGCGATTATTTAAAAGAAGCGTACAAGAAAACTGTCAAAATACATACAAGACTGCCTGATGGAGGCATTCTGATATTTGTAACAGGCCAGCAAGAGGTAAGAGCGATACAAATTTAACTTTATTACGTACAGCGCAAGGATTAACTTTGTGGTTTCTTGTAGCTAAGTCGAATCAGGCGCCATCCTGCGATATTCCTGAGATGTTTAAATCGTTTAAATATGACGTCTTCATCGCAAAATTTTAACACGATTTTATTGGTTGATTTGACATAACTTTTACGTAAATTTATTGGCTAAGGTTTTCTTAAAAATATATATATGAATCAACTTAAGTATTTCTGGACAATGCCAACAATACCGTCTAGCCCTAAACTAAGCAAAGCTTGTATGAGATCCAGAATATCATCATCTTTTATCCCACTTTTCGTTGGCTTGGCACATGTTCTCTCTCCTTCTTCTCTAACAATATTAATTCCTTTTATACTCCTGTACCTTTCACAAAATCCATCCATGTTTTTTTTGTTATACCCTCTTCTCTTAAATCAATCTATGTTCGTATTGGGACCAGATGACTAATAATAATATAATAATAATAATTATGTCGGGACATTTCACACCACATCACCTAGCCCCAAATTAAGTAGAGCTTGTGTTATGAGAACCACATGACTGTTTTACAGAAATACACCCAGACCCGAGACAAATATTTGCAGATCATACATTAGTCCCGCGGCTGGAATAGAACCATCAACCGATATACTTGATACTATGAAAATTAATTTACTGAAATAATTACAGAAATGTACAGAATAATATAAAATACATGTGAAACAGTTGAGCTATCTAAAAACCGTTTAAATCGATCTATGGATAGCTCAACTGTTCCAGATCACTGCCAGAGGGCAGCGTTCTCAAGGCGTTTAATGGTCACGTTGAATGGCAATGCTAATATGATGAGCCGGATAGGAGCCAGCTCTTATGTCACGCACAAGTTTATATTGGATGGGGATCGAACCCAAAACCTACAGCGCAGAAAGCAGAACGACCTGCAGTGAGCAGTGTACGAGTAAATTAAAAATATATGAGTATAGTTTTCTTATTGTGTCCCTAGTTATTGAAAACCAGTGTGGTGAAAGGATTAGAGTGCGCCTCAGGGGTTCCTTTCGGGTACTTGGCATATATCTTCGAACTTATTAGGTTCTACGACTTGCTGGTTTCCTAACGATGTTTTCCTATTATTAAAAGTCATTAAATATGTATTCTATCAGTCATCTAGCTCCCATAGTAAGCTTTGCTTAGTTTGAGGTTAGATGGCGCTGTATGAAATTATCCACCATATCTATGGAAATAAACTTTTATAACACACCTACTGAGAAACTTGCCCATTCCTTTTCCAAATATAACTTATAAAGTACATCATTTCAGGCCTACTAAAATGCGGGACGGAAAAGTCTATGGAATTTTATTTCTAACGCGTTTAGCGGGAGAGAAAAGTGTATGGAAATCCATTTCTAACGTGTTATTTTTTTTTAATTTCTTCGTAGATCAGCCGGTAGCTATGGTTATTTTCATTATAGGCCAAACGACAAAAAGTTTTGACTCCAAGTCCGCCAAATGATTTATTCCTCTACCGATTTCCGAATAATATTTTGAAAAATGAACCCAAGTAATAATGATGTGCGCGGGAATTTCTTCGAAATTTGAATTTGGGTTTGGTAAAAATATAACTTTGAGTTTTATAACTGTAACAATTTTAATATATATACCAATCAAAAAAATTGGTTGTCTGTAAAATCGATTTACGGCGATAGTTTAACGTGACAACGTCATAATAAAACAGATAGAACAGATCTATCTGTTTTGTTATGACGTTCGCTCTCGCTCCGATCGTAATATTACAATGAGCGTAATGGGACAATGAGTCATCCATTTTCGTGCGGCGGCGAAAAGCCGGCGTTCATCGATTTATTAGACGTTGTTACGTCAAAATAATTTTCCTTTTTATTTTCCTCGTAGGTGTAGCATAAAGCACTATAATCGCACTAGCACACGGGAGAAAGTGCGATTCTTACCTCGTGTGTTTTAAGGCGAAAATGATTTGCCAATTTGTTATAGTTTTGCTCCACCTCTCAGTTCCCCGTAAAGTGTGACCTGTCCATATTGTGAGTTAATTATTACACAGCTGTTGTAAACCTAATATTCAATGTTGTAGGTAAATTATTTAGTGAGGAAGCTGAAATCGTCGTTCCCCTACCGCAAAGACATCGACTACTCGAAGCAAATAACCAAGAAACATACCGCGACGGACGCAGAAGCGGCGCTCGACTCGGAACCAGATGATATCGAGTCTGATGATGATGCGGTAAGTACAATAGACAATTATTAATATAAAAAATCTTCTAATATACGTTAACTGTTTGTGTTGAGGCCCTAGACGGATATACTCGTACGCTTACAGAGTTGCCAATACTATATTTTCTTTACTCTTTGCGTCCATGACATGCCTGTTATCTCGTTCTGCCATCTTTCTTATGGTGTTCACATTTCCTTGCCCTAGATCAGACATGTCAAACTTGTGGCCCGCGGGTCACATGCGGCCTTTAAACTTGCGGCTCGCATTCTTAGACTAGCCTCTTGAAGCTAAATAATATCAAAGTTTGGAAACACAAGTGTGAGTAATTATGTTCCCTGCTAAACATAACTAATCTCTCGCGAGATCGCGATTGACCGACGCACACTTGGATGCAGCTTTAAAACTATTTTTTGCAAATGTATTATCCCGCAATTAGTTAATTTAGTTAAAGAAGCCAAATTTCTTTGAAAAGATTCGCTGCGATCTGCATAAAGAATTCTAGAAAAGATCTATTACCGACCTGTACTAGTCAATCTATGCAATGAAATTTTTAAAGTGATAACTTCTTATGGGAGGGTAAACCGCTTTGTTACGTAACGCGTCTCACGCATACGGCAGCGGTAGGCAGGCTCCTCCTCTCTCACTCTAACCCACAGCGCTAGTTAGATTAGTTTAAGTTGTCACTTCTGTCGGGCGTCCCGAGACGCATACGTTTTTTTTGTTACGTTTTCACGGCAAAACGGCTGAACGGATCTTGATGAAATTTGGTAAGAAGATGTATTGCAATCGAGGGAAGAACATAGGCAGAACATTCCTTAAGTTAGGGATTTGAAAATTCGTATTTAGGCTTTTGGTAAGAAATAAAGAAATATGTGTTTCAACGTTTTCGAAAAATCATGCCCGAAGGGGGTAAAATAGGGGATTAAACCTATGAGATGTTTTTTAGATGCACAGAATGCATTCCTTATAAAAATAAAAATAAAGGTTCTAAGCATACGCGTATCAAGTCGCGGGTAACAGCTAGTTAGTATATATTAGTGTGATGTGATTTGATAAATTGTTCCATAACCATTTTAGGTTGAAAGAGAAATGAAGCGGGCTCGCAAAGCGCGCAGAAAGGCCAAGTTGAAGTGTAAAGCGTTGCCGAAGATAAACTTGGATGACTATGACATGCCTGAAGACGATGGACAAGCGGACTTGGTTGGGAATGACGACAGCGAGGGACATATCAGTGACTCGGGTAAATAAGCACTATTTAATAGATAGATAGATAGATAACTCTTTATTGACTACCACACGGGATATTAAAATAACAACAACTTTACTATTAAAGGCAATACAATGGGCGGCCTTATCGCTAATAGCGAACCCTACCAGGCAACCGTTGGATGGATTGGGCTATAAATAAACAGAAGGGGCATGTGGGTGGAGTGTCAAATCAAATCAAATATATATTTATTTTAGTTACATTCTTCTTCGTATATCGTTTCACTAGTTATTTCTAACCAGTGTGGTGAAAGGATCAAAGTGCGCCTCAGAGGCTCCTTTCGTGCACTTAGTTACATTAATGTAACGGCTGGCACTGAGCCGGGCTTGTTTCAATGTTTTATTTTATTTATTTAGGGACAATTAGCTACAATATACAATATTTTAGATAAAAGGTAACATAAATATAGTAACAATATCATAGCCCACTGCATTATCCACATATTCTGTATAACAGCATTGCATTTTTGTGGTAGTACGCCGATAGAGGCTTTTATAAAAATAGTAGGTTTTCTTTCTCTATTGCTAGCTATAGTTAGTTACATTGTTGTTGCGGGTCGATTCCCGCCGCGAGACCAATGTTTGTATGTTCTGCAAGTATTTGTCTCGGGTCTGGGTGTTTCTATGTATAATATGTATGTATTTACAAAAAAAAAGTATGTAAGTAGTAGGTATATCAGTCATGTGGTACCCATAACACAAGCTCTGCTTGCTTTGGGGCCAGATGACCCTGTGTGAAAGGTCCGGCAATATTTATTTATTTATTGTGTGCATTGATATTTATTTATTGAATAAATCAAATGTTACTCTAATTTGGACTTTGGCTTGAGTAAAATGAGATCGTATTTTACGAAACTTAGCGAAATCAGGCGAAATAACAGAAATACTACCATTGTGATTCAAATGTCATTGCTGACAGCAGATTTGAACACCCTTTCAGCTGTATGAGGCTTCCAATAATTTTATTCTTCTTTTTATTAGGATAGTAATCCTACTAATGTTATAAATGCGAAAGTTTGTGTGTATGTTTGTATGTTGTTTGTGACTCAATTACGTTGTAACGACTGAACCGATTAACATGAAACTTTGTATGATATATTTTTGGGGCTAGAATAACATTTCTCCACGCAGTATGCGGGTAAACCTGCCGGTGGAAACAAGCAAATTATAAAGCTTGTTTTATCAAAAAATACAAGAAAAATACTGTCCTCATAGTTTCGTGTCTAAATTTAGAATTAGGCGTCTTACGAAATTTTGCACTTTTCGACCTAGCTCAAATTCGACCACAAGCGAGGTTCTATAAAAGAACGCCTGCAGCCTCTATGAGTAATAAATAGATAATGCTGGACATATCACACAGCTTCACCTAGCTCAAAGTAAGCAGAGCTTGTAATATGAGTACCACATGACTGATATACTACTTAAATACTATTTTTGTAAATACATAAATAGAAATCACCCCGACCAGAGACAAATATTTGCAGATCATACAAACATTTGTTCCGCGGCGGGAACCTAACCAGCAACCTTCCGATACTGAACTAAAAAAAATAAAAAAAAAATGCCGGACATTTCACACAGCATCATCTGGCCCCAAAGTAAGCAGAGCTTGTGTTATGGGTACCACATGACTGATATACT
This sequence comes from Lampropteryx suffumata, assembly GCA_948098915.1. Lineage (NCBI taxonomy): Eukaryota > Metazoa > Arthropoda > Insecta > Lepidoptera > Geometridae > Lampropteryx > Lampropteryx suffumata. The sequence goes on from OX402562.1 coordinate 7,531,260, forward strand.
TAAATACTTTTTTTTTGTAAATTCATACATATTATACATAGAAACTCAGAGGCCTGTTTGTATATTATTTACAGATGCCGAAGAAGATACTCTAACTGCTTCTATAAAAGCATGCCGGCAGCCTCTATGGGTGCTGCCTTTATACTCAATGCTGAGTAGTGGCAAGCAAGCGAGAGTTTTTGCTTCTCCGCCGGTCGGCGCGAGATTGTGCGTCGTTAGCACAGACGTCGCCGAAACGTCACTCACTCTACCCGCTATCAAGTATATTGTTGATACTGGCAAGAAGAAAATGAAGTGAGTTTAAAATTTTAACAATTGTCATCGATCAGTTTTCCTGTTACTTCAATTATTATATTGCAAGAACTTGGTAACCTTGATCTGGAATCAGGAGAATACTCAGCTTCTTACCAACTTACAGCAGAGATGAGATATCTCGTTTGATCGCATTTCAATGTTCTCAATCAGTTGGTTATAGGTAGATGTTATGGGTTTGTTTTTATTTATTCATGGAATTATATATGACGTCAATGTTTTGTATGCGAATAAAGTCGCGAGGCGGTTTCGTTTCTTACAATTTATTCAATCCATCAATGCATTTGGTCAGTGGGTTTAAGTGGAATAGAGCTTTCAGCCGGTTGTATAACTTAAATAAAGGTAACTGATATACTACTTTACTTATATATATTTTTTGTAAATACATACATATTATACATAGAAAGACCCAGACTCGAGACAAATATATGCAGATGATGCTAACATTCGTCCCGCGGCGGAATTCGAACCCGCAACTTTCTGCGTATCAGCTGGGCTTGGCCCAGTCCACCACAGAGGTCTTCATTGCGTCAATTTGCAACAAATAAATTAATAATAAATAAATATTTTTGGACAATTCACACAACTCCATCTAGCCTCAAATTAAGCATAGCTTGTACTGATGATTGATAGAATACATATATATTTTTAAATACATACTTATGATACTTTGTAACACCCAGACACAGAGCAAACATCTATGTTCATCAAACAAATGTTTATCCTGGGAGGGAATCGAACGCTCGACCTACAGCGCAGAAGGCAGAGCTACTACCAACTGAGGTGACAGGCCAGTGAAATGTGAATACATTTCCCCCATCTTGTGTGTTTAGAGTATACGATCACGTGACGGGCGCTAGCGCGTGGCGTGTCGTGTGGACGTCTCAGGCGAGTGCCGGACAAAGAGCCGGACGAGCCGGTCGCGTGGGAGCCGGCCACGCCTACCGGCTATACAGCAGCGCTGTGTTCCAACACGAGTGCGTGCCTCAGTACGCGCCCGACCTGTGCCGACGACCTCCAGACGACCTACTGCTCACTATGAAGTGTATGGGCATCGATAAGGTGGGTCTATTGATGATTGACGTCCGAACGTCATGTACTCGTGACGTCACGGTCCTCGCACACGTCTTTTGTTTAGAAGTGAACGTGACGTGACTAGTCCAACTACAACTTGTGGTGATTGTCTTTTGTTTCGTAAAGAGCGCATTGCTTCAGGATTTACTTCATGGACTCGCGCGCTTGTAGTGACGGGCTCTATAGTGAATGTGGAGCGTTGTCGTCTGACTACTATTTATTTGGAGAGAATACTTGCACCAGGAGAGTGCTCTAGCAACACCTAATCTGTACTGAAGACCCCAAATGACCTACTGCTCACTATGAAGTGTATGGGCATCGATAAGGTTGGTCTATTGATGATAGACGTCCGAACGTCTTCGTACCCGTGACGTCACGGTCCCTGCACGCGTCTTTTGTTTAGCAGAGAACGCGTTTGGAGTAGAGATCGCGCGCCGATAGCAGTCGTAAACGTGACGTCACTAGTCTTATGCCAACTACAACTTCATGGTCATCATGGTCTCCCGCGCATGTTGGAGTGACGTTCTCTATTATGTGTATGGAGCGTTGTCTTCAGCCTATCATTAATTGATGATAATAATTGTAGGATATGATAGCTGGCTATGCTCTAGCAGCGCCTGATCTGTGCTGAAGACTCCTTGACGAATTACTGCTCACCATGAAGTGTATGGGCATCGATAAGGTGGGTCTATTGAGGATACTAGGCGTCCGAACGTCTTTTGTTTCACTAGCTCGCGCGCTCCCGCTCCGTATCCTACATAGCTATGACGTCACGATCCCCGTCTTGTGTTTAGCAGCGAACGCGTATGGAGAAGAAATCGGGATATCGTCATTTGTTTCCAGGGGGTCGGGCGTGCCACCGTATCATCTAGCAGGCCTGTGACGTCACGCACGAGTCATCGTCTTCTGTTTAGTGATCCGCGCTAGTGAAAGGCTCTATACACGTATAGCATGGCCCGCTGATGACTTACTAGTATACCGTCTATTGTTTATTGAGTCTTCGGCGCGAACAGCTGCAAAAGATCATGTTTTGTTTTGTGAGAAGCTTCGCACGATTGACGTGACGTCATACCAAACCCGTCAAACAGATTGTGTAAATAATTAATTGTGTATTTCAAATTAGGACGATTGCTCTTCGATACAATAATTCTGCAGCGCGGCGTGCCGTATCTTTCTAACTGTGACAACACCTCAAGAAGAAAACCGGGACTATCATGAGAGTCGAAAAGTTGGACTCTCGTCGTAATGTGAGTTTCAGCTCATTTGTGGTGAGAGTTCCAACAAATCGCATAGATACATTCTTGCATGAAGAGTTTTGACCAAAATGTCAAGTTTCGAAGCTTGTACCGCGTGACTCGGCCGTGCAGCGTCGACTAAGTACATACGTCACACATCGCCGTCTTCACGTGCGCCTTATCTAAATAGTTTTGTTTTATTGAAATCTTTTTCTGGGCTATAGAATAAGTTAATTGAGATCAGCAACTTTTTCTAGTAATGTCTGAATGAAAGATTATTGATGAATACCATCTTTTCTCTCGCTTTCCTTCAATCTGTGGGAGTGATTAATTGAAAAGGGACAGGAAGCCGAGGAAGAGCGCAATATTTGATTTGACCAATAAGCGCGCGCGGTGGTAGAGTTGGACGTCAGATGGTACCAACCCATTTTACTGAGATGTTGATGTTACACATCATAATACGACTACTGTAGGCCTCGCACGATTTTTTATTTGTAGATGCAAAAGTAGATCGCCATTTGTTTGATTGTGTTTGAGATAAAGGGTGGCACAATTATTACAGCCAGGCGTGACGTATTACGTATCTTCTTTTGTTCGCGTTTATTTCCCAATGTAGAAGTCTCAAAGACTTAATTTTTTGCAGGTGGTGAACTTCCCTTTCCCTACTGCGCCTGACAGAATGCAGCTGCGGTTAGCTGAGAAGAGACTCGAAGTTTTGGGAATTCTCGAGCCGCCGTTTAACAAAGAAAGGAGGAAAGATGAGGAAGATGTAAGTTATATAATTAATTTAATGTAGCCTCTGAAAGTTTAAAAGCCAAAAGACCAAAAGACGTGACTTATGTTTGCTAGCAGGTAAAATAAGATATGTTAAATTTAGATGAAGTAGCCGATGTGAAACATTAAACAGATAGAAAATATTTTGTCCTATTTTGCCAATATATTCCCTAAAAAAGAATTTCGACACGTGTTTTGCCCAAAGTCACGTAGGGAATAGGGTGATCTCGGTAAATATTACGTAATTTTTTTTACGTAAAAAACAGTGTAAGATTGCGAGAAAACCGGGTAAAACTATGTAAAAAATTATTATTCACCAAAATATGACTGAATCATACATAATCATATATATCGCGGTTTCATTATGCACTGATAGAATAATTTATTAACTTATAATCAAAAGAGTCAAAGTCAAAAGATACTTTATTCAATACAATCACAAGGATCACTTTGAAACGTCTTACAGACTAGGTGAATTTAGGTGCCAATTCATCCTAAGCCAAGCCCGAGAAGAATTGGCAAGAAACTCGTCTTGGTTCTAGCGCTTTTTTATATGATCGATCTTATAACTACCTTAACTACGAAATACTAATACAAGAGAGTTTATACATTTCAAGTGTGTCGGTTAACTGTCTGACGGCAGAGCGACATGAGGCCATGCATTTTTATCAATAATTCTTAATAAATTCATTTATTTGTAAACAATTCTTTCATTTATTAAATGTGAATAACTGTTAATAAATATTTATTAAATAACAGAATTTTATCTTATTTTAAATTAATCTAATGTAATCAAGCACAGATTAAGTTATTTTCATTAAAACTCCCCATTACTCCCATTACTATCCTTACCAAGGGGTGAGAGGGGGTCGAAAAATCGTACAAAATTGCCTCACGTAATTAATGGATGCGCCCTAATGTGATGATGTGGTTATTGATAATAGACTTTATTACGGATAAAATAGATTGTTTTATTTTATTATTGGCATTCTTATTGGTTGTTGTCATCAGCTTGTCATGACATAAATTGGGATGACACACGCAAAACTATTTACAGATGGCAGCACAAGCGTTAATGCCTTGTTTACATTTTGTATGAAGTTAGGACGTGTTGTTGTGAACGTGATATATGCAATTTGTAGTGTTTGCTGTAGAAAATGTACTTGATATTTATGAAGGACAAAGAAAATCGTCCCGAATCGAAAATGGATCGATTGGATTTATAGGTATGTTTTAAAACATTTGAGGTTCGTTTTTCATTTTTGCGTATTTTTGGACTAAAACTGTGGTTTCTTCATAGGTTTCTTCATTATGATTGAAATCGATATTTCTTTATTTCAACTTTTGTTTTGGGTCTCTGGGTACATGCTGGCTTTTGCAATTTTTACAGTCTGGAACGCAACCCTGCCGTATTTATTAACAATTTGTAAATACATTTACAAACACAAATAAATACATGCAATTTGAGAAGATAAAATGTATTATAAATGTTTTTTTACATTTATAATACATTTTATCTTATGTGGATGTGTATTTAATTGGTAAATAGTTTTATATGTAGTAGGTATGTATTATTAAGTACCTTTTAGTATGAGCACAATCAATATTAATATTGGTGGATAATGCACACAGCACCATGTGGCCCCTAAGTAAACAGAGCTTGTGTTATGGCTACCACATGTCTGATATACTACTCATATATACTCAGTTTTTTATAAATACATACATGTTATACATAGAAACGTCCAGGACCCCGAGACAAATACTTGCAGATAATATTAACGAAAAAACACTGCTCTGATTGAGTCTCGATCTATCATTCGGCGAAGCAACTAGAGTGCTTCTTCATCAAAGTGCGAAACGAGTCAAGTCAAGAGTGTTCCTGAAGAATAGATTAGCGGAATAGTACTAAATATTTGTACATCTGTTTCACGGCTAAAGCAATTATTATCTATCTCTAAACTTAAAACATCAGCCCAGTAAAATTGTTGTAAATTTTACTTATTTGTTAAAGGTGTTGAAAGTAACTCCACTTGGTAAAGCGGTGTCAACGGAATAGTACTAAATATTTGTACATCAGTTTCGCGGCTAAAGCAATTATCTATAAAACATCAGGCCAGTCAAATTGTTGTAAATTCTACTTATTTGTTAAAGGTGTTGAAAGTAACTCCACTTGGTAAAGCGGTGTCAATGGAATAGTACTAAATATTTGTACATCTGTTTCGCGGCTAAAGCAATTATCTATAAAACATCAGGCCAGTCAAATTGTTGTAAATCCTACTTATTTGTTAAAGGTGTTGAAAGTAACTCCACTTGGTAAAGCGGTGTCAATGGAATAGTACTAAATATTTGCACATTTGTTTCGCGGCTAAAGCAATTATCTATAAAACATCAGGCCAGTCAAATTGTTGTAAATCCTACTTATTTGTTAAAGGTGTTGAAAGTAACTGCACTTGGTAAAGCGGTGTCAGCGTTCCCGCTTCTGCCTCGCTATGGGAAAATGTTGGCGCTCAGTCATCAGCAGAACTTACTGCCATACACAATAGCACTCGTGTCGGCTCTCACTGTACCAGAGGTAAGAATTCCACTGCGTTAGATCTGTATTTATTCCTTATTATACTTGGAAAACAAACATAACAAAACACCCAACTAAACATAAACTGTCTATTAAAGCATATTATAAAATATCTGATTATTTAGAAGACAAAAAAGCTTGGGATGAATCTGCTCCAACTCGACTCGGCATCCGTAACAAAATTGTCAAGGATCATACAAAAAAGTGTTAAGACCAGACAAGTTTCTTGCCGGATTCTTCTTGAACTGGGGTTAGGAGGAACCGGCACCTAGATTCACTAGCATGTAAGAAGACGATTCAAAGTGGTCCTTGTGATTGTAATGAATAAAGTTATTTTAAATTTTGAATTTTGTTGTTTATTACCAAGGTGAGTTTTCAATTTATTTATTATATTAGCGGAACATATTACATTGTATTTGAATATAGTCTTACATTCAATTGGCCTAAAATTACACATAATTAAAACAATAGATATTAAAAAACAAACAATAAAATACAATTAAATTAAAGAAAATAAAAATAAATATTAATGTTATATAATTAAATTTCAATAACAACTACAGTTGGAGTTCGTCCACGGTATAAAAGCACCCTTCTAGCAAGAGCTTTTTAAGCTTATTTTTAAAAATATTTGGGCTATCAATAGTTTTCAATTCAACAGGCAGAGAGTTGTATAATCTAACCGCTTGACCAACCACCGTTGTCAGGTGTTACACATCATATGCGACTACTGTAAATCGCTCGTTTTTTTTTATAATTTTATACTTGTTGTACACAGGTGATGTCCGGTAAACCGGACAGCTGGCCGGCGACTGGACACACGCTGCTGTTAGGTGACCCGGGCGTGTTACTGAGAGCGGTAGGGGCGGCTGAGTTCGCACATCTCAAACAAGAACAAGATCTCTTCTGCGCTAAATACGGACTCAGGGATAAGGTAAGGATCCATCCATCAAAATATGATACCTCCTTGTATGATACCCTACTGTATTGACTCCTGAAATGAGTCAACAACATATCAAAATAGGGGCTTCACTTCAAACAAGAATCTCTTCTGCTCTAAATACGAACTCGGAGATAATAATATAATAATTTTAGTTAATAAATAATTAATCCCATACTTTTAACAAAGCATTATCTGGCCCCTAAAGTAAGCAGAGCTCGTGTCATGGGTACCACAAGCCTGATATACTACTTATATACTATTTTTTTTAGTAAATACATACTTATTATACATAGAAACACCCAGACCCTAGAACAATACTTGCAGACCATACACACATTTGTCCCGAACCTTCTGCGTCTTAGCCGACTGCGCCACAGAGGTCGTCAGATATGGTAAGGGATCGTTCAAAATTAAATGAAATGAAAATGACGTGTGTGAAATGTCTGGCATTATAATCAGTACCTGGATGACCGAGCTTTGCTCGGTATATAACACGGATAAAAACGACGTTTTCTTAAAATGAAACCTAGCTAGATCGATTTATCGAAACCCCCTGCAATACTAAATTTCATGAAGATCGTTGGAGCCGTTTCTTGAGAATTGCTCGTTTAAAGATATTAGATTATTATTATTCATCAATATCGTCATACAGGGGTGGGAGGGGATCGCCAACTTGTAATGAGAAGCACGAGTCATAAGCCATGACATATGTTTAAATTTGATGCAATCTACACGCCAAACCGTTGCTGGTTCGCTTTCTTAAAATTCGTATTTGAATGATGGACTTTGATTTTTATTCTGTGTCTAGGTGTTGTAAACGTATCATAATGTATGTATTCAAAATTATATTAGTATTGTATTTATCATTAGGTTCTCACTTTGCTTTGACGACCTCTGTGGCACAGTGGGCACAGGCACACCTGAGATGCGGGAAACTGCGGGTATGATTCCCGCCACGGGACAGATGTTTGTATGATCTGCATGTATTAGTGTGGGGTCATATTATAGACTATTATAAGTATTTACAACACAAGCTCTGCTTACTTTGGGGCTAGACGATGCTGTGTGAAATTATTTATTATTGAAAGTACATGACTATTTATTACCGCGAAAGATGAGTTTTAAAAATCATGATGTGATTTTCAATTATTTTATATACCAGGCCATCAAAGAAATCCGCAAACTTCGTAGACAGCTGACTTCAGAGATAAACTTGAGTGTTTGCGGCGCGGCTGCCACTATCGACCCAGAGATGGCGCCACCAGACGACAACCAGGCCAGGTTGTTACGGCAGTTGATACTAAGCGGGTTGGCTGATCAGGTTGCTAGGAAAATACAACTGGAAGAGGTAAAGGAAGGTAATACAATACTACCAACAGGTGGGCCTTATGCTTGTTTACTGTCTAAGCCCAGCTGCTGTATAAATAAATATAAAAAAAAAGAAAAAATGAGCGAGCCTAACAGTAGTCGCATATGATGTGTAACATCTGACATCTCACCTTGGTAATAAGCAACATTAACATTATATCCTGAATTAGTTATTACGGTGGTTGGAAGATGGGTGCAAAGCTGTAAGGGGTTTGTAGTCTAGACCATTTAGAACCATTTAAGCCATATTTAGGAACCATAGTAATGTTAGACGATGTCAGACAATTTTTTTTTTGTTTTTGGTGATATAAATGATCCCGGACATTTCACACAGCATCATCTGGCCCCATAATCAGCAGACCTTGTGTTATGGGTACCACATGACTGATATACTACCTATATATATGTATATATTTGTAAATACATACATATTATACATAGAAACACCCAGGACCCGTAAGAAATACTTGCAGATCATACAAACATTTTTCCCGCGGCGGGAATCGAACCCGCAACCTTCTGCATCTCGGCCGGAACTTAGCCCACTGCGCCACAGAGGTCGTCGATAATAATGTATTTTATAATAATGAAAAACTAATATAACAGACAATAATATTATTTCCGATAAAAAATCTAAGAGTTTAAGAATTCTTGTTATGAATAAAAACAGTTTTCAATCAAGTAGGTATCAAAAATTGCGCACATGAAAAAGTCCAAGGGATGGGCCCATCTCTACCGATCCACCTGTGTGGAAAGCAATTGTTTAAGTGTTCCCTTACAATTAACGTGCAATAGCGCATTGCACGTTAATTGTAAGGGAACACTTTGGACAGTCGTCTTGCTGTCCAGCGATGAACCAGCGATGTCTGGAGATGATGAACATATTAAATTATCATCTAAATACTGACAAATAAATAATAATAAATAAATGCCGGACATAGCATGACCCATCTCATCTGAGGAGAGCTTACGTTATGAGTACCACATGACTAATAAACCACGAACTATATACATAGAAACACCCAGACCCAAAACAAATACTTGCAGATCACACAAACATTTGTCCCGCGGCGGGAATCGAACCATTAACCCTCTGCGTCTCAGTCAAACTTTGGCCCACTGCGCCACAGATGTCGTCAAGTCACTTATAATAATTTCCTGAAATTTGTTTCTGTGACTCTCTAGGGCCCATATTATAATGACATCTGACTTTCCGCGCAAACACCAATTGACAAGTTCATTTCTTCGTTTGTCATTTCATGAAGTATTATAGCACTTCTAAAATAATTATTCAGCTCTCGTGCATGTTTTATTCAGTAATTTTAGCGGAAATTATGACTTCGTAGCACAAGTATGGACAATTTAATTTTAAGTGTACATATTATAGTGCAATGTGATTTGAACGACGACCGACGAGGAATCCCGAGAAAGTTCTAGGCGGCCATTCCGCAATGACGTTTAGAATATACAAAATATACGATTGACTATTCAAATAAGACTGTCTGTCTGTCTCTATGTATGCTTAGATCTTTAAAACTACGCAACTGATTTTAATGCGGTTTTTTTAATAGATAGAGTAATTCAAGAGGTAGGTTTATATGTATAATACATGCATAATATAGTAGATAAACACTGTTAATTTTAGAGTTTTCCAATGTGGTGTCGTAAATAAACTCGTATTTTTGCGCTTACATTGCAAACGCTGTCTAAACCCTACGAGATAGATCAAAATAATGTACAGCAGTATTGTACACCCTCAAAAGATCTACAAAAAAGTCCGAGATTGTAAATGGCTATCTCTTAGTGATAACCATTCTGTAGTATAATTAGTATCAGCATTGCACCCGTGCGAAGCCGGGGCGGGTCGCTAGTTATTTATAAACAATCACTTGACACTGGCAAAATTCACATCGTTATGACACATGCCATTAACGAAGAAGAAGAAGAAGAAAAAGTCAAGACAGTTGACACTGCTATTGTCCGTCTCTTCAGGTATGGTTCCATAATACACGGCATACTAACTAACAATGTATCTTTTGACAGGTGAAGATAAACGCAAGTTCAAATACGCTTACCACGCTGGTGATTTGGAAGAGCCCGTTCATTTACACTCAGAATCTATACTTAGGAAGGTGATACCGGAATGGGTGGTTTACCAGGAGGTTAGTTATGTTACGGGTTTTTACTTTTTTACAGGACACTGACCTGAAAAATGGCCACTTTTAAGCTTAATATTGAACACACGAATATCTGTATCGACAACTGTTCAAGAAATCTTCTAGTATTTTTAAAAGACCTCTCTAATATACCACACGATGGAGTATTTTTATTTAAAAAACCCTTCTTTACATATACCAGGCCACTCAGAAAGTAATGCGATATAAAGTTTTTATGTAAGAAGCCCTGGCTGATTATAATTATTTTAAGAAATTGATTACTTCCAAGTAAAAATGCCATCGTTCGAATTTTGAATTTCTATTTCCATTTCCATTCTTCAATGTTTTCAATTTTTCATTGACAAATTGATCGGCGTGAAGAAGTGCAAATTTATTGCTATACTAAGACAGGTAGGCATAGGTACATTAATTCAATGTAAATCATCTAATTCACAAAAGTCGTAAAACATTGGTTGTTCGCGTAAGTGTCAAGAATCGTCCCCGCTAATCCCCTTCTGAATAATTCACCGTAAATAATATAATTTTACAGATATACGAAACTGGATCTGAAACGAATCGCAAGATGGTTATGAGAAATGTGACAGCAATAGAACCGGAATGGTTGCCAGTGTATGTGCCGCAGCTCTGCAACTTAGGTAATAAATAAACAATAAATAAATATTGGAAGACAATGCACACAACACCATCTAGCCCCAAACTAAGCATATCTTGTATTATGGGAACCAGACGACTGATATAATACTGGGAGGGAATTGAACCCCCAACCTACAGGGCAGAAGAAGAGCTACTACCAAATGAGCTGAGAGGCCAGTCAAGATGTTGTGCATAATATTTATTATGTAAAACGTATAAAGAACGAAAGAATGCGCCATGTTCAGTTTATCTCGTGATCATGGCGAATGCAACTGCCGAAATATCGGGTAGCCGAAAAACTCACATATCATGGTAAATATCCCGTTTTGAGTGAAAATTATGTTTAAAACCATGATAGTTTTCAATGTTTAGAAGAATAATGTTTATTCAATACAGAACAAAACGGAAAACAGGATCAATGTAAACATTAATTACCTTTAGTAAGTACAAATAGGTTCATAAAAAAACAAGAACAGATAGTTTAGTTTTGTTTGTTTATTTAACCATTTCGTTACATTAACATAACATTGGCATGTCAAATTGTACAATACATTGAATTATTATTATTATACTTTTATTCTAAACTAGTTTTATTGCTACTCACGTTTGAAAATCGGAGAACGACAACAACTCATGTAAATTGTATGGTAGAATGGGTGGCATTCAAAGAATGACTTTAATTTTTGTTTGAACTCATCTAGCGGGAGCCTTGAGATTTCTAAGGGTAGCTTATTGTACATGTCGAGCTTCCTGCAGAAACGTTGTTTATAAGTCTTGACAAGTCGGGTTCCTGGTACATGTAACTTTTCTTTATTACGAGTATTGTAATTGTGAACATGCATTTTCATTTCTAAATGAAATTCCCAACTAAGAGAAAAAGAACTGTTAGGTAATATTAGATTATTACAATGTTTTTCAAAAATTCAATTAAAAGTTAGCCTTATCATATTAATGTCATATTCATTTTCATAATCATTGACGACCTTTGTGACGCAGTAGACTAAGGTCCGGCTGAGACGCAGAAGGTTGAGGGTTCGATTCCCGCTGCGAGACTAATGTTTGTATGTTATGCAAGTATTTGTCTCGGGTCTGAGTGTTTCTATGTATAATTAAGTATGTATAAACTAAAAAAAAAGTATGTAAGTAGTGTATCAATCTGGTGGTACTCATAACACAAGCTCTGCTTACTTTGAAGCCAGATGACGCTGTGTGTTAAGTCCGGCAAAAAAATGTTTATAATAGAAATGTACAGAATTAGATAGTTGAGCTATCTAAGTATCGTTTAAAACGATCAATAGATAGCTCAACTAATCCAGATCACTGCCAGAGGGCAGCGTCTCCAAGATACTGGCGGCATTGTCACGTTAAATAGCAATGCTTATATGCTGGGGCAGATAAAATAAATAAATAATCCCGGACATTTCACACAGTATCATCTGGACATCAGTCGCCAAAGAAAGAAAGGCCAAAACCGACTTTTAGACTGACACTTGACAGTTTTGATTATTGTGTTCTTCTTATCGTGTCACTAGTTATTTATAACCAGTGTCGTGAAAGGATCAAAGTGCGCCTCAGAGGCTCCTTTCGCGCACTTAGTTACCTTAATGTAACGGCTGGCACTGAGCCGGTCTTGTTTCAAGTTTTCCTTCTCTATTGCTAGCTCTTCTATCTGTAAGTCAGTAAGAAGACTAATCCCCAATAATTTTAAGACTATCGCAGACGTCTCATTTTTTAACAGTGTGTTAAGAAACATGGTGTGTAAGTTTTATTTCAGATGCAAGGAAGTTCCTACAATAAAGTTAATAAAAATAATAACTGGGTGTTTTTTTGTCCAAAAAAAATAAGTTGTGTGAAATGTCAGGCATTTCTTATTGTTATTATTAACATATAATATACCACTGTAGGGCAAATGCCTTCTCTCTTTTTTATTTTGCGCTAGTTTAAACCAGTCTTATGAATTAATCTAGCTCGTCTCTGCACTCTCTAAAGACAACATAAAGAAAAATTGCAATATTAAACAGATTGTATTACTTTCAGGTGAACCCCTAACCGACCCGGAACCGCGATACGATGAGAAATCGGGCAGAATAAAATGCCATTTCAAAGGAACGTTTGGCAGAGCCGGTTGGGAACTACCCACTGTGGAAATCGATTATCCTGAGAAAATCGAGCGGTATAGGTAGGTGTAGATGTATAATATTCAAAAAAACTTGCTTACACCTCTGTTACAGTCCCCTCTATTCTGTAGTCCTTAAATTGTGACATACTTGTAGCATGTAATATTTGAAGACCTCTGTAGCGTAGTGCACCTAGGTCCGAACACAGAAGGTTGCGGGTTCGATTCCCGCCGCGGGACAAATGTTTGTATGATCTGCAAATATTTGTCTCGATTCAAACAGTAAAACATTAAACGGATGGACAAATATTTAGTACTATTCCGCCAATCTATTCCCAATGAGTTAGACACGATGCAGACGAATGCACCTCCCTCCCGCCCGCAATTGAAAAGCCATGCAAAGCGATTTCAGCCAACCTTCTACTTCTCTCAACATTGCAGCTCACGTGTGTCCATTTCAACATAGAAACACGTGTCAAATTTCTTGTTGAGGTTGCATGTGTGGATTGTGTGCGGCTTACCTTATACTAACGATTACCATGGCTTTTCAACTGCGAGCGGGAGGGGGAGGTGCATGTAACTGCATTGTGTCTAACTCATTGGGAATATAATGTCGGAATAGTACTTAATAATTGTCCATCTATTTAATGTTTTGTAATAGATTTCCGCAAGGTCACGCCTGAATCAATTATCTATTATTATGGATCAGGCTTGCAAATAGTTTTTTAAAAAGAAAAATTATAAACCTAAAGTAGGAACACAAAACATTATCCAAAACTATATTCGTTACAAATTAAATGAGAACAAAGGAATTAAAATTAAGCACTACAATTCTTTTTAAACGTCCACCACGTTCGAGAGTCAAGCGAGAAGTGAAGCTGAAGAAGGGCGCGGCCGCCGCCCTGTCGCCTGTTTTGCCAGCCGCGTGACGTAATCAGATCACGCCATGCTAGGCCCTGCCCCTTTCTCGTTGATTGTTTCTAACACTATAAAAGTAGTAGTAATCAGTCGTATGGTTGCCATAACACAACCTCTGCTTACTTTAGGGCTAGAATATGCTCCATGAAATTTCAAGCATTAATTATTTATTGAATGATATTTTGTTTCTAGATGGTTCGCGCGCTTCCTTCTCGAAGGTTCGGTATTTCCGAAGCTACGAAAATACAATAGTTCTCTTCTATCCCCTCCATCCACTATGGTGAAGTCTTGGGCCAAGTTGCAGCCGAGAACGGAAACTCTACTGAAAGCATTGATCATGAAACGGGCGGGAACTAAACAGGCTTTGCTAGATCTGTGGGAAGATAATAATCATTGTAAGTTATTTTGAACTCTATGCTTATGCTATAGATTTTATGATTACTAATTATGAAATGAGTGGGACAATAGCCAAGTTATTTTGTACCTTATGGTTCAGACTTTAAGGAGGGCGTAAATAGGTGATGCAAAATTTTTAACTCGGAAGCACCATGTTATTTAGTACCCTATGCACTGGAGTTTCATGTTGGTTATTAATTAAGATAAAGGGGAGAGTTAACAGGTGTTGCAGAAGTGGAGATGCTCGGAAAGGCAATAGCCATGTTATTTTGTCCCTTATGCTCTAGAGTTCAACGTTGGTTATTGATTATGAAACTTGTAGGGAGTAAATAGTAGTTGCAAAAATTAAAACACATAAAGACTATGGCCAAGTTATTTTGTACATTTTGCCTTAGTGTTTAAGGTTGGTTATTTATTACGAAACAGGTGAGGAATACACAGATGATGCAGTGGTTGAAAAGCGCGGAATGACAATAGTCAAGTTATTTTGTACCTTTTTGTTCAAACCTTATGGTTGGTTATTGATTATGGAATTAGTGGGGAATCAATAGGTGTTGCAAAAGTTGAAACTCGGAAAGACAATGGCCAAGTTATTTTGTACTTTATGCTTTGACTTTAAGGTTGTTTATTGATTATGAAACAGGTACAGATAACGTTGAGGAGCTCAGAAAAACAAAACCATTTTGTACTTGATTGTTAAGACTTTATGGTTGGTTATATCGATTATGATGATGGTAAATCCGGCATTAAGTGGTAAGACAGTGACTAAGCTATTTTGTGCTCTATTCCTAAGTCTATTAGGTTGGTTATCCAGCCATTGAAAGCCTAATATTTGTTCCAGATTTACTTGATGAATACTTAAAATGGCTGCCAGAGTCTGCACATAATGAAGCCACGTTGTACTGGCCACCTATTTAACATAATTTTTAGGGTTACGTTATTGAGAGCGAGTTTTCTTCGTAACAATATTTTGTTTCATAAAATAAACCGGCCAAGTTCGAAATACGCGACTGAGAAGGTTACCGTACCCCTCTACCTACCTATCTTTTTTATCATCATTGTTATTTTAACATCGGTCCAATTCAGGGCAACTGCACCGTCACAAACGTATAGATAAATAAATATTGGTGGACAATGCACACAACACCATGTAGCCCTAGGCTATATTTTTTGATTGCGTTGATTTTGAAGCTTGACTTTTTGACGTGATAACGTCTTATAAATCGATAAACGCTGGCTGCACGCACGAAAAATTGTCACGTTCCGCCTGAGCCGAGCGTGCAAGCGAGAGCACGGAACAAGCGATAGAGAGGCCCGATCGGCTTAAGCGTTCGGCTTCTGATGCATCTCAGTAGGTTAAAAGTATGCAATATTCATCAATGTTTTTTTATGACGTTATCACGTAAAATTATCGTCCGTAAACCGACATTACAGACAACTTTTTTTTTTACATCACTTAAAGGACCGTAGACTTAAGTAGGTATTTGATATTAGTCTCAAGTTGATATCTCCTTGCGTTCTTGAGAAAAGTCTTGACACACAAACAGAGACTGATTAACAACGAAGTGGTCCTTCCTTTTTTCCTTTTTTGAGGTACGGAACCCTAAAAAATATCGCGAAACCTTGCATGTATGGTTCGAAACACGCTTGGACGTTTACTGTAAATATAGTGTAAATACATTGTTGTATTTTTATGAAACCTATTTGTAAGATTTAAATAATGTAATATTAAAAACACCTGACATAATTCTAATTATTTTTTTATTTTTATTTATTTTTTAACCACATATATATCTATTTTTACAGGATTAACCTTATACCTTAACCTGTACACGCGTCACGGGTCACTTGTAATACAATATGTAGTGTTTCAATCATCTGGTACCCATACCACAAATTATGCTTACTTTGATGGTAGGTGATGATGCGTGAAATGTATGGTATTATTTATTTATTTATCTATACCTATAAAATAGCTTAACCTGACTGACTGATTCATCATCGCCGAGCCGAAACCGCTGAAGCTAGAAACATGAAATTTGGAAGGTAGCTTCATTTTACAGCAAAACCGACCACTAAAGCGGGATTTTTTGAAATTCAACCCAATCAATTTCAAATTCAATTTTAAGAGGGTGAAAAGGGTTGACAATGTGAAACTTTTTAACGCGTGGTGCGGTTTGCTCGAAACTTGATATGAATAAATGAAATGCAAAATAAATGGACACGTGTTTCAGGATTTTTCAAAATAACCCTAACAAAAGGGTAAAAAATGGGGTGCCAAAGTTTTTATGGGAATTTTTAAGTAACAATTACAGCTAAAAGTACTTTGGAAAAAATGCGGACGAAGTCGCGAGCAACAGCTAGTTTCTGTATAAAGTTTGTTTCTCTGATCTGTGGTGGTACTGAATTATTGGTAAGGGATGTCATTCTCGCATGGAATAAAGATCTCTAATACAGAATAAGTTATCTACACCCTTTCAAATATCAAATATGAGATTCGAAATTATCTTCTAAATTCTTACACTATTGTCTTATGTGTTTCAAAATCGATGGGAAGATCCAGTTTATCGTACTAAGTTTCAAGATTAAGTTTCTGGTGTACCAAAGCGGGCCGATTTTACTAATTTAAAAAATTGTAAGTTATTAATTTGACAAAGCGTGAAAGCTTCGGCCAAAGGGCGGAAAGACAATCTCCCTCTACATTAATTAAGGCTAGGGTTCTGAATATACATATTATAACACAGAGAATTATTTGCAGACACGTAAGGTCTGCGGAGTATTACACAATTCTGCTGTGTCCAGAAGTCTATGAAAAGTTACAATTTTATATTACTTACATAAATATAAATTTAAGTTAAGTAACCTTCTGCGAGTGTAGTTCTTGGATGGGTGACCGGATTAGCATTATGTGAGCTTTTAACTCCATCACCAAAGCCAATGACTCCTACGCAATTATTAGTAAAGAAATCATAACAATTCTTAAGGACTCGAATCCAGAAGCTCGCACATGCATTTTTCGGTTCTAAATTAAATTATGCGCTATACCAATACCTACTGTTAAACGGTTAAGGAAACATCGTGAAGAAACCGGCATGTCGTTGAACCTCAAAAGTTCGAAGACATGTGCCAAGTGCACGAAAGGAACCTCTGAAGAGCACTGTAATAAATAATAATAAATTAATAATAAATATTGGTGGACAATGCACACAACACCATCTTGCCCCAAACTAAGCATAGCTTGTTTTATGGTGACCAGATGACTTATAGAATAATTATATCTTTATTATACCTATGTACATCATCATCATTATTGGCCTTAGTTCATCTGTTGAAGATGATTTAGGTGGCGTCGGTCATGTTACAGAGCAGTTACTGAAAACTTTCGTTCATGGATCCACTCCAGCAAGCCGAGGTGGGTGAAGTTTCCTCTCCACTGACGCCACTCTGCCTGGTTTGATAGCGCAAGCCATCCCAGGTACCCACACTAACCTCTCGATCTTGCAGACAGGACAGGAAAGACGAGTCAGTACATGCGGTGATGGTTCGGTTGCAGGTGCATAACGGCTTTGTAGCAGCGAGCCAGGTTTGTTTCAAGTTTTCCTTCTCTGTTGCTAGCTCTTCTGTTAGTCAGCAGGAGAACTAAGCCCCAATAATTTAAAGACTATCGCAGTCGGCTCCATCATCAGTCTCCAAGCAGCACTCATCTGGTATCAGTTCCACGTAGAAATCCTCACTCGAAGTGTTATTCAGTTCAGCGTAAAAAACCAACCCGATGTTCATCTCACAATTGTTTATCCTGGGAGGGAATCGAACCCACAACCATCAGCGCAGAAGGCAGAGTTACTACCAACTGAGCTGACAAGCCAGTCAATAATAGGTCCTAAATCCATTCACACTCGTAATAAATGATTAGTAAAATAGTAGAAGAATTAGTAAAATAGTTACTAAATTACAAATTGAAACAAGACAGAGTACGAGTACAATGCTTACATAATCAACGATACTCAACTACCTACGCATTCTCGGTTCTCAGATTACTGTGTAGGTTGTAAAGATAAATTCTCTGTAAGCAGGAAAGGGAATCTTTTAATGTGGTCAGATGATTCGCGCATTGACAACAACGCGAACGCATATGTTTGGACAAACATTCTATATAATGTTGTATGTAATATTTGCTCTCTTACTCTGTAGTTTTTGTGACAGTGCGCTTGTAAATAAAGATGTATACAAGTTGGATATAATACATTACAATGATTTTCATGCGCGGTAAGTTTGGATTATATATTAATAAATAATTTAACATAAATAAATTGGTGGACAATGCACACAACACATTTCTATGGGACCAACCGGAAGGTAGGTAAGTATATTATTACACATGAAATCATTTTTTTTGAATCGTTTTAAATGACGGAGTTATGAGATAACAATAATTAAATAATAAAATATATAAAACCGAATCGATAACCTCCTTTTTTTGTAGTCATTTAAAAAAAAACTGTCGTTCCCCACGCGTACGGAGTCGCAAGCAGAAGTTTTTATATCTTGTTTGTATGTAAGTACTATAACAGTACTGATTATGTCTTGGTAACCTAACCTTATCTTAATATTGTATTTACTAGATACGTGTTATTGTTGTGGAGATCACTGCATGGGTCAAGACATTCTTAACATTTCAATGCAATGTGACGAATGCCGGTCGATAATAATAAATGTTGCAATAACCGTAGTCGCGGACCGACTCCGGGAATAAATAAAAGCTAAGACGCGATATATAAATAAAAAAATAATGCCGGACATTTCACACAGCATCTAAAACCTTTATTTTCTTAGGCACTACTACCGCTTGGTACTACTAGTAGAGTGAAAGGAAATTTTATTTTCCCGTGCCTACGGGTAAAAGTACATTTCCCAGTGACACTACGCCAGTAGTTTCACGGGAAATATTATTCCCGTGACAAGAGTGAACCTTTTGTGTGTAGAAACAGTTACTAGAGAAATTGACTAGCCTAACCTATGCCTCCGTAGCATCTAGACATATTCTCAGCTGGACAGAGTTATGTATCTGGACAGACGAACTATATTCTTCTGACGCCTCGGCTGCCGCTGCTGCTGCGCTCGTCTTGCGCATTGTTTTCTATACTCTAACAACCTAACCAACTGGTTTCGATAATATGTGTTTAATCAGCCAATAAGAATAGTAGTGGCACGGGAACGTAACATTTGCCTTCACTCTGCTAGAAATGCCAAGCAGTAGTGCCTAAGAAAATAAAGCATCTAATCTAGCCCCAAAATAAGCAGAGTTTGTGTCATAGGTACCACATGACTGATATACTACCTACTTATTAACTTTTTTTTTAAATACATTCATAATATTATACATAAAAACACTCTGACCTAAGACAAATACTGACAGATCATACAAACAATTTTTTTCGCGGCGGGAATCGAACCCGCAACCTTCTTGACCTTCTTGACCTTCTTGACCTTGGCCCACTGCGCCTCAGAGGTTGTCTGTGGAGTATCCGTTATCATCATCATTGGCCTTTGTTCTGATGATTTAGGTGGCTTCTGTAAAGTTACAGAGCATTTAATGGTAATTAAAAACTTAAGGTGGGTGAAATTTCCTCTCCACTGACGTCGCTCTGCCTGGGATTCTGTTTGATAGCGCACGCCTTTCTAGGCTTTACCAGTGTGGGTACACACTAACCTCTCGACCTTGCCGACAGCCCCACAGGAAAGACGAATCAGTACATGCGGTGTCGGTTCGTTTGCAGGTGCATAACGGCTGGTACCGAGCCGGGCTTGTTTCAAGGTTTCCTTCTCAATTGCTAGATCTTCTGTTAGTCAGCAGGGGGATTAACCCTCAATTATTTTAAGACTATCGCAGTCGTTTCCATCATCAGTCTCCAAGCAGCCTCCAATATCCGGTAACAGCTAAAACAATATGAATTCTGAACACTAAAGTTTAACAAATACTAAAATGGTAATTTACTTATGCAATTATTCGTTAGGAGCATCCGTCATTTATTTTTCTATGAGAAAAGAAACGGCCCGTTTTGATTTTCATAGAAAATAAAGTAACGAATGTTACTTCTGCAATTTTTATTAATAAGCTTTTTAGACTATTGGTTAGCCTTAAAGCTCATTTGGTAGTAGCTCTGCCTTCGCTGTTGATTGTGGGATCGATTTCCATCCTAATATACCTAATATGCCTTTATGCCTCCTAATATGCCGTTTTGTAATAGAGCAATATTTTGCTCTATTACAAAAAGGCACCTAATGGATTTGAATGTGGATAACAATAGGTAAGAGTACCTAGTGGTAGATGGGTAAGGGACAGTAGAGGAAAGTGTGAGATGATTGTATATTACTCAGTACATTACTGTATAAATTCAAGATATACCTAACCAAAAACAAAACAAACATCTTTTTGAAGTGAAAACTTCTTTAGCATCGTTGTGATTTGAAAGTCGATGAAACGAAAAAGCGACAGTAAAAAGAGATAGGAAGCATTATACGTGTTTATTATTCGGTGCGTGTTTGTGTGCGCATGCGTAGTACAAAGCTTGAGAAAAGGCATCACAACAACCGTGGTGTTGTGTAAACGTGTACGTATTATACGTTTGTTTATTGAAGGTTTCACTTCTACCACGTGTGTGCACACAAGTTTTTTTTCATATTAGTACAATTCTTAAAATTATACTCTAATATTATTACAATTTTGGCAATTAGGCCAATGAGTAATTTAACTATGACTTATTTTTATAACGTAGATTATGCCTAAGAATGTGTCCAATAGCACTTTTCTTATTGTTAGGGGGAGGACACTTTGTTCATGTGTTCTTTATGAATATATTTTATTTATTTATTTATTTATTCAACAAACTCCACAGCTCTCATTATTAAACAATATATATCATATCATAACATACAGTCAATAATGGATTTACATTTTATAGACAGGGTTTTTTAAATATACAGTCACTAATATATCGGTAGTTTCAATACACATATTAATATACCTAATATCAAACAATACCAAAATATTAATCTAAATAAAATACAAAGCTAAAACTATTTTTTATAAAAATCACAAAAATAAAGGTACACAATTACGAAAAACTTAAACTAGAAAAGCAAATACTAAACTAAATTTAATTGTTATCAAAATTACAAAAAAGAAAAAGAAACACAAAAATTACACAATCACACCCTCACTTTGACACACCAACCTTTTCATTTAAAAGTTGGAGAACCCTTCGTTTGAAACCGCATTTGCTGGTGTGGAATATATCAATGTCACTGAATATTTTATTGTAATTCCTGTGCAACCGATTAACAAGTGAATTCTGCGCATAGTTGGTGACAGAACAGGAGACAGCGAAGAGCTTAGTATGTCGTGTGCGCCTTCTTGGTACATAAAAACATAAAACATTCAACACCACTGCATAATCCACGTAAGAATACCATGTCAGCCAAATTTTGCCTATTTTCAAGAGTAGTAGGTAATATGATGATGTTGACACGATTCCTGATAGTTAACAACATAGCCAAGATGACACCGAAAGTTCAAATGCTTAACAAATTTGCTCTGAATACTCTCCACACTGCAAATATACGTTAGATACTGCGGGTTCCACACCGGGCTACAATATTCCAAAATGCTTCGCACGTATGAGTAGATACACGTATGATACGTATGATGAGCACGTATGATATTTTCAAACAACCAACATCACTAAAAGATCGACCAACTCTCAATATGAAGCCTAAACTTTTATATGCTTTACTGACCACTAAATCAACATGCTCTGAAAAAGAAAGCTTTGCATCCATGATAACGCCTAAGTCCCTAATGGAATCAACATTGCGTAACTGAATACAATTGATTAGATATTCAGACTTCGTAGGATTTTTTTTCCGAGTATATGAGTGAGACATATGAGCATTTATCGATATTGTATAGGGCCTTGTCATTTTAACTTTCAATCACTGTTACACTACACTAACTCAACGGCTTGGTTCGTTTCAGTCTTATCACTATGTACGTGTTGTATGTACAAAAACAAATATCGAAACTATTCAATCGACAGATTCGAAGAGACCTCCCTAGCTAACTCCATATGCCGTACCAATAATAACCTCTGCCTAGGCGGCTTCCCGCGCCTGTATCATCTAATAAAACAGTTGCTGAGAGAGAAGCCTGATGCTATAGTCCTGAATGCTGGAGACAACTTCCAGGGGACTTACTGGTACAAAACCTTTAAAGGATCCATCACTGATCAGTTCTTGAATATGCTGCCACATGATGCTTACGTACGTACCAAATTTATAACTGTTTTATTCAATATAATAACAAGTGTTGTATTTCGAGGCGTCTGGTGTGAATCAAGAACTGGCTCCTATATGGCCCAGCAGATTAGCATTGCCATTTATCATGGCATTACCGCCAGTATCTTCGATACTCTGCCTTCTCATAGTGATCTGGATAAATTGAGCTATCTATGGATCATTTTAAACGGTCCTTAGATAGCTCATCTGTTTCACATGTATTTTATATATCTGTTTATTAATCTGTTCATATCTGGTCAGTGCCTCCATCGACATCGAAACCAGCCAAACCAAAACTTATGGTAAATCTACAGATGCACGTGAATTTTAAGAGTATAATTAAATTCGGATATAAATCTCATAGAGGTAATTTGTTTTCAGGCTATCGGAAACCATGAGTTCGACGATGGACCAGCTAAGCTTGGAGAGTTCCTGAGTAAACTGAGCGCCCCAGTACTAGTCGCCAATATAGACACGACAAACGAACCGTCTTTGCAAGGGAAATACAAGCCTTCTATCCTTGTGGAGAGAAATGGACGGAAGATTGGGATTATTGGATTGATAACCGTTAATCTTAAGGTGGGTTAAAAGTTTAATAAAGTCTAAATGATTTCATGGTTGAAATGACTTCAAAAAAAGGTGGTTCTCAATTTGGTTGTATTTTTATTTTTTATGTTTGTTTCCTTAGAACTCTGTCATTTATGAACTGATCTAGAAAATTCTTTTTTGACATTCCCGTTTGATTCCATTTCAATTTTAAGAAATTTGTATTGGACTTGATTTAGTAATGTATTTATGAGGGATTATAGATATATAAATAAATATATTTGAAAAAATTGCATCCTGAGGGCGTTGTAAAACAGGAGATGCAATATTTTATGACTCAACTTTTATATTTAAAAGTTTTATATTAAAAAGTTTACATTTTAGTTTTTAAATTATGTAATAGTTATGTACATAAACTACAGCGCATTTGAAACCTTACCTCTGAGTGCTGTGTTGATGTGTTAAATGCTTGAAGATGTAGGTATTCTGTTATTTACAACGGTTATCTTTCTGTACGTATTAATAAATACGGATAATACGTGAGTAAATCTCACGTATTATTTTGTCGATGGAGTTTCGATTCATCACGTGAACGCGAGCAGCAACGAGCGGACCGCAGATCATCACTCCGATGAAGATTTAGCTAGATGAATCTAAACCGGTGCCTCGATCGACAAGATAATACCTGAGTAAAATCCGTGTTTATATATGTTTATAATGTACAGTATAACACACGAGCTTTGAAAGGTTATCGTTATATTCCAGGTACTTATAAATTTTATTTTACCTATACTTTCCAGCTGCTGGGCAAAGGTCACCCCCAATTCTTTCCATTTGTACCTGTCCCCCGCCACTTTCCACCAGCCTTTCTCGAAGGCATCGAGATCGTCACGTCAACGTTTCTTCGGCCTGCCCCGGCTGCGTCGCCTATCTGCAGGCACCAGTGTGTGACGACCTCTGCCCAGCTGTCTCGACTCATATAGCTGACGTGATCCGCCCAAGTCCATTTTAATTTGGCGGTCTTGTCTCCGACGTCTGCGATCACGGTCTTAGAAAACAATATGTTTATTATTATTTATACTACTTACGCATGATAAGCATAGGGACAGCGGGTAAATACTTACTTTTTAAACAGAAGATGAGTACTTTGCTAAGGAGTAGAACTCATTGCAGGCGTTTGATTTACGGGTCATTATAATCTCGAAATCTGGATCATTATTAATTATACCAAATAAGCAACGGGACTGCTGAAAAGTAAACCCTATATTAAAAATACTTACTTTTCAGACACGGTTTAAGCACAATTTAAAGTTACAAAGCACTGGTGGTCAAAGGCTTCTATATTATCTATAGTATATTATTATTGTCTATTTATTTATTTATATATTTATTTTATGAAAATTCCACAGATAAATAGCTAGATTTTCCCGAGTGGGATAAGTTGTTTTTTAATGTGATAATTTTTACCTCTTAAAACGCGCGGACAAAGACGCGAGCGGGACAGCTAATACTATAATTTGTAATTACCTACTTATGATACCTTATAACACCCAGACACAGAATAAACACATGTGTACATTACAAAAGTGTTTGTTAGAGGGAATCGAACCGAATCGAATCGAATCGAACCCCTAAACTACACCCCACACACTCAGTTGGTAGAGCTACTGCCAAATGAGCTGACAAGCCAGTCGATAATTCTTTCGACATTCGACAGCTGACATTCGATCAATCGACGACTTCGTAAACGTAGCGTTAGTTGAGCTGTGTTCTTCTTTCTTTTTTTTCTTCGTTAATGGCCAGTGACATATTAATGTCAATTCTGCCAATGTCAAGTGTTTATATTTTATATTCAGTTTGTTTGTTATAAGTCTTAGTCGATGGTCAGTTGTCAATTCTAGACGACACGCGGAATGGCGTCTAGAATTTTCTTGGGACTCCTCAAACTGCACCACAACACACATGCAATCCAATTACCCGTACCCGACCCGCAGCCACAATTTATTCACTAAAATTCCGCCAAGATTACTGAATAAAACATGCAATAAAACGGGTAAAAAATATTAATTAGCAGAGCCATGTTGCTCCATGAAATGACAGACGAAGAATCTGAGCTGTGTTCATTATCAGATTACGAAAACACGTCAAAAACTATCGTTCACATGCGGTTCCGTTCCAATAGAGCGATATTTCTGTTCTATCACCTTGTTGATTCAATACTTATTCTTTTTCAGATGTTTTTGGACGTCGGCAAGGTTAAATTTACTGATCCTGGTGAGGCGACGAGGCGGGAAACTTTGGCTTTGAAGGCAAAGGGAGTGGATATCATCATTGTCTTGTCTCATTGCGGCCTTGAGGTGGATAGGTAAGAATATTTATTATGGTAAAAAGCCTATACCTTTAGTTTTGTAATATTAAGTAGGAATATTTTTTTCATTTATTTTTATTTTTTTATTTTAAATTACAATTACATTGTCTTAACAGTACGGACACCAAAACAACAACGGATTTATGTTTATAGATTATACTCGTATGATTTAATTTATACTTGCTATCGACTTGCTTAGTGCTAAGTTATTGTTGCCTTTGTACTGCTTTTTTGAATAACTTTTACTGAACCTATGAATCCTATCTGACTATCTTGTTCAAAGCTGTGACGCACCCTCCTGGTTTCCGCGGAAGATCAGCGTTGTATACAGTAGTACTAATGAACGCAACATCATGCTGAGTCAGTCACCCTTTTGTGACGTCACCCATGGATTGAGAGACACAACATAGAACGTTTTTCTTAATATTGTTTCTCTAAGCTGGTTTTATTTAATTTTTATGCGTATTTCTTGTTTTTATTATGTCTGTGTATCGCTTGCTGTTCTTGCTCGCTTGTGTACCGTTGCAAATTAATTATTTTTCTTTCCTTCTTTATATACTTAGAACAGTAAAGAATTTAATTAATTTTATTTGATACACACAAAGGCAAAAGAAAGTTACACAAAAGTTAATCAAATAGGCAGTACTGTTAGTCTAGTGGTAGCGGCCCAGCTCGTTTCTAATGTCATGGGTTCGAATATAGTCGTGCATCAATGGCTTTTTATGTTCGAAATATGTATGTGCACTTTACCATTTACAAACGGTGATGGAAAACATCGCGATAACTAGTAACACGATAAGAAGAAGATTCTAAGATATTAAGTTATAAGTTTTATTAAAAACTAGCTTCTACCCGCGGCTTTCCCTGCGTGGTACTTAGATAAAAAATAACATAGCAGTTATTTCCGGTAGCTATATTCTTATCAGGTTACCGGTCTGTCAGCTCAGTTGGTAGCTCTAGATCCAGCGCCGTAGGTTGAGGGTTCTATTCTCACCTAGGACAAACATTTGCGTGATGAACATAGGTGTTTGTTTTGTGTCTGGGTGTTATAATGTATGTATTTAAATATATAAAATATATATGTTTTCTATCAGTAATTTGGTCACCATAATACAAGCTACTAGTATGCTTAGATTGGGGCTAGATGGTGTTGTGTGCATTGTCCAACAATATTTAATAATTAACATCTAAATCGGTTCAGCCGTTACAGCGTGATTGAACCACAGACAAACATATCCATATATCCAAATATCATAGACATCCAAATATCCACGATTTCAAATCTAAAACATTAATAGAACAGGATAAGATTCAAAATAGACCTGTAGGGCGATTATGGAACTCTAATTACAATCAATGTCTATCGAAACGTCAAATTCGTGAAACGAATGATTGAAATTACGCCGAAAACTGATAGACATTGATTGTAATTAGAGTTCCATAATCGCCCTACTGGAAAAACTCAAGTACAAACCCAACGTAAAGCTACTGACAAAACAAGTTCTATCTCTTTCACTTTACAGAAAGTTGGCTCAAGAATACGGACAAGATATAGATGTGATTGTTGGAGGACATTCCCACTCTTTACTATGGAACGGAAAAGTGCCATCCGGCGAACCGGTAGCAGGGACATATCCTATATTTATAGAAGGGAAGGATACAAATAAGGTAAAATCGTACCTATAGTACTATAATTAGAAGCCTCGGCAACGCTCGTGTTTCTGAAATGTACGATTACGCAACCAATGTCAAATCGTCCTGCGGCTCGTGACGGTTCGTCAGTCACCAAGCGGTCGCGAACGTTGTAAATAAAACGATGCCGAGGCTCATCAATCATAGCATTTATCAGGCCTAGATAATATAAATAAACATGAACTAAAAATTAAAAGTTACACAATAACATAAAATTCTTCAATTAATTAACTTCGAATTATATAATGTGAAACCAAATGTCAAAATGTCAAAAAAAAAAAAAAAACTTGTTAATCAATATACAATGTCAAATAATTTCACAATAAACATAAACATTCTTCAATTAATAAATTCAAATTACATTAAGTCAAACCAAATAAAATATAAAAATTCGTCAATCAATATACCATGTCCAATAACTACACAATGTCAAATCTAATTATAATAGCATAGAATAAATAACAGAGCCCTGCGACATTCGCTCAGGGAACAGTAAAAAAAATCGACTCTCTTCGCTACTAGATTGAGCGTGTGAATGCAACGCATTAGAGGTGCCTTATTCAGGAGGTTGGTGCTTCCTCTTGGTACAGCCAACAGCGCGGGCCGCCTCCGTCGGTGCACAAACTCATCAGCCGCAATTCCTCTAAAATGCCTGGGTTGGCGATCATCCCACGAAGTATCCTATCCAAATACAGAGCGAGCGCTGCATCTCTCCTCACCTCCAGTTTGTTGTATCCAACCATGTCTATAACAAACAAGGTTGGATTCATCAACGGGAAGAACGGATAGATGCCATAAATCTTCAATGCCGTAAATAATGCCTAATGCTAATCAAAACTGATAGACATTGATTGTATCACGAGTTCCATAATCAGCATGCATGTAAACTATTTGCATTTGGGCTTGTGAATTATTATAACGCCTTGTGTTCCAAAGAGTGAATGAATTAATGTCAATTGTTCCTAAGCGTGGATTCGTGGATAAGAAACACGTGTCGAATTTATTTTCTAACTCTAAATAACAGACTAACAGACTAGATACTAGCCTACCTTAATTATTTTAGAAAATAAATTTTAGATGATTGATTCAGGCGTGACCTTGCGGAAATCCATTACAAAACATTAAATAGAGGGACAAATATTTAGTACTATTCCGCCAATTTATTCCCAATGAGTTAGACACGATGCGGACGCATGCACCTCCCTCCCGGCCGCAGTTGAAAAGCCATGCAAGGCGTTAGTAAAAGTTGAGCCCACACAATCCACACATGCAACATCAAAAAGAATTACGACACGTCTTTCGAATCCACGAGGCATCTTCAGGAACACTTGACTCGCTTCACACTTCGCGAAAATTCACTCTGCTCTGCAGACTTGTTGCTTCGACAAACGTTGTACTGAGACTCAGTCTCAGTAACCTTACCTTACCGAGACTCAGTCTCAGTAACCTTACCTTACCGAGACTCAGTCTCAGTAACCTTACCTTACCGAGACTCAGTCTCAGTAACCTTACCTTACTGAGACTCAGTCTCTGTCCAACGTCTATTAATAATAAATTCCTCAGTCTATTTAAAATATGTAAATGCTTTTTTTTATCTGTTTTCAGGTCCTCATAATCCAAACATCAGCTTTTACAAAGTACATGGGGAATCTAACCGTTTACTTCGATCAGAGTGGACACTATGTCAAACATGAGGGAGACGCCATCTTTTTGGACAGAACTATTCCTGAAGGTACAATTCTTAGACACTCCTGATCGGTATTTTTCGGAATTTAGATTTGGAATATATTAATTATTGTTATGAAGCTGTCGATCGACGATTGCGGTTGACTGTCGATCGCCAATTGCTGTTGACTGTCGATCGACGATTGCTGTTGACTCTCAATCGACGATTGCTGTTGACTGTCGATCAACGATTGCTGTTGACTGTCGATCGCCAATTGCTTTTGACTGTCGATCGACGATTGCTGTTGACTGTCAATCGACGATTGCTGTTGACTGTCGATCAACGATTGCTGTTGACTGTCGATCGCCAATTGCTTTTGACTGTCGATCGACGATTGCTGTTGACTGTCAATCGACGATTGCTGTTGACTGTCAATCGACGATTGCTGTTGACTGTCGATCAACGATTGCGGTTGACTGTCGATCGCCAATTGCTTTTGACTGTCGATCGACGATTGCTGTTGACTGTCGATCAACGATTGCGGTTGACTGTCGATCGCCAATTGCTTTTGACTGTCGATCGACGATTGCTGTTGACTGTCAATCGACGATTGCTGTTGACTGTCGATCAACGATTGCTGTTGACTGTCGATCGACGATTGCGGTTGACTGTCGATCGACGATTGCTGTTAACTGTCGATTAACGATTGCTGTTGACTGTCGATCGACGATTGCTGTTGACTGTCAATCGACGATTGCTGTTGACTGTCGATCAACGATTGCTGTTGACTGTCGATCGACGATTGCGGTTGACTGTCGATCGACGATTGCTGTTAACTGTCGATTAACGATTGCTGTTGACTGTCGATCGACGATTGCGGTTGACTGTCGATCGACGATTGCTGTTAACTGTCGATTAACGATTGCGGTTGACTGTCGATCGACGATTGCTGTTGACTGTCGATCGACGATTGCTGTTGACTGTCGATCAACGATTGCTGTTGACTGTCGATCGACGATTGCGGTTGACTGTCGATCGACGATTGCTGTTGACTGTCGATCAACGATTGCTGTTGACTGTCGATCGACGATTGCGGTTGACTGTCGATCGACGATTGCTGTTGACTGTCGATCGACGATTGCTGTTGACTGTCAATCGACGATTGCTGTTGACTGTCGATCAACGATTGCTGTTAACTGTCAATTAAGAGTGATATCAATTTGTCTCGTCATAATCCACGCTTGTATCGCAACATCTAATATGGGTTTGAAAGATAAAAAAATATATTTAACACTGATTTTAACGCAACTTTGAGCTTAAATAAATACCATACGTAAGACTGTCGATCGACGGTGGAGAGGCTAATAAAATATGTTTCAGATCTAGATGTGAAGAAAAAGCTTGAGCCTTATTCAGTACAAGTGCACCAAGCGGAACAAATATCAGTAGGGGACAATCTAAACGCGTTGAACTACGAAGAATGCGCGTTTGGAGAGTGTGCGCTAGGCGATTTACTTGCCGAGTCTA
This sequence comes from Lampropteryx suffumata, assembly GCA_948098915.1. NCBI lineage: Eukaryota > Metazoa > Arthropoda > Insecta > Lepidoptera > Geometridae > Lampropteryx > Lampropteryx suffumata. The sequence continues at coordinate 7,561,914 of OX402562.1, forward strand.
TGGTGGAGTACGTAAGTATAAAAAAAAAAATATTTTTTTAATAATTTTTTTGACGATCTGTGGCGCAGTGTGTTTAGGTCCGGTTGAGACGCAAAAGGTTGCGGGTTCGATTCCCGCCGCGGGACAAATGTTTGTATGATCTGCAAGTATTTGTCTCGGGTCTGGGTGTTTCTATGTATAATATGTATGTATTTACAAAAAAAAAGTATATAAGTAGTACCTATATCAGTCATGTGGTACCCATAACACAAGCTCTGCTTACTTTGGGGACAGATGATGCTGTGTGAAATGTCCGGTATTATTATTATTATATTGTTATTATAATTCGAGAAATATATAGAACTAGCTTCTGCCCGCAGTTACGCACGCGTGGTACATAAAAGTTACCCTAGTCCTTCCATAAGATAATTTATCTCCTTACTTTCATCAAGGTCCGTTCAGCCGTTTAGTCGTGAATGCGTACGAAATTGTTTATATCAAGTTGAAATGAAATGAAATATTATTTATTTGCTTGAACATATAATATGTGATACAATTTGGTTTTAGTAGTGTCCATTGTATGTCCTACCATATTCTATGGCATGCATATTTTATCTAAGGATTTCTTAACCTAGTTTCTAGCTTTATTTATTTTCTTGGATTAATAGTAAATTATTAAATAGGCCAAAAATGCTAATACGTTAATAATAATGTAACATTTTAGATGTCCCTATAATTTAAATATTTACCTCATTCCACTTTTTCAATTTTACAAAAAGATAATGCAGCAAAATAAAATTAATAAAAAAATATTAAAAGTAAAATTCATAATTATGGTTGTAACCTTCGTGAAGTACTAGGTACTTGTGCCAGATGGTTCCATATTTACATTATACAAGGGAGTCGCCCTAAGAGCTCGACTCCATCTCATGAAGGTTAACCTCCAAGTCTTGCTCATAACTTGTCGAATGTTTTAATCAGTTATTTTTTAAAAAAACCTATCTCCCTTTATGTATGTCCACTTTATCTTCTCATTTTTTATGATTTATTTATTAGTGGAAACTTTACTAAATTATGTTATATTTTAGTGATTTTGTTTATAACTTGAATTGTTCTGTTTGTTTTTCAAAATAAATAAATAAAAAACATAGTTACTTATTAGGTACTTCGTTTTTAGCATACTGACATGTTTAATTTGTTATTTGTTGCAGGCCAAAGCTAATATAAACTCTAATATAGAATTCTTAGCTTTCAATCAGCGAGGCAACATCAAATCAAGTATTGGAATGGGGAGTAAGTATCATCGATATTAAACATTTACTGAGGCATTTTGAAATAATCAAGGTTTCTCGTAATTTCAATATTGCGAAAACAATGTTATGACTTTTGAAGGATTGTGTGTAAAATCGAGCATGGCGTCGTATATGCGTTCTTTTCTCGAGTTACTTTGGGTTTTATTAGTAATTTTCTTTATTTTTTTAAATAAACTTAGAATCCGTCGTGGGTTAGAATCTGGTCACCGATGCATCGGGCATCGGTAGATTTCTGTTCGAAAAAAATATGTGCTCAGTACTCTCAACCCGTGAGGCAAGGTCGATTTTCGGCATGTCGTAAAACTTAAAAAGTTCGAAGCTAATAATCCAAAATATTGACATGATAAGAAAAAATAGAATTTAAATCCTGAATTTTGAAATTAATAAATCTTTTTAGAAATAACGAATGGAGTATTATTCGAGTTGCTGCCCTACTCGGATCAGATACAGCACTTTGAAGTGAAAGGGAAACAGATTATGGAGGCTTTAGAAAAAAGCGTCACTGATGCTACTTCCTTTAAGCCGTTTACTGGTCCTTGGCTGTTACAAATATCTGGTATGTGTATTGACTGGCCTGTCAGGTTAGTTGGCAGTAGCTTTGCCTTCTGTGCTGTAAGTTGAGGGTACGATTCCTTCCCGGGATAAACATTTGGGTGATGAACATAGGTGTTAATTCTGTGTCTGGGTGTTATAAAATATCATAAGTATGTATTTAAAAATATATAAATATTCTATCAGTCTACTGGTCACTATAATACAAGCTATGCTTAGTTTGGCACTAGATGGTGTTGTGAGAATGTTTGTATAAAATCAGTTGTAAAAAAAATACCTAACAATAAGTCGGTGCTGTGACTTATGGGTGCTAAAAGTTGAAATCATTATCATACGCGCCGACACTTGTCTACAAATAATATTTTGTCTATTCGCCCACTTTTTTTTTATTTTAATAATAATATCCCTGACATTTCACACAGCATCATCTGGCCTCAAAGAAAGCAGAGCTTGTGTTATGGGTACCACATGACTGATATACTACTTATGTACTTTTTTTTTGTAAATACATACATATTAAACATAGAAACACCCAGACCCGAGACAAATGAAATGAAATAAGGAAAAGAAGATTGTAATATATATGTATACATCTGTTGTAGAAATGATAAAAACATTGTCTGTAAAGTTTGTTTACGGACGATAGTTTAACGTGACAACGTCATAATTATCGCTCTTGCTCCGATCGTAACGTTACATTGCGCGTAACGGGACAATGAGTCATCCTTTTTCGTGCGTGCAGCCGGCGTTCATCGATTTATTAGACGTTGTCACGTCAAAATGAGTGATGAACATAGATGTTTGATCTTTGTCTGTGTGTCTAGATTTTATAAAGTATCTGTTTGTTATGTACAAGAGTAGTATTAGTCATTGGGAACCAGCCCACAATCTTTGCTTAGCCTGGGGCCCCAAAGTAACAGTTTGTGTTTGGGAAACCACATGATTGATATACTCATTTTTTTTAATACATCTAAAGGCGCTGTACGGGAGTGCGGCTCAATCCGCCGGTTCGCGGTTCAATCCGCCTCAGCTCAAAATGTTTCACAACTGCGACGGCTCGTACTTTTTGTAAATACATACATATTTTACAGCCTCTGTAGCACAGTGGGCTAAGGTCCGGCTGAGACGCAGAAGCTTGCGGGTTCGATTCCCGCCGCGGCGCGGGACTAATGTTTGTATGATCTGCAAGTATTTGTCTCGGGTCTGGGTGTTTCTATGTATAATATGTATGAATTTACAAAAAAAAAAGTATATAAGTAGTATAACAGTCATGTGGTACCCATAACACAAGCTCTGCTTACTTTGGGGCCAGATGATGCTGTGTAATGTCCGGGATTATTGTATTGTATTGTATTGTATATTATACATAGAAAAACACCCAGACCCGAGTCAAATATTTGCAGATCATACAAAAATTTGTCTCGCAGCTAGAATCGAACCAGCAACCTACTGCGGTATATTATTATTAATTATAATTCTTTTAGGTTTACAAGTAACGTATAACGTAGCTAAACCAGAAGGGAGTCGGGTGACGTCAGTGTTCGTCGGCGGGAAAGGCTCTACAGTACCTTTGAAAGATGACCAATCATATCACGTTCTTGGCCCACGGTTTTGGCTTGGTTATCCGGTAAGATGTTTGTCTTGAATCTAGGCTTACATAATAGGTACTAGGTACCTACATAAATAGTAATGTTCTTCCTTAAAAGACATAATGTAGACATAATCTATGTGCTTACCAAATTTCATCAGAACCCGTTCTGCCGTTAAGCCGTGAAAAGGTCACGGAGAGACAGTCAGACAGACAAACAGACTGACAAACAGACAGACAGACAGACAGACATACAAACAGACAAACAAACAGACAAACAAACAGACAGACAAACAGACTAAAGAACTAGGGCTGGCAACGTGCGTGTAATACCTCCTGGTATAGGTTGCGTCATAGGTAAAGGTAACCTCTTACAAGCAGGTGGGCTGTATGCTTGTTTCCTGGCTCAATGTATAACGAATACCTAACGGTAAGTGAGTGCCGTAAGACAGACAATATCGAATTAAGAATATTAGTATAAATATATATTTTGAGTGTTAGTATTACTGTTTTAACTGTTCCTTTTAACGGTGAAATAAAACGGGTGTATCCCACTATTTCCATGGAAATACAAAATAGAAAAAGTGGGACTAGCGTTTTTTCCAAATTTTATCCCATTATTTCTATTGCGGCAAAAAAAACGCAATTAATTCAAAATATACTTTCCCGTGCCTTTTTAACTTTTTTAATAAGAGTTCTTATTGAAAAAGTAAAATCAGATCTGAGCCAGTTGGTTAAGTTATGTTAGAATATAGAAAACGACAGCCGAAGCGCCAAAAGAATGTAGTTACTAACATAGTTAAGAATATAGTTTTTTGCCGCCACCGCCGCCAGCAATAGAAAAAGTGGGAGAATCAGATCCAGTATTTCTATCAATAGAAATACCTAATCGAAATAGTGGGATACACCCAATAAAACCAGCGCGCAGAACGAACTGAATTGAAATTTAAGCTAAAATTTAAATAAATAATGGACATTTAACAGAGCAACAGCAGCATCACAGCATCACAGCATCAAAGTAAGCAGAGCGTGCGACTGATATACTACCTAAATTCGTTTTTTTGTAAATAGATACATATTATACATTGAAACACGCAGACCAGAGACAAGTACTTTTAGGTGATACAATTTGTCTCGCGAAATCGAAACCGCAACCTTCTGCGTCTTAACCCGGTTTTGGCCCACTACTCCACAGAGGTCGAATTTGAAGGTGTCTTTAATATTTAGTAATTCTATCAAAGGAACATAGAAATAAGATGAGACTTTAATGTATGTATGCGAACAAAAGTGCGGGGCATTTGACTTGTATTTTGTTGTTCTTTTGAATTTTGTTTTAAAACCTGGAAAGAAAACCGACTTCATTGAATGAAATTTGAACCCATAAAAATACAGCCGAATTGAGAACCGTCTTTGGAGAGCTTAACTTGATTGGAAGATTGGTCGGGGTGCACTAAATTGTGAACTATTTAGTGCAATTTAGTGCAATTTAGTGCCGCGGACAGCAGCTAGCTGCTGTCCGCGGCTTCGCACGCGTGGTACCCAGATAAAAAGTAGCCTATGCTCTTCTCCAAGGTTCCACCTATTTCTATACCAAAATTCATCAAAATCGGTTTAGCGGTTTATGCGTGAAAACGTAGACAGACAGAGTTACTTTCACATTTATAATATTAATAAAGATAACGGTCTTAGGGATCACATATAACAAGCTCGGCTTACTTTTGAGCTAGATGATGCTGTGTGAAATGTCTGGCATTATTTATTAATTATTTCATTATTTAAATTTGTTTGGACCTGGAATAAAATATAGGTTTTTTCTGTCTAGTTAGAAAGCTAATGTTAACGTAAAATGAATAGAGTCAGCGGGCTTCTGATTCATAAGAATCTACCTTAGACGCTGTCCTTAAATAAATAAATATTAATAATAATATCGTTTATTTCAGGCAACACTAGTTTAGTACATGATGTTAAATACATTAAATAAGTCTAACATACATAAGTAGGTAATATTATAATACTAATTACTAGCACGTAGAGTCGGCGACGTGTGACACGCGTTGTGCTGTTATCGGTAGTCGTCCGCGAAAACGCCGGAACAACACACTCTTAGGCCAGAATTCTGTGTTTGTGAAGGTCGAAAGTTTCTCAGGCGGAACACGCACCACAAAAGATTTAAGATTTAAAGTCTTTATGACGCGACTCCAAATAAAGCAAATGAACTTCTCTGTGGAAAAAATGAGTCAGTTTTTGCCGCTTATTAGTGGCTATTTGCTCGTTTATTGAAGGAATAGTTATGAAAGATATATTATATCATATGTATTTTTAATATTTTGCCTCCTACTTCCTCGTTTCAAATTACTTTTAAAGTGAAGCTAGTTTTTTTAATTTAATTATAAGATGCAGACTCGCTCCACCCCTTGACGAAAACTCTGCTCTGCAGACTTGTTGCTTCGCCGCTCGATAGAAATTCTAACGAGCTGCGAGTCAAGTGTTCCTGAGGATGCCTCGTGGTGAGGTGAAACACGTGTCGAATTTCTTTTTGGGGTTGCATTTGTGGATAGTGTGCGCTTACCCTTTACCTACGCTTTGCATGGATTTTCAACTGCGGGCGGGAGGAAGGTACATGTGTCTGCATCGTGTCTAACTCATTGGGAATCGATTGGCGGAATAGTACTAAATATTTATTATGAGATATTATGTCTAAAATATTGAACAATCATCATCTTCTACTAATGTTGACGTCGTTTTAGCTTGCAGCTTACACTAATAGGCGGAAAGTAAGCTAGTTAAAACACCCATTAAACTTTTTCAAAATACTTCATTAAATGTTTTCTGATAAAAAAAATGGTTGTCTGTTAAAATCGGTTTACAGACGATAATTTTACGTGATAACGTCATAAGAAAACATTGATGAATCGATCGTACCTCTCGCTTGCACGCTCGGCTCAGGCGGAACGTGACAATGAGTCAGAGTACGTGCTTTTTCGTGCGTGCAGCCGGCGTTCATTGATTTATAAGACGTTATCACGTCAAAAATCTCGATTTGAACGCCGTGAATACGCGTCAAAATCATTTGATCAGGAAGTCGCCTTAATGACACTTCTATTGTTTCAGATGTTCAGTGAGAAGAATAACTCACAAAACTTGGGCACAGACTTGCATATACTAGAAACGTATGTGAAAAAACACTCTCCACTTAACATTCATAATGATGGCAGAATAATAATAACAAACATCAATTAAAACTATTATCGTCACGTTTTTCTTATTATAGTGTCAAACCAGTATGGTTCACGTCATGTCACGTGACAATATACATACTGAATAAAAATAAGTTTTTTATTTACCTCTGTAGCTTAATTTGTCCTACTCAAAAGATGCGGGTTCGATTCCCGCTGCTTTAGCAATTTGGCTGTAGGAAGTCATAGTTTGTTCTCAGGACTATAGTAATAATTACCTCTTAAAAACTAAAAAGAAAAACGGCATCATTGAATGAAATTTGAGCCTTTAAAAATATTTACAACCGAATCAAAGACCTCCTTTTAAAAAACACTGCTGGAAAGTGACAGGAAATCAACTTACTTACAAAATTCTGTTTACTTGGATTACATATTTATTCCAGCTATTTGATTTAAAAACCTAACTACTAAACAGATTTTGATAAAATTTCTATCGGACCAATCGGAAAAGTAACAAAAACATAATACAACTGAATTGAGAACCTCCTCCTTTTTTGAAATCGGTTAAAAAGGTGATCCGAGACATTATCAGCTCCTTTTTAAATAAAGGCATCGTTCAGAGTAAAACAATATATTTTTAACATTCTATGAACAATGTACATATGTCGTTTTTACTTTATTAAATGCGGATAAAATTTGTATGGAAGAGCATAATACATTAATCTTTACATATTATGCTTCGCCATACATTTTTTGTCCCCTTTTTTAGGGGTAGGATTAAACATACCTCAGCGAGTAACTTTTGTGGCATCCACACTTTATAATCTAACCTCAAACTAAGCATAGTATGAATTATTAGAACCAGATTGCTGATAGAATACTTATATATCTAGGTATATTTTTAAATAAATTACTGATCAGTCTGTTATGTTATGGGAAAGAAGGATAATGGGTATGATTGTGTATAGAGTTTTCCTTTATCTTCTTCTTTGTTTATGGCATGTGACATAGTAATGCCAATTTTGCCAGTGTCAAGTGTTTACGTTTGTTTATAGTCAACATGTTTGTTAAAGTCTTAGTCGATGGTCAATTGTCAATTCTAGACGTCACGTGGAATGGCTGTCCAAAATTTTCTTGGGATTCCTCGTCGTTCAAATCACATTGCACCATAATACACCGTTTATTCAACTGTTTATACCCGTCTATTGTAGTCACACCTTATTCATTAATATTCCGCCAAGATTACTGAATAAAACAAGCAATAAAACGAGTAAGAAATATTAAATTAGCAGAGCTATGTTACTTCATGAAATGACAAACGAAGAATTGACCTTCTTTTCTTCCTAAAAAAGCATCTGTCTTGTCGACAATTTTGCCAGTGTCAAGTAATTGTTTAACAATAAAGTCTCAGTAAATGGTCATTTGTCAATTCTACACGTCATCGCGGAATAGCTGTCCAGAACTTTCTCGGGATTCCTCGTCGTTCAAATCGCATTGCACCATAATACACTTGTAATTCAATTGTTCATACTTGTCCTATGTAGTCACAATTTATTCATTAAAATTCCGCTAAGATTACTGAATAGGTAATTAATGCAATAAAACTAAAAAAAACATAACACAAAAGTTCTATTATTTCATAAAATAACAAACGAAAAGTTTTCCTTTAACTTAATTTAGACAGTCAGTGAGTCAGTATAATTATTCGAGTTACACCTTCCAATTTCAATGTCATCGGTTCGTCGACCGATTTACTTTCCTGTTTGAATTCGCCACTAGAAAACGTTTAGAGCAAAGGCTTTATAGAGAGAACCTTCTAATTTTCCACACGAGAAAAGAAGCCTGTGATTGAACCTCTAAAATAACTATTTATTATTGTAGCGATTTGTTTAGATTACTGTGAACTATATGCTCTTATGTTATTTATTTTTCACGAGTTATTTCTGGTTTTATTTGTTACTACACCCGCCCCGGCTTCGCACGGGTGCAATGCTGATACTAAATATACTACAGAATGTCTTTATATAAAACGTTATCTAAGAGAATAACATAGACTTCGAGATAGACATATACCATTGCGGAATTTTGTGTAGACCTTTTTAAGGTGTACAATACTGTAGTACTTACATTGATCTATCTCGATCTCGTAGGGTTCAGCCAGCGTTTGCAATGTAAGCGCAAAAAATGTGTTTATTTACGACACCACATTAGAAACCTCTAAAATTATCAGTGTTTCTCTACTAAATTATGCATGTTTTATACATATAAACCTTTCTCTTTAATTACTCTATCTATTAAAAAAACCGCATCAAAATCCGTTGCAATGTTTTAAAGATCTAAGCATACATCGGGACAGACCGACGCAGGGCGACTTTGTTTTATACTATGTAATGATTTTGGTGATTTTATTCAAATAGAGCTAGAGTTATTGACTCAGGTGTGAATAATGTAAGTAGAATGGATGTTTTGTGTTTCTTTGTGATCGAGCAAAAATAATCCGTATCATTATTTTATAAAGAGACACCAATTTTTAAAAACAAACGACGAACGCGAACATACGACTTTGTGACGTCTAAACACTTGACATTGGCAAAATTTTCATCATATGACACATGCCATTAACGAAGAAAAAGAAGAAGCAGAAGAACATTATATTCTGAATTAGTTTGGCTGACAGTACCAACCTCTCGGAAAATGAGTTGGAACCATCTGACAGCCATGTTTACCATCTCGCGCGCTCATTGGTGAAATCGAATACTGCTTCTCCGGCATCCTGTTACACACTTCCGTCCCTTTTCAGGAAATAACGACTTCAGATGGCAGGAACGCGAGAAGAAACATGTTACACGTCAAAAATAAATTGCAAGAGTAAAATTAGAGATTGTAGAACATTATGTCATGTATTTGTGTATCATAGCAACCATAGTAACAAAATGTCCTGGACTCAGCAGCATTCTAGATATAGTTTGTGACTCAGGATTATGTCTTTTCACTGGGAGGTACTTATAGGATATTGCATAGTCTTTGGGTAGGTAGCTGGAAGCTAGATGCTTGTCCGTCGAAACCCTCTTGATATGATAATTTTCTACCCAAAACGTACAAAACATCGGTTTTATTGTTCTACTAAGAAACGCTGCCGTAAGCTAGCTTACAAATAAAACACTTTCAACTGTCGGAAACAATAAAGATAATACTGACAAGGATAGTAGGAAAAATTATAGTTTCCACTTCACGCTTCAGTAGTGGTCTAACCTTGTTACTTGCCGCGCGAGCCCGCGAATAAATAAAAGTACTTAAACAAAATATTGTACAGTATAAAAGTGTTGAAAATGATTTTAAAAATGTATTACACAGTATTGACTATTTTGGTGTTCAGTGTGTGCATTGATGCCTTCGCGTTGCCCTTTGAAGGACTCTACAAGTTAGATGTGGTCCACTACAATGATTTTCACGCGAGGTGAGTTTGATTTCAAAAATTGTATTGGTAATTAAAATGTAATCTTAAAGTACCTATCTGATAATGCTGATAAGATTAATATTTTTTAAAACATTTGTGATCAGTAGGGCGATTATGGAACTCTAATTACAATCAATTTCTATCAGTTTTCATAAATTTCTGATAGACATTGATTGTAATTAGAGTTCCATAATCGCCCTACTGATTAAATTATAGTTTTGGTAGTTAAGGTGGTGTTATCAATTAGCCCGCGACTACGGTTGTTCACACAACCGAAACGTCGGTACCTAATAAATTAGGTAACAATAAAATACCCGTTAACTTCAAAAAAAGATTGTCTATTTAAAATCAATAGAAAACGTGACTTATTTTTTCAAAATCTTTGCTATTAAAAATGCCGTATTTCCACGACTCAATCTCTTTAAGGCTAGATCTACCGTGCGATTATGTAAATCGAGTACTATCAAAACATTGATACTAACAGCTCTCAGTAACTATTGATGAATTAGTATTACGGAAGGTTGATGTTGATTGTAACATAGGCTATCTTATATGTAGGATCTGAGATAAAAGCGGCCAAGTGCGAGTCGGACTCGCCCATGAAGGGTTCCGTAGCAGCAAGTAACATAATATAAAAGTTCTTGTAGTTCGCTGTAACTTTAATCGATGTTTTAATAATAGTGTATTTTTTTTACATTAAGTTATTGGTAAGTAAACATTATAATTAGGTACCTAAATGATGGGATTTAGATTTAACTATATGCGAGCACGTATAGGCTTGTGATAGCTAAACAAGCTAATATATATTCCAGTTTGACAAGAAATATTTCGTTCTGCATGAATGACAGTATACAATTGATTTTAAAAATCATCGTTGAAGTCTCCAATAAATAATGTTGGCATGTTGTTGTTGCAAAAAACATTTTATTTATGAACTCCATGAATGTTTTGTTTGTACATCTGGGCGATGCCGATCAAGCCACGCCCCGCGCGAATAATAATAATTATTTACTTAGGCACCTATTACAAATTTATTATTAGAAAATAATGGTTCACGGTTTATGCATAAGGTCAAGGTTGCCTGGAAGAGATCGCGTTTAGCGATAAGGCCGCCCATTGTACAATTTTATTTCTATTTTTTTTACTGTGTTCTTTATGTGTACAATAAAGTGTTAATCTATCTATCTATCTATAAGGTTTATGCTTATGAAATTAAATGTTTCTTTTTTATTTTTATATTTGAGTTGATTCAATGAAAGGAAAATTGCGGTTTACGATTTATGAACCAATTTTCGGTGGAAGTTTGCATGGTAATGTACATCTTTTTTTTTTTTAGTTTTATCATTCTCTTATTTTAGAAGTTACACACATTTAACCACTTTGGAAGTGTCTCTCGCGGAAACTATTCAGTTTAGAAAAAAATATATTAGAAACCTCAATATTATTTTTGAAGACCTATCCATAAATACCCCACACGTATGGGTTTGATGAAAAAATTTTGAGTTTCAGTTTTAGGTATGGAGAACCTCCAAAATTTTTAGTTTTTTTCTATTTTTGTGTGAAAATCTTAATGCGGTTCACAGAATACATCTACTCACCAAGTTTCAACAGTATAGTTTAGTTTCGGAAAAAAAGTGGCTGTGACATACGGACGGACAGACAGACAGACATGACAAATCCATAAGGGTTATGTTTTTTGCCATTTGGCTACGGAACCCTAAAAAACCGAACATACGTAATACCAATCCATCAAATAATGCCTATTGTTTTTTGAAACTGACATTGATTGTATCAAGCGTTCCATAATCGCCATGCGATCTGGTTTGGTCGAACGCCAGAGCTAGATCTCGACGAGAATAATATTATTTTTTTATTGAGTCTGGTCCCTGTAGACGTAGACCATTTAAAAATAATTATCGTTAGATTAAAAATCGTTCTTATTTCGGCTTCTCGGTATCTCTATTAATTACCATTTGAATGACAATCTTGTTCCCGTTATAAGTAGTCATGAGTAATAAGTATAATAGCCACCTTCAGAGTTGCCAGACACAAAATAATGCTCTCGATCGTAGCACGGAGGAGCCGAAGGAACCTGTTCGACTTCCACTGCTGACGATATCGCTTGCCGCCTTTCTGCAGAGGTCATCATAAAACCTTCCGTGCTTTCCGTGCATGATGTAGGCAGTAACAGTAATCAGACGGAAACCTTTAAGTGGTCTTGAAACTCCGACACGTCTTCGCCACTTGCTCGCACGAACTTACCAAGCCTATGTACTTTTTGACGAGTATATATTTGTTTAAGAGGAAGATAAGAATAATCTCAATTTGAAACAATGTGATAATCACGCGAAAGACGTGATGGTTATCTTGTTGATAATATGCAGATAATAAGTACATGATTAATTGACGTATTTCAATATAGTATGTTGTAAGTAACGCGGGCCATTGATGATTTATTTATTCAAAATAGAACACCCACACACACACCCACAAATCAACACAGGTAAACATAGCGTCTGTTCCTACATACAGTTCCGTGAATTGATTTCTGGTGTTAGATACATTATTAACGCATTAATTTCGTTATTATTACCGCAGAAAAAAACTAACTTTGCAATGTTATAGTTGGGAAGTCCGTCTACCATAGATAAGGCAAGTCCGTCACATGCCGGTCTTGCCTCAATATCAGATATTGTCAACCTTTTCAGTAGCTCAGATTTATAGAATGATTACCTATAGACAGTAGGTTATACTTAGGGATACTTGCACCTATAATTCAAAGTGTAACAGTGATTGAAAAAATATGGACTGGAATGTTTAGGACTAGCATTACGTACAACTGTCCTAAAACGAATATTTTGAAAGCACGAAACTTATAGAATCAATTTATTTATTTATTTATAGAATTCATAAAATTAGGAATTAATTTATAGAAATAACGCAAACTAATTAGAATGATCTCTTTTCTTATGATTATTTGTAAAGTTTAAGCTAATTGTAATGTTTGGCTACTGAAAAATAAACAATTTTCAATTTTTCAATGCCTGCTCCAATACGGGTTCGAATCTTTGAGCATACGAAACTTAGGTAGGTACCATACTTTGCATTTACGATACTTGCACGTATAATTTTTTTTAGCTCAAAATGACGGTGCACTGTGCCATTAAACATAAATTTATAGTGCGCCGCCATTTTGAGTTAAAATGTAAATTGACAGGTTATGTCAGGATTTGAAGTTCTAACACCTTCAATGATTATGAGGAAATTTATGGTTGATTTTGTAGTTATCATTTTCAATTTCTTACTTATAAGAAAAGGTTCTTGTTTATAAATTTGAGTTTTATATAAAAAAAATACTTAGTAAGTACTTCGTGAAAATGTTTACAATCACTGAAAGTACGTCGTCACCAAAGATTGCCGGTCTTGCCCTTAATTTAAATAATTTTATTTTTCTTGAAAAATATACCTTAAGATCCAACATTTAAAACACATATTTCAACGGCAGTTTTGCATCCTTGTTCGATACTGTTTTCATAAATATTGGCTCACAAATTACGATTTTATTGCTACTAGACGGACTTGCCTCGAACTGCTAGGGAATTCCGTCTACACGCCGAGTTTTAAAAAAAATGCTTTAACTCTTAAGATAATTACAATTTATCTTCTTTATAGACCATTATAGATAGATAAATATATTACCAATATTTTCCGACTACTCACGTTACTTTAGAAAACGAATATCGATTTATAAAATTAAATTGAAAATAAATTTTAGAAAACTATGCCGGACTTGCCCACATTGATCTGTACCTAAAATGTGATATTAGCAAGAAAGTTCCACATCAAGTGTTAAAATGATGGCTGAGACAGATCATACTATTAGTAGGGCACGATCGATTTGGATAGCACAAACATAGGAAACTCAATACCCAGCAGTGGATTTATCATTTATTCATGCTTAGGGTTTCTAAACAGATATTTAACCACGACAGATTTGAAGAAACATCTCTCACTACTCCTACATGCCGTTTCAACAACAACTCATGTCTCGGCGGCTTCCCGCGCCTTTACCACGAGATCCAAGTCCTTCTTAATGAGAAGCCTGATGCCGTGCTTCTGAACGCAGGAGACAGCTTCCAAGGAACCTACTGGTATACGCTGCTTAAGTGGAACGTCATTCAGGAATTCATGAATCTACTGCCACATGACGCTCATGTGAGTTTCCACTTTTAAATATGTTACTGGTTCTTTTAAGTATGTCAGGATCGTGGCCACAACCATTATCAGTAGTTTAATGATTTCACTGCTGAGATATTGCCTTATCTTGCCCGAGAGGTTGCATTCTATAGGAAACCACTTTATAAGCACAATAGTTTTTCATGTATATTGATCCTGTCAAGATTATCTTGACTTTGTTAATTTAAAGGTTAGGTAAACAATCCGCCATCCGAATATTAGGGATTGGTTATGCTGTTTAGTTCTTGAACATATCGCTAATATTGCTTTTCTTTTACTATTTGGATATTGGAACACATGAACTGATTAGAATTTGAAGACAAGGTCGTTCCAAAACAATGCAACCACGAAACTGAGTGTACATTCAACCAGCTGTAAAATCTTGTCCAGTTTCAGTCATATCATCTTTCCATGATGATAACAATGAATATAGATACTATTTTAATGGAAATAACTTTGTGTAGTGTATTTCTGGAATACCAGACGAGTTTTTGATATTATTTCTGTTTAAAACGAGTAAAGATAGCTGTGGTTCCCCGAAGGTGTCTGATAAAATATTGCTGGCGTTGTAGAGTACCAATATTATTGACGACCTATTGTTTCACGAGATATTGAAGTTGACCCACAACAAAAATGAGATAAAGCACCTATTAAGTACCTTCTTGAACTTGACCTAAAGACAATCGTTGTTTATTTTGAAGAAAGCCAAATAGTTAAGCCAAATGGTATTATTTACTTGAATATTAAAGTACTTGGACTATCATATCTACATTATATGTTGCTTAATACCGCCTTTAATCTTGAATAGGTTATAATATTTTCGATAGCACAACTGGTGAGTGAGTATCTGGCTGCGTCTGCTTCATTTAAAATATTTTCACGATCTTGTCAATCGAACTTGTCGTTTCTGATATAAGACTGGATATTGCCGCAAGAGTCTTAGCGCCCATTAATGAAGCTGTCTCGAAAGAGACAGTGCGGCATCCCCAATTATCCTGATTGCAATTACCAGCTGAGGTAAATGCTTTTAAGTTTATGTTGTATATGACTGAATTATAAATTTTAGGCTTTAGGAAACCACGAGTTTGACGACGGCCCTGAAGGTCTTGTGCCGTACCTCCAAGCTATGAAGGCTCCAGTGCTAGCTGCGAACATGGACGTTACTAATGAGCCGTCTCTACAAGGCTTGTACCGGCCACATACTATTGTACAGAGGAAAGGACGAAAGATAGGAATTATTGGGCTGATTACTCCTGATACTAAGGTGAGAAACTGGAGTGAGACTTTCAAGAGACTGTTACACCTGGTACTACAGAAAGAGTCCTTCTTGGTAGGTACCATAGTATCAGATATAGTGTGCACGCAATACTAAGGTTTAAAGAACACTGAAGCAAGTGAAATTACTGGGCAAACAGACAAAAGAACTTTAGCTAGGGCCGGCAACGCGCGTGTGACCTCTTGGTCATGGCAAGCGTCATAGGTTAACCTAACCACGTACCGTTAGGTGAGCCGTATGCTGGTTTGCTGGCTCAAACTGCTAAAAAAAGATCAGGTTTTAATTTCAATAGAATAATTAATAAATATTGTCATCGAGCTTCTGTCCTAAAGAATACAGAAGATAGATAGTTCCTTTAAAAGAAGTTTTACTAGACAGTTAGACAACTAATATTATAAATCCGAAAGTAACTGTCTGTCTGTTCGTTACGTTTTTACGCCTAAACCGCTGAACCGATTTTGATGAACTTTGGTATACAGATGTATTGGACTTTGGAGAAGGACATGGGCTACTTTTATGTTTGCTCTTATGTAGGTACCACGCTTGCGAAGCCGCGGGCAGCAGCTAGTTCTTTATAATCCCTTAGCAGCGGGGTGCAGCGGGTTGGTTTTAGTTTGTTGTTTCATTGGTTTGTTCACTGGACGTCAGGTTAAGGATTATGTAAATATATATTTCAGAACCTGGCAACATCTGGAAACGTGGTGTTCACAGATCCTGGTGAAGCGACGCTAAGAGAAGCGCAATGCTTGACTAAAAAAGGAGTCGATATTATTATCCTGCTGTCTCATTGTGGAATAGATGTTGATATGTAAGTTATTACGAATCTGGAAAGTTTGTATCAGACATAAATATTTCTTCTAGATTATTTATAGAACGTAAATGGAACTTTTTACTTAATTATAAACAGTGTAGTGCCAGGACATTTTCAATGTAATATTGTTCTAAACATAATTTAGATGGACTACTGACTGGTTACAATTGAGAATCTTAGAATTTCCATAGTCATGTTTTCCATTAAAAATTAACTAACTCTAGGCACTCTTTTTTTTATTGACAGACTCTATAGATCAATCTATAGAGTCTGTCAATAAAAAAAAAGAGTTTATTTCAATGATATAAAGTACAAATTCCAATAATGCACTCATATTGATCTGACTCGAGTTAAGTATTCATTGTTCACTGTGAGATAGGATACCGGTCATTGTTCACTTAGAGCTGAGACAATAAAATTGACAGAGTACTTGAATGATCTGATAACTGTTAGATTCAGGAAATGATGATTATACCTACGACTTCTTAGTTACCTACGTACCTACCTACATAAAAACCAACTGGTCTCCCGTAGGCATTTTTACCAGGTTACCAAAGACACTAGGGGGCTCAATATTTTAATCACCAACGCAAACAGAGGCTAGTGGTGAGTTTGACAAATGTATCTGTATATTTGTGTATGTCAGTGATATCATAGCTCCCAAACGGATAAACAATTATGATTTCGTTTTATAGGGTACCGAAGTCCACAAGTTTCCTTATAGTTATAGTTTCGCTATGTCCGTCTTCCTGTCTGTCTGTTCGCCCAGAATCTTGCTCTTGCTCGCAGACTGGTTTTATCATGATGAGATTTTTCACGGTAATTATATTTAACTATCCCATCGTGTGGCATATCTTTGGATATACAGACCATCTCTGATAGGTATTTTAAACAGTTTATAAACAGATATTCGTTTAATAAATAGCTTTAAAGTGGCTATTTTTGATCGAGGTCAGTATCCGTCCGTTCCCATAACTGCTATTTGGATAAACCCAAAATGTTTTACAGAATAGTTGTAGGATTTAAAATAAAATTACAAAGATAATTATACACAAATATACACACAAGATATATTTAAGTGTTAAAATGGATAGTTGATTATTATTATTTTTTATAATCGATAAACCTACGTTTGACCACGATCTCGCCTGATGTTAAGCGACGATGTGACCGACGATGGGGCACGCAGGTCTAGAAGACACCTATTTACTCGAGACTTGAAGAGACCTAGATTGTAGTTTTCAGGAAAGACAGACGACTGCAAAGCATGCCAATCCTTGGCTGTACGCATTATAAATGCGGAAGCAAAGCGCTTTGTTTGTAAGGGTGGAAGGTTGACAAGGTATGGATGGTATTGAGCGGTACGTCTGCTTGTACTGTTGTGAAAAGGTGATGGTGGAATCAGATCATGTAATTCCTGGGCGCATTTTCCGAAATGTATCCTATAAAAGATCGAAAGTTGCTTGCCAACTTTACGACGAAATTAAAAATTCAATATCACTTTATTCAACACTTTAGACGGTGCTCAAGACTCTGGAACTTAATCACAGCGTTAAGCTGTTCACCTATCATCCTCAATGATCTACGCTCGATCAAGTCCAAAGCAGCCAGCTGGTGTTTGGCTGAACCATTCCATAGATGACAGCAATACTCCATACCCGACCGGACTTGAGCTTTATATAAAGTGGAAAGCTGTCCAGGTGTGAAGTATCGCCTCACCTTGTTGAGGATGCCAAGCTTCATGGCAGCAGTTTTGGCCTTGGACTCGATATATGAGCCAAAATTGAGAGTCCGTGAAAGTGAAACTCCCAAGAGTTCGAGATGATCTTCTACAGTTACCGGTACATTTCGAAAAACGGGGACTTGGAGAAACTCACGAAAAGAGACAAGCTTTCGTTTTGGATGCGTTGAACTTAACCAGATTAGAATCGCCCTAATCGGACACGACCTGGAGAGTCAAATCCAGACGCATAAGCATCTTGTCTCTGAGTTTCTGAATGTCAGTTTTACTGACTCGTGCGTTTGCAAAGTATCTCTCCACAACTGTATTGTCGTCTGCATACTCAATAATTCCGGGCATAAGCAGATCGTTAATGTGCAGTAAAAACAGTGTGGCAGAGAGCACTGACCCCGGCATTAATTGCCAATCGATCAGACGAGCATCTGTCAACAACCACTCGAATGGATCTTTCCTTCAAGAAGTCAGCAAGCCATGAGCAGAACTGAACTGGCAATCCGTAAGCTGGAAGCTTACCAATAAGGCTGGCGTGCCAGACCCTGTCAAAGGCCTTTGAGATGTCAAGTGAAACAACTAATGCTTCACCATGTTTCTCTATGGCCTCACTCCAAATGTGCGTGACCTACGCAAGAAGATCCCCAATAGTTCGCTTTCGGTGAAAACCATATTGTCGATTACTGAGGAGGTCGTTGTCTTCAAGTTATGTAAGGAGTTTCAGGACACGTTCCATACATTTGCACAGTAGGGAGGTGACCGAAATTGAGCGATAATTTGATGGGTCATCGCGACTGCCTTTTTTGGGCACGGGTTGCACATTAGCAAGCTTCCAGGATTTTAGGACTATTCCTGTTTTCAGAGATAGGCTAAAAAGTCTAGTGAGTATGGGAAACAACTCAGGGGCACAAGTTTTCAAAACTACAGCCGAAATGCCATTCGGACCACTAGTTTTGTTCACGTCAAGACTTCGTTACGTTTTGAACACTTCTTTTTGATGGATGCGAATTTCGTGCATTGTCGCTTCGTTCGCATTGTTGTTTACCGTAGAGTAATATGTACATACAATAGTTTTTTTTATAAAGCCACTAATATGGATTTCAAGTGTGTCGGTTAACTGTCTGATTGATGAGGCCATGGATTCTTTTCAATAATATAGTAATTTATATTATAATAAGCTTTCTTCACAAGACTACCTTTTATGTATGCTTTAAATTTTTAATAGGTAGTTTAGTAGCATTTTCAGGAAGCTTATTATAGAAGCGCACCGTGTTCCCCATAAAGGACTTATTAACTTTTTCTAGTCTATTCTATTCCTAGTGTTGATTCTATGAAGGTCACTATTTTGCTGAATCCCATCTCTATTTTTATGTGTGTATAACAATTTTTCATATATATATTGTGAAGCTATTGTGAGAATATTATTTGAATTGAGAATATTAAAACATGTTTTTTAGTGTCGGAGATTATTTCATTTTTTAATGAATAACTTTCTATATCATTCGTTTTAAACTGGAATTGGCGTCGTTTAAATCATCTTCTTAATTATCGTGCTACTAGTTGATTTTAACCACTGTGGTGAAGAATTAAAGGTGCTGTTAAATATTAATATAAAGTATACATTAATTTAGCATCAAAGAGATATCTAAAGGTGCTGTTAAATATTAATATAAAGTATACATTAATTAAGCATCAAAGAGATATCTTAGGAGCTAATTGTGGTTTGGTTGTGGTTACTCTCCTACAATGCTTAATCTACGTTTTTGCGGCGCCATTGACCACTATCATTTAAAAACTATTGGTGAAGATAATCGACGCCGAGTCCGTTCTGGTGGATACCACCGCAATGCCAGAAGTTCTACCTCCAAGCGGTAGTATAATCATTACTGTATTTAGAATTGATAAGCCTATATCAAGGGAATTTAGAGAATTACTACATAATAACTATGTTTTTGAACATGTTTTTGTCTGATTATTTTCTACAATCAGCAATAATACCTGGTATAGCGATCGTCATTAATATACCTTACATAATACTGACCAGTGGGCCGTAGCTTAAGAAACTCTAGTATTCGATGTTTTTTCAGACAATTAGCTCGTAACTACGGAGAGAACATAGACATAATCGTCGGCGGTCACTCCCACTCCTTGCTATGGAACGGTGAGACTCCATCTGGAGAAGTCGCCGTAGGCCCGTACCCTGTAATTGTGGAAACTGATGCTGATAATAAACATAAGGTTAGCTTTCTGACTCACGGAACCTGTAATTCATACTAAATAACTATATCACTTTTAAAATATTGAGTTGTTCATCTAAACGTGGTTTTTACTCGCGTAGGTATGTCAAGAACGCGAGCGGACTCACCCTGATGAAGATTTTCTAGATGAATCGAAATAGTGTCGGTGCCGTCATCGACAAAACAATACTACAGTTGATACAGCTGTCTCTGCTGTCTCGTGATTTTTCCCTCAGAATATTAGCGTCTTCACATAAATGTAGGCTGTCATTTTGTTGCGGTCAACAACACAGTGGATTGGGTCATTGACTCTTGTCTTCAGTTATATCTACATTCTATTCATATATTTAAGTATTGTTGCGCTCGCTACATAGCTCCATTTGTTGGCAGGCAGACGCATTAAATATAGATAGATAGATAATAGATAGATAGATAGATAGATAGATAGATAGATAATGCCGGACATTTAACACAGCGTCACCTGGCCCCAAAGTAAGCAGAGCTTGTGTTATGGGTACCACATGACTGATATACTAGGTACTTACATATTTTTTTTTTTTTTTTGTAAATACATACATATTATACATAGAAACAACCAGACCCGAGACAAATACTTGCAGATCATACAAACATTTGTCTCGCGGCGGGAATCGAACCCGCAACCTTCTTAGTCTCAGTCAGACCTTAGCCCACTGCGCCACAGAGGTTGTCATCTAGCAGCACAGCGCCATCTAGTATCGAGTAGATACTACATAGTACATCTAATGCATAAGAGAGATAGCGTATTAGCGCGTACGCGGTACTCGATCGTTCGAGTAGCGCGTAGGTTTTACTCGACGCACTTGCCGCTCATATAAAGGCGGCGGTAATTTGCAAATGCAGTCAGTCTACTCTCGGCTTAACAAGTGAAACAAGTGCAATAGTTTCGAAATGTTGTAGAGTTGTGACTTATATTGTGTTCTATTAGGAAGTATACTAGTAGAATCAGTGGTAATGTTTAGTGTGTGGTAACTTTAACATTAAAGTCGTAATTTGGTAAAATTGAGCGGTTTCATTAATTTATCAGTACCCAGCTCGTATAACAGTATTGATGGAAGTATCACACAGCACCATCTTGATAAACTTATAGTTCTTTTTGATACCCAGACCAGTACAAGCATCTTTTTTCATCACAAAAATATTTGTTCTGTGTGGATCGAACTCTCGACCGAGAAGGCAGTGATGCTACGAACTCTGCTGTGTGACTTTTTGTTAACTGGGGTTCGACTCGTAAAGTCTCTTGTCCGTTACCTTTCTATTACTTCTAGTTTTTCAAATTTGAATGTTAATACACACACACACACACACACACACACACACACACACACACACACACACATACAAACTTACAGCTTACAGCTGGTCGTGTTCTTTATTTATTGTGTTCTTTTAGTTTTTTGATTTCTTGTTTTAGATTTTAGATATTAATTTTATTTCTCCTGGATTGTCCCCCTTGTGCCTTGTGCCTTGTTTAAGTGTTATCTGTTTTGTTTTATCTTTATGTAGTTTGTGAAAATTGCTCATCTTATGCCTCTGGTCTCCCGCAATACAGGCTTGCCCTAGTGCGGGGACCATCAGTAAGTTTGTTAACATTGTATTTTATTTTCTTGGTAAATAAATGATTTTGTATTTGTATTTATAATAAATGATTAATAATTAGTAGTCATATAAAATTGGGATATGTCTCTGAATTGCCTTAGGCGTAATTTTCCAACATCTAAGTAACTGGAGATCAGAGTAGATGTCTATCAGGAATGGGGATTTCACTCATGGACATATTTAACCTAAAGTAAAGTAACTCATCAATAACGTCTTCAAAAATTTCGCCTAATAATACCTAAGAGTAATTACCAATATAATATTAGACAACAAGAGTCGCTAAAGTCTAAATTAGCAAGTTGTAGCTGTTGAAGTGGCAATTGATAGACCAAATAATTCATATCCGGTTCGTAAGTCATCATTCGCTTCATTTTATCGGCAAGTCAATTCAACTGTTGTAGCTTTGGGTAAAAAAGGTATAAATAGTTCATGCCATGGAAAAATACTGTGAGATAGGTAATTCCTTTTTAATTTTACATACGTACGTACGTCCACTAGTTGGCTTTCATGTGCATCTCGCGCGAGAAAATGATAAAAGCGCACTGATATGGACAAAACTATAGGCCAATACGTTACTTATTAACAAAGACGTTAATGAGTTTTTGCTCTATTTGTTCAGTTTAAGCCTAATTTGCTCTACTGGGCAACCCTAACTACACTTGACCCATCCCTATTCATAGCAAAAAAATAGTGAGCGTGTTCACTGTCGAAGGGTTCATTCATTCAACCATTCAGTCTTATAACCAGCTATAAACTATGGCTTGATAAAACACGGAATAAACTAGTTCTATGTAGTAGTTATTGTAGTAGGGTGCATAGCTGAAAAAACTAGTAAGCGAGTCCATTGTCGAAAGGTATTTTATGGCTGGTTAAAAATAGTGAATGAATTCATAGCTGAAAAAATAGTGAGTGAGTTCATTGTCATAAAGTGTTTTATGGCTGATTAAAAAAGAGTGAATGAGTTCATAGCTGAATAAAATTAGAGGACAAATTCAATGTCGAATGGTGTTGAATGGCTGGTAAAAAGAGTGCGTTAATTAATAGCTGAAAAAAAAATGTAGAGGAGTTCACTGTCAGAAGATTTGTAATTTAAGATACATTATACAATTAAAAAACCTACTGGTTTAATAGGGTGAATGAGTTCAAGCTGAATAAAAATAGTTAGTGAGTTATCGAGTTCATAACTGGTTAAAAACACTGAAAATATTGAGCGAGTTAGTTTTCGAAGATCTCTATTCTCTCAAGGCTGTGGAAGCGTTCAACTGTGAATAAACAACGGTTATCGTTGCTGAGAAATAATGAAAGATTTTATTGTAGCTCTTCAAATGGCCTTATCTTAATAATACATTGAAAGAAAGAAATAAAAGTTTATTTCGTGTCAAATGATGATATCATACTTTTAAGTACTTATTAACTAACAAGTAAGTTAATTGACAGAAAAATCGGTCGTCACGTGTTATAGTAGCGTTTAGAACGCTATTATAACGCCGTGACGTCGCGTTAGTATGCGCATCGGCACTGTGGTGGTGCACTGTCGTCGTGTATCATAATAATTGCAATTAATGTATACTTACAGGTATTAATAGTGCAAGCATCAGCGTTCACGAAATACATGGGGAATCTATCCGTCTACTTCGACTACAAGGGTGACTACGTGGAGTGGGAAGGCAACGCCATCTTCTTAAATCGGTCTATTGAAGAAGGTACATGAACCGAAATAAAAGTTACTTTAATAAATAAAAGTGCTTAATATCCTGTCCATCCAAAGGTTGCCTGGAAGAGATCGCTTTTAGCGATAAGGCCGCCCATTGTACAACTGTATTGCTAATCTATTTTTTTTAATTCTGTGAGCAATAAAATATTTATCTATCTATCTATATAAATTCGAATGCTACCTTCTTCTCGTAGGTATGAGTCAGCATAAATAAATAAATAATGCCGGACATTTCACACGGCATCATCTTGCCCCAAAGTAAGCAGAGCTTGTGTTATGAGTATTAGCCGTGGAAAGGTGACAAACAAAAAAATAAAAACACTTTTGAATTTATAATATTATTATGTATTTCAATACATACTTACATACGACTGATATACTACATATATACTTTTTTTCAATACAGACATATATCTATGTACTTACATAGAAACACCCAGAATCAAGAAAATATTTGCAGGTCATACAAACATTTATCCCGCGTGGTAATAGAACTCTCAACCTTCTGCGTCTCAGCTGGGCCTTGGTCTACTGCGCAACTAAAACAAAAAAACAGTTGAAAAAAAAACAGTGAGACTTTGAAACTTTTCTGTCTAGCTTTTGCCGGTTTCGCACGCGTTGTAGGTACCTTCATAAAAAGTAACCTAAGTTACTCCCCATGATACAATATCTTAACAAATTTCATTAAGTTCAGCCATTTGAACCTATCAGCTCATCCATTGGTGCCTCCATCGACAAAATAATACGTGAGTAAGCCCGTGTTTTTCAAAATCTATCTGCTCAATTGGTGGTGCTCACCGCGCTGTAGATATGGCATTTGCTCTCAGGACAAACATTTGTGTCATGAATATAGATGTATGTTCTGTGTCCGAGTGTAATAAAGTATCATAAGAAGGTACTTTAAAATTTATAAGTATTCTATCAGTCATCTTGTCGCCATAATACAAGCTATGCTTAGTTTGGAGCTAAATGTGTGCATTGTTTACAAATGTTTATATTTATTTATTTAGCCGTGGAAAGGTGAGACACAAACTAACAGAAACTCTTTAGAACTTGTAATATTAGTAGATGTATTGTTGTTATTTTTAAATCGAATCAAGTATAATTACCTAAAATTTTATCTATAGATAATAATTATTAGTTAACCAGCATATAACACAAGAACGTCAATTATACATTTTCAAATACAAAAAACATAATATTTGATATTTACAATTGAGAATAAGGGATTAACAAAAGCTGCAGTGATGTATAACAAAGTAAGTTTAATATCTAATTTTGTGAACTCTTTTTGTCGCTAAAGAATTTTCTGTACTCACAAACCATACATGCGACGATAACATATTCATAATTCATAATTCATATACATAATTTTTACAGAATATAAATTTATCGGCCAGAGCCTCGTTATAGTAATATATTATAGAAGTATAGTAACTCGCCTTATAGCAACTATTATGTAATAATAGTCTTTTTACAATATTGAAAAATTCAGGGTTAGATTTAGATTTTATGTCAGTAGGAATTTTATTATGTAATTTAATGTTATAAAACTTTACATAAAACATAAAACTTTTTAATGTTTTAGTCAGTCTAGAACATTTAGTCTTAGAACATTTCCTTTATTTCTCGTGTTATATCTATGTGTAACAAACTTCATGTTGGTGATATTTTCCCTAATATAAACAATATTTTGATAAATAAATTCACCAATCAGAATGTTAAATTCTTTGAATTTATATCTACAAGAGTCTCTATATTTGAGCCCTAAAATACAAAATACTTAAAGAGTCGAAGGTGTTATATTTTTTTTTGATTTACAGATGCAGAAATAAAACAAAAACTAGAACCTTACGCGCTGAAAGTACACGAAGCAGAGAACGAAGTCGTTGGTGAGTCAAGCACGACGCTGGGCTTCGAAGACTGCGTCTTTGGAGAATGCGCGCTAGGCGATCTAATTGTTCACGGCATGGTTGAATATGTAAGTAATAGCTTCCGCAATCGAAGAAGATCAAAGAATCGAAGATGTTGTCCCGATATATATTATCGTTACAGGATAATATATATCGGGACAACAATTGTGCAAAACACTCAAATTTCAAATCCTAATTCTAATATATTTGAAGTGATCACTTCTTATGGGAGGTTACGCTTCGTTACGTAACGCGTTACGGCGCCAGTCTGCCTGGTTTCCCTTTCTCTCACGCATACAGCAGCGGTAGGCAGGCTCCTACTCTCTCACTCTAACTCATCGTTTCAACTCGTATTGAACGATAGAACGACCGACATTACTTTTGACAATCGATGTCGTAATCCACAACAGACGATAATTAGTATTTGACAACGAAACAAATTCGACGAACATTACTACGATGTTAAAGTTCCGATATATTGAAATCGGTTTGCCGAGTCTTGGAAGAAATGTTGTCACTACAAACTAATAACACTACAACACTAAGTGAGGACACTAACTACACTAACATAGTAGGTACTTACTAAATTTCATCCCAATAAATTCTGTTATTACGAACAAATTTACAAACACACAAACTGTCGCATTTAATGTAATTTTAAGATGGAAGGAATAAGTAATGTGGAATTAAAGGCAGACTTATGGCCTAAAAGTTACACACTTGTTAAATTTCATCCCAATCCGTTCAGTGGTTACGGATATTAAGTAACAAACAAATTCACCTATTTTAGGCATAATAACTGCATTACCAAAGTTGACCACGGATTATTAAATAAATAATAAATGTTGCACATAACACGATCTTTATTTTATTTTTTATTTTAAGAATTTTAAGAAACTTACAGCTACAGTACGGTAAATTACTTAAGATAACATGCATTATACATACATGTTAAGTTACTGAGGGCTAATTACAAGTTTCAACATTTAAGGTATTAATAGAAAAAAAAAATAATAATTTAGGAACAAATCAGTAGACGACGATATAAAGAACGAACACACAACAAGGTAAAATAAATTTAGAATTTGTAAAAAAGCAGAAAAAAAAGAAATGATCAAAGGATGCAATCTAACAATACTAGGTTAACAGGCTAATTATAGATTATAAGGCCAAAATTTATTAAAGTTTAGTCGATGGCCAAAAAGAATTTATCGTAATATGCTTTAATTTAGTCACTGATGTATTAAATATGTCAATATCATCATTTACTTTTGCTATCGAGTTGTAATAATTACTTGCTCTTACAATAAATGCGTTCTGCCTGTAGTTCGTATATAGACCTAAACTAAGCATAACTTGTATTATGGTGGTATTATTATTATATCAGATGACTGATAGAATACTTATATATTTTTGAATACATACTTATGGTACTTTATGACACCCAGACACATAATAAACACATACATTCATCACACAAATGTTTATCATGGGATGGAATCGAACCCTCAACCTACAGCGCAGAAGCCAGAGCTACTAGAGCTAATATCTGAGCTGACAGGCCAGCAATTGTATTGCTGTAGTATCAGTAGTAGTACAGTAGTAGTATTTTCCCTACAGTGTCACTAGGTATTTTATAAACTATTTCGACATACTGAATTTGTCGATTGACGAATTTAAGAACGTAAAACAAGAACTGTCTCATAAGGAGTATTACAAAATATCAAAACATTTAAAAGACAAAAAAAAAGCTTGGAACGATTCTGCTACTACTCGACTCGGCATTCGTAACAAGATAATCAAAAATCATTAAAAAAAGCGTTGATATAAATCGAGTTTCTTTCCGGATTCTTATTGAACTGAGGTTAAGAGGATCAGGTACTTAGTTTCACTTAATTAATAAGAAGACGATTCAAACTGGTGCTTGTGATTTTATTAAAAAATGAAATTCTCTTTCTTTCGAACTGTAAACGAACTCTTGAAAGGATCAAAGTGCTCCAATTACAAATTGGCTATTTTTTACACACTCGCACTTGCCAAAATTCCTCTCAATCCTATCTGTGGTTACGTTGTTAAAGAGTAACGAACATACTAACTAACTCACAATACCGTATTTCAATTAATAGCAAAATATAATGTAGGGTAGGAATATTATAGTAACACATTGCATATACCCGTATAACAAGCTGACCCGGCCACGCGTTGCTGTGGCTCAATAGTTCTAATACGTTAAATCAATATACGCTTAACCAACCTAGATAGCAAAAGATGTTGAATTTAACTTACACTGCCATCTGCTAGCAACGTATGGAACTTATTACGCTGTGTGAAATGTCCGGGATTATTTATTTATGATTTATTTATTATTATTATAAAACATTTTAGTTGCAATAAAAAATATTGAGGACAATAATCGAGACACAATAATCCTAGCTTTTATGTTTGACCAAATTACACACTGTAAGCCAAATTTCATAAAAATTGGCGGTGTTCCGGACAAACATCGTGCGATTTTTAAATATAAAGATATATGATATGGTAAGTAATTAATATAGGGTCAGTGGCAATAAAGACGGCAATTCGGTTGGTTCATTTAAAATTCATCTAAAATTTGGAATTGTCTAAAATATATTTAGTTAGTCATAGCATTTGTAAAACCTATTCGGTTGGTACCATCTAACTAAATTAGGAACGCTTAATTAAGTTCGATAAAATTAAATTAGAATAAGTTGGTAGCAGCAGAATACCAAAGGTTAATTTGACAGTTCAAAACCTAATTTTAGCTAAAATTTGTTAGGTTGGTGCCAACAGAATTGAGGCCAATGTAAGGCCTCCGTGATTGCCTAACACTTTTTAAAAACCGGGTCACCCCACCGAGCGATGCATGGAAGCGCTCAAATCTAAATGCTACTGCGCTCGCCCATCTAGTATCCGACCCTTGCACGTATTTGCATATATTAGTATTAAATTGGAATAGAAAAAAGCAGAAAATAAAACCATAATTTAATATCTTAAATTTTTACCTGACTTGTCCGCTCCGTTGGTAGTAGCTTTGTCTTTTGCGATGCAGGTTGAGGGTTTTATTCCCTCCCAGGATAAACATTTGTGTGATGGACGTATGTGTTTGTTCTGTGTCTGGGTGTTATAAAGTATCTAATGTTTTTTAAAATATATAAGTATTCTATCAGTCTTCTGTTTCCCATAGTACAAGCTATGCTTAGTTTGGGGCTACATGGTGTTGTGTGCATTGTCCTTCATTTATTTATTGTTGTTAATTAAAGTACTTTACAGGCAAAGAAAAATGTTGATCCCGAGCAAGACTATTTATCGTTTATACAAAGAGGCAACATCAAATCTTCTATTGTGCGAGGAAGTAAGTAAAATGCTGTTTCTCTTTCTACCATTACTTGGTTACTAAATTAGCATTTGCTAGCGCGGTTTACCTTGTTTTTTTTTAAATCTTGCAAACAAGCAAACGACCCACCTTACGATTTCCGTAGCCTATGACGCTTGTAGGTAATGGCCTCAATTCAGTTGTTTCGCTAGAGTAACTAAATTTCCTAAAACAAAAACGATCTTATTTTGTTTGAATTAAAGTCTGAATTAGAATAACATTTTTTAGTGACACTTCCTAAATTAACGAATAACTGACGTGTTTTAGCTCAATTTAGTCATTATGTAAGGAGGTGTTGATTAAAACTGCGGTTATTTTCCGCAGTTTTTATCAACACCTCTATACATTATTTTCAATAAAGGAATTTATTGGAATAAAAATTGTAGCAATAAAACAAAAAATAATTTTAACTTATTTTAGAACTGTGATTTAAAATGGGTATACTAATGTGAACTTTATTTGTAGCATAATAAGGTCACGAAATTATCAGGAAATAAACTGTGCCGAAATATCGGGAAGCAGAAAAACTCTACATGATAAATATCCCGTTTCGAGTAAAAATTATGTTCAAAACCATGATACCTAGTATAAATTATATCTAGCAAAGTACTACAACCAGGTTCCCTACCAATATTATTATGGAGAAAGTCTGTGTGTATGTTTAGATGTTCAGTGCAGCCGTTATTGCGTTATTGGTCGAATTTATAATAGTAAGATACTATGATAGAAAGAAGTATAGTTCGATTTTGAGGTTCAGATTTTCATCAACGTATGCCGGAATATTGTATTATTATTGTATGTAATAAAATATATGTGAATCAGCTGAGCTATATAAATAAGGACGTTTAAACGATCTATAGATATAAAGTTTTTTAAACTTACGCGATCAGAACACATTATTATAAATATTAACGGGTATTTATCGCGTTTATTTACCTATTTTTCCCGACGTTTCGACAGGTTTACACTGTCGTGGTCACGGGATGACTGGCAACCCGTGACCACGACAACGTCGGGAAAAATAGGTAAATAAACGCGATAAATCCCCGTTAATATTTATAATAATGTGATCTATAGATAGTCAAACTGATCCAAATCACTACCAGAAAGCAGCGATTCCAAGATACTGGCAGCATTGAATTGAATGACAATGTTAATATGTTCGGCCAAATAGGAGCCAGATTTTAAGTCACGCGATATTACTACCAGACGTTGTAAAGAGTGTTTTTTTAAAGCGTGAAGTTGCTGTTCTTATCATAGAACCAGTAATATAGACGCCAACTGCTTTCTGCGTTGTATGTTTGGGGTTCGATTCTCTCCCAGGACAAACATTTATGCAATTATAACATAACATTTTGTGTCTTGGTCAATAACATTAGCTACGCCGATGATATGGTGCTGCTGAGCCCATCAATCAGTGCTCTTAGAAAACTGCTCGGGATCTGTGAGAGATTTGCGGAGGCTCACGGGCTCAGATACAATGCAAGCAAAAGTGAATTAATGGTCTTTAAATCAGGCTCTAAAATATATACCACCATCCCGCCGGTAATCCTGAACGGCAGAGAGCTGAAGAGAGTAGCTTGCTTTAAGTATTTGGGCCATTGCGTAACCGAGTCTCTTAAAGATGATATGGACGTGGACAGGGAACGCAGGGCATTATCCATTAGAGCGAACATGCTGGCCCGTAGGTTTGCGCGCTGCATCAGGCAGGTAAAAAAACGCTTTTCAGAGCTTACTGCCAGGCGTTTTATACGTGCAGCCTTTGGGTCAAGCACACCAAAAAGTCTTGGAATACCCTGCGGATCCAGTACAACAACTCGTTCAGGGTGCTGATGGGGCTGCCGCACTTCTACAGCGCGTCAGGAATGTTTGCTGATGCACGAGTAGACGGATTCGCGGCGATAATGCGCAAAAGATCTGCGTCCCTGATGCGCCCGCCCGCCGGGTGCGCGTCAGCTCCAACAGCTACCTACAGCTCATTGCCCAGAGGCTGGACACTGACTGTTTCTTTATGAAACACTGGAAAAGAGTGTATATTGTGCTCTCTTTACCAGTGTGCGATAGTTAGGGGTAATTTAATTTTAATTATAATCAAATATGGACACTTTAATTATTTTTTGTAACTAATTTATAATGTAATGTGAAATAAACGTAATGAATGAATGAATATGTATGTATTTAAAAATATATAAGTAGGTACTCAATCAGTCACCTGGTTCCCGTCATTTTTTTATTAGATTTGTAGGATAAAGTATTATTAAGTAGTAAGTTAGTAAATATTAGATTCATTCAGATCAGATTCTCGTTCAGATTTCATTCAGTCAGATGTATGTCGATTAATAAATGTATTTCCATAACGGTAAATAAGGTTTGGCCACGCTAACTAAACAATGGTTGATGTTTGCAACTCCAAAAAGTTTTTTATATAGTTAAGTAAAAACTTTTTGGACCAACTGATGTAAACTTTTAAATCCGTTTTTGTCGTTTATAAAATATCGAATAATTCCGATGGTTTAATTTGGTTCACAACACTAATGGTTTTAGTATTACAAACTATAGGTTTTCAAATTATACAATTTTTTTCCTTTTGCAGAGTTGCAGAGTTGCAGACTCTACCAATGTTGATATTTCCAGGTATTATCGCTGGAGAAGTTTTCGAGTTACTACCATTTAGAGATCGAGTGGAAGTGTTTGAACTCCCCGGCCGATACGTCAGAGAGGCGTTGGAAAGGAGTGTCAGTGACGCATGGGCGTATAACCCCTTCAAAGGGCCTTGGGTGTTGCAAGTTGCAGGTATGACAAACTAAAACATATGATGCGTTATCGCTAGGCATATATTAATTAGTATTCTCACAATAACTTAACAATATTTATATGAAAATTTGTTATACACGCATAAACATAGCCCATCTCTATGTTTATGAGTGTATAACAAATTTTCAAAATTGTGATTTTCATAGAATTAGTACTAAGAACAAAAACAAATTACACATCCCTAGGTTTCGACTAGAAAAAGTAAATAAGTCCTTTATAGGGAACACGGTGCGCTTCTACGAGTATAATAAGCTTCCTGAAATGCAACTAAACTACCTATTAAGAAATATAAAGCTTACATAAAGGGTAGTCTTTTGAAGAAAGCGTATTATAATATAAATGACTATATTATTGATAAGAATGCCTCATGTTGCTTTGCCCTCAGACAATTAACTGACAGATTTGAAATGTATAAACTACTGTAATCCTTTATTCGTTTTTCGTAGTTAACACGTTGACGGGCGGTATCCTTTTCTATCTAACTATGCGATACGGCAGTAAAAATCTTCATACAAGCTGCATAGCGGCTATCACCGCTATTGTCACAGTTCATCTCTGTAATTGTATGGAATATGACAGTACAGATTGAGCCCTAATACGGGTTAAGCTTTACTGTCATACATACCTTTTTGACGATGGTTTGGGGCAAAAAATTAGAAGCCTTTATGGTTATAGCTTTACTGCCACATATCCTTACTTCCTTACCATACATACTAATATTATAAACGCGAAAGTTTGTATGTATGTTTGTTACACTTTCAAGCAAAAACTACTGAATTGATTTTAATGAAACTATACAATAATATAGCTTATACATCAGAATAACACAAAGGCTATAATTTATAAATATATTGTGTGAAATGACCAAAATATAAAGATAAGTGTCAAGTAAGTAGGAAAAATTCTGCCGTCTGCGAGCTATTCTAGCGTGCGCTGCAAAAACCTTTGGAATTACACGAAGAATCCTGTGCAGACGAAGTCGCGGGCACCAGCTAGTCCTTAATAATATTATTAACGCGATAGTTTGTATGTATGTTTGTTACTCTTTCATGTAAAAACTACAGAATGGATTTTAATGAAACTTTACAATATTATAGCTTATACATCAGAATAACACATAGGCTATAATTTATAAAAATAATTTGTGAATTGTCCAAAATATAACGAAATGTCAAGTAAGTAGGAAAAAAATCTGCCATTGGTGAGCTCTTCTGGCGTGCACTGCTAAAACTGTTATAATTACACGAAGTACTAATCCTGCGTCGACAAAGTCGCGGGCACTCGCTAGTCATCTATATTTATCTATATTTTAACACATAAAAATAAAATAAATTATCAGTTTATTGTATTTTTGTACCAAATAAACTCATATTTTTATCAACTCAAATTCTGGTATAGGACAAGTCCTCTTCACGTATAACTGTATCATCTTCATCACGTATAACTGTACTATATCTCTGTATAACTGTATCATCATGTTGTTCAATTGGCCATGCGGATACCTGGACCACTGTCGTTTGGAGAAGATTGACCACGTTGACTGATTGGCTTATCAACATCATCCATGGGAACAATGTGTTCATTTGCTGCACATGAAGGTGGAGGTGGTAATTCAAATAGTAACAGAGGTTTGGTCCACTGTTACTGGTCGTTCTGTCACTATCATTATCCTGTTGTTGAATCATGGACATATTTGGTATTTTATTAGTATTATCTGGTTTTTGGTGGTGTTGGTGTTGGTGTCGATGGATTGACCGACATTATTATTCTGGTCTTTCGACTTTAGTTCCACTTTCATCAAAAGAGCTTACACGCGGTCTTGCTAATCTATATTGTGGAATCTGAGCCCTGGGCTCGTCACTCCCTCAACTAAGGTGGACGAGAAAATTCGGTTCATAGTTTTCGTTAGATCCAAATTTATCCAGAAGGCGTTCGATACTTTTTGAGCAACGTAGGTTACGAATGATTCATCTATAAAAACAAGCAAAATAAATATATAGAATAGGGTACCTAGTCATGGTTATATTATACATATATTTAGTACCATTATAATTCAGTACAACACTTACTTTTGGCTTATAAAACTCACATGAAAAATCTTTCGCAGTAAAAACACACATTTGTACGCGACGACTATCAATGACACTACTTAGAACATGTCCCAAATAATGTACGGGAATGAGTGCGCACCTAGCCGTACTGTCACGTGTGAAAGGTTTGTACGTGTGCGTGACATCCAAATCGGAATCGTTGGCCAACCGAATTCCTGTGACGGTACGGCTTCAAAACTCCGTTGTTATATGACAGTAAAGTTGAACTATATGAAAGTTCTATTGAAATGACACTGCCGCGACTGTAATTGAAACAATGTTGATTAAAACTGGACGGCAGATCCCGTTATGTCATATTTTTTACTTTAAATTTAGAGGTTAGGACCGTACTGCCCCTCATCGTGTTAAGCTCGTTATAAGATGGATCATAGAAAAATTCGCTAGGACCAGGACGAGTTTCTTGCCAGTTCTTCTTGGACTTGGGTTAAGAGGAATTTGGCACCTCATAGCCCAGTCACTTAAGCAAAAAAAAGAGTCAACTTCGGAATGAGAGATAATAAGCTGTAAACTCGTATACCTCGTACCTTCATTTTGGTGTTCTAAAAGTTGTCTCAAAAGTCTCATATGATCCTGTATCTGCGCCGTAAGTTATTCAAGGTCACAAAAACCAGTATTTCTCGATTATCTCGGTTCCTATAGTTCCAATGATGAACATTTATTAACATTTATTATAAAAAATTTAGAGCATACAATTTGCGACAAATTTTGTTATAAAAAATGTTCATACGCCCAGTATCCAGTATCGCCTCTGATGCAGACTGTCTCATGCTAGTTTAATCGGCTCTTTGCCAGTCCATTTTATGCTATTGCATCACTGCTTGGGGTGAGACTGCGAAAACCTTCATGATCACTCTCGAAAGAGTCCAAAGATCTGTGCTCGAAAGTCATGTTCCGGTAACCCTTTCGTTATCCCACTGTTTCCCTGTACGCATTTACTCAAACACTTAGTGTCCGGCAGCTCTACTTGCAGCGAGAAGCATTGGCGTACCATAGGTCTTTCCGTTCTGATTGCAGTGCTTTCTCCTCCACGGAAAACCGGTGGGTAAAAGTCAAAGTACCAGTGGTCAAAACCTCTTTTGCAAGACGGTTCAAATATTATTCAAATATTATTCTTTCCCATTTATTTACCTAATTAACCTAAACTGCTCTCTTTTTGGTGTAAAAGAAAAGATAAGAAAATTGCATCTCACGCTAGACTACGACGGAACGGAAAACTTGTTGGAAAACTAACTTACACTATTTATATTGTGGCATAACTTTTATTCTCCCCTCTCCACTCACCCCCTCTCTCTCTCTCTCTCCAACGCACGCATACACACAGACACACACACAAACACACACATAAACACATAAACACACACACACACACACATACACACACAACTTTTTTTGAGTTTGTGGTGTCTGTAAATAATATACAAACACAAACTCAAAAACAGCTTACAGCTGGTCGTGTTCTTTATTTCTTGTGTTCTTTATTTCTTGTGTTCTTTATTTCTTGTGTTCTTTTATGTTTATGTAGATTTTAGGTTTTTTATTATATTTTTCCTGGATTGTCCACCTTGTGTCTTGTCTTTATGTAGTTTATAGAAATCGTTAATCTTATGCCTCTGGTCTCCCGGAAAACACGCTTGCCATAGTGCGGGGACCATCAGTAATTCTGAAAACACTGTATTTTATTTTGGTAAATAAATGGTATTGTATTGTATTGTATAGTACGTGCATTAAGTATTTAATCTAATGAGTTTTTAATTTCACAAAGTAGGTACCCATTTTCGCTGCGCCCACTGAGGAGTTTGCGTCGCTGGCTAGTGTATCCTTAATATATCCTTGAGTCCAACGTAGAGTCACAAAAATGGTGCCATCTATCAAAAATCATACCTATGAGCACCGCCTCAAAGAACTTTGACTAACATTGGAAAAACGTAGACAGCGTAGTGATTTGATCGAAACATTAATAAACACAACAAAAACCTGAGAGGCCACTCGCTGAAGCAAGCAACCCACGAAAACATATTTATATTACCTACTAGCTGACCCGGCCACGCGTTGCTTTAATATTTTGAACCAATATACGCTAACCTCTAAAATTATTAGTTTTTCTCTACTATATTATGCATATATTATACATATAAACCTTCCTCTTGAATCACTCTATCTATAAACCGCAGCAAAATCCGTTGCGTAGTTTTAAAGATCTAAGCATACATACGGACAGACAGACAGCGGAAAGCGATTTGTGTTTCGTGCTGTCACCCACTGGAACAAGTTGTTAGAGGTAGTGGATAAGTGCTCACTCCGTGAACAGTTTTAAAAATAGACTTAATAAACATAACATTTAATAGACGACCTCTGTGTCGCCGTGGGCTTAGGTCCGCCTGACACGCAGAAAGTAGTGGGTTTTCCCTCCTCTCGATTCCCTCCGCGGGACAAATGTTTGTATGATCTACAAGTATTAATCTCGGGTCTGGGTGCTTCTATGTATTTAAGTAGTATATCAGTCATGTGGTACCCATAACACAAGCTCTGCTTACTTTGGGGCCAGATTATGCTGTGTGAAATGTCCGGCTTTATTATTATTATGTAGTGCACTGACAATACCTGTGATATCCACGCACCAGGTGCCAGTGTATTTCGAAAAAATAATAATAAAAAATTACGGGTTGCACTCCGGGAGTGCTGACAGAAGTGAAAACATATTTTGGCGCGTTAGACATTTTTGATGGGTACTAGGGTTATTGGGTTATTGGGTTATGAATTGCATTTTATTTATAAATTGTATATTATTAGTTATTAGAAACTTTGAAATACATTTAATATTATTTTATGGTTTTGTTCAGAATGTAGATAATATATCAAAGAACCTAACTCAGTAAACTTTTCCATACAAAAGTAGACTGTAATGTAAACATGTGAATAAGGTTTATAATCAAGTGGGGCGAGCGCGGCAGCCCTGCGTCTCGGTAACGGTGTCGCGAGTCCAGAGGTTTTACCTCATCTAAAAATATGCGTACCGCACTAAAAGAAGTTTTCACTTCATTAAAAAAAATTCTTTACTTACTTTTCATTTTTATTATGAGTATGGTTGAGATCGTCGGGATGTGTATAATCTAGAAACTTCCACAGGTCTTCGAGTAGCGTACAACGTCTCCCAGCCTGAAGGTCGCCGCATTACCTTAGTTCAACTAGGAGACGTCGGTTCCACCACTCCTTTGGAACCCGATACTTACTACCACATCGTCGCTCCCACCTTCTTAGCAGACGGTGGCGATGGATTCTTGGTACGTTTTCGACCCATAAACATCATTTTCAAATATCATCATTTGAGTTGATCGTTTTCCTCAAAATGAGAAGGAAGATAAAAAATATTGAAATATAGCAAGGTCTCTTAGCACATGTTTGACGACCTCTGTGGCGCAGTGGGCTAAGATCCGACCGAGACGCAGAAGGTTGCAGGTTCGATTCCCGCCGCGGGACAAATGTTTGTGTGATCTGCAAGTACTTGTTTCGGATCTGGGTGTTTCTATGTATAATAATGTATGTATTTACAAATAAAAAGTATGTAAGTAGTATATCAGTCATGTGGTACCCATAACACAAGCTCTGCTTACTTTGGGGTCAGATGCTGTATGAATTGTCCGGGATTAT
Source organism: Lampropteryx suffumata (assembly GCA_948098915.1). Classification (NCBI taxonomy): domain Eukaryota; kingdom Metazoa; phylum Arthropoda; class Insecta; order Lepidoptera; family Geometridae; genus Lampropteryx; species Lampropteryx suffumata. Next base: position 7,599,503 of record OX402562.1, read on the forward strand.
TTATTTATTTATGTAAAGGAAACAACCGAAAACTGTTAATTTATTATTAATAAATACATTATTTCCGTTTGCAAACATACATGACCGTGACGTATAACGATGTATTATTTTAACTGACTTCAGAAAAAGTAGGAGGTTCTCAATATGGTTGTTTCTTTTATTATTATTTTTATGTTGGCTACCTCATAACTATTAACGTAATTATTCAAGTACAAAGTTAAGCTTGTCCTTCATTCCCACTTATCTTTTCGTTAGAGCAATGTTCTTTCATAGTTTATATAACTTCTCAAAACTATTATGGTTTTGAACATAATGTTATATATTATTATATAACAAAAGTTTGTTTATCTCGTGATCATTGCGCATGCAACTGTGCCGAAATATCGAGAAGCAGAATAACTATCATGGTAAATTTCCCATTTTAAGTGAAAAATATGTTCATAGTTTATGTATAGTGGCCCTAAATTGATCTAGTAATTGTATCCGACAGTATCAGATCAGAACCATGCTGATGAAAATATATAGGTAGGTAATTTGTTACATTTATAGAAGAAAACGGTCAAGTGCAAAAGTCGCGCCTGAGAGGGTATAATATATCTAATAACCTATTTTTTCGCCTTAAATATCTCTTAATTATGCACGTTTTTGCTAATTCTAAAAGTTATCTAAATCCGATTCCAAAATAACAAGATGTCGCACCTACACCAAAAACCATTTTATCGACCTATCTAAAGTTCTGACAACGATTGGGCAATGCGTAATGCTAACTCATAAACTGACAGGAATGACAGTTTTAATAAGTGTTACTAGTGGTAGTAAAACACCTAAATATATATTTTTGTATGACCAGATATCATTAGCCGTCACCTAACGAAATTTCATAGCAATATATTTTTTGCCTTGTGTGCTATTACATTTTTGCCAGGCGTTTATCAAAATAAATTCATAATTAAATTTGAATTTACATTCAAGGCTTATTGTTTCGTTCTAATCGTAAGTACTTATATAATTCATCAATACTATCCAATGTTTTTTGTTTTCAGATGTTCAAGGAACATAAAAGGAATGTGAAGACTATAGGGCGAGACTCTGATATTTTGTCGACTTATCTAAAAGAGCACTCGCCTCTGAACATCGTAACTGACGGAAGGATTACTATCTATAGCTGATGATAATGAATCTGTTTTTAGAGTTCATAGTGAATGTTGTCACACCGTAATTCTCTTACATATCAGAAAACTATCGTTTTGTCAATAATAATGTTGTATAATGTTAATAATATGTACCTATAATGTGTGTGTGTGCGTTAAAAAATAAATATAAATGATATTTTAGCGACATAGAATCTATAAGCATGTATTTGAACAGGGAATTATAGTTTTAGTATAGACGTTACCTACTGACGTAAGTTGTATCTTCGACTTATCATCTATTTTTCGCAATCTCACCTCTAAAATTATATTTAAAAAGGTGAGTAGCTGCTTACTGACCCATAACAAACATATAGTTTGTTTATCTATGCCCATAATTACGCTTTTATTCCTTATTTACGCATATTCTAAAATAAATCCAACTAAGGTTATAAATATCACAATCAGATTAAGAAACACAAAATATTATCTTAGATATTTAGCTATGCTTAGCTTAGGGCTGGATTATGTGTAAAACTAAAACGACGAACGATTGACTTTAAAATAATTTTATTACTTTTTCGTGGCACATCGCATGGAGTACAACCGTAGACTATTTTGTACTAAACTACCCTATGATTTATCAAATAATATATATTTCTATCTTAAACAAATACATGTACCCTAACTTCTAAAAAATAGCTATAGATAAAATTAACATTGACATTGACAAGTTTGACAGTTCATAAAAAATGCGTCGCTAACAGGGCTAAACGTTGTTGTGTGCTTCAGTCTGCTGCGACATGAAAAAAAGAAAACGAACTATGCTATATGGCTAAACTTGTTGCAATGGAAGATATTAGCTTCTCCCTCTTTCCAGCACTGACATACATTGGTCAGTCAGTCAGTCAGTTCAGCGTCAGTTGTCACTTTTTGCAATCATGCAATGTTTACATGTTGTTTACAAACTCAATAGTCGTTTTAAATTGTAATAAATACTGATAGATAAGGTTTAAAAGGCTGCTAGCATGATAAACATGAGTGTGGTTCTTAGAAATTGCTGTTTTCCAGCTAAATTTAGAGGTGTATGGCGTGTAATGCGAGGTATGTATGTGGATTTCGTTCACAAAGAAAATATGTTATTATAAATATTAACGGGTATGTATCGCGTTTATTTACCTATTTTTCCCGACGTTTCGACAGGTTTTACACTCTGTCGTGGACACGGGTTGCCAGTCATCCCGTGACCACGACAGAGTGTAAACCTGTCGAAACGTCGGGAAAAATAGGTAAATAAACGCGATAAATACCCGTTAATATTTATAATAATGTGTTCTGATCGCGTATGTTTAAAAAAAAAAAAGAAAATATGGTAATAATCGGTTTTTTATGGCCAGATTTCCCCTGGATGAGGGGCGGTGAGTAAAACTTAAACTAATATATCAATTTATAGGCACCTAGTAGTATCTACATCATTTTGGAACAAAATATTATTATAATAACAGTAATCTCAGTAATAGAGGGGTGCATCGAAACATTTTACAAACATCGATATTTTTTCGATGTTATAATTTTTAGGTGTAAAAATGGGTGAAGATGGCAGGCAATGAGGACTTATCAATTGAAAAACTTACATGAATTAAAATTTGTTTGCAGAAAGCATTTTGATGATAAGGCCTTCCAAAAAAAGAACACAGTTAAACAGCCTAGCCATGGTAAAAAGAAGCATCAAAGGTTTGAAAAGCCGCAAGCGAATGGGTCAATTTTTAAAAGTAAAAATGTAATTTCTTATCTGATCGTTTTTTATTATGATAATCTGGAAGAGGACGTACTTATAAAGATTTTTTTTAAAATAAATTTGTTTCATTATTTCAATGACGTTTTATTATTGAACCCAAATCTATAGGTACTGAGCCTAGCACATTGTTTTGTGGTGTTAAATGAAACTTCTGCAGTTTCATTTACCACCACAAAATGATAGTTAAATCAATACCACTTAGGAAGTGCAACCGTGGGTAGGTCAGGTCATTCATCGATGTCGATAAATTTTAAATGTTATCGCTGAACAGCTCTATTTCGTTAATGTTTGGTTGCCTATATAAGAGTACCTAAGGATTGACATTGACGTAAGTGTTAGTCTATATTAATCTATGGTGTCCCGACTCTTCTTATAGGATATTGCATACTCTTTGGTGTGCATTTTCAACCAATATTTATTATACCACACCTACTCAGAAACTTGCCCATTCCTTTTCCAAATATAGAAAATAAACTTAAAAAGTACATAATTTCAGGCCTACTAAAATGCGGGACGGAAAGTCTATGGAATTTTATTTCTAACGCGTTTAGCGGGAGAGAAAAGTTTGGAAATCCATTTCTAACGTGTTATTTGTTTAAATTTCTTCATAGATCAGCCGGTAGCTATGGTTATTTTCATTATAGGTCATACGACAAAAAGTTTTTAATGCAAGTCCGCCAAATGGTTTATTCCTCTTCCGAACTCCAAACAATATTTTGAAAAAATAACCCAAGTTTGCGCGGGAATTTCTTCGAAATTTGAATTTGGATTTGGTAATTTTATTAATTCTACAGAATGTCGTCGAGTGATAGGTTGTGTCACAGAACAGAGAACAATATAAATAGCATGATGACTTTTTATTAGGAGAACCATTGTAGCTAAACTCACACATGTAGAAACAAACACACTTACAAATAAAAGTTATAATTGGTTGAAAGAGAACGTTTGAATGGACCTAAAACTATAAAACAAATTTTATTGATATAAAACCTTAGTGCCATCAGAACATTGTTCAAAAATCAATAAAATAAACAGTACATAAATGAAAGTCTACTTAGCAAGAGATGACGCTTTTGCGAAAGATTTTTGTTTTAGTCTCTAACAATATGAAATATAATTGATAATGCAATTAATGGCTGTTGTTTGATTGCCCACGAACATAGCTACTTCCTTAGTGATGTGCCAAAGGATACAAGACGAATGTATCGATATCGATTGTTATACCTACCTACTGATGGCTAACAAATACGAATACGATGGGTACGTGGCTTGTTCCTCATGGCCATACTATTTCGCCTAACTGATTTGGCTACGAGGACTAACATATCCTCATAGCTGAACTCGTGTCAAAATAGGCAAAGTACACTCGCCACCGCAGAGAGGATACCTACTAATTACTTATGAATAATAAATATTTTTTTCCCATTAGTTCTGTGATTTATAAGACTATGCTTTACACCTGGATTCAATGTCAAATTATATTCTTCTGGCGCTTCGGCGGCCGCTGTCGCGGCACGCTCGTTTCGCTCGCTCGCCTTGCGCGTTGTTTCCTATACTCTAACTTAACCTAACCAACTGGTTTCGATCTGAAGTATTACAGAGGTATTTTCATTTAACCAAGTAGATAACTTGGTTAAATGAAAATAAATATAATCCTTCCACCATGCACCCCACGCTTTTTTTTTAATAAAACATTTTTTTCTTACTTACATTTATTAAAATTTATTTTCTATTTTTTAGTTTGGTTTTCTATATAAAGAGTGTTTTTTACTTTTTAGTATTAGGATAACCTTTTTTTTTTTTTTTTTTTCATCGTTTCATGTCATCGATCTTTGACAGGTGTGCAAAATTTGAATGAAATCTGGCTGTCATACAAGTGAAGCGAATATAAAGCGTATAATAAAACCAGAAATAACTCGAGATAAATAAATAATAAGAACGCAATGATTGCTTAGCAAAACAGCCAAAAATAACCACGTCATCTTCTTCTTCGTTAATGGCATGTGTCATAACGATGTAAATTTTGCCAATGTCAAGTGATTGTTTTATAAACTTCTTGCTTTGCCTATTTTGACACGAGTTCGGCCATGAGGATATGTTAGTCCTCGTAGCCAAATCAGTTAGGCGAGTAGTTAGGCCATGAGGAACTACCTGGGTACGTCAGGTTATATTTGTGGTGGGCCAAGTAATAAGCTTTTCGTTTCTTTCTTTCTTTTTAATACAATCACAGGAGACTGCAGGGCCCCAGAGCTAAAGTGCGGACACTGCGCGGGGAGTCATGACCCCGCATACAGCAGCAATTGCCCAGAGTGGAGGAGGTGGGACCGGCTGGCGAGATTGGCTGTTAGATATTGCTGAGGACACCAATAGGGTTTTAAACATAGACATTAAAGTCGTTTAATATAACCTGGTTAGGGGCCGAGCGGCGACGCATGAGTGCCTTCGCGAAGCTTCATTAAAAGGTGTTCAGGTTTTGTTGCTGCAGGAGCCATATGTGGGGGTTAAAGCTCGCATGTCGGCCCCCAGCGGTTTAAGAGTTATTCAAAGTGATACCGGGAATGCTACAGCCGGAGCCGGTTCGATCTGCAATTGTCATCACTGATCCTAATATTAAGTATATTGAAAATAAATGATTTATAGAGAGATGTTTCAGGGGTTATTATTAAAATTAATCAACTAAAAGTAGTTTTAATTAGTATTTATTTAGATAAAGAATTATTATTAGAAAATTATTTAGCTAATATTAAGCATATAGTGGAAGAGATGAGGGTCAACCACGTCCTACTGGCAGAAGATGTTAACGCTAGAAGTTCTTGGTGGGGATGCGATGAGGAGGATGAGTAGGGCCTGGCTGTGGTGGATGCACTCGCTGAGCTGGGGCTGGAGGTGCTGAACCGCGGCGACGAGCCTACCTTCCGCGGGTACCGACGTGGCCAGCCTGCCACAAGCATTATAGACGTGACGTCCTGCTCAACTGCATTGCTGCCCCGGGTTTGCGACTGGCGGGTGGACGACCGCTTTGGCACATGTTCAGATCACATATCATTATCATTATCACTGCCGGCCGATATCATTATCACTGCGAATGCAAACGGAACAGGGTTTAGACTCGGAAGATTGCGGCTACAGTACACGCGTCTATAACACCAAGAAGGCGGACTGGATTGCTTTCAATACTGAGCTCGAGCGTGATCTGGACGACTTGGACTAAGAGCGCTACTTGGCCGCGTTGCAGGATGGGGAAGAGGTTAATGAGGCAGCGGCTCATTACACTGGATGCATCATCGGCGCGTGTGATAAGGTGATCCCTCGGATCCCCAGGAGAAGTATCAGAAGGTTGTGCAAATGGTGGAAGGTGGAACTCACGCAGTTGAAAGTGGAAATGGTGCGTTGCAGGAGGCGGATTGCTGGGTCAAACCCACGCAGGAGGGTGTTCGTGGTCGATAAGTACTTAGAGGCTAAAAGTATTTACAAACAAGCTATCGAGTCTGCTATTACCTTATGTTGGAAAAGTTTCTGCACTGTCGAGAAGCAGGAAACTGTCTGGCAGAGATCGTACCGCATCATGAAGACCTGCACCAACCATGTCCCAGAGTACGCGCTAAAGGCACCAGACGACGGCGGAGAACTAGACGAGCGCAGTTCAGCGGCGTTGCTGGCAGACACCTTCTACCCGCGCTAGACTCCATTGAGCAGGCGCAAGTACGGGCGCACGCCACGTGGCTGGCGGCCACAAAAGGGGAGGTAGGTGCATTAGATAATGCGGTGCCTTTTACGGGAGTGGAGCTGGAAACGGCCCTGCAAGCCATGGATCCCAAGAAAGCTCCGGGTGGTGATGGCCTCACTCTCGACATCTGCCTCAATATAACTGCTTGCAACAGAAACCTGCTCCTAATCTTGTTCTTGCAGTGCTTAAGATGGGGATGTTTCCCGAGGGTTTAGAAGGTGGCCACTGTAAAGGTAATTCCCAAACCGGCAAAAAATGATTATACTGACCCAAAATCTTATCGACCGATCGGTTTACTGCCGATTATGGGGAAAATACTGGAAAAACTTTTCGTTAACCGGTTGCAGTGGCAGCTGGGCAGCAGCGGATGTCTCAGCCCTTATCAGTATGGATTCACTCCGAGGCGTAGTACGGAAGATGCTCTATTTGATGCCATTACAACGGTCCGAAGAAGTCTGGAAAATAAGAAGATAGTGGTTATGGTATCACTAGACATAGAGGGGCGTTTGACAATGCATGGTGACCCTCAATCATCAGTGCATCACAGCTGCATCACAGAGCAGTGGACACTAGCGTGGTACGTCTCATCACCAATTACCTCTTGGAGAGAAAAATAAAGCTGCGTTATGCGGGTGAGACCGTAGAAATAGATACAGCTAAAGGTTGTATACAAGGCTCAACTTGCGGACCCGTACTATGGAACGTCCTGCTTGCTCCCTTGCTTGAATCCGATCAATATGGAGGAGTAAGGGTGCAGGCTTTTGCTGATGACATTTTGCCCATTGCGCTGCAACTCATGGTGAGGAGTTGGAGGTGATGGCCAACCGTGCTCTGGCTGTAATCACAAGATGGGGAGGAAAATTGAAGTTTGCCCCGGGGAAGACGCAGGCCCTGCTTTTAACAAAAAAGAGGAGATATCATACATCTAGGCTAGAGATGACAGGGGTTGAGATAAGTTACGGAAGAAGTCTCAAAATATTAGGGTTGACTTTTGGTCCTTTGCTAAACTTCAGGCTGCATCTTGGACTGATAACAAAAAAAGCAATCGCTTTTTATAAGGTAGTATCAAGAGCAGCGCGTGCACAATGGGGACTCAACTCTGATTTTTTGAGACTAATCTATGTGGCAGTGGTTGAACCAACTATATTGTACTCTGGGAGCTGCTGGGCTGACATATCTCAGCGCGTGTATGCCAAGAAAGCACTACGCCTTACGCGATCCTTCGCAATCAGAATGAGTAAGGCTCACCGCACAGTATCTTTTGTGTCAAGTGTTTTTAACCGACTTTATTATAAAAAAGGAGGAGGTTCTCAATTCGTCGGAAACTTTTTTTTTTTTTATGTATGTTCACCGATTACTCGAAAACGGCTGAACCGATTTGGAAAATTCTTTTTTTGTTTGAAAGGGTCACAGGTGGTCCCATATAAATTTTATGAAAATCGGTCGAGCTGAAAAATAAACGAAAATCTAAAAATTGTATACATCGATGATGTTTTCATGTACTTTAATACCTCGCTGTCTCATTGGAGCGTTGCGTTTATTTGGCCTACCCATATTATATATATACAAAATACATCTACTTTTCACTAAGAATGTATTATAGGCTCAAATTTCATTCAATGAAGTCGGTTTCTTTTTAGTTTTTAAAACGTAATTATATTAGCCAGGATTATGCCGCTATCACTAAGGGTCCGAGAACATGCATGTATATACAGAGTAAAGAGAGGGGAACCTTTTGAGGGTTTACCTGGACGGTCTTTGGAGCTGAGAAGGTGTCCATTTTCACTATCTCATCCGGCTGACGGAAGGCGTATTGAGTTTGGATGTGTTGGTTCGCAAGAAGATCTGCATTGCCTTGTGGACGAGGGGCCAGTTCTTTATACAGATGGGAGCAAGCTGGAAGGAAAGGTGGGTGCAGCGGTGTCCTGCTGGACTGGGAAAACTGAGGTCCAACATTCCGGCTTCCGTCTTGAGTTTGAGTTTGAGTTGAGTTTCAGGCCGAGCTGTCAGCAATACTTCAGGCCCTAGAACTAATTAAGCAACGAAAAGAGTCCAAGTTCTCTATTGCGAGTGATTCCAGATCAGGGTTGAAATCTGTCTGCGATCCAAATACGGTTAACCCGTTGGCTGTGGACATTAGAGATGGAATAGCACAGTTAAGCATTGAAGGAAAACAAGTTTCGCTCTATTGGGTTAAAGCTCACTGCGGAATACCTGGCAATGAGAGAGCAGATGAACTGGCCAAGCACGCAGCTTTAAATAACAGGCAGTTACCTCGATATGACTTTCCGTTGTCCTTCGCAAAGCACTCCATCAGGATGAGACATCTGGAACATTGGCAGAGCATCTACGGGTCGGCTACAGCTGGAGTTACAAGATTATTTTTTGGAAAATGTAATAGCGTCCTTAATTGTTAGGAAAAATAAAATTGATAATTATACTTGTCAAATATTTACTGGTCACGGGGGGTTTAATTATTATTTACATCGTTTTAATTTCAAGAAAAGAGTCTCCATTGTGTTCTTGTGGTGAAGATGTTTTTCAGACAGTGCAACATCTTTTGGTAGATTGATGTAAATTTGCTAAATTAAGGTATGACTGTGAGAGCGCAATGGATACTAATATTGCACTGGAGAATTTGGATCAGCTTATGTTGGATGACAATTGCAGATCTTTATTTCTTTATTTTGCAAGGACTATTCTTCGCAGAATTGGGAAGGAAAATGAATCGTTTATAGAACCAATATATGTTATCTAATTGATCTGTAACCAATAATTTATTTTATTTGTTAATTATTTGATTTATTATCTTTTATTATTATTTTACAATAAATTGTGTGCTCTAATAATCTTAGGCTTTTATTTGATGTGTTGTATAAAAATATTTAAAAATTGTATTACAGTCGATTACAACATTATCAATATTAATAAAATTATTAATGTTTAATACAACATTTGCACTTAATGTTTCAAAGTATTATGATAAATTGATAAAATGTTACCTATGAAATAAATTTTAATTGTTTAATTGAGTCTCCTAATTAATTGAGCCAATTTCAATCAGTTACGATGATGATGATTGCAAAATTTTAATAAGTTAGCTAATGAGATGTATGACCATGTATTAGAGTACATGGCAATATACCATGTCAATGTAAATAATTAATTGGCAAGTAATAAGAAGCTGTATTTAAATAAAGAATCTATTTAAAAAAAAATCTTGGGTTTTCGGACTGCTTAATACATTTAGGTAATCTTGAGAACGAATTGTGTATTATTTATTTTTAGAATTAAAGTTGATCTATTATATTATTCCTATAATAGGAATAATATAATAGATCATATTTTATATCATCATTGATTCTGTTCTATATATTGCAAATAAATTGTAACAAGATGTCAAATTTGGCAGGAATATGTGTATGAAAGTATAAATGGATATTTGATTAAAAGAAAATGTAAAAGTTAAATTGGGAGATCTGTCACATGCAAAGTAAATTATCTTAATTATCTTAATTATCTTAAGTAATTATCTTAATTGAATTTATCTTAAGTAAGTCATTTGGAGTAGTTAAAGTATGTAAGGTTGTCGCAATATTATAGCAACAGTATATATTTAAGTTAGTGCCGTTTCGAGAATGTAATCAAATAAAAAATACAATCACAGGTTTACAACTCGTAAATACTTGAAAAAGTATTATTATATGACCGGAACTGATTCATATTTATCTACGTGAAAATTTAATGTCCTTAAAATAGAACGTACTTGTTTAGAAGCTGTCTTTTTTGTGAGTTTTATGTTTATTTTAATAAATGATGGATCCGCACATTTATGTACCGTTCTGTTATCGCTTTTATCAAATCACTGCATTACTATCCGCTCTATATGTATCAATTTCTTTGATATTTTTTGAGTGACATTAAAGTCTTCTGAATCAAGTTTCCGCTTGTGTTCCTTTGGCGTTGAGGAAGTTTCTGAACTCCGTTCTGCTGATAGATATGCCTGTAATTTTTAATACGTTTCATTCGATTTCGATTCTATGAAAATGATAATGAAGGTAATTATTTATAATAAAACGTCATGAATATAAACACTATAATAACCTGAAAAATCAAAATTTGTAGAGTTAGTTCAGCTGTGTCAACCATGTATTTGTTTCCACTTTTTAATTACAAAATCTTTGTCCTTAAAGTGATCTGAAAACGGTCTGTATCTTCTGGTTCCTTTTAATAGAGGTAACTTTTTACATGATGAAGTTCTCGATAACACATTCATCAGTTTATTAGGGTCACATCCCTAATTGAATAGCGAAAGCTGAGGTTTAAGAGAAACGCGACCTTAACTGGTTGATTCACAGTCTGTTTTTGTTTGACGGTTTTGCATTATAAACAAAACTAAAATAAAACCGTTTAAAACAATAAAATAATACTTACCGGTGATATGATATGCACACTTTTGTGTGAAAAAACGCTAGTCCCACTTTTTCTATTTTGTATTTCCATATAAATAGTGGGATACACCCATTTTTTCCTGTGGCGTAATCATGCCATCTTATCTGGCCTGAGCACGAAAGGAGCCTCTAAGTCGCACTTTAGTCCTTTCACCACACTGGTGCGAATTAACTAGTGACACGATAAGAAGAAGAAGGTACTTACTGTGTTTGTTTTGTTGCAATGCATAATGCTAAATGCGAAAATAAAGAAAGCTCTTCGAAAATCCCGAAAACCTCGCTCTATTTCAAGGGCTAAATACGACCGCGTTTCGTTATTTTTCGAGAGAAAACAAAAAGTGCCATCAGGTAAATGGAGCAAGGAACCATGTTTCTAATGAATGTGGAGGCGCAGCTTAGAGGTGTGACAGCTGGTAATCTCTATCTAGGTACTTTATATAGGTCTACACACTAAAGTTACATTCGTAAGCTACGTTTGTCGGTTGGCAAATTAACGTACACAGGTAATAACATGAAAACTACGTGTTTTAAATAAAAACTTAGAACATAATTTAATATTACTTAGATGGCAAAAACTTGGGATCATTATGCTCCAACTCAGGTCGGCATATGTAATAAAAATAACATCATACAAAAGCGACTAGACGAGTTTCTTACCGGATTCTACTTGGCTGGGGTTTGATGGAACCTGCACCTAGCATATAGGACGATCTTCGTGATGTTTTTGAATAAAAAATCATTAGTTTTTCTTAGATATTAAAATCCGGGTAAAACTAGCTCTTGTTGCATATTTTTTGTTTCATTTCTCAAAAACAATATAGTTAATGGATTCTTCTTATTTAATGGATTAATAGGAGGAGTTGGCACCTAAATAACCCGAAGTCTGAACGTTCATCTAGCAATTTAATACGTTTTAAAGAGGTTATTTTAATAAAATTGTTTTAAACCTTGATTGCATTTCAGTCCGAATAAATTAGACACAAATTATTTTAGTTATTTTTTATAGACACATTTAACTTGATTTTGAGCTTTAACCAAGTATTTGCGATAAAATAATATTAGATTACGTAGGTGCATTTGTAACTTATATCTCTACAGTTTAAATGGAGTTACCAAGCTGCTAATATTATACGCTGTGGCGAAATTCTCACCGGCGGGGCTCATTCATATTTCACACTTTCTTTTCGTACTAAAACAATGCTTACTCGAAAAATGTAGCTACTACCTCGTAATACGTGCCCCGATACGTCAAAAAAGTAGGGTGTTATACAACGAAGTAAACAAACCATGAAATAACAGCAAATTAGAAATTCGCAGTCTTATGGGGAGTTCCCCAATGATAGTTGTCTGATGATTGACAATATAATTTTATCCAGAGTAATTGGAACAATTATATATATTGTAAATATTGCTAGACAATTCACCCAGCACTATATAGCACTGTACTCTGACGACCTATGTAGCTCAGTGGGCTAAGGTCCGGCTGAGACGCAGAAGATTGCGGGTTCGACTCCACTGCGGGACAAATGTTTGTATGATCTGCAAGTATTTGTCTCGGGTCAGGATGTTTCTATGTATCATATGTATATATTTATAAAAATAATAATATAAGTAGTATATCCAGTCATTTGGTACCCATAACACAAGCTCTGCTCACTATAGGGCCTGATGATGTTGTGTGAAATGTTCAGGATTATTTATTTATTATTTATTTATACTAAGCAATGCTTGTACTATGGGAACCCGATGATTGATATAATACTTATATAGTTTAATTACATATTTGTGATACATTATAACGCCCAGACACAGAACAAACCTCTATGCTTATCACAAATGTGTATCCTGGCAGGGAATCGAACCCACAACCAACAGCGTAGCAGGTAAAGTTACTACCACCGCCTGACTTGAGAGGCTTAGTTTATTAGTTATATTCTCTCATTCCCTTATTTATATATTTTAATAAGTTAAGGTTTATTATACCCCGAAAGGTCCAGCGGCCGCCGAAGCGCCAGAAGAATATAGTTCGTCTGTTGATGAGCTTGAAGCCAGATGTAAAGCATAGTCTTATAAGTCACATAATTAATGGTAAAAAAATCCCAATAGTTCTGCTAACAGAACTACTCAACAGAACAGGTGGGAGTAGACGGCTGTCAAGCCAGTCACAAAAATGGCGAATTTTGCTTTTGATTATGGTTTTAGGATATATTTATCCCCGGGTTAACCTCCATACTTCTGTTGATTAATTCCGGCCGCTTTCTCTCAACTTCTTGTTTTAATCTCATCAGTTGTTCGCAGTAGAGTTCAGAATGTGTAGTGGTAGCAGATCATAATGAATAATGCCCTTCCAATCCCACCACACACACAGCATCACCTTGTTGCGAGTTAACCCGGGTTTCGCCACAGTCTGTGAAGCCTGACCGGCCTTTGACCACGACCTTTTTCGCACGTTCTTGTCGTACGTGATCCACTTTTCATCACCAATTATCAGCTTCTTCAAAAATGGTTCGGTTTCAGTACCTACGTCGTAATAAAGAATCACAAATGAGTACACGGTTCATTAGGTTTCTTTCAGTGAGCTCGTGAGGTACCCAAATATCGAGCTTTTTTGTGTACCTACCCAGTTTTTTTCAAATGCGCCAAAACTGTGTTGTGGTCAATTCCCAGTTCTTCAGCTACGTCGTAACTACTGATATGCCGATCTTGTTCCACTTTTTCAAAAATGGCATCCATTTTATCCGTAATAGGGCGACCAGAGCGACGTGCATCTTTGACATCAAAATTTCCGGATTGAAATCGCTTAAACCAAATTTGTGCTACTCTCACAGACACTGCACTAGGTATAATAAACATCGCAAAATTTTTTCAAGGCTTGCGTTGCATTTTTACCTCTTTGTAGTAAAATTTTAAAATGTATCGAATTTCTTCATTCGATTTACTCATCTTGACAGTACGAAAAACAAATAAAGTTAAATTTACGGTATTGCGAAGATTTGCAATACCGTAAATTTCACGCGAGCTCAGGAGTCTCGTTGGGCATATCTTGGGGAAAGATACGACTGAACCGAATAACCCAAGCTCTGAAATTAGAAGATTTTAATCATTGAAGAATTATTATATTTCAAGCAGATCGACGTAGAGCCCGTTATGGGTGTAAAATATGCGGTCAGCCAATCTACTTGCATTGCTCAAAACCGACCTGTAATAAATGTTTATACAAAAGTAGTGCCTAAACATGTGATTTTCAGAAAAAATGATTTAGATCTCATAAAAACAGTCTTCATTTTGTAAGAAAACAAATAAAACAAAATCCTAACGTTAGTTTTCTATAAGAAAATTTGTTCGTTTTATTTTGGATACCTTTATGTTTGTTGATTAATAAATATTTTTCCATGATACTTATTAATGTTTTATTTATCTTTGTATCTTATTTTTGAAATGCTTTAACATGATGAAAAGAAAAAAACATAAATTATGGTTTATAACTGTCACAGAGCTCTTTAAAACCACAGATGAATGCCATTCGTACGTCAGTGGTAGTGTAACAAAATGACACTTTAGTTAACCACTAAAGGGTCATTTTGTTACACTACCACTGTCACCATAGTACAATTGTTCAATTGTTCATACTTGTGGAATTTTAATGAATAAGTTGTTACTACATGGGACAAGTATGAACAACTGAATTAACTGTGTATTATTGTGCAATGTGATTTGAACGACGAGGAATCCCAAGAAAAATTTAGACGGCCATTCCGCGTGACATTCCATTCCGTGGCCATTCCATTTCAATTGACCAACGACTAAGACTTATTCTAAGACAATCAAATTGACTATAAACAAACATAAACACTTGCCACTGGCAAAATTGAAAATATTATGTCACATGCCATAAACAAAGAAGAAGAAAAAGATAAATTGCCAAACAACATAGATCTGAATTTGAACTTTATTACGAACAGATAAATATTATTTTCTCTAACTCGGTCTATTCTGTAACAAAGTTACTAAAGGTAATATGAGCACGCGATACGTTAAACTAATCAATTTGAAAATTGACGAACCTTTTGATTCCGTGACTGTACAAACAGAAATAAAAATACTTTACTTATGTAAAACGATTCTAAGTGGACCTAGTGATTGTCTAAATAAATAACAATAATCAATATTGGCGGACAATGCACACAACACCATCTAGCCCCGAACTAAGCATAGATTGTACTATGGTGACCAACTTTTGGCACATCCAATGTCTATCAGTTTCTATTAGCAATCGTCATAATTTCAATCATTAGTTTGATTGTAATTAGAACCAGTTTTGACAAGATGGATTACTATTACGTACGTTCGGTTTCTATCTCAGGCCAAATAAATATTTAGACAAGAGGGCCGTGAATAACCTAAATGAAGCCTCAAAACTGGTTCCTCTGTGTAAATACACGCACCCACGCACACGCATCCAACTAAACTATGCTCCTTCCTCATACATAGTATATCCATACAAACTTGTACTATTAAGTATTCACTCATGTCGTCGTCTAGAAAACATCTTACAAAAAAAAACATTAACATATTCCGTGACAAAAAGTGCCACAGAATGTATTTATTATGGTTGATCGTGGTGCTACGTCTTAATATTTATTTGGTCTGAGGTTTCAATTCAAATGACAGCGTCTATGACAATCAACATCAACCTTCTATAATACCAATTCATCAATAGTAACTGAAAGCGATTAGTATCAGAATTCCATAATCGCCCCGCTGATGACTGATATAATACTTATTCAATTCAATTCAGTTTATTTACATCTTATTTGAACATTACAGATACTATCTAATAAAAAATACGGAGAAAAAGTCAAAGTAGGTAAATCTATATAGTAATACTTACAATACTTTAAAACACCTGTTGATAGTCCTAATTTGCTCGCTTCAGTCAGCATATACACATATTATGGATACGTAACAACAATATTTGTACGGGATCCTGCAACATTTGGCTTAAAAATATATAGAAATAATAATTAATTCCATAGTCCCCTTCCAAATATGTGTCGTCTTTATAACGTGTTGGCTACTTCTCATAATCTAGATGTCTTTAATAACTGTATCAGTAGGTTTAAGCGGTACGCTTATAAAGTCTTACACGATACCTACTAATTATGTATAATTTCCATAGTTGGTTCTTAGTTTAGGGTATTATAACTTTTATGCATGTAACACTGTAATTTTGTCATATTCAAATATTTGATAACGAATCTATATCAATGAATAGATTATAACTAATTTTAATTCAAACGCTGTGTTGATTGTGATCTGTTTTATGAATTTAATCCCTTCCCTATATCCCTATATAATATAAAAATCTTGTGTCACAGTTTTCGTGTTTATACTCCTCCGAAACGGCTTGACCGATTTTGATGAAAATGTATATGTACATATATGCAGTAGGTCTGAGAATAGGTTTATAACTTATTTTTATACCCTTAAATGTTAAGGGTGGCTCACCCCAAAATTTTTTTTATGTTCATTAAGGCATAACAACGTTTGCACGTTGTTATGCCTTAATGCCGGGTCAGGAAGTAAATAAATAAATAAATAAATAGCGAATGCACTATGGAATGTAAACAAAAACCACCGAGATACACAACAAACTCCTATGTGCAACACACAAAAGTTTATCCTGGGGGGAATCGAATCCTCAATCTATCGCAGAAGGCTGAGCTACTACCATCTGAGCTGACCGGCCAATCATAAAATCTTAACAAATATTTCATGTTCCAAGTTTAGGTATAAGTAGTATATCAGTCATGTACCCATAACACAAGTTCTGCAAATTTTGGGACCAGTTGATGCTGTGTAAAATGTCCGGCATTATTTATTGTAAGGAGAAAATATTTGATTTATGTTTGTTTGATTGTAATTAATAAACCCAAAACTACATTAACATTTTTTTTATTATGACACCTTTATAAAGCTACATCATTAGCAAGTAACATCATACTAATATTATAAATGTGAACGTATGTTTGTTTGTTACGCTTTCACGCGAAAACTACTCAACCGATCATCATGAAACTTTGTACACATATTCTTGGAGGTATTAGAAGTAACATAGCATAAAAAAAAAAAATTTTACGAAAGATATTTATATGGCAAAACAACGTTTGCCGGGTCAGCTAGTAGACTATATTTTGTTTCCAATAAAAGACATCCCTACGGATATCGCAATATCGGATATCTAATTATGGTATCAAACATTTTAAAGATTGCCCATAAAAGTCTTTATTTTATATACAAAACAATAGTTTTATTTTATTTACAGAAATGTACAGAATAATATACAATAATATAAAATACACCTGAGGCTATCTAAGGACCGTTTTAAACGATCTATAGATAGCTCAACTAATGTACTTCATGTTTATAGTACTCATCAATACCCACAAAAAGTCCCACCCACTACCCACCCGACTTTAAAAAAAGGGGTGGTTCTCCATTTGGGTTTTTATATTTTCTTTTACCTCTTTTTAACTTCTAACTTTTTATTTTATTTATTTATTAAACTCACAAAACAGATCACAATCAACACAGCGTTTTAACTAAAATTAGTTATAATCTATTCTTCCTCTTATCGTGTCACTAGTTATTTCTAACCAGTGTGGTGAAAGGATTAAAGTGCGCCTCAGAGGCTCCTTTCGTGCATTTAGGTAAGCCTTAATGTAAACTCTCGACCTTGCCGAAAGGACCCTCAGGAAAGATAATCGATTTATTGATCTTGATGCGTAATAATAACTCCGTCATTTATGAACCAATTATGTTTAAGGATATGCTTTCCCTTTAGTCCCATATAAATTTCATCGAAATCGGTTCAGTAGTATGACTTTTAAATCAAACAGGCTGGAATAAATATGTCATCCAATCCAAGTAAGTAAACGAAATAACGTATTTTTAGATAGGTTTTTTATTTAAAACCCCGTGTTTTTATTAATAAAACTGGGGCTACTGTTGAAAAAATTGTTTAAAATTTGTATTAGATACGCTAGGCACTCGTACCTAATCAATAAAACCATTACTTATACAAAAAACTTGTTTTATAATTATTCGCAGATGCTTGAGTCACAAACGTTAGAAGTATTTATTTATAAGTTGGACCGACGTGACGACGTCAAATCCGATAGTAATTTTAAACTCTGACTTATTAATCTTCGACAAAGACCGTGTTAGTCGCACCGAAACTGCGTAAAGGCATTGACCTATCTCTTTGGCTATCAAACTCTCGAGAAGTGCAGTTATAATCTACTTTTAATGTACGTAGGTGATAAGTAGGTATCGTTTCTACTTCAGAAAGTTGACATTATGGAAAATGCAAAATGCATGTTGATTTTGCGTGTTATGGTGTCGGTGTGTGTTGTGAATTCAGCGGTGCTACGTGATGAGTTATTTCCGCTGGATATCATACATTACAATGATTTCCACGACAGGTGAGATTCTTCTAAGCATTTTTTTATGTACCTAAGTATAATTATTCCATACTACTTTCTGCCCGCGGTTTCGCACGCATAGTACACACATAAAAAGTAGCCTATATCCGTTCCTAAGATACAATCTATATCCATACCAAATTTGATTGATGCAAAAAAAAGTTCTCTTGATCCGATCGATACCATAATTACAAGATCACCCGCTAGGCTAATCTGAAAATTTCCTAAAAATATCATCGAAATCGATCCAGCCGTTTCCGAGTCTATAGGGAACATACATACACACATTGCCTTTTATAGATCTAGATATTAAGTAACTATCATGTCTAATCAATCGAATTAATCAATTATGGTTTTGTAAAACATCTTTTCACGGACTTACAATTTATTTTACACAATATTTAACATCGCTATTGTGTAACACGCGGAATAAGAATTGGACGTAAGAACTGAATTAATTAATTATTAATTCAGAAGCAATAGAGTGTTATAAGTTTAATGGGTGTATCGTTATGTATGTATATTTGTATGTATGTGGTTGTGACATCGTGGATCCGAAACGGATTTTGATTTTGGGATTTTGTTTGAAAGGTGACTTGATCGATTGTTCTTAGCTATGATTCAAGAAAATCTGTTCAGCCATTTGAATATCATCAGCTGATTTGTATTTGAGACGCAGAACGATGCGGGTTCAATTCCCGTCGCAGATCAAATTTTTATAAGACCTGCAAGTATTTATCTCGGGTCTGGCTCTTTCTATGTATTTGTATGTATTTAAAAACAAATAAGTAGTATAACAGTCATGTGGTACTCTTAATACAAGCTTACTTTTGTGGCCAGATGATGCTGTGGAAATGTGCGACATTTTTTTTTATCTTGGAGCAACCTGTACCTAAAGAACTGTAGCGCCTCATCTTTGCGTCCCGCGTTACTGTCGCTGTCGGTTTGTACACTAACTTTAATAAATGATGATTGAAACTTTATTTTATTTCGTTTGTTTGAAATTTTAAATTATTCAATTAATTCAATTAATAGAGATTTTTATGATACCACTTCTGAAACACCTCTAATGAAAAGCTCGAACAGGCTCTATCAAAACTTTATTCTCGTTTTAAACTAAATAACCCTTGAAAACTCCCTCCACCGATCACTCGCCAAAAAAAAAAAAAACATCTTTTCATCCGAAAACCAAACAACCCTATTGTCAAAAATGTATGGCCCAACGTGCCGTGTTGCCAGTGACTTCTTTTAAAACCCCTTTTTTTGAAATTATAAGGTTATTTGTAGTGAAATAGATCGAACCTTACACTAATAAGTAACTGTCTTGTAGTGTTCATTTAAATGTAATGTAATGGCTACCATTGCAGCTCCAAGTTGTATAGGTAAATACTTACTATATTTTATTCACAACTAGCTGACCCGACAGACGTTGTCCTCTCTTAACTACGGATATTGAATTTCGGTTGAAAAAAAGGTTACATTAGAAAATTTTAAATTGTCTAAAGAGCTAAGGTTACATTAGAAAAGTCAATATCGTCGTTAAGTTTTATTTAATTTTCTAATTTTCCACGCAACTTGCTTATATTTTTCTTTCATAAAAACCTTCTGAAAATAACAAATCAAAAAAAAATTGCGAAATCGGTCTTGCCGTTCACGCGTGATGCCGTGACCGAGGGAAATAGGGATTAATTTTTGTATACATATATATATATATATATATATATATATATAGATACCTAGTGACCGAAAAAACAATTAGCATCTATTCTGAATGCATCTGATATTCATCCTGAAAATTATATTCATATATAATTTGCGGGGAAATAATATTTGAAGGCAGAGAACCAAAGTATAGTTTCAGGAATATGCCCTATCAATTGAGCTGGTATGATAGTTGAGTTATTTGTTACATCCATATCTATACTAATACTTATATATTAGATGTGGTTGCCCAAACCTGCAGAGAGTTGATTCTGCTAGATATTTAGGCATTTTGGTAGATAACAATCTTTCCTGGCATCCTCAACTCGAACTGGTAGCAAACCGAGCTAAAAAATTAGATTTTTAAATACTTAAGAGATATAGTGGACGTACAGCTACTTACTTATATCTACAAAACTTTGTTTCAATCAATCTTATTATATTGCATATCTCTAGGGGGAGGTACACATAAAACTAAATTTGTTAGCATAGAACGGGCTCAACGATACATTTTAAAAGTAATGCTTCGAAAAAGAAAGAGGTTTTGTACTCAAACATTATACAGCGAAGCTAATGTACTGACTGTGAGACAGTTATATCTCCTACAATGTACACTCAAAACTCACAAAACTATAACGATTGATCGGAGCTTACTTAATAAACGTACTCAACGTTCTGTGATAAATTGCACAACAAGAACAAAATTCGCCTCAATGCAATATAGTGCCCAATCGACACAAATCTATAATACGGTTAATAAAAAATTCAATATTCACACAATGTCTCATCAGCGATGCAAAACAATAGTATCAAATTGGCTTCAATCTTTAAATTACCAACAAACTGAAGATATTCTATTACCAGCTTATACATAACTAACTTCCGCTCGTGGCATCGCCCGCATGGTACATTGATAAATTATGGCCTACTAACTGTTGCGGTGCCTAAAACAACAAACAAGAAAAAATAAGCCTATGTCCTTCTCCAAGGTCCAATCTATCTCTATACCAAAATTCATCAAAATCGGTTCAATGGTTTAGGCGTGAAAAAGTAACAAACAGACAGACAGACTGAATTACTTTAAACAAAACTTTACTTTAACAGACATAAACCATCTGTAAATCTTCACAAACTATTGCACTTATAATATTAATATGTTTCAGTCATTGTCCAAACACAATGTACCATGTAACTCACCCCATGTCAAGATACACTTTAGCCGTTTGAGCTATATAGAACGACTGCTAAAGAAAGTAACACACACAAATACAAACATATTCATGCAAACAATCTTACACTCTAAAAACATCACACACTTCACAATAAA
Organism: Lampropteryx suffumata; assembly: GCA_948098915.1. Taxonomy (NCBI): domain Eukaryota; kingdom Metazoa; phylum Arthropoda; class Insecta; order Lepidoptera; family Geometridae; genus Lampropteryx; species Lampropteryx suffumata. The sequence goes on from OX402562.1 coordinate 7,621,121, forward strand.
CGTCAAAATTTTAAATTATTCAATTAAATATTTTACATCAATATATCAACTTTCTGTACCTGTACCTAAATCGTCTTCGAAATAATAACTCCACTCCTTCCAACAAATGCGAATTCTATACCTACCCACATATCGGCGTGATAATTTATTTTATAAACTTGGACACACGTAAACATAACTACTTAAACACATACTTGTAAGGACGAAAAGTATTATGTTTTCTGTGAATTATTAAGGGAATATCAATGAGGTTTTACTAATTGGGGTATATCATACATTCATACACTGTCGAATGAGTTGTTTAAATCTGTTGCCATTATGTTCATTGACTTGATTCATACCTACTCGTACACTTATCAACTTTACCTTGTACATTTAGAGGATAATTATTACTCTGTGCATATAATTATTATCAAACCTACAAAATAATTATATAAGTACCTACCTATTTAAGTTATATAGTATTACAGATTGTTGTTAAACTTTTAGAAACACCTACCTATTATCAAACCTACATAATAATTATAAAAGTACCTACCTATTTAAGTTAAGTAGATAGAATTACAGATTGTTGTTAAACTTTTGAAAACACCTACCTATTATCAAACCTACATAATAAATTATATAAGTACTTACCTACCAATTTATGTTATAAATTGTAAATAAATTTTCACTCAAAACAGGATATTTACCATGATATATGAGTTTATCTGCTTCTCGATATTTCGGCACAGTTGCATGCGCCATGATCACGAGATAAACTGAAGTCTTTGCGGGTGGATGTTATTGGCAGACAAAACGGTCTACCCTCTTTCTCAGTCTTTTACTGCGAACATTACCCCTACTACCGGTTTCACTGTTATATCAAATATAATATATGTTTTAAAAGTTATATCAATTTATGTTAGGTAGTACTACAGATTGCTGTAAACTTTTAGAAACTCATTGATATACCAAGTACCCATAGTAGAAATAATAAAGAAACCTATCTTACCTAATTCTAAATACCTATTATTATGTGTACTTGTGTAACTTAGGTTATTATTATTATTATGTTTTTCCTGTTTTTGTTTATGTTACAATTTAAGGACCACAGAATAGAGGGGACTCTTCTAACACAGGTGTAAACTCTAAATAAGATATCCCAACCCTACCATTTATGTATATGTAACTAAAATAAAAAGATTTTTGATTTGATTTTGATTTGATTTTATATAAACTCAAAAGTGTCTCTATCAGTCTATATGCATTTTGAAGATCCCAAACCCCATCTAACATAAATATAACATTTAATAAAAATTTAATTAATCAAGTTGATGCTACACGATTCTTAGGACTTATAATTGTCAAAAAACTTAATTCAGTAATTCAGTACGTTTATTCACATAAGACATGGTTATAATATACATTAGGTGGAATTGTCAATAGTAGAGCTGCATATCTAGCCCGAGTACAGGCACGTGAATATATTTCATTTATCATACAAATCAAATGAAATTATAACATATCATTAATACAATGTCACTATAAATATCAATTTAAAATAACTTATAAATTAAAATTGTCAACTGATTCTGATCATTCTGATATAATAAAACACATAATTAATAATAAATGGAAAACTAATTTAGAAGGACTGAGTAAGCGTGTTAATAGTCTAGCATATGCCCTGCATAAACTGTCATTAAGAGTCAATACTGATGCCTTATTGATAGCATATCACGGTATGGTAAAGTCTGTTCTGAGATATGGGCTAATATTCTGGGGCAACTGTACCAATAAAGACATCATGTTTACGCTACAAAAAAGATGTGTGAGCCATGTTTAAAATAAACATTACTGATAGCTGTAAACCATTATTTTCGAAGCACAAAATTCTGACTCTTCCGTCCCTCTACATAATTAGAAGTAGCTCTTTTTGTAAAAAACAATCCCCATCTATTCCCCCGGTTATCTAATTTTGTAATTCGAAGCAGACGTGATAATACTAGGTTAAAATTATACCCTGTAAAAACAGCACTAATGCAAAAAAGTGTTGTTGGTGTTGCTCCAAAAATTTATAACAAATTACCTACACTATATAGAGACCTGAACGTCCAAATGCTTAAACTAAAAATAAAGAAATTGTTAATTGTAAAAAGTTATTATAATCTTGTCGATTTTTTTAGTGATTGTAATTAATTTTAAACTTGCATGCCATCTCTACCTAATTTGCATACCTTAAATCGGTCAAGCATGTTGTTTCACATTGTTACATTTTTGTCATCTTCTGTACACATGTTTTCTGGGAAATAAATATCTTTGAATCTTTGAATCTTTATATGTTTGTTACCATTTCACGGCTAAACGATTGAACGGATCTTGATGAAATTTTGTAAGCAGATACATAGATTGTATCTTGAGGACGGAGAATGGCTACTTTTATGTAGGTCCCACGCGTGTAAAGCCGCGGGCAACAGCTATATACAAATGGTTACTTAAGTAGGTTTCACTAGTTTGTATGTACACGTAAAAAATGTATTCGAAGGTCAAGGCTGTTTACGAAAGCGGCTAGACGTGAACAAATTTGATTATTAAATTGATTATTATTCGTAATTATCTATTATACGTGGGATATTATAAAGAGGAAAGATTTAATTGTTTGTTTGTTTGTATTGAATAGGCTCCAAAACAACTGGACCGATTAGAAAAATTCTTTTACCGTAGAAAAGCTACACTATCCCCGGGTGACATTGGCTACTTTTATCCCGGGAAAATTGGTTGGTCCCGGGAAAAATCTTCAACGCAGCCGAAGCTGCGCGCGGACAGCTACTCTATTATACGTGGGACACTCAGAAAGTTTTGTGAAACTGAAAAACCAACTTATATGGATAAAATATATTTATTAAATATTTTCAAAGACCTCTTCATTAGTCCCTAAACAAATACAAAATTTCATGCGTCTGAACCAATTTCCGAAACACTTTTTCCAGTCCGCCGCGGACACCCTTTCTACGGCTTTCTCGTGCTCTAGTACTCGTTTCTCGTTAACGCATCTTCCGACAATGAAAAATCCCTTTCAGTAGATTTTTTATTTTAGGGAATAAACAGAAGTCACACGGTGCCAGATCAGGACTGTAAGTAGGGTGACCCAAGACTTTGACCTATGTGGTGTCCAGGAAGTCCCTTGTTTTGAGCGCTAAGTGCGCGGGCGCGTTGTCGTGGTGAAGCAGTAGCCCGCGGAGCCCGGTGTTTGGTCGCTTGTTGCTGACCGCAGTGAAAACTTCTGGCAGTCATTTCGTAGTATACCATTCGGCGTTGATGCTGCTTTGATTTTGTAATGGAGCCGGAAGAGTCCTCTTCAAAGTGAAGAAACTTGCGATAAAAAGTTTCCCTGCGCTTCTCGATCGCTTCACTTTGGTAGGCGTTGGTTCATTTAGAAACAGCCAAACTGTCGACAGACGCTTTGTTTCTGGATCGTTTTGATAAATCTAGGATTCGTGACCTGTCACAATGTCGTAAACCTATTTAAAATTTATTGATCATGTCACTGCACTATTCCACACGGGCCTGCTTCTGAGCTTCGGTGAGGTTGTGCGGCACCCAGCGCGAAACTATCCTATTACTACTATTCTCACGCGAAGGTGCTCGTGGAGAATCTTGTGGACGCTTCCCGAACCAATCTGCAATATATGCTGAATCTCTTCGTACGTAATTCGCCTGTGTTCTTTAATTACATTTTTCACTGCTATCAGGTTTTCCTCGTTAATAACCGTCGAAGGACGACCACTTCTTTCTTCTTCCCCAAAAGTTAGACGACCTTAATTCGTTATGCCAACGGTAGATGGTTGTTTTAGAAGGGCCAATCCATATCCAATCCATAAATGCCATTTGAAAACGATCAAACGACTCATCCGGTTTTAGGCCACATTTAAAAATCGTAAAAAATCATTGCACGAAAATGTTCCCGACGATCCATTTTTCAATAAAACACGACAATTCAATCTAGTTCTCAAAAAAATGTAGAGGGAAATTGACAATTCGAACGATTGTATTTTTACTTGTATATAATCGTTTTTTTTATATAATTATAATCAGCCAGGGCTTCATACATAAAAAAACATTTTTTTGCATACTTTCTGAGTGGCCTGATAAAAGAACTTTAGCCTAACTGATACAACATTGCCGAGCCTAAACCGCTGAAGCTATTATGCTGAAAAGCAGGATCTTCTTGTAGCAAAATTAATAACTAGCGGGGTGTCGTGAAACTAAATATATTATAAATGTGATAGTTTGTTGAAGTGAAAACTTCTTTTAGCGTGGTACGCATATTTTTAGATGAGGTAAAACCTCTGGACTCGCGGCACCGTTACCGACACCGCGAGACGCAGGGCTGCCGCGCTCGCCCCATTTGATTATAAACCTTAATTTACATGTTTACAGTCTACTTTTGTGTGGAGAAGTTTACTAGTACTACAGTCTACTTTTGTATGGAGGTTCTTTGATATATTATCTACATTCTGAACAAAAACATAATAGAATATTAAATGTATTTTAAAGTTTATAATAACTAATAAAATACAATTCATAAATAAAATGCAATTCATAACCCAATAACCCAATAACCCTAGTACCCATCTAAAAAATGTCAAAATAAGTTTTCACTTCTGTCGGCATTCGTAATTTTTCTAGGTGTTTGGATGTTTGTTTGTTCACATCACGCAATGCAGTCGATTTAAAAAAAGAATCGTTGGACAATGCACACCACACAATCTAGCCTCAAACTAAGCATAGCTTGTATTATGGTGACCTTATGTCTGATATAGAATATTTTACATAACTTACTTTATGATACTTCATCGTCTCTATCGTATCACTAATCATTTCGAGCTTGTGTGGTGAAAGGAAAAGTGCGCCTCAAAGGCTCCATTCGTACACGTCTCGAACTTATGATACGTTATAACATTCCGACAGAGAACAAACACCTATGCTATTATCACAAATGTTTTTGTCCTGGAACCCCCAACCTACAGCGCAGAAGGCTGCTACTAACTGAGCGGACAGGCCAGTCTTGGTATAGATATACTCATAGATTCGGACCTGGATTAACATACGTATAGGCTACTTTTACTAATCAGACAAAGACGTTATTAGTTAATATTACGACGTTATTAGTTAATATTAGGTTGGGGAAAAAATCTTTTCGCATTATAGTATGTATGAACTTGTAATAAAATCTCTCTGGCTATACTATTTGTATCTGGCTGGTTGTGGTATCATTAAAAGTTTAAATTTTAAAGACCATAATTCCAAATTCAAATTAGGAAAATGTGTGATTTTTATTTGTTTTTCGTACTGTCAAGATGATGAAGAATCTAATGAAGAAATTCGATAAATTTTAAAAATGCAACGCAAGCCTCGAAAAAAATATGCGATATTTATGGACCTAGTGCAGTATCTGTGAGAGTAGCACAAATTTGGTTTAAGCGTTTTCAATCCGCAAATTTTGATGTCAAAGATGCATGTCGCTCTGGTCGCCCTATTACGGATAAAATGGATGCCATTTTTAAAAAATATAGCAAGATCGGCATTTCAGTAGTTACGACGTAGCTGAAGAACTGGGAATTGACCACAAAACAGTTTTGGCGCATTTGAAAAAAACTGGGTACACAAAAAAGCTCGATATTTGGGTACCTCACGAGCTCACTGAAAGAAACCTAATGAACCTAATGAATGTACTCATTTGTGATTCTTTATTACGACGTAATGAAACCGAACCATTTTCGAAGAAGCAGATAACTGGTGATGAAAAGTGGATCACGTACGACAAGAACGTGCGTAAAAGGTCGTGGTCGAAGGCCGGTCAGGCTTCACAGACTGTGGCGAAACCCGGGTTAACTCGCAACAAGTTGATGCTGTGTGTGTGGTGGGATTGGAAGAGCATTATTCATTATGAGCTGTTACCACTACACATTCTGAACTCTACTGCGAACAACTGATGAGATTAAAACAAGAAGTTGAGAGAAAGCGGCCGGAATTAATAAACAGAAGGGGTGTGGTTTTTCATCATGATAACGCTAGACCTAACACATCTTTAACCACTCAACAAAAATTAAGAGAGTTTGGCTGGGAGATGTTAATGCATCCGCCGTATAGTCCTGACCTTGCACCTTCAGATTTCCACCTGTTTCGGTCTCTTCAGAATTCTTTAGGCAGTGTCAGGTTAACATCACGAGAGGACTGCCAAAACCACATGTCGCGGTATTTTGATCAGAAGTCCCAAAATTTCTATAGCAATGGGATCATGTCCCTACCTACAAGATGGCAAAAAGTTATCGAACAAAATGGTTCCTACATACTTTAGTTAAATGTAAATAAACTATATTAAAAAATGTTTTGAATTTTCTTAAAAAATGCGAAGAAACTTTTTCCCCGACCTATTACATTATTGTAGCAGTATTAAAAAATATTAACGGGTATTTTTCCGGGAAAAATAAGTAAATAAACGCGATAAATACCCGTTAATATTTATAATAATGTGTTCTGATCGCGTAAGTTTAAAAAACTTCATTATAGCAGTAATTAGCTAAATAACTTATTTGTTGTTTCTTGAGAAACTCTATATATTCAATATACACTCTTATATTAGATTCGAAGAGACGTCATTACGGTCAGTAATATGCGAGACTAATAATACAAGCTGCCTCGGCGGCTTCGCCCGTCTTGCGCACGAGGTCAAGGCACTGCTTAAGGAGAAGCCCAATGCTCTACTTCTGAACGCGGGAGATGTATTTCAAGGGACCTACTGGTATGCGCTACTAAAATGGAACATCACTCAGCAATTTTTGAATATGCTGCCACATGATGCCCATGTAAGTCTAAGTAATTTATAACTAGGATATTCCACTAATTTCCATTGACTATTTTAGAATATATTTCATTATTCAATTATAGAATTCAATTACCTTAGAAACAAATTGTAACGAGGTTGTTATATATTTATTGTATATTTATACGATATTTTTTATATCACCATCATCTGCCATCCTACCCTATCCTAGTAGTACCTACCTACCAGGTAATTAGTTCGCTCAAAATTGAGATGTTCGCGATGTCCGTATTGCGTTCAAATCTGGTGATGGAGACAAGAGCTGTACCATCGAACTTATTAGAAAAATAAGAAAGTAATATTTTACTATTTAGATTTAATTTATTGCATATATTTATTATGAAATATAGTATAGATATAGTATAGATATGTATTTATTTTTAAGGAAGCGCGAGCTGATTTAAATGAGCCCAAATTTATTCATTTGGGCTCATTAATATAAGCACGCACACCTTTAATTTATTTATACTTAAGTTACTTTTGTCTCCATCATCAGATCAGAATACTATCACCTTAAGACCAAGACCATGCCCTGAGCAAATATTTTTTTGTGTGGAAAATATGACTGTTTTTCCCGCTATTTATTAATTTACCGCTCGTTAGTTGAAGGAATAGTTATATAAATTATGTATATGTAATGCATTTTTAATATTCTGCTCCCTACTTCCTCTTTTCAAATTGTTTTTGATGTACCAAATTGTTAGTTTTATAATTGAATTATGAAATAGTGTAAAATATTCAATTATCATGATTTTCACTTAATGTTGACGTTTTGTCTTAGAACTTACACTAATAGGAGGAATGTAAGTTAAATAAAACATTACCCGTGAAACTTTTATCAGAATTCCTTATTGGAATTCCGTATTCTTATAAAAAATCTCGATTTGAGCGCCGTTAATACGAGTTAAGATAATTTGATTAGGGATGTGCCTTAATATAACAATATCATTCTTGACAGGCATGCATTAAATTTTCCGATAATAATTCAAAAGCAATGTGAACCAAAAATCATTAAAATAAATATAGGCTTCAATTCTGTTGGCACCAACCTAACTAATTTTAGCTAAAATTAGATTTTGAACTGTCAAATTAACCTTTTGTATTCTGCTGCTACCAACTTATCCTAATTTAATTATATCTAACTTAATTAAGCGTTTCTCATTAAGTTAGATGGTACCAACCGAATAGGTTTTACAAATGTTATGACTACCTAAATTTTATTTTAGATAATTTCATAATTTTAGACATGAACCAACCGATTTGCCACCATTGACTCCCATTACTACAAGATTTTTACCGTGAATTATTTATTATCGAGTACATGTTCAATTATGTTTATTGTAGGCATACATACGGTATTATGGGACTTACAGGTAAAATGTTACTTCTTCCAGACTGTCGGCAATCACGAGTTCGATGACGGAATAGAGGGTGTAGCACCGTTCCTTAAGGCACTCCGGTCGCCAGTACTAGCTGCAAACATAGATAACAGTAAGGAGCCATTGCTTGACGGCTTGTATTCCCCTCATCTGGTCGTGGAGAGGAGTGGAAGGAGGATTGGGATCATTGGAGTTTCCACACAGGAAACTAAGGTATTATATTTTTATGTTTAACGAATTTGTTTCTCAAAAAGAACAATGTTCATCTACATTATCATTGGCCTTAGTTCATCTGTTGAAGATGATTTAGGTGGCGTCAGTCAAGTTACAGAGCAGTTATTGAAAACTTTCGTTCATGGATTCACTCCAGTAAGTAGAGGTGGGTGAAGTTTTCTTTCCACTAACGACACTCTGCCTGGGATTATGTTTGATAGCGCAGGCCTTCCCAGGTACTCACACTAACCTCTCGACCTTGCCGACAGGACCCGCAGGAAAGATGAGTCAGTACATGCGGTGTTGGCTCCGTTGCAGGTGCATAACGGCTGGCACCGAGCCGGGCTTGTTTCATGTTTTCCTTCTCTGTTGCTAGCTCTTGTTAGTTAGTTATAACAATGTTCACTTAATGAGTAATGATAAATAATTAATGCCGAACATTTCACACAGCATCATTTAGCCCAAAGTAATAATAATAATAATTCCGGACATTTCACAGAGCATCATCTGGCCCCAAAGTAGCAGAGCTTGTGTTATGAGTACCACATGGCTGATATACTACTTGTATACTTTTTTTATTTTGTTGAAACACCCAGACCCGAGACAAATACCTTCTGATCATAAAAACATTTGTCCCGCGGCGGGAATAGAACCCGCAACCTTTTGCGTCTCAGCCGGACCTAAGCTCACAATATAACCTAAATATACTTATTCGTTTTTTCTTTTGTAAATAGCACGCGGCTTCGCACGCGTGGTACCTACTTAAAAAGTATCCTATGTCCTTCTCCAAAGTCCCATATATCTCTATACCAAAATTCATCAAAATCGGTTTAGCGGTTTAGACGTGAAAACGTAACAAACAGACTCACAGAGTTCCTTTCGAATTTATAATATTAAAGATTATACATCGGTTTGCTCCTTGCGTTTGTTTGTGTTTTTTGAAATTCTTATCCACCTCGTTTAAGGTTAAACCTTTCTACAATAACCTATCATGGGTCCTAAGTACCTATCGCTCATTTATACGTTAGTCTGATAACTGAATGATTAATAATAGGTACCTACCTTCCATCGCTTCTTTGAGCATGAACAAAGTCAAAGTCAAAGTCAAAAGATAGATAGATAGATAGATAACTCTTTATTGTTGTACCACACAAAACAATACAAATACAATTATTTTACAATAAAAGGCAATACAATGGGCGGCCTTATCGCTAACAGCAATCTCTGCCAGGCAACCTGTATACTTACTTTATTCAACTATTCAATACAATATTGATACTTTATTCAATACAATCACAAGGATCTCTTTGAATTTAGGTTCCAATTCATCCTAACCCAAGCCCGAGAAGAATTGGCAAGAAACTCGTCTTGGTCCTAGCGCTTTTTTATATGATCCATCTTATAACTACCTTAACTACGAAATACTAATACAAGAGAGTTTATATTTCAAGTGTGTCGGTCAACTGTCTGACGGGAGAGCGACATGAGGCCATGCATTCTTATTAATAATATAGTAATTTATATTATAATAAGCTTTCTTCAAAAGACTACCTTTTATGTATGCTTGAAATTTCTTAATAAGTAGTTTAGTAGCATTTTCAGGAAGCTTATTATAGAAGCGCACCGTTGTCCCCATAAAGGACCTATTTACTTTTTCTAGTCGAAACCTAGGGATATATAATTTATGTCTATTCTTAGTGTAGATTCTATGAAGGTCACTATTTTGCTGAATCCCATCTGAACGAAATACTGTTGCCTTTTTTATTGGTATCAGTTTCATGACGACCTCTGAGACGCAGTGGGCCAACAACCAGTTGAGAAGTAGAAGGCGACTATTACCACCGCGGGACAAATGTTCCAATGATCTGCAAGTGTTTGTATGTGTTTTTAAACAAAAAAAGTATATAACTCATGTGGTATCCATAACACGAGCTCTGCTTACTTTGGGGCTAGATGATGCTGTGTGCAATGTCTGCCATTTTAATTATTATATTATTATTTATTATATGGGTTAAGTTCCGGCTGAGACGCAGAAAATTGCGGGTTTGATTCCCGCTGCGGACAAATGTTTGTATGATCTGCAAGTATTTGCCTCGGGTCTAGATGTTTCTATGTATAATATGTATGTATTTACAAAAAAATAGTATATAAGCAGTAAATGACTCAACTGGTCATTCATAACACAAGCTCGGCTTACTTTGGGGCTAGATGATACTGTGTGAAATTTCTGGCATTATTACTATCATTATTTTTATTACATAAGTAAGAACTTAGCTCTATATATGGGTTTTTCTTTTAGTTATCGTCCAGACCAGGAAATTTAATATTCTTGGATCCAGTGAAGGCTGTTTTGGAAGAAGCGAACGAATTGACTGCGGAAGGTGTTGATATTATCATTGTTTTATCTCACTGTGGCTTGGATGTTGATAAGTAAGTACTTAATACCTATACCTATTTGCGCAACTAGTTTTACAATGTAAATGACGTCTATACCTTTGTAACTTTGTACGTAGGAAAGTATTTATAGTCCAGGATGCATGGTCCATTTATGCACTTGATAACTATCAAGCTAATTTTCCGTGAGTAGCTTCATTTTGTTGAGACGCTCAACAATTTCCTGTACGTAATCTCTATTGTGGTAGCTAACAGAGGTAGCAAGAATAAAATATGTCGATTTGATGATTCTTATATATTTATTACTAACAGAGTTTTTTTTGTTAAATCTCAAGATAATTTATCTTAATTATTGGAAAAAATATTTGTCCTACAAAATCTATTTATTGAATTAAAGAGTTCCCTCCTTCCAACATGAATCGATGTAGACAATGTATCGATAACGAGGTCATCATAAATGATTACTAACCAGCTGATTTGTTTTTTTTAGTTAGTTAATATTTATATAATTTAACAGTCATATTGTCCTACAAATTGCGTGGTACGTTCTCAAAAGTAGTAGTATAGACCCTTGATGTAAAAGTAATTACTATCAAGTTGAATATTCATGAACAGATTCGTTTCGATGAGACGCCCAACTTTCCTGTGCAAAAATTCTCGATTGTGGTAGCTAACAGAGGTAGCAAGGATAAAGTATGTCGATTTGATGATTCTGAAATATTAATTACTAACTGAATTATTATATAGGTAACCAGCGACCCGCCCCAGATTCGCACGGGTGCAATACTAATACTAAATATACTACAGAATGTCTTTGTATACAACGTTATCTAAGAGAATAACATAGACTAAGAGATAGCTAAATGCCATCGCGGACTTTTTTGTAGACCTTTTGAGGGTGTACAATACTGTAGTACATTATTTTGATACCTCGTAAGGTTCAGCCAGCGTTTGCAATATAAGCGCAAACAAATGTGTTTATTTACGACACCACATAAGAAACCTCTAAAATTATCAGTGTTTCTCTAATATATTATGCATGTTTTATACATATAAACCTTCCTCTTGAATTACTCTATCTATTAAAAAAACCGCATCAAAATCCGTTGCATAGATTTAAAGATCTAAGCATACATCGGGACAGACAGACAGCGGGAGGCGACTTTGTTTTATACTATGTAATGATTATTAGCGATACGCCCCGGCTTCGCACAAGTGCAATTTAGAGTTGTAATAAACCTATTTAGTTAGAAAAGGATTAAAATCATGATACGAATGCGCATCTTTCGATTCTACCCGTATTTTGACTGACTAATTTGAAAAGCGATTTTTATAACTTTACTGTAATAGATAGGCATAGGTATAACTTTTCGGACTTTTTTATGTTTATGACTTTTTTATCTAAATCCTTCCTTAGGATGCAATTTATCTCCTTGCCAAATTTTATTGATAAGTTTCAAACCAATCACTCCCACCCCCATTTTACTCCTTTACGAGAGTTATTATGAAAAATCCTGAAACACGTGTCCATTTATTTTGCATTTTAAGTATCCAAACCAAGTTTCATAGAAATCACACCACCAGTTAAAAAGTTCCCATACAAACTTTGATAGATTTTATCCCTTTGTTAAAGTTATTTTGAAAAATCCTGAAACATGTGTCCATTTATTTTGCATTTTATTTATTCATATCAATTTTCAATTGCACTATGCGTTAAAAAGTTTCATACCTTTATTTTCACTCCTTTTCACCCTCTTAGGGGTTGGAATTCAAAAAAATCCCGACTTAGTGGGTGGTTTTGCTGTTAAAAGACCTTCCAAATTTCAGCTTTCCAGCTTCAGCGGTTTCTGGCTCGGCGATGATGAATCAGTCAGTCAGTCAGGTTAAGCTCTTTTATAGATATAGATAATGAGTACTGTATACATGTAGTACATTATTTTAAGTATCTTCAATAGTTTACGCAGCACACCCCAAATAATATTTTTTAAAGGTAAATTTTAAACATTTGTGTTACAATATTGCAGTTTTTACGAAGATCTGTATTTTTTCTTAAATAAAAAAGAGCAGATGTTACTCACAGATAATGTAGCTTTGTTTAAATCGGTAGTTATTGAGTAGAAACAAACATACAAAGATACAAAAAAGCAAATCTTTTTTCTTTATAATATTAGTTTCGAAGGACTCGTAGTTCGGTTAAACGTAGAACTTAAACATCGTTGAAATCCAAATGAAGCGATCTATCAAGATAATCTTTTCGCATCTATTATTTAAAGTCGACGGACTTATGGACTATTTAAATGCAAAGATAGTATCCAGCTTCATTTTCCAATAAAGTTTTCTATAAAATAGAGTGCAAGAGCGGGCCGGGCTGGGCGACCGACGATGTCTCTATAAACTGATAAAATATTGAGAGATCGAAAAGGGTTGATATTTTGCCATTCGGCGGACGATAACAAAAATATCTGCAAAAAATATAAAATAGGTACTACTCGATATTGGGTTAAAATATATTTTTACCTACGTATGTAGTACCTAAATTACGTAAATTTGTTCTATTTCATTATCACAAACTAATTAATGACGTCATTATAATTAACAATCACTCAATCATACTTACGCGTACCTAATTAAATTTCTTTACAGTAATATTTGATGGGTATTTAATAATCTAATTTAAATACACTTAGTAAATACCCATCAAATATTACTTTACACTACTTGACTTGCATTTTGACTAACCTTTGATGACCTAGAAATATTAAGGTAAAAATGTCTGTAAGTTAAATGTCACACCATATTTAGACGAGTTTGGTTGAATCCAAGCTCAGATACTTAAACTCAGTTAAGCTACACTTTATATGGCTTTAACTTTAAAAACTACCATTGTTTTGAACATCATTTTCACTTAAAACGAGATATCTACCATTATAAAGGGCAATACGTGCCATTTATAAAATGAAACCGCGAGAGTCTTTGAGATATATATTCAAAGAAATTCATATTCTCACAATAGCTTCACAATATATGAAGATTTAATTAACACTGCAAAATAGTGCCAAATAGTGATAGAAACAATGTATCAAATATGAATAGAATCTTCATAGAATCAATACTAGGAACAGAAACAAATTATATATCCTTCTAGGTTTCGACTAGAAATAGTAAATAAGTCCATGGTGAACACGGTGCGCTTCTATAATAAGCTTCCTGAAAATGCGACTGAACTACCTATTAAGAAATTTAAAGCTTGCATAAAGGGTAGTCCTTTGAAGAAAGCGTATTAGAATATAAATGACTATGTTATTGATAAGAATGCATGGCCTCATGTTGCTATGCGCTCAGACAGTTAACTGACAGATTAGAAATGTATAAACTACTGTAATTTTGTACTCGTTTTTCGCAGTTAAGCTAGTTATAAGATGGATAATACAAAAAAGCGCTAGGACTGCTACGAGTTTCTTGCCAATTCTTCTCGGGCTTGGGTTAGGAAGTATTGGCACCTAAATTCACCTAGTATGTAAGACGTTTAAAAGTGATCCTTGTGATTGTATTGTGAAAAAATATATTTGACCTTAGCTTTGACTTTGATAAACAGTTTATTTCGTGATGATGGCGCTTGCGACTGTGCCGAAATATCGGGAAGTAGAAAAACTCACATATCATGGAAAATTATCATTGGGCTGTTCGTGCAATTTATAACATGAGCCCTAGAGAATCACTTAGAAATAAGTTTAAGGACATCAATATTACGAATTATTAAGTTCATAAGGCACGAACTTAAAATATAAATATGTATGACAATCTAATACATGTTCACAAAAATATTAAAATAGCGATAATCAAAATATTAACACTAGAAATAAAGAGAAGCCCGCTGTCCCCACTATTAGGGTCGTAAATTTAGTCAATCTTTTATAGGGCTATGTATAATAAAGGTCCCAAAAGATGCGCTAGATTTATTAACTGCCAAATTTAAGAACGTAATTAAGCAAAAGCTGTCTCGTAAAGCATATTATTAAATAACAGATTATTTAGATGACAAAAAAGCTTGGGACGAATCTGCTCCGACTTAATTACTTTCTAATTGAAAAATTAGCAAGAATCTTACAAAAAATACCAGTAAAAACCGGCTAGGATAGAAGAAACCAGCACCTTGTTTATATGAAGACGATTCAAAATTGCCCTTGTGGTTTTATTGTTTTTGTTTTAATTTTTTTGTTAATTAATACAAAAAATTTCCTCAGTCACTCGGGTGTGAATAATTAGAAAAAATAATCCGTTGTTATTTTATATGAAAGGCACCATTTTATATAAAATAACAAATGACGAACGACAAGATACGACTTCCAATATAAACACATGACACTGTCAAAATTGACATTATTATGACTCATGGTATTAACGAAGTAAAAGAACACAAACACAAACACTTTTTTACATTTTTAGCTGGAACTTCCGTGATTTTGTCCGATCGAAGTCTGTACTACTTACTATAATAGTTAGATACTTATCTAGATTTGCAGTTTTTTTTTTCATTTTTTTGTGGGTAATGTATAATACTATAAACATGTAGAACCTCCATTATTTTATGGACCTATTAGCAATCGTTTTTGCAGTGCACGCCAAACAATTACTTTTACAGGCAACCTTGTTACATTATTACAACTATTGATATCGACCTTAAGTTTTTTTTCAATAAAATTCAGCCTTTGTTACTAGCTGATAATGTAGATTTGGTTAAGAAACATCACTTTTAAAATCAGTTTAATATTTAAGTGTTTATCCATAACAAACAAATACACAAAACATCATTTCTCTATAAAATGTTAATTTAGACTTTAGAATGGATGATTGAACATGAGCTATCTATAGATCGTTTTAAACGGTCCTTAGATAGCTCAACTGTTTCACATGTATTTTTATTATTGTATATAGACTAGTTTATATTATATTCGCACTGTATTTGATATGTGGCGTTTAATAAATATTTTCTATTCTATTCTATTCTATAGCATTCTATACATTTCTGTAATTATTCATATTTAGACATAAGTACTTCGGGTTAAAGAATTTTCAATTTCTTAATGAGATATTCAAACGATACATAAGCTTTCTACATTAAGGTTACGTTAACTTTACTACATCATTCGTTTTATTTTCCAGGCAAATAGCGAAAGAAGCCGGCGAGAACGTGGATGTTATAGTCGGTGGTCACTCCCATAGCTTGTTGTGGAACGGACCTTCACCAAGCAAAGAGCCCGTAGCCGGACCCTATCCAGTACTCGTCGAGAGCCAATCAAATCCAGACCACAAGGTCTGTTCCCTTAGACAAGAATACAAACGTAATACTACTGCTATTTTGTATGGAGAACAAAATATATGAGGAGTATATCAGTCGTGTCGTACCCATAACGCAAACTCTTACTTTGAGGCTAGTTGGTGTTATGTGGAAAGCATGCTATGATAATTATCTGGAGTCAAGCCTCTGGTGTGGGATGCGACTTGTGTGGACTTGTGTGGCACCATCTCACGTATCGTCTACGTCTAAGATCGTGGGTGCCGCTGCTGCTGCGGCAGAAGACCTCAAGAGGCGGAAATATGCATCTATTGGCAATGGTTATATATTTCTGTCTTTTGGGGCAGAAACTTCAGGCCCGTAGGGGTCGTGGTTCCTATTCAGAGAGTTATCGAATAGACTGGTGGACGAGACCAATGATCAAAGGGCTGGTGCTTGCCTCGGACAAAGGATCAGTATGGCTATTCAACGAGGTAACGTTGCCAGCCTTTTGGGCACTTTACCTGCGGTCAGTGAACTTAATACCACACAAATGTTTGTGCTAAGAGGGAATCAAATTTATTGATTATGATGTACGAGTACAACCGGCTCGAAGGTTTCTAACATGCCCTTTCATTTTCGTTTTCGATTGGCATTTGTCCTATACAGATTTTATTGCTTTTGCGATCAAGTGCTCTAGTACGAGGAAGGTGGCCTACTAACAGTCGTAAGTATTACAAACGTCTCTTTGAGCCATTATCCTATAAAAGTAATCAACCGTTAGTAGCATCCATCAGCTGATTTCTCTATGAAAAACAAAACGAACCGTTTCTTTTGTAGGATAGAATAGAATAGAATATAACTTTATGGTAATAATATTTAAGTGGTACAATGGGCGGCCATATCGCTTGAGAGCGATTTCTTCCTTGTAATACAGAAATTAACTGACGGATGCTAAGAAATACATTTATAGAAATCTGACATGGATATGATGATACTGCTAAAAGTACGTTACAACTGTAATGACAGTGTCGAGAAACGATAAATTACTTGACATCTATATTAATACGTGCAGCAAAAACTTTGAACCTCTTTTTACGAAAATTGCGCGGACGGAGGAGTATGAAATCTCGCACACATATAGGTTACATAGAGGAGTTGCTAATAATTATTTTTTTAATTATGCATAAAAAGAACAATAATTATTAATTCATTATGGTCGAATTTCGACCAGGGGGCGACCACTAGTTCTATTAATTTTACGATGTCACGATCTTTTTAAAACTATTACAATAAAAGACATTATCATATTCGATTAAACAACTACAGTGGATATTTCAATTCATAAATTAACATACAGTGAATTACTTCTGCCACTGTGAAGTAGCATGACTGTTACAGTCGAAGTTACATTAATTCATTTTCATTTTCAGGTTGATATTACCTTATCAACCTAGATACTGATAGTGATTATGTTGTCTAAATAGACAATATCGCCGTCCTTTTTATTTTAAGGTAATAAATTCAAATTAAAATAAAACCAAATTATTTATTCAGAACAAAATACACAGGACAAGTTACATTAATTACGTTTTAAAAACTAAAAAGACAAACGACTTCATTGAAGATTAAAAAAAAATACAGTGGACTTGAGAACCTCCTCCTTTTTTGAAGTCGGTTAAAAATTAATCATCAAATCGGCTGGCGTGATATTGAGTTATTCATCCATTTGTCACGGACATACTTAATGCAAATTGGATGAATGGCATTCTCAGAACTAGTCCAAATTGAAAATGGGACCACGTGGGAAGCACCAGCTTTCAAATAAAAAGAATAATCAAAATCGGTTCACCCAGTCGAAAGTTATGAAGTAACAAACATAAAAAAAATACAGTCGAATTGAGAATACTCCTCCTTTTTGAAGTTGGTAAAAAAAACTATGAGAATTGCAAAAGTTTAAAAAAAGACTGTGGAGCAGTCTCAACGCCTCCTCCTAGACGTTACATAGTTCTGAAAGAAAATCTTTTTAAGTATCATTAAGAAACCTCTTTCTGTCCTTATCTTACTAATAAGAAAAGAACAGCAACAGATTCGGTCAGTTTCACTTAAATAATTACGTTTAAAAACTAAACCTCTGTTTTACTACCCTTAAACTACTACCCACCCAAAATTTGCATCTCCTGTTTTACAACCCTATTATTTTGATAAATTATTTTATTATTATGATTTTATAGTTTTGTATACCTTATTAGGTATGCTATTATTTTTCAAACGTATTTATTTATATTTATAATCCTCATAAATACATTACTTAATTAAAAAACGTATAAAAAAAGCTTCCCCTATACATCTACCGTTAGAATTTATCCAAATGTGAAGTATACAGGGTGCCCTGGAACTAGTATTTTAAGCCTGAACGAGGAGATTCCGACCATGAAAATTAACAGTTGTACTACTCCTAAGAATTATTATTTTCAAATTTCCATACAAAAACATTCAAGAAATAAAATTGACAACCCTTATTATTTTGTCAATAATATTTCTAAGTGCGTTACGTAGGTACCTACAAAGTTTCGCGTGAGTTCAAATTGTCTGCTAAGCTAGCCTAGATACCTACCTAGGTTAGTGTATGTAGGTATCTTTTGACGTACTTTCATTACATACCTACTGACTGCGATATTTACACAAGCCATGGTGTTTCGTTTGTAGCTTGTGCTACTAACAAAGCTAAGTAGATATTTATTTAATAACTACCTAGGTACTTATCTAATGGCTAGTCCAATTACCTATTCGTTTCTTGGAAACAATGTTTTTAATTTTATGGTAAAAGAAGCAACTACTTAGGTAGACTACATACCGTTTAATGTCTTCTCTTAGGTAGGCCGATCCGTAAAATTTCAAAATTCAAAATTGACAATAACAAACACCACTTTACACCATTAGTAGGTACCTATTCTAGGTACTACCTAGGTATCCAACACAAAGCACTAATGATCGAGTTAAAAAAAGCACATGGTCACTCGTACAAATGACATCATACATTCACAATGGTCACAAAAATGGTTCAATGTGCCAACCCAATAGTTCATCATAGTTCGGCGCGGCACCAACACACAAAATCATATCGTCGCGTCTCGGTCGTATTCCTCATTACTGTAGGGTAGGACGTCATGATGATCACTCGAAACGGAATAACAGAACTCTTAACAGGAACTAGGAAGTTGACAGCACGACGTACAACAAATCACTGAGCAAAAATCAATTCAAAGCAAAATAAAATCCTTCAAAAATTCAAACCTTTCATAATGATGACAGTCATGTTGGTAAATACTACTTTGGTTCTTAGTGAAGTTATTTTGCTTAGTTTATTCTGTAGTCATGTCACTGCTTCTTTCTTGGTCACTGAATCCATTAACCACTCTGGTTCTGTCACCAGTTGTGTCTGTTACTTTTTAAGGCTGCTTACAGAATAAAAACTAGTCACAAAACAAATAATTTCAACACATACTGACCAAGAAAAAACCAATGACAGGACTAATAAATAAATTAATGAATAAAATAAATAAATTCTTAACCAGAACAACGACAAAAAATACCTATTATAAAAATACCTACGGAACCTATTTCTAAAAAAAAGATTAAATGTCGGCTTACAAAGGTAGACTATTTTTGGAATTAGCCGAGATTTATTATTTATTATGTGGATTGAACTCTTCTGATTGGTTGTTGGTTTTGTTTGACATCTTCTTTGATACGGATAAAAAGCCGCGAAGTCACAGAGTCGCACAATGGACAGATCAAACTTTGAATTGAATTTCTATGAAGATCTACCTACCCATGTAGTATGTACCTATGTACCTACTTACGGAAAATGTTGGATACATACCCAATGCTTTAAATTTCTATGAAGATACGAAACAAGTTGTTTTAATAACGAGTTGTGAACATGTTATCATCATTATCATCATAAAAAAAATCCTGTTTATTTGCAAATTTTCGGATTTATTGCATTTAATTTTTGTTAACACATTTGACAGAAGAACAAACAAGATTCGTATAAAAATAGCAGCTGATCTCAACGAAAAGACAAAAATTTACTTTCATCTCAGAGGCATCACAATGTAGGCAACTTTTATGTTTGTGTTGCGTGATTTAAACGATACTTCATTTTGGGGTCACGCTCAGAGCACGTAAATATCGAGAATCAACCCACCTCGGCATAATATACTAGTTCCGGGGCACCCAGTATATACCTACATTCCAAATAAAAATCCAAATCGGTTCAGTTCTGAGGTAACAAACAAAAATAAATAATAGTTTAAAAAAACTAAAAAACACGCTTTATATAGAAAACCAAACTAAAAAATAGAAAATAAATTTTAATATATGTGAGTAACAAAAAAATGTTTTATTAAAAAAAAAGCGTGGGGTGCACGGTGGAAGGATTATCAATTCGATAATATCTTAAAAAGCAAACATACATACAAGTGAAGCTAATATAAAGCGTATAAAAACACAACCGAATTGAGAACGTCCTCATTTTTTGAAGTCGTTTAAAAATGCAATAGCAGATTCACTATCACCATTTTAAAGGAACTGGATTAAAGACTCTAGTTACTCTAGAAGCATTTATTTTTTTATAGACGTGTAGAAATAAAATCGCATTTTATATTGTCTTGAAGTTTTAATAGGCTCAATAAAGATTGTATCTTGTTTTCGGTTTACTGATTGTAATTTCGAATCCTTGCACCATTGGATTTTTGTGATCGAATCATTTGAAAAAATATGGGTTAAGAATTGATTTCTCACAAGAATTGCAAATTCACTTACAGAGAAATACTAAATAATAATAATACTTGGAGAAGGACATAAGCAACTTTTTATGTAGGTTTTCATGTTCACACGTGTGAAGCCGATATTTTTTAAAATGGCGGAGTTATGGGGGTTGAAAATGTATAAAAAGTTATATTTCAGTCATTTCGAAAAATGTTCGCGAGGTCTACAGCGCACCGAGCCACAAGTAATTATATAGAATCACTGCAGGTAATCGGGTTTAAAAAATATAACTTTCATTGAACTGGAAATATAAAGGCGAATGTCGCAAAAGTCTTTTAAAAAGATTGACCTAATAATTGGACGCGCCGGCTAGATGGATAATTGGAACAATCACAGGGAAAGAGCATTCGGTTCTGTTGATCTTAAGGTCTCTTTAAAGGCATAGACTGAGATTACATTAAGATTACCTAGATGAAAATACTGAAGTGCCTGTAATATTTTGATTGTTAGAGACAAAAATTCGCTAGTTCAAGCTCTTGTGTTTGGTGTTATTAAGTATGGGTTTAAAAAAATATGTACATAAGTATTAGTTCGATAAGGACTTAGCGGAGAGACTGGTAGAGACCATGTGTGTCTGGAAAGCTAGCTTCTATTTCGGTCAGGTAATTAGTTTATAATGTATAATTATAATTAGCATTGCTATACAACGTGGCAATGCTGCCAGTGTTCTGGGCAGGCATCCATAATGGCAAAAATAATGCAAGAATAAAGCAAAAAAATATTTTTTTATAAATGATTCAGTTTGACGACCTCTGTGGCGCAGTGGGCTTAGGTCCGGCTGAGTCGCAAAAGGTTGCGGGTTCGATTCCTGCCGCGAGACAAATGTTTGTATGATCTGCAAGTATTTGTCTCGGGTCTGGGTGTTTCTATGTATAATATGTATGTATTTACAAAAATAAAAAGTATATAAGTAGTATATCAGTCATGTGGTACCCATAACACAAGCTCTGCTTACTTTGGGGTCAGATGATGCTGTGTGAAATGTCCGGTATTATTATTATTATTATAGTTATTTAGGTATATAAAAAAAAAAAAAAAATATTCTAAAAAAATATATCATCCGAATCTCTTAGCCTTTTGGGTAAAGACACTTTCAGATTTATAAAAAAAAAGCATGGTTAAAAAAGTTTTTTTTTATTTTTATCTAGATAGGGATATGTGCAGTACTACTTGCGCAGATTGACCTTTGATTGCATGAAGTTAATATGCATTTTGTTCTTAATAATGAAACATGAAACATGAATAATACATTTTCGATTTTCCAGGTAATAATCGTCCAAGCGGCTGCATTTACAAAATATTTGGGGAACATCACAGTTTATTTCGATCCAAAAGGCGAGCTAGTATCTTACGATGCTGGACCAGTATATTTGAACAGATCAATTCCTGAAGGTAAATTGTAAATAGGTTTAACAAGAACCCACATAATTAGTATCTAAATGAATTCAGCAGTTGCAGAGTGAGTTACAAACAAAACTTTAAACATTCAAATAAAAATCCAAATAAAACTTTAATTTTTAAAATAATGGGAGCTTTCCGCATCTCCAAACAATAATCGGATCTATAGTCTCTAGAATAAGAGATAAAATTGCTAAACTGGCTAAGTACAGTCACGGAATAAAAAGGTTAGTCAATTACGCGATCAGAACACATTATTATAAATGTTTACGGGTATTTATCGCGTTTATTTACCTATTTCTCCCGACGTTTCGACAGGTTTACACTCTGTCGTGGTCACGGGATGACTGGAAATGTCGGGAAAAATAGGTAAATAAACGCGATAAATACCCGTAAATATTTATAATAAAATGTTCAAATTGATTCGTTTAACGTATCGCGTGCACATATACCTTTTGGAACTTTGTTTCAGAATAGACCGAAAAAATAATATGTATTTGTTTGTTTGTAATAAAGTTTAAATTCATGTTTAACTAAGTTGTTTGACTATTTATCTATTGCTTCTTGCACTACTAGTGCAAGCGAAAACCGACTCTAAGGTGACGAACCTTTTTATTCCGTGACTGTACATGTGACCACGCATTGTGAAGGTTTCCGAAGTCCGTATGTATGATATGTGGTCAGCCAATATAACACCATCTAATAAGCATAGCAAAAAAATGTTATAAAAGCGCCCCTTACAATGAGCCCCCTTTTTAACATGAGGTCCAATTTGACAACCTCTGTGGCGCAGTGGGCCAAGGTCCGACTAAGACGTAGAAGGTTGCGGGTTTGATTCCTGCAGCGGGACAAATGTTTGTATGATCTTCAAGTATTTGTCTTGGCTCTTTGTGTTTCAATGTATAATATGTATGTATTTACAAAAAAAAAAAAAGTATTAAGTATTTTCATGAATCCTTTATGTTTACAAATCCGGATGTTCCGGAAGCCATACTATCCGTATATAAGTTTTCTATTTTGATTATGATTAATTTTAAACTATTTTGTAGAACATTTTGGGTTTCTCCAAACAACAGTTTAGCCGGTAGGGAAATGGAGAAATCTTTCAAAAATTTACCCAAGTATTTGATACAAATTTCAACTTGATACCTTCACGCTTCACGTCTTGATAGACACACAGACAGACGGACATTGTATTGATCATAATAAAATATGAATGTCGAGGCAATCCTCAACATTGCGAACATTGTAAGAAGACTCAAACGGACAAAGCCGGAGTTAGTGTAGTTTAGCAATAGTGAAGTGATAAGTGACTACAAAAAACACAAGAAAAAAGGTCTTCCTTTTAACTAGAGACTGTAAGAAAAGTGCTATTGGAAACATTCTTAGGTATATATTTTTTTTAACTAGTTCAAAGCAAAATTACTCATTAGCTTAATTGTCTAGATTGTAATTTTATTTAGAGTATGATGAATATTAGGCACTAAAAAAAACTAAAAAAGGGTATTTTTTTCCTTTTGAAATACGGAACCCTTAAAAATATAACCTATGAAGTTGCTGTTAGTACTGAACCAGTAGGTATTATAGAACGACGAAAACTACATAAAGCTCGCTCGTATTGTATAGTTTTTTATTTTCTATATTCTTCTATGTAGTTTAATTTTGTAATATATTTTAGGGTTACCCATTATGGTAATCAGACGATTTATTTATTTTATCAGTTTTGTATAATCATAAATCATTTCCACGATAAAGGTGTGCCTGATGTGGAGATCAGTAGATATAATTTTATCTGGATAACCATAGCCCCTGAAACCATAGACACTTGGAAAACTATTATTTTTACGACTTATTGCTACTATAGGTACTCTACAAATACATTCTTCGCTACAAATGGAACATACCGTACTTATTTTAATATCTAATTCTAGACCCAGAAATAAAAGCTCTAATGGAACCATTCGCGATGAAGCTACACAGTTTGGTAAATGAGGTGGTAGGATACTCCAATGATAATCTGATGACGAGCAGCTGCAGTCGAGAGGAATGCGGGCTCGGCAATATCGTTGTGGACGCTTTTTTGGATGGCGTGAGTATCTTAATAATAAATAAATAATGCCAGACATTTCACACAGTATCATCTGGGCACAAATTAAGGAGAGCATGTGTTATTGGTTCCTACCACATAACTGATATACCAATAATATACTTTTTTTTAATACATACATATCATATACATATATATTCAAAGAAACACCCAGACCCGAGTCAAATACTTGCAGATCGTATAAACATTTGTCTCGCGGCGGGAATCGAACCCGCAACCTTCTGCGTCTCTGCTGGACCTTAGCCTATTGCGCCAGAGAGGTCGTCATTATGATCTTTGTTATTAATTAAAATATTGAATTGTCATATTATCATCTGCCTGCCCCTATCTCAGTAAAAAGAGTCGGCACAACTGTTTCATTTCTTCCTCTTTCCACTATCTTCATAATCTCCGTAGTCATTCGATTTCTGTGAATAATATGTATGTATTTACAATTAAAAAATATATATCAGTTCTGTGGGGTTTCACATGACTGATATACTTTATTTTAACACAAGCTCTGCTTACTTTGGGGCCAGATGATGTTGTGTGAAATGTCCAGGATTAATATTCTTACCTATATCATTTGACGATCTCTGTGACTCAGTAGACAAATGCACGTCTGAGACGCTGAAGATGCGAGTTCGATTTCTGCCATTGGACAAATGTTTTTATGATCTGCAAATATTTATCTCGGGTTTGGGTATTTTCACGTATTTACGAAAAAACAAGTATATAAGTAGAGTATATAATTTTATATGGTTCTTATAACACAAGCTTTGTTTACTTTGGGGTTATATGAAGCGGTGTGAAATGTCCATAATTTATGGATTTTTCACCTTAGTACACCCATCATGGGTGATGGAAAAATCCACCTACAACCTACAACTAATATGCGATGTAACTTTGCAAGGGCCGTTCGAAGTTTTAACACGCATGTATTTCACGCGCGTTATACCTAACAAACAAACAATCGAACGTATTCTTACGTTTGATCATGGAGATCAGAATATGTTTTTGTTTGAGTCGTTGTTCATTAGCTAAATGCGAAAACACGTCAAACTTAAATATGTTGAAAAGCGATCGGCTAACTACGCTATACCTGCGAAACGTTAGGTTTATACAGCCGCAAACAATCGAACGTATTCTTACGTTTGATCATAGAGATCAGAATATGTTTTTGCCTGAGTCAATGTTCATTAGCTGAATGCAAAAACACTTCAAATCTGTTAAAAAGCTTTCGGCTACCTGCGCTAACTGCGAAACGTTAGGTTTAAGAGTATAACAAACAATCGGATATATTCTTACCTTATCTCTAGATAACAGAAATGTTTTTGCCTAAGTCACTGTTCATTAGTTCAAAATACGTTAAATCAAGATATTGTTCAACTGCGGTTCGGTTACAATCGAGTGTCAAGTTACTTATTAGAATTGCCCTAGTATCTAGTAGAATATAGTTTACATAATAATTAGCTTATCAATTACGATATTATGTTATTTAATTTTTCAGACAAAGCAAGCTTTTCCATCCAATTTAACCAGTATTGGTTTTGTCATAAGACAAACTATAAGAGCATCGCTGTATAAAGGAAGTAAGTAGTACTCTATATATAATTGATTCAGGCGTGACCTTACGGTAATACATTTCAAAAAATTCAATGAATGGACAAATATTTAGTACTATTCCGCCATCGATCGTGTCTAACTCATTGGTAATTTTAGACACGATGCAGACGCAGACACGGTCAATTGTGGGCGAGAGGGAGGTGCATGCATCTGCATCGCGTCTAACTCATTAAGAATAGATTGGCGGAATATAACTAAATATTTGTCCATAGAGGAAAGTAACCAAATATGGAATACCGTTTTGTTTTTTAGGTATAAATAAAACAAATTTTAAAAATCAAAAAGTTTTAATTGTAATTATAAACAATCATATAATTGCGTTTTACATAGTAACAGACTTGTCTTATATTTATGAATTATAAGTACTAAAACTCCTCAAAAATAAAATCAACATAAAGGTATCTAATAATGGAATAGGTACCCCAAATATGGAACACTACAAAAACTATCAAAAATCAACCTTAACTTCTATGAGAATCTTTAGAAACTGGTAAAATATAGAATGGACCTTAAATTATTTGCAATAATCACAAATCCAGGTATCGAACTCTGCACCAGAGCAATCATTATGTGCCAAGAGGCCGCACATGAGGCATTTGATCCAGGTTTCCCCTCGAGTATCATTAGAAAACAGCATTCGACAAATAATACACTCCGCATCTTCAGAGTCTGGTACTGTACATCCTATCAAGGCATCGGGCTCACTGTCTGTGTCAAACGGTACCATCTCATCATCATCTGAATCTGCTGGATTATTCTTAGCTTTGGTCTTCTCTTTTTGGTTTTTGCCTCTTGTTTTCATTTCGTTTTGTTTTTTATTCTTTCTTTTTGACAATTTATTTTCTTTTTCTTCTTTTTTCTTACTTTTCTAACCATTTTTATAGCTTCTGCCATATAATCTGTGTTCTATTTTCGTTTTTCTTATGAGTTGATGGGCGCCATTCTGAAAAAAAAATATGAAATAGTTATCCAGTCATCTAATGTTTTGATCCAAATATGAAATAGTCCGTATTTGGACTCCATAAACTGTCCATATTTGGAATTTCTAACTAATTTAAAACTATATTCATATTTTGAAACTTAATAAACTAATACAGTCGAATGGCTCTAAAACTTGCAAAGGAACATGTATATAATGTATAGAAGCAATAAATACAATACTATTTACAATAACATTACGAAAAATACTTCAATTTTACGTACCTGAATAAGTTTTCTAATAGCAACAAAACAAAACACTCTCATCACCGACACAGCACTCGCTCTACTGACACGTCGTAACCTGTACGCGCGAATAGTGATGGAAAGAGATAGACGATCACTGCTTATTGTGCCTATGAGTCGTTGTTTACGAAAAATGCCGGTATTCCAAATTAGGGATACTATTCCATATTTGGTTACTTTCCTCTACGTTTAATGTTTAGTAGTATTCTTATTAACTTACCTACAGGTAGGTAAGTTAATATACGTACCTACTACTACTTACTACTAGTATATGTTATAAGACATATCAGCGAATCTAGATTCGATTAGAATAAACTCAATCGGAGTAGCCTCGAAATAAAAAAAATCGATGTTTAGTTCTCGATCTGAGATTGAATTTTAACGTTATTTTGCTACAATAA
Organism: Lampropteryx suffumata; assembly: GCA_948098915.1. NCBI lineage: Eukaryota > Metazoa > Arthropoda > Insecta > Lepidoptera > Geometridae > Lampropteryx > Lampropteryx suffumata. The sequence continues at coordinate 7,648,821 of OX402562.1, forward strand.
TAACTATAATATTAAATAATAAATAACGACATTTCACATTGAACCATCGAACGTCCTGTGACTTTAAAACGACTTAAAAAAGAGGAGGTTCTGATCTCGGTTGTATTTCTTATTTTATGTGTTACCTCATAACGCCGTCAATTATCAACCGGTTAAAAAAAAATATTTTTTTATGTGAAAGGTTATACTTTTCGATTGGTTCTATAGAAATTTAATCAAAATCGGTTTTGTAATTTGGTTTTTAAATCAAAATAGCTGGAAAAATATGTCTACGTTCCTGTGACTTTTCAGTACTGTTTACGAATTTCGAAAAATGATAAAGTATTCAAAAGCGTAAAGTAGAATATTTATTAACCGACTTCAAAATATGAGGAGGTTCTCAATTCGGTTGAACTCAAATTTCATTAAATGAAGTCGGTTTTCTTTATAGTTTTTAAAATTTAATTAACTTTATTAATACAGAATTCATTTTAAATTGTATTTCCAGTTTCCATACATACTTTTTGTGTCTGACTATTAATAAGTTGCCATCTCCATAAAGAACACTGTAAATTTTTTGTTAAATAATTTCTCAGCAATTAGTATAGTATCAATCTGGAGCAACTAGTTTTCCTAAATTGTTTAATATCTCAAGGCATCGTGTGGCACTGTCTATATGCAATTACTACTGTTCCCATTGCCGTAAGTTGCTTGATGTTGTCGTGACGTTGTCATAATTAGCAAGTATTGTCCAGGATTATGCAATTTCGACAATCCATGTAAGCATACCTTTAGGTAAAATCTCTCTGAGACAGTCTTGGGTTGACATTTATTTCTATGACATAAGGTGCACATTGCAATGATTTGCGATTCTACGCATTTAAAACAGACAATTAAATTGTGCATATTTGTCTTTCAGGTATAACTCGTGGTGATCTAATCAATGTGTCTCCGTTCACCAACAAAGTGGTCAGTGTGGTGATCGCCGGCCGGTACCTCTGGCAAGCTTTAAAGCACTGCCTGACCTCTTATTGGACCGAGGAACCGTTCCAATCGCCGCTTATGCCTTCAGTTGCTGGTGAGGTTTTTTGCAGGATCACAAAATTTACACAAACAGAACTTAATACACTTCTTCTTGCGTGTCAATGATACAACTAAAATAATTCTCCATCATCTTCTTAACTCCATCGTCCGTGGCGTCCATTAGATTTATCCCTTGTGCAGGTGTAAGGATACAAGGGGCAGACGATTAGATGTGACATAGTTTAGATGGAAGCTCCGCAGTCGTATTGGGCACAAGCAGAGTCGTCGCGATAGCCCCATTTGCACATGCTTTCTCTATAGCGGTCAATTTGAGTCCGCAGTCGGTTTATGGACTCCCAAACTGACACTGATTATACTAGTACACTTCTTAATAGAACAATACAACACAACTGATAACACTTCGATAATATCGCCCTTGTATCACTTGTTAAGCCGAGAATAGACTGACTGTATCCACACATTACCACAGCTTTTATATGAGTGGCAAGTGAGTCGCATAAAACCTAGGCGGTGCTCGAACGTTCGAAAATAAACCTGAACGAGCTGGTATATAATAATAATAATATAATATAATAATAATCCTGGACATTTCACACAGCATCATCTGGTCCCAAAGTAAGCAGAGCTTGTGTTATGGGTACCACATGACTGATATACTACTTATATACCTTTTTTTTTTGTAAATACATACATATTATACATAGAAATATACGCTTGCAATAGAGATATATCCTTCTCGTTCAATCTTATACATTAGATACGCGTAGTGTATATCTACTCGATACTAAACGGTGCTGTGCTGATTATTTAATGCGTCCGCCCAACAACAGATGGTGCTATGTACCGGGCGCAACAATAGTTACGGTATCATTAACACAATTTTCATCTCTCTCCCACTCTAAGTAAGGTCGGCACAACATGTTCTCCTAGAGAAGGTACAAAAGGCGTTCCTTAGATACCTTTTTAAACGTGTTGCAGGATACTACCCTTATATGTACCCAACAAAATATCTTTTAGGATATTTAGGATATAACTCCCTTAAGACTAGAAGAGCGTATGATCAGATGACAACCATATGCAAGGTGTTCCACACAATAGACACAATGCAAGGTGTTCCACACAATAACACAATAGACGCACCCGATTTGTTTAACGAGTCACTTCGCCTCTACGTCCCGGATAGGCGTATCTTAGAGGCAGGAGACATGAACTTTTTGCTGTCCCTCGTGCCCGTACTGTTGCGCGTTCTAGTTCACCTCTGCCTCGCACGCTCATCGCCCTCAATGAGCTACTAGCTGCCAACCCAGAATGTGGTGTGTTTGCGGATGAATGGAAGAGACTAGTGTTGGTATGCTTGAAGTATTGTGAGAATGACGGATGATTGGAATCTGACATTATATTATTAATATTGACATGTATACAACATTTTACTAATTATTTTATTCTGATTTTTACTATTTCTTACTGTGACATTTATTTTGATTTGTTATCTATGTGCTTATCTATGTGCTTAATTAGAGTAATGGGTTGTGCCGTTCTAATTAATAATAATAATAAATAAATAAATAAATGTTTCCTTTTTCCTTTTCCCTTTATCAGCTGTCAGCTTAGTTCCCACGATTTTCTTACTCATTACGTCATTCACAACATCCGTCCATCTATTTTTCGGCCTACCTCTACTTTTGTGTCCATTCACATTCATATCTAACACTCTTCTCGCCAGAAGACATTCATCTCTCCTTATAACATGCCCACACCATGCTAACCTTTACGCTATTCCCACTATATCTGCCACTGACTCGATTTTTTGCTCTTCCTCAAATACTCATACCTCATTTTATCCACTCTCGTCTCTCTGTACATCTATCTCAACATTCACATCTCCGTCGCATGCACTCATCTTTCATCAGCTTAAGGCGTTTCGGTGGATCATACGTAGTTCCACAAAATCAACATTTTGATGAATCAATGCTTTGACCAACTGACTACGTAGAAAGACGCTATTTGAGAGAGACTTGAAAGGGTGTTTCCTTTACGGTGTGTAGAAGCGTACTTAGAAAAAGAGTTATCGAAATTCCACTAGTAATACAGCGTGAGGTTTATAAATTAATAATTATTGAAAGAAAATACACAACACCATCTAGCCCCAAACTAAGAATACATGATACTGATACAAATAGACTTTTTTATTTTAAAATTTTATCGAAAAACATACTATTCTTTGTTGTGTATCGAAGCAACTTGCTTTTTCACGTGTCGTATAATTATAATTATGAACGATTGATTGACGATTGTTTTTTGCTCTAGGAATGCAAGTAACACTGAACACGACTTCCCGACAAGTGGCATCAGTTCTTGTGGTTCGCGACACTGGCTATTCACCGCTGGACTTAGACCAGGATTACCAAGTCACTATATTGGACTTTACGTATTACGGAGGAAGTGGATTTGATGTAAGATCGTATTAAAGTCGTAGAACATAGGCGTAGTACGTAAGCGTAGTACGTACAGCTATTACCTTTACCTATGAGTATGCCGGTCTTGGTTAGTCAAGTACAGTGCAATTTAAAATTAAATTGAATAAATAATCGGCTATGCATAAAGTGCTACGCGCACTTCTAAGTACTACGCGCTCTACTAACTACTACGCGAACTATTAAGTGCTACGCGCACTACCTAGAGCTACGTTCACTACTAAGTGCTCCGCAAGCTACTAAGTACAACGCAACAAGGTACTACGTGCGCTACAAAAACGCTACGCAAGTACGCTATTAATTGCTATGTGTGCTATAAAACCTTAAGCACGCTACGATGTACATCAATGTCATTTCGCAATTTTCAGATGTTCCTGAAAAACGGTCGAGACCTCAAAATCGTTGGAACCGATTCAGATCTTCTAGTAAAGTACGTGAGAAAAACAACGCCGCTAAACGATAAAATGGATAATAGACTTATTATAGTAAAATAAAACTACCTATGATAATGATAATAATAAATGGTTTATTTCCCCAAAAATTACAAACTATTTACAGTTTTAACAGTGGGTTCCGCACTAGGTCGAGCTTGAACCGCAAACTATGTTTCGAAACCCTAACTATGTTTTTCAAAAACAAGACGTTACACTGTGTTAAACTTTATGTGAAGCAGATGCACAAAACAAGCATTCATATTATAATAAAAAAAATAAGAGATAACAATAATAATAACATTTTAGACTGCAGTTTGAGTGAAGCTACAACAGAATAGGTAGGTACTAAGTTTAAATAATGTTAAACAATATACATACTATATCAGGCAGTGGGAACATTTTGACAAATGTTGTGTTGTGTGTGTGTGTGTGTGTGTGTGGTGTGTTTTTTGAGAATTAAGTTTGCTTATGCAATTTTTATCAGTATTTCCTCTGTTTCGTTGTAGTCCAGTGTGATCAGCCACTTTCTGATCTTGACTTTAGCATTGAAAGGTGAGCACGATTTTATGTCACACTTAACTAATATCCTTTTTTTAAATAAAATGGGAGGCAAACGTGTAGCAAAATTGGTTTTTACTTTGGGGAGTGCAATTCGTTGTCTGCGGGCATTAGAGCAACTGGTTGAGGTGTATTGAAACCTATGGTACCATAATGCTACCTTTTGTAAGTAAAGCTGGCGAACTGTCAATGTTTCAGTTTTTTGATGGAGAGATTTAGTAGAATACCAAGGGGGCTTTTGAAACATTACTTTCAAGACGGACCTTTGTGCTCTTTCCAGTTTAATTAGTCATGTTTTCGTTGCACCGCCCCAAACCGTTTGACAATAACAAATGACAGACTGACTTAAAGCCGTGTACACCATTAAAAGGACTTCTCTGTCAGCTCCATCCCGAAGAAGCATCATGACATGGATGAGCTTGCGGACACGACCCAAGAGCGTGTTTATATGCTTGAAAGTCAAGTTTTCGTCCAGTACTATACCCAGATACTTTATTGATTGAGCAAGGTCAATGAGGCTACAAGATCAGATGTGATTACACCTAATAGAGGAATATAGTTTATCACATTTATGTATTTTCGATTACAGTGAGCAATGTAAATGTGAGATGTGAGAGAATACCTTGTTCAGATGAAAGCATAAATATTTATTCATATTGAGGGTGAGTAAATTTGAGTCAAACCATTTCGAAACCAGATAAAGTCCATGTTCTGCTTTGGAAAAGCCTTCCATCCACGTTTGGCCCTTAAAAATGATAGCAGTGTCATCGGCATAGCCCACAATTTGAGTGTTAGTTACCTTCACCACTACTGGCAATATCATTTATATAAATGGTAAAGAGCGTAGGACCCAAAACGCTACCCTGGGGTACGCCAAAAATAGTACTCTGAACACTACTAATATGACCCCCCACTGACACAAACTGCCCTCTACCAGAAATATAACTCCTGAACCAGTCCAAAGCAATCCCGCGTATACCTTAGCATTCCAGTTTTTTAAGTAAAATATTGGAAGAAACGGAATCGAATGTCTTGGCCAAGTGCAAAAATGCCCCTATGCATTTCTGACCGACATCTAGAACTGGTACGATGTTTTCTACTAACCTAGACAAGGCGTCTTAGGTTGACTTCCCCTGACGAAACCCGTATTGAAAAGGCGATAGTATGTTTTCCTGTTGTAGAAATTTAATGAGCCTTGTATTCACTACTTTTTGAAGGATTTTAGCGAATACTGGAAGCAACGAAATGGGGCGAAGGTTAGATGGGAATGTTTGGGGATAATTTTTATGAATGGGCACCACTGATACTACTTTCCAGCAATCTGGGAACGAGCCGGAAGACAAGCTTAGGTTAATGACGTGAGTTAACGGCTCTACTATCAAGTGGGCTATGGTTTTAAGAAGCGAGTTTTTTATGCCATCTGTTCCAGTAGCACTATTATTTTTTAGTCTCATAATTATGCTGGTTATCCCGACTGTATCAGTAGGGGTCATAAAGAATGACTTTGAAGAGTTATAGTTTATACACACCATTGCGGCCAAATCCTCCTGAGTCATGTTAAGATTACCTAAACATTTTATTTTTCATTGTTTGTCTGACTGCTGGAAAATTATAAATTGCTTTGTGTATAAATAGGGCAATGTTGTACTGGTAATAGTGGCGTGGTTTTTAGGAGCTTGTTACTTTAATGTTACAATCCAGGTAGTACTATCTAGTGTTGCAAAATGTGAGACTGCGTTTAGTTTTAGCTATTCAACGAGATCAGTATTCAATGGGGAATGTCTACAAAGGTAATGGTGGTTATTATATTTGATATTGCGCCATATTTAACTTATATTTTTAATAGATGTATTGACAATGGAGTTTTTCCGACCTAATGAAACACAGTAAACACTATTAAAAGTAAGCAAAACTAATGAAACGTACGAATTTATTAAAATGAACAAAATTAATGACATGTACGAAATGAACGACATGTATGCACCGAGCGAATTGAATGAAATGTACCGACCGAAAGCCTCCGTCAGGGCCAGACAACTTCTGAATAGCTGGGATGACTCAAACACTAAATTCTCTTAAAATATACTTTAAGTATATTTTAAGAAGTTTAAGCAGTTACATTGATGACCTTTCCAGTTACTATAGATAAATTTGAATAAAGAAAGGTTGATGGCACACGCACACGCTGGCATAATAAAAATAAACCGAACATACCTACGTAATACCAATCCGTCGTTACAGTTACAATCAAACTAATGATTAATATAATGCCTGTGATTCGATGATTGTAATCGATGATGTATGCTTGTATCAAGAGTTCCATAATCGCCATGCTGAGCCATCTGATGAACTCTGATAGCATCAAAACACAGCTGCACAATTACGAATGATGAATTAGTATTACGGCAAGTTGATATTCAGTCATGTGGTACCCATAACACAATTTGAGCTTACTTTGGGCCAGATGATATATAGATAGATTGATAGATTAACGCTTTATTGTACACAGAGAGAACATACAAAAATAATTAGCAATAAAGTTGTACAATGAGCGATCTCTTCCAATGGGCGATTTCAACCTTTGGATGGACAGGATAGAGAAAAACAAAAATACGGCGGTGTAAAAGAAGTTACATAACATATCTACTAATCTAATAAAAATATAGAAAACTAGCTGGTGCCCGCGGCTTCGTCTGCGTAGGTACCTACTTCGTGTAATTCTAACGGTTTTTGCAACACACGCCAGAATAGCTCGCAGATGGCAGAATATTTTTCTACTTACTTGACACTTATCGTTATATTTTGGACAATTAACAAAATATCTTTACAAATTATAGTCTATGTGTTATTCTGATGTATAAGCTACATTATTGTAAAGTTTCATTAAAATCCATTTAGTAGTTTTTGCGTGAAAGAGTAACAAACATTCATACATCCATACATACAAATTTTCGCCTTTAGAATATTAGAAAGGACGATAATGATAATAATGAAACCTACAAAATGGTCAGACATTACTATTATTACTATTTTTACTATTATATGTAACTAGCTGAACCGGCAAACGTTGTTTTGCCTTATTGAACATAAAAAAATATTTTTGGGGTGAGCCACCCTTAACTCTTAGGGGTATAAAAATTAGTTATAAACCTATTCTCAGACCTACTGAATATACGTATCAAATTTCATCAAAATCGGTCAAACTGTTTCGGAGGAGTATAAACACGAAAACTGACACAAGATTTTTATATATATAGGGATATACACGCTGTACATGCTGTCGTATGAATAGAAACAAGAACGTTATATAATAGAACGTATGTAATAAATACCTTAAAATATATTATTTGACGCGTAATACTAATCCATCTTGCCAACACTTGTTCCTTTTACAATTAAAGTAATTAATTAAATAGTGCCTTTACGTAATACTTGTGGTTTGCTACTTAGATGGTGTTGAATTGGTTTGGGACCTGGGTCTCAATTCTATTAATTTATAACCGTTACTGTTATATTTCAATCCATCTACGTTTCGGATCCTATTACGGTTGGAGAATTACCTAAAAACCTATTCGGTTATTTCTATGACCAAACAAAAGAAAACATTCGATCGATCGCTGGCGACTTCGTATACATAGCGTAAGCTGAGGCCTTGTTTGTTAGTAGAATACGAAAACACGTCAAAAGCTGTCATTCGGTTGCGGTTCGATTGCAATCGAGTTTACGGAAATTAATATAATTATCCCCTGACCACTAGTAATGCTTGTCATTACTGACTTTGAAACCACTGTGCTTGGTCCGATACGCGGCCAATTTATTGAAGTGATAACTTCTTAAGGGAGGGTAAACCGCTTCCTTACGTAACGTAACGGCGCCAGTCTGTCTGACTTCTCTTTTTCTCACGCATACGGCAGCGGTAGGCAGGCTCTTCCTCTCTCACTCTAACCCACAGCGCTAGTTAGATTAGTTTATGTTATCACTTCTGTCGGGCGTCCCGAGAGGCACATTTTTATTATGTTATTTTGGTTGCCCTGACATTTTGTACACACATGAAGTACTTAAAAAACTTTGTTAGTAAGTATTAACATTAAAAAGCATTTTGCATAATGGTGTAGGTAACCAGTTGCTACTTTGTGAAGTTCTAGAACACTTTTCTTAAAAACAAAAAATAAAACATGGACGATACTAAAGCTTTGTGTTTTCAAGTGAAAGGGGAATAATGCTGTCTGGAAACTTTTAATCAATGGTAGAGATTACTAAAGCCTGCAACCGGCTTTACTCGTTTTTTAGGGTTCTAAAGTCCAACAAGGAACCGTTATAGCTTCGCCATGTCTGACTGTTCGCTTCCAGTCAGGTCGCAGACTATCAATCGTAGTGAAAAAAATTGGAAGGTTTGATAGTACCTACAAGATAATCATATAAAAACTTTCCACAGATGTTTTTAGTGGTACCTTTCCTACATGGTTGGGTTGTTTTTTTTATTTAACTATCCTATTGTGTGGTATATTTTTAAATCAGTTTTTTGATATATAAATTCGTATATGCTAAATAGAATTCATACTAAATTGTTTTATAAAATAAAATAATGATGAACTAGATGACGTTGAATTGGTTTGGGACCTGACCATTCGTAATTCGTTATAATGCGTATAATTCGTACTGATAAATTCGTTTCCTTAATGACATTCCAATTCCCCAATCCATAAAAAACGTAAAAAGAAAGACCTTATAGTAGATGGGAAGACGACATTGCAAAAATAGCAGGTAAAGAGTGGAGCAGACTCGCTAGAGATGGAGAGAGCGAGCTGGATGAGGCTTTTGCCGCTTAAAGTGGGCCTTACACGTATACAATATAGTAATTAGGTTAAGTTAATAGTTAAATATTTTTGAAAGGAACAATAAAAACTTATATTATTATTATTATATTATTATCCTTAATTACTTCGGAATCTTTCACTGTGCTCGATCACATTTGATTGCCACATTTAAAACTAGCACTCACTACAATAAAGTTAACTAGCAACAGGCCACAGAACAGAACATGCATCTTGCAAGGCCCAAGTTACACTTGACTGCTATTTATCGTTCCATAGAAAAGTTAATTGGCTCCTTCTTAATACGACCATAGCAATTTTTTGACGTGATAATAGTAATATTAATAATAATCCCGGACATTTCACACAGCATCATCTGGCCCCAAAGAAAGTAGAGCTTGTGTTATGGGTACCACATGACTTATACACTACTTATATACTTTTTTTTGTAAATACATACATATATATATACATATATACATAAAACACCCAGACACGAGACAAATACTAGCAGTTCATACAAACATTTGTCCCGCGGCGGGAATCGAACCCGTAACCTTCTGCGTCTCAGCCGGATCTTAGCCCACTGCGCCACAGAGGTCGTCAAGTCGATAACGTCTTATAAATAGATGAACGCCGCGCCGGCTGCACGCACGAAAAATTGGCACGTTCCGCCTGAGCCGAGCGTGCAAACGAGAGCGCGGAACAAGCGATAGAGAGGTACGATCGGCCTAAGCGTTCGGCTTGTGTTGTGACGCATCTTAATCGGTTAAAAGTATGCAATTTTTCATCAATGTTTTTTTATGACGTTATCACGTAAAATTATTGTCCGTAAACCGTCCTTAGAGACAACCCTATTTTCTTGTGGCTTTCAGCTACTAACAGTGTAGGAACTCATTCATGGATACTTAACTTATATATCTAGAATAGCTTTCATCCGCGACTTTGCCCGCGTAATATGAATTATAATAAATTAGATACTTAATACAATAAATTGGTAGAAAACAGTTATTATTTCTTAACTTTTTAGGGTTCACTAATATGTTAAACCGTGCAAATTAATTAAATTAAAATTGCTGGACTTTTCACACAGGATCATCTACCACCAATATATTGGTTTTTTAAAGCATTTTTTTTGTAAGACAAATACTCTAAATAGCCCATACATTATTTCAGATTGAAATGTATTATTTGAAAGTGAATGCGAATGTTTATGTTTGGATATATGGTTGTATTAATTATGTTTTTTTGTGGTTCAATTACACCCTAACGGCTGGAATAGCTACTTTTTATGTAGACTAGGTAGGTACCAGATAGAATAGGTACCAGGTGAAGCTGCGGGCAGATGCAGTTGTATATACCAACCTTTAACAGTATATTCAACTTAACTGCTCATCAATCAATTTAAGGAGTGCTCAAAATTCTCACAAGAATTGTTGGAATAAATTTAAAGTTTCTAAGTTTTATGATATGAAATTGAATTTCTCGAGCATAAGGTATATAAAGCTTGAGTTAGACTGCCCGATAACGTGAGGTAGAAATTTATTATTTTTAGAGCAGAGCCTTTGGAAGCTCATATGGGAGCATAATGCTGAGTTAGTGTCCATTTTGCGGCAACTAGTAATTAAGTTAGTATGTATAGGTATTTGTATATTGTAATGTGTTATTGCAAATATTAAACAGATGGACAAATATTTAGTACTATTCCTAAGTACTAAATATTTGTCCATCTGTTTAATGTTTTGTAATGGATTTCCGGCAAGGTTACGCCTGAATCAATTATATATATTATTGCGAATATAAAAAAAATATGTTAGTCTATTCTATTCTATTCATTTGAGAGTGGAGCAAAAAGACTCCTTATGTTAAATATCACAAAACGTACCGTATCTGTCGATGAGCAGGTAATACGATACGTCGATGAATATATCTAATTAGGCCATGTCTCCTGCAAAAGCAGCCAGGACGGAAAAAATAGTCGCCGCATTGAGCTCCTAGGCCATAAATGGATGCCATGGATGAGCTTCTAGGCCATAAGGCAACCTTCCATCATCTCTAAACCACTAACATCCTGTCTTTCCTGAAATACGGTGCTCAGACATGGTTTAAGATAGAGTCACAAAAAATGAACCCAAGGGTTAAAAGACAATATGGAGCGCAGTGTTTTGGGGATGACGGATAAGGTCCGATATAAATAAATCCGATCGAAAACAGGCATAACGGATGTAGGTTCGAGGGCTACACGTTTGAAATGGAACTGGATAGGTCATGTGGCTCGAATGCATCCAGAAGGTTTGGCGAAGCTCGTAACTCAGTGGGTGCCCGAAGATCGTCCAGGAGAAGATGGCGAGACGACTTGCTAACTGGAAAGCTATAGCCTTGGAGCGCATACATTGAAAGTTAAAGACGGAGTTCTTTGAGCAGTGGGATATGATTAAAAAAACCAATACAATACATCAATACATCTAAACCTAGTAAAGTTTACGGGAACGTCAACTTTGTTTTTAAAAACTAACTTTAAAATTAAATGAAGGAAATTCTAAATGAAATCCGACAATTTAAGACGAGACGTCTGAGACAAGTTTTATTCTCTTTACGACTGATTAATAAAAGCTTACAAACTATGGGCCACACGGCACAGAATACGTAGGTGGCAGAGATAAGGCTCCCGGCTGCAGCTGCTAATATGCTAGCTTGCATTCTCACACATTCAAAGTTGTGATTAGCCTACTAGCCGGTTGCATAACTCCTCCCTCCTCAAGTGCGAAATTATCGGTTCTCGCGGAAGCTGAAATCCGATCATTTCGCATTAACATGAAACGGTACACAAGATATGAAATAAAATAGAAATTAAAATTAAGTACAATAGTAGTGTGCCTAAACTAACACTCTTAACCGTAACGCCACTGATCTCATTTTCACTTTCGTTTTCACTGAATTTATCGTCCTTTAGTTTTAGAATACGTGAAAGATGCTTCATTTCCTCTAGATTAATATTCTTGATGTTTACTGTAGGTAAAGAAGTTGTATTTATAGATTTCAATTCCGGTAGAGTTACTATTGGAGTAACTTTAAACTGAAGGCCTTCTGCAAACGTTCTGTGATAGCTTAATTTATACTCATCCAGGTTAACTTCACAATCTTCTGTAATTGTTAAAACATATGTACCATAAAGTGACTCTCTTATGTTGTCATGGCCACATTTTTCTAACAATTTTGTATGTTTAGTTGTAAAAACGATCCAGCTATCTAGACTGATTCGCTGAATCTTGATGTTTTCGATTTCTACGGCGTATGGTACACATGAAGCCGGTTCTGCCTGGAATTCCATAAGCTGCTCTGCACAAGTCAGTGTTGGAAACTGAGCCACGTTATCGCTATTGCAGAGGAAAGTGTTGTCCGCAGCAATTCTCTCACATGACTTAGTAACTGGTAGGTATTTAGAATCATTCACCAATAGGTAGGGGAATTCGGGAAAAACTACTACAGTTTTGTTTATGGAGTCTTTGTATATAGGTAATGAATAGATTTTAAAATAATTGTAAGTATTTTTATCTGTGAGTGGCACTTCCAATATGAACGTTATCTGGTTTTCCTTTACATAAGCCTTAACCTTAATAAGCCTTTCTAACCTTAACAGGTTACTCTCATTTACTTCGTACACTAAACTATTTACTTGCTCTATACTTTTCAATAGGTTTAACAGTTCGGTGGGGTTTACAATCGACTGATGTAGAACAGATACCTTACTAAATGCCAAAGCTGTCTCTATTTCATTTAATGTCACATAGATGGTCCTAAACATACTCATAAACATATCAAACATGCTTAATACGTATGTCAAATAGAGGCAGGTATTTTCTTGAAAATTTTTATATTTAATCAATTCTTCAATAACTTTCAATCGTTTATCCAATATTAATGTATTTTCGTGTAAGATTTCTGTACTATTCACAAAATTATCCAACATTCTGGTGATCATTGTTATCTTTTTATCAATAACCATTTCTTTGGAACCTATTTGTGCAATGAGAGAATCATATCGAATCGCGTCATCATTATCTAGATTTCCTGATACTGCCTTAATTTCCCTACAGTTATGTTACGTACATACTCTACTTGAGTCCTTATGCCAATAAATTCATTGACAAGGGGTTTATGTCTATCAACTAAATTAATTAACTCATAATACTTTACAATGTGAAACTCTAAATCACTACTAATACCGCTAAGGTCTAAAATCTTAACTATCAGCCACTTGTCCTCCACCTTGAATGCTCGTCCTTGCTTAACAGGTAAGATTCCAGGATTATTTTCAATCCTTTGAAGATGAAGGGCCTGGAACAGGGGAAGTAAGGTCACTACGACCAAGCACCACCTGTGGAGGGCGTTTTATATTTTTAATTGCTACCTTCGTATTTCTCATTCCCAATCGTATTGATGCTATATTCCGCTCTACATCTGATTTTATTTTAGTTTTCTTGTACCTCGGTTTGTCTTTACTTTTTCTAGTATTTATGTCTTTTGTGTAAACAATATCGCCTGGTTTTAACTCTACGGTTTCGCCTAATCTTTTTTGTCTAATATGTTCCTTCTTTTCGACCATTTTATCAGAAAGATATTGATAAAGGCGTTTTGTTCGTTGTGCGTGATCATTAAGTAATTGCTGCATGTAAGTTCTTTCAAAGTTGCCGTCAAATAGTTTATTAGAATCGGTATGACCAAAAACAATTTCAAATGGGGTTAAATCTGTTGTAGAATGGATCGTGTTGTTATAAGCCATTATAGAGTACGTCATCACTGAAGCGGCGTCTGTACACTTTTGTTGATATTTCGCTAAACGATAGATTTCTATTATGGTTGAGTGAAAACGTTCAACGATACTTGTTGAATTAGGATTATTTGGTGTACAGATGTGTAACTGGATGTTGTACATACTAGCAAACTCTTTAATTAAATCATTATTAAATTCAGATCCTGGGTCGCTATTTATTTTGTTGGGGACACCATACATTGAAAAGAATTTGATCAATGCACGGACTACTTCGGGTGTTGATTTGTTCTCAATTTCCAACGCCTGGCCTAGCTTACTAAATGCATCTACAATGGTCAAATAACTTCGGTTTTCTATTGAAAATATATCAATAAAAATTTCTTGGAATGGAGCTGACTGTGTTTGCGTTAACTCTATTGTTGGTTTCAACGGTTTTCTATCATACTTCATCATTTGACAAGCTTCACACGCATTGATTACAGCCGATGTCATCTCTTGCATGTTATTCCAGTAATAATTTCTTTTTATCCTAACCATAGTTTCTTTAATTCCTCTATGACATGTTTTTCCTTCATGATGCTGTAATACAATTGCTTTCTGTTCATTCTCATCTTCTATATACATGACTCTTTCAGTACACTCATAAAACTCTACCATATCTTTCTTGAATAATTTTATAATAACCTTGTTAAATATTTTTCTATGTTTACTATCTTCGAAATAGATGAAATATTTTGTTTTAGGCTTAACATATTCTTTCAGAAACTGTTTTACTAAATCTTCTTCATTTATTGGCAAAAACACTTCAAGGACTTTCTGTTTTTCCCTAGTTATATTTTTTACTTGTATTTCTTTCCTAAACCAAGTAAAGACCAATATTTGGTTAGGTTTTGTATCAATAGCTTCATTCAAGATAGGAATCCCTTTGGATTCTAAATCTTCCGCTGAATGAATAGTTCCACCCGTGCAGCTTGATAACGGCGGTAATGGATAATTATGTTCTAATTCTGAAACATTACGCACCGTTTCCGTATCAGATGTATCTGACAGTTCTATTATTTCTACAGGTGTTTCATCGGTGTCTTTAGAGTCTCTACTTAATTTTTCAATTTTCTCAGTTACTTCTTGAATGTGTTTTTGAAGTCGCTGTTCTTTTTCGTCTACATTAACCTTCATTGATTCGTCTGACGAATCATCGTCTATAGCATAAACCTTGATGCGTGATAATGCGTCGGCGTTCGTATTTTGCTTACCAGTTTTATATTTAGTCTCAAAATTATACTCTTGCAAACGAAGTCGCCAACGTGTTAACTTACAATTTGGTTCCTTTAGAGAATCTAGCCAGGCCAAAGGGCGATGATCTGTATAGATAGTAAATTTTGTACCGTATAGGTAGGGCCTGAAGTGTTTGACAGCCCACATAACTGCTAAGAGTTCGCGTTCAATGGTGCTATAGCGCATTTCAGTCTCACTGAGGGTTCTACTCGCGTAAGCGATAGGCTTATCAGTTCCTACAATACCCTGTGATAATACGGCACCTATCGCGACTGTGGATGCGTCTGTTGTTAGAATATAGGGCTTTGATGTATCGGGGTACTGAAGTATAGGTGCGTGTGTTAAAAGTTCCTTGCACTGATTAAAAGCATCTACGTATTTTTGATCTATTACAATCTTACACCGTTTTTTAAGGCAATTCGTTAATGGTTTCGTTATTTTGGCAAAATCTTTGATAAAGCGCCTGTAATATCCTACGAGACCCAGAAAACTCTTAATTTCAGTAACTGTTTCTGGTAGTGGATAGTTTAAAACTGCCCGTATTTTATCATCATTCGGCTTAAGGCCTTGATCGGTGATAGTATGACCTAGATAAAGTACCTCTTTTCTTAAAAATTCGGATTTATCAAGTTGTACCTTAAGATTGGCCTCTCTCAGTCTGTTAAAGATGGATTTTAAATCTTTAATGTGTTCCTGCATACTCGTACTATAGATAATAATATCGTCCATATATACCAAGCAATGCAACCCTTGGAGCCCCCTAAGGACATTGTCCATGGCTCGTTGAAAAGTCGCTGGTGCGGTCTTGAGGCCAAACGGCATTCTCAGGAATTCGTAATGCCCTGCTTCTGTACTAAAAGCTGTCTTCTGTCTGTCAGTCTCGTTAATTTCAATTTGATGGTAGCCGTTAGCTAAGTCTAAAGTCGTAAAATATTTGCTCTTACCTAGTTTATCAAATAAGTCTGTAATATTGGGTAAAGGGTATTTGTCGTCTGTCGTAATTTCGTTAAGTCGCCTGTAGTCAATGACCATTCGATACTTCACTTCCCCAGAAGCGTCCATTTTCTTGGGAACAAGATGAACAGGTGCGTTCCATGGTGAATGCGATTCCTGAACTACGTTATTTTTTTAATAACTTTTCTACTTGAGATTTTATTTCTTGTGTTTGGACAGGAGGTTGTCTGTATGGCTTAACATAAATAGGATCTTCATTTTTAGTTCGAATAAAATGTTTAACTTGATTTGTAAAGCTTAAAGGAAGCTGGTCACAATAAAATATGTCTTTATTTTCTTTACATAACTCAGAAATGCACTTCTGTTCCTCTTGGTTCATGTGGTCTAATCTAAGTCGTGTCAAGTTTTTTTCTAAAATGTCATCTACTTCCATATCTTTCATTTCTACGTCATTATAACAGTTTACGTTTATAACGCTATCGTTATTAAATTCCATTACCTTGAACGGAGCAGTGATAGTTAAAGTCATTTCCGTCTCTAGCGCGTTCTGAATAATGGTGGTAGCATATCCATTTTTGCATCTAACAATAGCAGCAGGCATTCTAACACCATTGCAGAATTGTTGAAAGTTTATTAGGGCATCCCCAGAATACAAGTCCGTAGGTATTTGTACTCGTTGTTCGGTGCGGGGGTTTAACTCTATCACATGGTTCGTTATACATTGTATTATAGGTAGAGTTGTGGTTTTTGTTCTGAGCTTATTGTGTTTTAAGTCAATTACTGCCTCTAACTGTATTAACAGGTCGTTTCCTATAAGTCCGTCATACTGAGCGTCCACATCGTAAACGTAGAACTTATGAAACTCATTACATTGAAAAGATGGCATTAGTGGAATTTCCACGACCTCATTATGACTGCTCGATGCATGCGTACTTATTACCGTGAATGGCTCACATAAAGTAAACTCGCTGAAAAATTGGTAAGCTTTTCTTGGACTAATAAAAGATCGCGTACTTCCCGTATCTATCATAAATTTTCCATTAATTTCTGGTAGATAGATAAACGGTAATTTCAATTTTATATTACAATTTAGATTTATTACTTCCCTTTTTTTATTGAGGCTAATATGTGAAAATTTCCAATTTCCGTGCTATTCACGTTATCGTCAGTCACCAATTTTTCCGGCTCGCTTTTGTTCTCAATCGCTGGAGTCTCTGGTTCCGTTTGGGAACCATAGTATTCCTCATAGTTATACCCATCATCACACTCGTAATATCCTTCATTTTCAAAATCTTCATCGTATGCATAATACCCATAGCAATCGCCTAACTCCAATTCATTTAATCGAAAGCCTTGAGGCTGATAGCCTTGTGGCTGTTGTGTCGGAACCTGTGTTTGTGGTTTTTGAGGAAGTGCAGTCCTCATAGATATATCATTGCTGTTTAACGGGTTGGGAGGCTTGTACCCGAATTGATTTTGAGGCCTATAACCAAACTGCGGCGGTCGATAACCAAACTGCTGCGGTTGATAACCAGACTGCTGTGGCTTTAAATTAGAACCTTGAGGTTGCATATACCTTGGCATGCCGAATTGTTGTGGCTGTACTAACTGTGGCCGATAACCAATCGGAGGAGTTTGTGAAGCAAACCTAGGCACAAACGCTTGTCGGTATTGACTATTACCCGGAATACCAAATTTAAAACTAGGGGGCGCATATATTGGCTTCAAGCTATTGGGCTGAAATGGCATGCTTTGAGCTGGAAAGTTGCTACCAAATTTAGCTGGTGTTGGTGTGCCCATTGCAGGCTGTGGCTTAAACATTTTACTACGGAGGCTATACTGCTCATAAAAGTTAACTTCCTCCAGTACGAACTCAAGTGCTTTTTCTAAAGTATCCGGCATTTTCATACGTACTGACCGAATAAGGTTTTCGGGCAAGTTATATAAAAATACATTTAGCGCTGTATTGTTATAAATACTAACCTTGCTGGTTCTAGTGTTTGCGTCTACTAGTTGGTTCACCTTAGATATCAGTACTGATCGAACTGACTGTACCCTATTACAAAAATCTAAATAGCTTTCCCCATGTTTTATTTTTAAAGTTTCCAATTCTATCGCTATACATTCTTCGCTTCTCGGATCGCCAAAGTGTTGGTTTAATAAGGTCTTAAGTTGACCCCATGATTGTACATCATTTCGCTCACTGACTAATGCAGCGGCCTCTGCAGTTAACCTGCTTGTCACAGTGTGAAACACATAGAGATCTTGTTCTGCATTTCCACGATATTTATTAATGACATACTCACATTTTCTTAAAAATAAGTTTAAATGACGTTTACTACCGTCAAAAATTGGTATAATACATACTATTTCCCTAGGTATTACATTTACTGTAGTCATTTTTAATACTCTATATCTACTCTACTTACTAAAATATATTTTAAACTAAACAAGAATTTATCACAATACTATTTTATTTATATTTTAACGAAGTAAGTAATTTATATCCTGGTTATTTATTATTTTAATAAATAATACCAAGAACTAACAATGACCTAAATTTAGATACGCACTGTTTACTTAACTCTACTTATGCTATTTCACAATTTCCTATGACAGGAAACCAGAATACGTTATATTGGAAGAAGTTCGATTCCGAATAATAACAAACACAAAGTACAAAAGGTAGGAAAGGATGGTGAAAATTCTACTCACCAGCCAGTCACCAACATGCTCGATCGCCTCCCAGATACACTTCACTTATTTATTTGGTTCAAACAGATCCGATCCGTCGGAAAACTCGCGAAAATTGTAGTATTTTCCGTGGGAAAACTCGGGAAATCTGCCCCGGCTGCGCCAGTAAAGTTTACGGGAACGTCAACTTTGTTTTTAAAAACTAACTTTAAAATTAAATGAAGGAAATTCTAAATGAAATCCGACAATTTAAGACGAGACGTCTGAGACAAGTTTTATTCTCTTTACGACTGATTAATAAAAGCTTACAAACTATGGGCCACACGGCACAGAATACGTAGGTGGCAGAGATAAGGCTCCCGGCTGCAGCTGCTAATATGCTAGCTTGCATTCTCACACATTCAAAGTTGTGATTAGCCTACTAGCCGGTTGCATAACTACCTGAACTAAGCAATGTTTGTAATAGGGTAATCAGATGACTGATAGAGCTATTATGTATCTGTAAATGTATACTTTCGATACTTTATTATACACAAAACAAACAAATTCATCACATTCATAATAATTCTGGATGGGGATCAAACTCTCAACCTGCAGCGCAAAAGGCAGAGTTTGTTTGAATTCATGTCGGTATTACAAATAGGGGTACTTCCGCCGGGGCCTGCCATGGCATGCATTGGCACTTTATGTCGGCGTTGCCGTGCGATAATCTAAGAACTTTGTCTCTCCATATAAACATTGAACATGTACTTATATTAATATTTACCTAGATTTTATATAATATAATGATAAAAAAAATTTTAATGTGTAACATCTTTCCTCTCGCTTACTTGCATTCTGTGATAGTAATTTCGTGAAAAGGAGACGGAAGTGTGTAACAGAAAACCAGGGAGGCGCACGCTATTTGATTTGGCCAATGAGCGCGTGCGGTGGTAGAGTTGGACGTCAGATGGTACCAACCAATTTTCGTTTTTTGAACCAAGGTTGGTATTGTCTGCCAACAGTATGTGATTGCGTGTGACGAGAAAGAGAAAGGGAAATAGAGGAGGAGAACGTTTTAACTGTGCGCTTAACCTGCAGTGTTGTGTGTAATGCGTGCTGTTATAAAAACGAATTCAGGATATTATATTCATGTTACTTATCACCAAGGTGAGATGACAGATATTACACATCATAATACGGCTACTAATCGCTCGGTAGTTTTTTGTTGACTTGAAAATTAATAATAATAATAATAACAATAAATTCCTTTATTGAATTGATTTTCCTAGCATTTTCCGCAGTTTTAATCAACATTTAATTACACGATGACACAAATGCGCTTGAACACGTCAATTTAGTAAATTAAGAAAGTGCCATTTAAAAATTATACTCTAATTTAGATTTTTGTGCAAAAATAATAAGATTGAAAATAAATTTTAGTAAGTCCAGAATCGGGATAATCACACATTGCACATTGCACTCAATTAAATAAATGTGTTAAAATGTCAAATTAATCAGATTAGTTACTTAATATATTTGGTAATTTATAATCTAAAATATCGCTATAGCTATAAAAAGGTTGCTTGATCCGTAGGCACATTGCACTCAGATTATATAATAGTTATTTATTGATAATATCATCATAAACTATTGTCAAAAGTAAACACGCATACAAATGTAGTTAAGAAATCATTGATCACATCGATTTAATTAAATCACATTAAATGTCAAATTATTCAGATTATTTACGTAATATATTAGGTAATTTATAATCTAAAATATCGCTATAGCTTTAAAATGTTGCTTGATAAGCCAGCGTTTCAGCTTATTTTAAAAAAAAGACATGCTTAGGACCTCTGTGACATCGTCTAGGAGCTTTTTTTACACAGTCGGTATGTACAACTTTGGTATTTGAAATTGTATTGCGTTCACTCCGCATTGTGTAGTCAGGCCTTAAGGTTCTGAAAGCTAATTAGGTACGTTCAGGGTTTTAAGCCTTTTAAAGTAAAAACTTTATCACTAACTAGTTCGCCAACAGATGGGGCCTTACACAATTTTAGTAAAACTTCGAATCCTTTGAGAAAACTCGAATATTTTTTAGAGAGTTAAGTGTGAAGTGAACTGTTTATGGACACTTAAGAACACAGTTATTTATAAGCTGATTATATGAAAGCCATAGTAGGGGCTTCTTTTTTATCCAAGGGTTAAAATTTTGGGTTCTATTTGTTTATAACTTCTATGTAAAATGTAGGGATGTGTTAAATAATATTTTGGACGTCTGACTATCCTTAGAGATCCTCTTAAAATTTATGAAGGTGTCTACCATGCATGGGGATTGCAGTCATTAGCATGTTTGATTTTAGGGTTCCGTACCTCAAAAGGAAAATAGAACCCTTACAGGATTCTTTCGAAAATGATCTTGACAAACAGTCAGACATACATATGTATCTCTGACTGTATGTCAAGATCATTTTTCTCAGGATTGCAGGATGCTTTGCCATCGTGTGTCTCTCCTGAAAAATTCATTCTGGTCAGATAAAAAAGAGTAAATACGTTCTCTAGACCTTCGTGCCTTCGCCGTTAAATCAAAACCTATGGGGTACTGTTGACCTAGAATCATGAAATTTGCAGAGAGGCAAGGTTGCACAAGTTAATGAAAATGTCTGATAACTGTTTGTTTTTACTTATATCACATAAAAAATATACTTTTTGTGATCACAAAAAGTATATTTTTTATGTGATATATGTAAAACAATATTAAGTGTTTTCATAGTTTATGAAGCTATAAATAGGACTAGTAATAAATGCTGGTAAAAGAACCACGATGCTGAAAAAAGTAAGTAAATACCTAGGAACCGTAATTTTTATTCTTCTTCATCTTTGTTTATGGCATGTGACATAATAATGTAAATGTTGCCAGTGTCACGTGTTTATGTTTGTTTATAGTCAATTTGCTTGTCTTAGTCGATGGTCAATTGTCAATTATAGACGTCACGCGGAATGGCCGTTTAAAATTTTCTTGGGATTCCTCATCGTTCAAATCACATTGCACCATAATACACAGTTAATTCAATTGTTCGTACTTGTCCCATGTAGTTTTTCCCGACGTTTCGACAGGTTTACACTCTGTCGTGGTCACGGGATGACTCAGTCATCCCGTGACATGAAATGACATGAAATGACAAACGAAGAATCCCGGTAGTCCCTCAAGCGCGACAAGTCGGTTAACAATTCAACACTGTCAACTGTCATTATGATGATAGTTGACAGTGTTAAATTGTTAACCGACTTTATCAAAAAGGAGGAGGTTCTCAATTCGTCGGAATCTTTTTTTTTTTATGTATGTTCACCGATTACTCGAAAACGGCTGAACCGATTTGGAAAATTCTTTTTTTGTTTGAAAGGGTATACTTCACAGGAGATCCCATATAAATTTTATCAAAATCGGTCAAGCTGAAAAATCGACGAAAATCTAAAAATTGTGATGTTTGTGCATCAATGATGATTTCATGTACCTACTTCGATACCTCGCTGTATCATTGGAGCGGTGCGTTTATTTGGCCTCTCCATATTATATAATATACAAAATACATCTACTTTCCACTAAAAATGTATTATAGGCTCAAATTTCATTCAATGAAGTCGGTTTTAGTTTTTAAAAAGTAATTATTTTATTGTTAAATAGATGGAACCACAGGAAAAGATGGAACATGCTATATCGTTGTGTTTTAGAATTTCTATATATATCTCGCTATATTTAACAAAGTCAAAGTCAAAAGATACTTTATTCTATACAATCACAAGGATCACTTGGAAACATCTTACATACTAGGTAAATTTAGGTGCCAATTCATCCTAACCCAAACCCGATAAGAATTGGCAAGAAACTCGTCTTGGTCATGATTAAAAGATTTACAATATTAGTAGGATGCAGTCACTGCTTTTCAAAATAAAACAATGGGTTATAAGGTTTTGACGCACGTGCTACAGTCCTTACATTAACTAACCTATCCCCGGATACGGATAGCTTGAAGCAGGAAAGTTTAAAAACCTTTACACCTCGTCTTGGCAATACACTTTCTGTGCAAACCCGTTAACCAAACCACGAAAAGTATGGCGCAATTTAATTCAGTTCAGATTCACATCTTATTATAAATAATAATAAATATCGCACAGAATCATCTGGCCTCAAATTAAGCATAGCTTGTGTTATGAGTATCACATGGCTTATATACTAATTTTATATATATATATATATAAACCAAAAACTTGGTGGAAAGGAGTATTGCTATTCAACGAGGTAGCGTTGCCAGCCTTTTGGGTACTTTACATGCGGTTAATGAACTGAACTCTGTTTTTGATCGCCTAGTGGCTAGTAGAAGATAGAGTCCATATTTTAAAATAGTTTAGTATATAAGAGTTAATAATAATAATAATAATGTAATTATTTATTCAGACAACAATATAGTCCATGGTGTCCATGGTGACGAACATTTGTCCTGCTGCGGGAATCCAACTCGCAACCTTCTGCGTCTCATCCGGGCAGTCTCAGTCAAACTACAGCCCAGTCGAGACAATGGCCCTGATTCTGTAATCAGAGTAAAAAGACGAACGATCTTCATTAAATACGACATAACCAACTTGTTTGACAAGCATGCGCCGTTAAGGAGATCCTTGATAAAAACTCAGTCATATCCCTAGTTAACGTACAATGTTAAGAAGATGATGAAAACCCGCGATTAAGAACATGCACTGTACCGACTTTCTAATAACTGTTCTCGCAATAAGTACTATAAAGATCTTAAAAAAGTTGTAAATATTGCCCTCTACAGAGAAAAAACTTTGTTTTTCGAACAATATATTTATAACTAGCTGACCCGGCAAACTTCGTACAGCCTCAGAATCAATTAATAAAAAAGCAAGCATTTTTTTCATATTTACTCACCTTTTAAACCTTCCCTGGATTTCCACAAATAATACAAAACCAAAATTAGCCAAATCAGACCAGCCATTCTCGAGTTTTAGCCAGACTAACGAACAGCAATTGGTTTTTATTATATAGACTAGCTGACCCGGCAAACTTCGTACCGCCTCAATAAATATTTTTTTTTTCATATATACTCACCTTTTAAACCTTCCCTGGACTACGACAAACATTTCAACACCAAAATCAGCTAAATCAATCCAGCCGTTCTCGAGTTTTAGCCAGACTAACGAACAGCAATTAATTTTTATTACATAGATAATTTGAAGAACACACGTGCACTGTGGAATAATATAAGAACCAATGTAGTTTATTTTAAACCAAAATCCCCATCCCATCTCCCATCAATTTTGTATGACTCTAATATTTATAAATTAAGCAGTTACCCGCGACTTCGTACGCGTATGCTTAGAATTTTTATTTTTATATCTTTCGTCAAAAATACATTTTTTTTTTCATAAAAAGTATCCTATGTTACTTCTAATATCTCCACGATTTTTCTCTATTATCGCAACCGGTGTAGATGGTACATAAACTATGGTTATTGACTCTTCCAAAATAAAGATTATAACGGCTATTGTAAATACATCTATTACAACTGAAACATATCCTTCGTCTTGGAAATTGGCTATAGTCAAACCAATACCAAAACTTCAACATCCCACTAATGACGACCTCTGTGGCGCAGTGCCCACTGCCCACCTCTGGTCTGGTCGGTTTGAAGGTCTGGTTGAAATCTGGCACAAATGTTTGTATGATCTGCAAGTATTTGTTTCGGGTCTGGGTGTATTTTTTAAACAAAATTAAAAAAAAGTATAAAAGCATTTATATCAGTCATGTGGTACCCATAACACAAGCTCTGCTTACTTGGGGGCTAGATAATGTGTGAAATGTCCGGGATTATTTATTTATTATTAAAAAAAAAAAAATATGAATGTTTTGCGGTCGATTAGCATCTTGCCATTTTTGTCTAAGGTTGTTGAATAAGTATACTTGCAACTTACTAATTATTTGGAAGATAATCAAATCATACCCAAAAAACAATCGGGCTTTAGGAAAGGTCACATCACCA